>CM030370.1:104963347-105563347 GCA_003604175.2 Clonorchis sinensis | reverse complement strand
TCTGTAGAAAACCTCGTCAATCTGGAATATGTAGACGCCACCGTTCTCGTCTTCGAGGAGGCGCGGGTGTTTTTGAATGAATTGACCATAGTCATCCCCTCTTTTGGCATGCACTTTGCGCCCACAAAGTATAAGGTCATGTTCGTGGACATGCAGTCACTGAACCCGCCACGTACAATCCAAAGAGAGGCGGTCAAAGTTGTGGAGCGTTCTACTTATATTTGAAGTTGTATTAGTTCTGAGTGTAGTGTTGCAGATGAGGTAGATCCACGAATCTCTAAGGCTCGGGTCGCGTTTGATGATTTGGGACACCTGTGGCGTGGAAGCGGTATGTCCCTGAATCTCAAGGGGCCTGTGTATAGGTCCACAGTACGGGCATTGCTGTGAGACAACCTGTTCGATCAGCGGAACTGAGACGTCTTCCGGTTTTCGACAGTTTGTCTCAGAACCATTACTCTTGTGGGTTTAGGTCGCTGTTTACTTTGACATGGTGGCGTTTGTGGCCAGTTGTTTTGTCAAAACCTGCTGGTTTTCGATTTGTCGGCGATGTTCATGGCCTGTTTCCCAAGTCCGATACCGACGTCATGCCTGATCGGTAATCACATCGCCTCTGACGGAAATCTCGTCTCTGGGGTGAGCTGATTAACTTTTACTGGCTTCCGGGAGAGCACGACAGACACACGAATGACCTGTCTGACAAGGGTAAGTAGACTTATCGTTGGCTCTTATGATAACTGCTTGTATGTTGAATTCGTCAGTTCGAGTGGTGCGCAGCACATTCGCCGTATCTATGCTTGTCATTTTGGTGAGCAAAGGAGCCGCATTTTAAAGCTACCGCAAAGCCACCTCAACGAATTCTGCTTATTGGGTTAACTGGTGCCGGCAATTAATCCGGAAGTGAAGAGGAAGTCTTGTCATCGGTTACGCTGTTTGACGGAGTGATAGAATTGTCTTTCGATCTCTGCTGGGAATATATTTACAGGACTTGGATATGCTAGCCATTATGTCCCGCGGAAATGCTAGTCCTCCTTCGGAGATGCGGGATCCTAATGTATTCTTTCCTTGAAGATACTGTTGCCGTACATCATGCTTGTATACTGTTGGGCGCATAAGACTAATCTGGTGCTCTCGAACAGCTTTTTTGCGAACAACCCTATCCACCATGGTTTTACTACCGCAGTTGTTAAATTATCTTTGATTCAAGAATATTGCGTGAACGCTTGTACCCAAATGTAGTCACAGCTTTCTGTTTGTGCTAATACGCTGGTTTGGTGTATTCATCTTATTTAGTGTAATTTCACCAACTTTTTTTCTGCTTTTATAGCGATGCAACTCATCGGACCTCATCCAACGTCTTGTGATGGTCATTCCGTGCAGCAGTCGCTCCGACAAGCAAATGGTGAGACCGAGGGAAGTGACGAGCTCAAACGAATGAGCTTTTCTGAATTCGTTGCCAGCCTAGCAACAGGAAACAATATCGGTTCATCTGCTGAGTCTGTACCAGCTATGGTACAGCGCACTGGTAGTGCTTTTCATGGACTTGGTGCAATGTCCCCGAAGAGTTTTCATGATAAGGAAAGTCACCGAAGAGCGAAGGAACTGGGATCAAACAGAATTAAGCGGGCCTCACAGCCGCATCGCCCACGAGGAAGTCAGCAACAATTGCTCAGTTTCATCACCCCATCCAAAAGTTCTCCACCACTGAACATTAATTCAGAACGTCACCAGACTATACCCATTACGACGGACTTGGATGCTGAGACCAGTGACGCGACTCAATCGGATTACATTTCTGCGGATAAATTTGCTCTGCTTGGATTTCGGTTACCACTAAACACGAACCCACCCTCAGTTGAAGTAGGTGGTTTATTTTGTTCGATTTGTCTTTAAGGATTCCGAAGATATTCAACTGATCAAGGTTAAGAACACAGAAGCGGTCCTCGAAAGCATGCGAGCGAGATACCCCAACTTTCCGGTGGATGCTTGTTTTGCGACCCTACTTAGGTCGAAGGCGAAAGCTGCTTTGAAAGAAGGTGAGTTTGAGCCCTTCTGATCGTTATTTTGTTGAGTAATGTTGACATGACTGTTTAATATATTGCAATCAGAAGCATTAATCCGCGATGCTACCCCCTATTCCCCCCTATCTCCCCGCCAACCAGGGATGTCGTAGTACATCATCGTCATCATCATAAGTATCAGCTGTAAGAACAGCGTACTCGTCGTAAAGTGGTTATGGCTGCCGCAGTTTCGTTCACTAATGGTTTGGGCAGATAGCGTAGATAGCTACGCATTGGAGGCTATAGCTGATATGATTGATGCGTAAATACAAGGCTTTTAGTGGATTTTTATTTGGGGAGACCGCTAGGGAAGCTATGTATTGAAGGCATTAGCTTGGATGCGAGCGCCATTAACGGCGCGACTGGGCCATGTCTGACAATGTCTCTAACCATTGATGTGTCCCGTCTCAGGGTCCCCATCCAGGGAGACGGAAATGACCAACGAAGCTAAGTTTCCTGGTAAGGACTTTCATACTTCGCTCCCAAGTCATTTTTGACCTCCCCTGGCTCGTTTCTACCCTTCGCGTGGTTGTGCGAAAACAACCCTTCAAGGAAGACGGTCGACTGGCATATGGAGCACGTGGCCAAGCCAGCGCAACCTATTCAGTGTGATCAGTGGGTGAGTGATTTCTTCCGAAAACCATTCGACGTACTTCAGAACTGCTGATCCGGTATTCCCACCAGACTCGGGCAAAGCTCCGAAGACATCGGTGATCAGACACTGAAAGTCTTTTGACGTCCGCGGTGGGCAGCGACCAGGTTTCTGATCCGTATGGTAATATGGAGCACACCGCAGGCTTGTAGACTCGCACTTTGGCAGATAAGCTGATGTCACGTCGACGCCACAGGTGATGCAAAAGTTTATCTGGCCTTCCCGATCTGGATGCAAATAGCATATTTCGTGAGACCACCGGGACTGATACAGCTACGAAGGTAGACAAATTTGTCTACTACCTCAATCGGCTCATCCGCAAGCATGAGGTTAGGGTTCGAACTCACCCAATCTTGCCGTAGCACCGTACACTTTGTAGGTATGAAGCGAATGCCCAACCGTGAGGCAGAATTATTTAGATTATTTACTAATTTTTGCATTACCACGGTGTCAGGTCCAAGAAAAACGATGTCTGTGTAGTCTTTGTTTGTGAGTGGACACCCCCTAAGATCCCGAGAAAAATTCGACCTCACAGGCATGACAGGTTGATATTGGGCCTTCCATAATCGTATCGATTACGAATTGAAGTTAAATTGTGAAGGAAGGCAGCCGTGCCTGTCTTCAATTGATTTGGTGAACTCAGTCGAGCGCTTTGCTGTACATGCTTTGGCTATTTCGCTAAGGCTCGAAAATAACAGATTGGCTTCAAGCTGAGCTCTATTGTCTTGCTGCTGTCTAATCGTCGCATCAAATATATTGTCTCAATCTTTCTTCTTCGTTGCTGGGGGACAGATAGTCTTCATTCCCTTTGGACCGACAAATATACTTCAACTGGCTATTCATCTTTGCTGTATAATGGGCATGGTGTCGCATCACTCCGGCGATGGCTAAAGCGATGGAAGGAGGACAGAGGAGTCAAGAAAGAGTCCTCGGACATGAAAGAACCGCATCGGTCTGGACGAAGTAAGTCGTTGTTCGTGCTCACCTTTCTATTTACTTTTCAGTCCATCCACTTACCACACAGACAGATTTCGTCAGTTGAAAAAATCGTTCAGCTCTAGCACCCTTTCGGTGACTAGCTACCATGCTAACGGAAGGAAGCACGATGGCTGGGATACTGCCAGGTTGCGCAAAGCCTAGACAGGAGCAGTCGAGATGCAGAGGTCGGGTTTGAACACCGTCCTTCCGGTTCGTAAGCTGGCGCCTTAACCACTGAGCCATCTTGAACTCGTTTTGTCAGTTGCAGTCGTTCTGGATGTGTGGCTGATTGCCTTTGACTCCAATCGCCTTCCCTGTGCTTATTTTCTCTATAAAGGTCCCCGGAACTGCTTCCCTACTGGGTCACTTTTTATAGTAAGACTGGCGTATCTAACGTTAACCGTTTTAACATCTGGAGTTTCAAACTTCATATTCATGTGCATTCCAAAAAACATCGCATCTTCCATATGTCGTTCGGTTTGTTCTCAGGCATTCTTATGGAATAGGTTGAAGGGTCCGGAGAACAAACTGATCTATATGGACGTCTACTTAATACTATTTCAACTTCAACGCACCCCTGTTTCCGTCTGATTTCTATTGCGTGTAGTCACCCTAATCAGTGTATCACCTTACAGTCGAATTTCTTGCTCCTTTTTAAACATTGATGTCGGTTTCGTTGGGATACATTTAAGTTAGACACATTTCGTTCGTATCGGGGCTCATCCGTTGTCGACAACAGACGACATCGAACCTCCGAAACAGCGACAACAGTTTCAACTACTATCAGGGGGTGGGGGTTACCGGTTCTGGTCTTCCTGTGGATTCATGAGGTGTTCACTGTTGACTATTTTTAATTAAGGTGCACTAGCTGTGTGAACTAGCTTCCTGGTGTTATCACTGTAGGTTGCTTTCGCTCAACAGGATAAAAATCCTGAGTAACTTACGACCGGGTCCAGAACTAATTTGTGTGTGCCCCTCATGGCCTTGTTGTTCAGCCATGTAAACGAAATTGTTGCACCTGCTTTTCTTGGATCCAAAGGCCGACTATCCACAGTGTTCAGGTGTGTTAATCGGGAGACTAACTGAGTATGCTGATGCTATGTGGTGGGCACAACGCTGCAGTAATTTTACGCGGAGCGTTATTCCAACCCCTTAAAACATAATGTGCAACAGTTTCTGGGTTAATTTTGTTTCTTTCGGAGGTATCGGAACCGTCATGAATCTTCCTTATTGGTGCAGTCACAGTGATGTGATATGTGGTGGCCCATATTACAAGCCCGTACCTAACATTTGGGCACTCAGACTCTTGTTTTCTGTGTGAAGTTTTAGCTTTTTATTGGAGACCGAAAGAACAACTGGTTCCTACTCCCCTGTTGTCTTTGATGGCAGAAGCGTTTTCTTGGTTCTCAGTCTACCTAAAAGTGGTCACTGTTCTCCTATTAGCTAAGTTTTTATTCTTACTGTGTCAATTCCACCAGTACGCTTCACACCTATTACCGCCCGGCCATACCTTGCTACAAAAATGAAAGTCTAGTTGGGTGCATGATCCGTGGATATAGCGTGTTCATCAGTTTTTTACTTCATGCAGAAGGGAAGATGGAGTACAAAGTATGGATGGGAATATCGCATAGACAATAGACGATTAGGGTCCTCAACCAAAGCCTTTGGCTCAAAAGCCTAACCGCAAGGCAGCGGTGTTTGGCGGGAAATGCAAATGCGTTACCATTTCTACAGAACAAGTCGCCACATGTTCAACCCCCCAACCTGGAGGACCAAGAGACTGTGCTCATCACACCTCTAACCGTTGACCAACCTGGTATGAAGGACTCTGCGAGTGTCACGGGGACACCCCTTAATATAGCTCAATGAGTCGCTGAAGTGCGCAAACTGTCACACCACGGTAAGGTCCAGTCTCTTCGTGACGGACCCGGCGACAATACCGTGTGCAAATCTGCAGAACCGTTGTTCGTCGGCTTAAAGCTGCTTTCACTGATACGATGTGGGTTCTTTTACTTCTATGTCACATTTCGCGTGGAAATAGGAGGCAGGTAACTGGGCTCCGTGAGTCCAATTCGACCAACGACATCGATCCAATGGTTACACCACTTTAGTAGTAGCAGGTAATGTAGTCTGGGGTGACAGCAACTCGGTGCAAGTCAACATACTCGGCCGTTAGAAGTCCGAATTCAGTTCAGCATACTGACAAATGACGGCAAATCACTGAAACATTTTGCGGGGGTAAGTACTGGTCAAGGCCACCCAGTCAGCAACGTTCATTTAATTTACTCAGTCATGTAGATGAACAATGGGAACATTGCAAAAACAGTGGTCAACTGGCACAATCGCTAAAGTTCTAATCAGGAGCCGAACAACAAGTGCAGTGTTCGAAACGGCGTCCAGGTTAATTGTTTCATGGGCAAGTCGAGACCTTTTTCCCAATTGATTCCTGGGCACACCACACCTCTAGTAAATGATCACCAATCCAATCGTAGAACTCGAACGGTACCAACTGTCAGCTGGAAGGATCAACTCCGGAACGAGCTGGACCAAGATTACCGTGTGCCAGTCGGAGATGTCAAGCTCAGTGGTCATCGTGCTAGTCAGTGCACGAGCCGACCAATAGCATTGACCATCCAAACAGCCATTCATAATCGAATGTCATTCTTCCCCATAGCGAACTGTATATAAATATACTCAACTATGTTGAACGTCCGCACCCCGGCGCAACGTCAATCTCCTGTGACCTGACGGTATCACGTTGATTGGTGATGAAATGATTTCAACCACATCGTCCAAACCATCGGAATTCATCAGGTGATAACATTTCTTTCGACAGTAATACTGTCAGTATATAGTTTGAATCATCACGTCAGCAGTTAATTTTTAATCTATTCAACTGTATTTCAGAGGATGCTCTGAAAATTCCAGGACACAGTTTCCGAAAATCGTTGCAGATAGAGTTTTCACTCTTTTGCCGTGTTTTCGTTCTTATCTGGCAGCAAACAACTCCGCGTCCGACTAGCCCCTTACAGTCTATGAGGATTGGACGTTTCAACAAGATAGAATGGAGATTCACACCTTTTAGCCCATCAAAAGCTGTCTTCTGTTCCGTCATTATAGTGGTCGACTTGCATTCTTAATCTCAGTCTGATTGACGTTGGCACACGCTAACACCTTGATTGTACAGGGCTTCAAAAGTGTGCCACGTCAGAAACGGATGGGTGACTGCAATTACAATTGATGAGCCCCAAAAAGGGCGAAACCGGTAGTGGGCTGTCGAAGAATTTTCAGCAACCTTATGAGTAGTGCATTACAAATATGCAATTGATTCACTTTATCGCAGTCGATTCATGTTGGATTCCGGGTCGTCCCCATGAATATCACGCCCGTGCCTGGCAGTATCTGTGCAGATGGAGATCCAGTCATCTTTCCAACATTTGTGGGTCGACGATAAACCACGGTCACCGACGTCTAATTTGACGCTAGACAACCAGGTTCGCATTTGATTTACTCTTCCACCTTGACGACATACTCGGCGTAAGTCTGGGTTGAGAACCTTCTTCGCAAGCTCGTCATCGGACCTGTGAGAAACGTGTCGGAATGGGCGAGTTTTACGTTTCTGCATGTGTGCAGAAATAAAACAACACCGGTTGGGATGCTGTCCAGACATTTACCAAAGGTACCTCACTTTTTCACACATTACGCAGCAATCTGACTAAAACTCATTGTTAAAAAACTTACTATGAGGCGATTCCCTGGAGCTGTTGCATACCGTTCACATCCATTTTCCGCCTTTTGTTGTTTTTACGTCAGTTCCTTCAAGGTCTCTCTTTGTAACTTATGGATTTGGTTTCTGATCGTATCCATCACCCGTTGGAAAAAATCGTTTCGTTCCACCTAACAGTGAGAGAAACTCCTGTGTAGTCCTGTATTTTTGCACCAGAGTTACTGCGCACCATTTTCTCTTGGTTCAGCACAGCAACTGTTAGTTTACTCAATAGCGGGTTCAACCACGAGACAACTCTTTGTTTTATTTGCCAGAACGCCTCATGACAAGTTCCAGTGATGAGGAGTTTGTTCCTCAGTTGCGAAGTACCAGACGTCGCAGAACTTCACTCACTGGTCCCGGTCAGAAAGTCCCTGTTGAAGCTATTAGTGTGTCGAAGCCGAAAGACCAGTCGTCAATTCATTTGGATGTAGAAAATCCGTACTCCTCTGAAAGTTCATCGTCTGAAGCAGAGGGAGAATTCGCAGATCTGACCAGTGAAGAGGACGACTCCTTGTCGTGTGGTTTTCAGAAATTGCGCGAAAGTTGGCGGACCAAGGCGTACGTGATCTTGGGTCCTCCTGGAACTGGGAAAACATCTCTGGTGTATGCGCTAGCAAACAACTTTGGATTCAAGGTAAGTTTTCTCTCTAGCTCTTGTTAATCGACTGACGTAGGTTTTTGAACTAAATCCGTCAGTCCGTCGCTCGGGCAAAGATGTTTTGGGACAGTTTCAAGTCGCCATCGATTCCCATCAGGTGGCTAAAGAACATTTATCCGACAGTTTCAGTACATTCCATATGACAAGTGAGTTATACTTCTCCCCGAGGTGAAATCCCTCAATTTCAGGTACAACAAAAGCAGGCGGGCAATCCAAATGTCCTCGACGCTCAGCAGCAAACTTCTTTCAACCTATTACTCGGGCTTCCAAAAGTCCCAGATCTCCGAAGCCAGTGAAGAAAAGGCCTACTTCCGTCGGCAATACAAGTACCTTAAGTTATTTCCTCCCGGTTCATGCGTCTTTGTGATTTTCCAGGTCTCAAAGGTCTCAATTTAAGCTGTAATTCGCTACTGCTGCTGGATGAGGTTAGTCCCAATACCTCACATTTTTATTATACTTTGTTTCCGGGTCTTATCATGGATGTTTTTTGTTGATCGCGTGCATAGTGCACTTCTGTCGCAAATTGCTCCAAATAAGCAAGTTCCCAGCACGCAGTGTCAACTGAACTGCCACAGGACTGGTCACCATTACCTCATCCAACAAGCTAATAGTCAAACTATCTTTATTCAATCTGAATTCACTCATTATGTGTTGTTTGCTCTATCTCACCTGGAGAATGAGCATGGTGCAAGTAATTTCCAGTAAACTCGGCTCACGAACACCGTTTTAGGCTGCCCGAAATCCCACAAAACCAATTGAGGTTAAATGAGCAGTGAAGGCGATGAGGGATCAAACTAAAGTGGGTTTTAACAAATACTCTCATTTGCATATCAATTTGATTTTGACAGGAGACCCACCTGGAACCTAGCTGAATCTCTCATTTATGATGGTTCCAAGTGAGTCTACCGTCAAAACCAAATTTACATGCAAGTGAGTGTATTTGTGCGTGTGTATTTGTCCAGTTTGGGTTCGAATAGAACCTAAGGTTGACAGGACGCGGAGACTGCGTCCCCTGATGAGCTTCAAGAAGGGCGAAACCGTTCATGGGCTGTCAAAGAGGTTCCAGCAACCTTATGATTGATGTATTACGTCTATATAAGGTCAGTTTTAGTTTCCTCCAACACATCTGTGGGTCTCAAACGAGCACAAACTTGTTCTTCTCTTAGACAGCAGTACGACAACCGCGAAAGTGTTTGAAGGAAAAATGGCGTGTTTCGCGACTGGGTTTTCGCCAAACAAGTGGTCTTGCCTAAGGTACAGTCAACACACGTCAACGGTTTCGTACGCTATACGTGAGGCCTTCCCTCTGTCGTTATATGAACTGAACAAGGTCCTTTTTCCTTGGTAGAACACGTTACTCATTACGTTGCTTAAAGCCCTTCGACAGCCCACTACAAGTTTCGCCCTTTTTGTCGCTCATCAGGTAAGCATAGGCCTTATGCCTTACTAGAACACCCAGTTGTACAGGATTGACGAAACATTCTTTTACAAATTACATTGTTGTTAACGAGGAACTCTAATGAGTCTCTGCAAGTGAATATGCTGCACAAAGGCCGCCTCACGTTTCATTTGACACGATATTCGATGTATCGCAGCATTTTTTGTTGGAGAACACAGTAATCATAGCGCAGGTTGTCAAAAACCCCGGCACCCCACTACCGGTTTCACCCTTCCTTTAGCTCATCAGGTAGGTATGGTCTCCGAGTTTCCATCGACCTAATGTCTTACTTGTACACCAAGTTGACAAAACTCTGAGTGGCTCCTGGACAAACGTCAAACGCATTATCGAACGGGGCAATCTCATCCTCCCAGTAGAAATCATGAGACTGATCGGCTGACAGGGCTGCAGTGGAGTTTATTTGATTCAATTACAGCCACTCCTTCCCGAACCGATCGGTCAGACCGCCCTGTTTCTGTCATACCATACTCCTGTTGGTCTTTGTTCATGATCACATCTAAGCCGATGCGTGCATCGTTACGACCGGGTTAGCAACAACAGAATGCTTTCAGGCTAATAACGGAGCAAGGCCATTTTGTAAACTGAGCAGTCCTCGCCCCCTATCACCCATACATATTCCAACTACACTACCATCGTCACTGCATACAAAGACAGCTCACGCTAGTAGATGTGGTGAACGTAAACGATGGAACACTTGTCACTAGCCACGCAATTGTGACCTCCGAGCTTCAAGCGGTGTTCAGTAGTACAGTAACGTGATTCAGCACGAACGCATGAAACTGTCCGAATCATCAACTGTTTCATTTCTCCACATTAGTCGGTAGAATTCTCGCAGCTGCGATCACCTACCTCCACAGCGGGGATCCAAAATTTCCAAAATTTTCGGAAGTGGGTTTGTTTGGTTATTCTCTCATTTGTTGGGTCATCTCAATGCCCTTCAATGAAACAGGGCTAGTTTTGAACTCACATGAATTTACGGTTTTGCAGCGTTTGATCCACAGCCAGTGGGCACAAAAACTCCTTCGGGAAAAGCGACTAGATTCTCCGAATTTTGAGGTAGACGGAGAAACAACCGGCAAAATCTCTCGACGGACAAACGGAGTCAGCCTTAAGTGTCTTTTCGAATTTGTATTGGTTGGTGTGACTGGCTATGCCTTACGGCTAATCTATCCGAGAATCCTGTAGAATGCGCCACAAGCCCTATATCCTCGTGCTTCCAGGGATAGATTTTTACAGGAAACAACACAATTCCTGATATACTGACCTCTCTTGCAGCTGATTTGAGGAAGTGATCTAACTGCTAGAAGGAGGCAGCAGACACTTTAGCCGCCTAATGGAGTTAATTTGCGAAATATGCTATTTCATCCTTATTTCTGCTAGCTTGCGTTGGTCTTCCTAACTTGAGTTTCATTCGAACCCAACGTGCGTCGACCGACTAAATATTCGTGGCAGATATGGACGGTTGGCTATGACGTCCATCTAAAAGAACTTGGAGCAATCTTTTGGTAGAATTGAGCCCTGTTTTATCACTGGGGTGTTACTGTTAGCTGAAATGCCAAATTGCCATGAACCGCTCAGTGATTAACCTGAACTAATATGCATGGATTCCGTTCGGTAGTAGATTCTGGAAGCCAGTCCTGTCGCGTGTCCTGGTATACATCAGCCGCTCGTGTGATGGTGATTAGAATACAAGGAAGGGAGATGCGGTTGGCGCACTGGCCATATTCGTCCAAGCCAGTTTTTTACAAGCGAAATCCTATCTAAAGGTAGATGGGGCGCGAATTCTTATGAACGCATCACATTAATTATTGATGACAGACACTTTCGCAAAATATTTGTGGCTTGCCTATTCTTTATGTCGCTCGCCGTTTTTAATGACAAAATGTTTACTGACATCCGTAGGTGTGCAATAACTTAATCCCCTAAGGAGGTCACTACAAAAATAATCTGTCAGTCAAGGGGCAAACAAATGCCTAAGGGATGAACGGTCTTTTTCACTGTATCTGTACTCTTCATTGAAAGCACCTAAAATGCGTCATGTCCCTTCATTTACTGCTGAACTACTGACTACTTACAACACTGCTGAAACCTGGAAGTCAAGCTTAAAAATCTGCAGTTTTTGCTTTGCTGATGGAGTGCGATATATAATAGCATACATATATATATATGTATATATATATATATATATATAACAGACTGTACACCTGCAGTTTCCGGGACAAGGCTGAAAGATATTTTTTGTATGGAGCGCAGTTTCTTCGGCTGAACATGGATCATCTGCTGTAACAGGAACAGCTGACTTCAGAATTATTCCCCGAGACATACTCCCAAGTTCTGGGCATTCGGTATCACTGGGTGGTTATAACTTTGACCCGATCGATCAGCTGCAACTTGAAAATAAACGGTTTGTCAGCGGAAAGATGTACACCTCATCGAAAGTGCCGCCTTCTTACCGCTTGTTTTTTTATTTATAGGTTTGCCTTATTTTTCACGTGAGCTCTATGTTCCAATTACAGGCTTTTGGATATTCCCCTAATGTATATTAGACTCTCTCAGCTTGTTCAAGACTAGCGCAGTGGGGCGAAAATGTTCATACTATTCTCATCTCACCTCCATCTCAGGCTGACGTGTTATTTGACAGTGATCGTGGTTTCTGGTCTGCCGTGAACAACCTGTTGCAGCTGGCCCGCCGTCCCATTGTACTCACAGCCTCTGATCCATCAATGCTTCAGAATCTGCCGATCGCCGTTCGGGTGTGTCGTATCAGAGAACCCTCTTTTGTGAGTTCATCCAAGTGTTTTTAAGATCGTCCGCTGTTTCTTACTGCATACTACGTACATGTCACTTTGGTCCTCGATTGTCCCTGTCAATCAGCGTAAAGACATTCGTCCACGCTTAAGAAGAGTTTTCATTCTGGAGAGAGGGAGCTCACTCTTTTGTACAGTTGTTCTCTTTCGGATGGACCGCCATCAGAAGTGTGTTTCAGCGGTCATACTCTTGGCATAAGAGGCCACTCCTTGTCTGTCTCACCAATTGGTCTCTCCAGTGAGGAAACATTGTTTAGTCCCTTCTATTTTGTTCACATGTGATTGAGTACCACACCACTAGGACTTTCCCTTGCATACACCATTCATCCCATCGTATAACAAAACTTCTCTCGTCCGGACTGTTATTCAATCAAGTAACAGAACTACAAACGTGACTTCATTTGTGGCCATCTCATTACCCTTGCTGATCGAGAAACCCAGCCATGAAAGTAATCTTTATCGCAATAACGACTACTTTCATCCTCTTTAAAGTTGAAGTCAACAGTGATCGGAACTAGTTTGAAATTGACACTTTGAATAGAAATGCAGTATTTGAAGACGATCGAGATATCCGTGATTTTTCGTGAACGAACATGAATTATCCACGTTCCCATTGTTTGGTCGACGGTCTGTCAACTGTGACCCGTAGGCCATTCGATTACCTGAATGTTGGACCCAGTTTTACTGTCTAGCTTGCTACTCAGCTATCTGAATTTGACCCCGGCCTGTTGGCGCTGGTCAGGCGAGACGCTGTCCGCCTTGTCGAACTGCTCCTATATCAGTCCACAACCCATTCTGGCTGCGTGCTCTGCTGCGAATCTGCTGGCCTTTGAACCTCCTAAAAGTTAATACTACTCACGAGTAGTTTAAATTTACTTTAATAAGTCATCTCAGCCCTTTCGTCGCAGGAAATTTTCCAACCATGCACCTGAGGTGTGAGCCTTACCCCCATCATACTCCCGCTTATTCTGTTGTAGGATTTAGTCGTCCCTTACTTGCAGTTGATTTCCCTCGCTGAAGGATTGCAGTTAAATCCAGCATTCGCCGAATCGATCTACCAACAGCACTACAGCCGGTCATTCTATGCACCTTCAAATGCTACCCCATCTAATCACGGTGACGTGAGAAAATTGATTAACCAACTGCAATGGTATGCTTCCAATCCAAAAGAACACAGCAAAATGGTAAGCTCTGCACATCTACTGTGTTTTGCTCTCTGTGTGTCAGCCCTAGCAGCGAAGCATAGTGTATGTACTCGACTTCAGTACATTTTGTTTTATTTCCAAGTTGGTACCACAATCAATGGCTGCTATTCAGAGTTGCTATAAACCCGTTGCCTTAAACTTGTCTTGGCCTGGTGACTAGTCGAATCCCATGTTATTTGTTCAATGCTTTCTTTCGATTTAAGCACTTTTGGGAACACTCGTGCTCTTCACTTCGGTGAGAATGTGAAAAAATAGTCTCCACGACGTTTTCGGATGTCAATAGTGCCTGGACGGAGTGCAAAGATCAGAGACCTAAACACATCAGAGCCAGCGTAGCAAGTTACTCATTGTCCATAAAAACAGGTAATGCGCACTAGGGATACTCGTCACTATGAGATCCTCGCAGAAGTTTCTGCATTTAGGGCTTCAAACTTGCTACGTTCAACGCCACACACCAAAACACGTGAAATCAACCGTACAGCTCTCCGTCGACAGTGAAACAGCTGGAATAATATGGGTCCATTACATTTTTTATTAACTTCCGAAGAGGGAACGTCACGTTGAAGATAGCCTTCGGCATTGACCACTGTATTTCCATTTTAAACGTTTGGCTTCGGTTGCATTGTTTATGTGCTGGCCCATTGACCTTTTTATCTTGAATTAGGTTTATAGATGATCTAAATTGGCCACATATATGATGGAATTTGTTGTGGTATTTCACGAGGTCTTACTACTGTTGGAGAAATTATATAGAACAATGTTCCTTCTCGAAGTGTCCCTCTGGGGCGAAACCCTTAAGAATGTTTCCCTTCAGCCACGATTCGGTATGCGATCGTTTCCTCTGCCGGTTTGAAAAGAAGCAAAAATGCACCTTTTCTCGTGCTGCACTCCCGGACGAATTACCCTAGTGTGACACATACCCAGTTTCCATCTTGTGTCGTTAAGCAGGGCTGTTTTTGTTGTAAGGTTGTTGCAAATTTTGTGCCCACACTTCTCCTTCAGGTAGTTCCTATCCGAGCCTAGCTAGTCCATACACCAATTGACTGTTTGGTAACTATCGAGAGGGCCAAAACTTACCAGCTTAATATACTTCTGTACTTGTGGGTACTCGAGAGTTAGTGAACGGCGGTTTCTATCCTGTTTTCGGTGCATTCTGTTATTGCTTTGTGCGGTAAACATCTGCTAACGGCTTCGTCCTCTACCGGCCTTCCTAACATTTGGAAATCCTATCGTTCTCTAAAAAGCGACTCGGACAAAATGTTAGTAATATTTTCAGACAGTTGAATACCCCTTAGGCCATTTCACTGCTATTGTATTTTTCTCACACTTCTCAACAGGAATTACCTTCATCAAAGAGACATTTTGTCATCCACAATCTATGTTTCCTAGAGGAGGATGTACGGTATTCTCGTTTTTTATTGCACTGCTTTACTTCTCGTACTGTTCGCATCTTTCTCCAATAGATGGAGCCAGTTTCTCCCACCTCTCTCGTTACCAATGCCACTCTGTTCGAATGGCTTCCTAACGTTTGTCCCTGTTTGTGCTCAATACGCTTGCCCGGTAAAAACGCGAACCATGAGTTGCCGAAAAAATCGGAAAGTTCACCATCGGGAAACCTCAAGACTCATGATGATGATCTGTCAGATTTATTCACGGATGAGTCACAGGTGCCGATTCCTGCCGTTTCCCGGGATGCCGCTTTGAATGCTCCCGTAAGTATTCCTGATCCTTCTCTGTATGTTTCGTTATAAGACTCCTATGTTGTGCAGTCCTCACATCCCGCTGCAAGTAGAGCAGCGCGCTTATGCCAGAAGACATGCACGTTATCGGAATTTTATTTGTTTTCACTTTCGTTCAAAATGAGCGGTCCTATTTATTATAATCTCATTCAGATATGACTTTCTTGGTACGCGATAGGCAATCTATTCGTCAACTTTCTGAAGAACAAGGTTGTATTCGAATACAGCGGATATAAATTACTGTTGTAATCGACCTACCTTGCAATTGCTGAGCTACCCGTTTTTGCGCCGCGTAGTGCTCATTCTGAGACAATTGTTAGAACACTGCAAGGCCATTATTCAGAGTGCGGATTCTTCTGATAAACGCGCAAAGCAAGCACTTACTTTTTAGTTCCGAACCTTCAGAGCTTCACACTGTGCTCCTAGCGTCCACTAGACCTTTTAACTTGACCCAAACTTTAAGGATAGTCGTTGATAAGGCTTAGCAACTCGTAGTCTTAGCGATAAATCTCTGACCATACGATATCCCTGGTGTTCAGAGTTATATCTGCTCGAACCGTTGCCGTTTGTATCCCGCCGTACAGGCTTTGGAAGCCACAGCTAACGCTAAGCCAGATGCCAGTGAGTGTTATTTTCACCATAGGAAAAGGTTTCAGCGCCCTTACAGACCTCCATATTCATTCTAATGGAACTCGGCCAAGTTTTGTTGATTTTTTTAATGGTACGACATTTTTTACAGACTCGTCACAACTATACATCTGCCAAATGCCCCCTAGTAAGGTACATTGATCAGATATCCTGACGAGAGCATCGCAACACCAACTTTATGTAGGCATGTAAGTACCGATCTTACCTTTGTAAGAATAAACCTCCAAACATGACTGAGTTTTTGGAGGCAGTCAGTTGACCAAGGACTGGTCTCAGTTCTGTTGAATCGAGAAAAATGTGGGTTGTTCTGTTCTAATAACCTTACTTCTCGTCCGCGCTTTTTCTGAACAACCAACGACAGGAATGCGATCAACATCACCGTGTACCTAATCTCAGCTGATTATCACTATTCTGTTGTTGATAGAGCCCATCAATGCTCGCAGTAGGTATGGACCGTTTTGAGGCGTTTACATTGACCTCAGAGGCCTTCATATTCGTGTACAGAGTCAAAACTGGCAATGGTAATGAGTTCGGGCACACCAAAACATTGAGCTTTGGCAGACAACCCGTTATAATTATCGCTCCTGCATGCTGTTCCGGGTTTCCTAACTGGATGATCTCCTCAGTCAGTTTATGATTTTCATTTTCAGGCGACTGCCGTTCACTCACCATTTTTGTGTGATTTTGCTAGATGTTAGGGTTTATATCCTTGCTTGTTGTTCAGTTTGCATCTGTCCAACCCGACTCTTGTAACTCTGTTTTTTCAGCCCAAGAGTGCATCTGTTGCTTCCACACAGTCAACCTTGCCTGTCCAGCCTTCCATCGAATTGCGTCGTTTGCTTCAATCCAGTGTGGATGAACTGGCACAGTGTAGTAGGGAGCTATCGTTATTCGACTGCACTCATTCAGCTTTCGAACGTTCTTGTCTCAGTTGGATATTTGATTTTACCGGTTGGAACTCTGCAGACAGTCCATCCCCGTCAACCGATGTTCCTCATCCAACCCCCTCTGAGGAATTGGGAAATAATGCAACGTTGAGCCGTACGACCAAAACCCAGACTGCCTACTGTACGATATTATGCAATCCTACCATTCCCCTCTCTGTGGCCCCAATTCCTCCATTTGACGATCCTGACAATAATTTTCCGGATTATTGGGCAAATGTGCTTTCTCATGTTTGTAAGTCGAGGTTGGTCCGTTTCGAACAGGAACTGGAAACCCGTCTTCAGGATGAAGTCATAGCTTCTCAGTCCTCTATGACGATATCCCCCTTACTCCGAAAAGCCTCGCAGTAAGTCTCACCATTTGTTTTGACAAACAATGTCATTGTGTAATATGCGTCTGGTTTATAGACTATCAGTCCAAATCTCTCGTTTCTGTTGGAGTTTTTGGACTAGAGTGCAATGGCTTCTTGATTTGCTCCCGGAGCTTTAGATAACTGTAGGCAATTATCATTTTCTTTGATTGCACTTGCCGGGTTTTTACGGTAAACACAAGCAGTGTGGTTTCGAAAAGCCGAGTCACATGTCTTTTACCCTTATCGAAACGCATTATCTGAGTGTAGATGATGCAACGGTGTATACTGTTGATGAAGTATGCAAGTAGTCTATTGTCCTGTGTCTAGGCTCCGCCCCCGTATCTGGCGGAGGGTGAAGGTTACTATGGAAATTATGGGATCGCTTTGCAATGTTCGTTTATAATTGTTTAATAGTCAAAGAACATCCAGAAAAGTCCAAGAGGACTCTCGGGAATGTTCACTTTTAAAAAACTCCATTCAGATGAGATGTTTACTTTCGTCTTTAATTGCTTTTTACTGCTTGGTTCGTGTTTTCTAATAAATAGCTTGGTAGCAAAGGGCTTCCCTCCTTTCAATGGTATCGGCCACCAAACACTTATAATCTTATAAGCCGTTGACTTCAGGACTACGCATCCACTGGCTAGTCCTTGTTAGAATTTTGTAACACTGAGTTGCGCTGCAATCATGAGTTGGAGAAAGTGATTCTTTGCTATTCGTTTTATATCCTTCGAATCGCTCAGTTTCAATAGACGTTTATAGTCATAGTGGTTGAGTAAAGGTTAGAAATCACATTGCAGTTGGGGTGTATATTGCTGATTGATCTGTTCATTTTTAGTGCCTTGTTCTTAATCTCTCGATAATCTTGGTCTGGGCTGGAATACCTTGTCAGCATCTCAACGTTTCTCAAGGGTTGCATACTAGCCGTATCTCGGTAGGACGGCGCCACCGAAGATTTTTTAAAGGATCTCAGATTACATCATCGGCCCGCAGTCCAGAAGATCTAGATGTCCTCTCCCACAGTCTACTGCTGACTATCAAATGTCTTCCGCATTACGTGGCTTATAACTAGTACCGTAACTTGCTTACAGATCTGTTGTTTTTACACGGTAACCTCGTTCTGTAGGATCAAAACCAGCACTTAGACAATCCATCTTGCTATCGAGCTGCCTGGATGTTCATCTATCCCTAGTGACTGTATATGATCTAAACGAATTATTTTTAGGACCACTCTAGTCATTTGACCCAACTAATCGACAGCGTCTTCTTTTTTCTCCCAGTCCCGTTTGTTCCCCGCATCTGGCCAAGCTTATTTCCGATCTTCGTGCAACAATGAGCACCGCTCGTAACTTGAGCAGCAGTTCCGTTTTTGTCCGCAAATCTCTGGTTTGTGACTATCTGCCGTATCTGCGGACAATCGCATCCGGCGAGGCTGCATGTCAGGCTGTCTCAACCAAGCGTCGGTAGGTCGTGCTTTTCCCTTGAAAGTTACTTTCACACGATGAACTCTTAGTCACCTTGCCAAATGCTTGTCTTCATATGTTACTCTAACGAGCTTCAATTGGATTTGTCCTGCGCACTAACTAAAGAACACGTTTTTCAAAATGGGGGCCGGACTCAGCTGTAAACACCATCGTCTGTTTCATATACTTTCTTATGTTGAACGCTATCCGAAATGTCAAAGTATTTTAACTTCTTATCAAGGAAGCCAATAGCTTTGTTAGGTTACATGAAGGCATGTGATCCCGTTACTGGCTAATAGTGACGGCTACCCATATCTAGTGAACTTTTCTTTCAGTTCACTCTTCTCCCGTTAATTTCTTTTATACTCATAGTTCGTTGTCACTAGGTTCTCCTTACATGCAAGTCCTACGTTTTCCATCTTCAGCCATTAGAACCATTCGGCAGTAGATTAACCCGGTAGTTTTCGTTCTTCCGTTGACAACATAGTACAGTGTCGGTTACACGTTAGCGCGAGTAAAGAGCTCACGGACTCCATGTCGATGTTTCCTTCCGGAAAAGACTTCCAATACACTGCATTTCCAGGCCAAGTTCCGCCATTGCTTGATTGTGTCTCTTGTTTGGTTGCCATGCTTAAAAGATCTGAGTTTTAATCTTTCAGAATAGGTGTTCTCTCTCATTTCGAATGTCGTTCGTTTATTCATGATTGCTTACCTTCTAGCCCATTGGCGATACTGTTTAAAAATGCCAGTACAGAAATTCGCTAACTATAGAGTACGTTTTTCGTCTTCATAAACAGCCCATTTCTCGTGATTGATTTTTACAGTCTTTTGAGAGAGATTGTTGGACGAAAGTTGATTCTGTTCGACTCCCATTCATCCTTTATACTCTATTTAACTGGTTCTTTCGAACAATAAACTTGAATCTTTCTTTCCTCGATTCTGTGACACGTCTTCACTGACTCACCTTACTGATAACCGGCCTTGTTAAACTGGTGGGTTTTGGCTCATTACTCATTTAGATGTGCCCTGCCCGTTCTGTCATTCTCCTTACCTAGTAAGTTATTCAATGCCATTTTTGAAACTTCCCCATGCTCTTCTCATTTCTTCTTCCAGCTTTTTCCACTATTTTGACCGTATTGGCCTAACGCTCCGAAAATCGACGCGAGATTTACTTGCTACCCAATCATTTACGTGTACTACGGGCACTCGATGAGAGTTCGAGTTCTTGTGTCTATTTTTTTACCAATGTTTTTCACGAGCTATGATGTATTATTTTGTGTACACTGTTATCATTATGTGAATTTATGGATACAATCCGTGAAAGCAAGCTTCTCTTTTTGTGCTCTGTATTGACGTTTGGGAGATTGTTAGGCTGGGGCCTACTTCTGGATTTGCCTGTCACATCGAAATACTCCGATCGGTCCCTGTCCACGATCATCATCATCATCATCAGAGACAGCAACTTCACTGTTGCCACTGATGCTTCACTGTCGTACAACCACAGTTTATCTGATTACCTTTAAAGCGTTAGAATGAAAAGAAGGGAGAAGAGTGGGTGAGGAAGGGGTCCTGATGCTGGCCTGTCGCAAGCATTCTGAGGTGCCTACGCATCCAAGAGTTCAATCAGACGATCTGGAAAGAAACTGACAACACGAACGCCGTTGACACTGATCAGCCGCAATGCCTCCAGCCAGGCGCAGGATGGGTCAGGTGGACCCCACCAAGATGCACTGCACCAACAACACCCAAACTCTTCGTAATCTCTTTCACACCCTGTTGCCAAGTCCTACCACGATAGGTGGTAGGACGCATACGGTTTGTTGCTTAGCCGACCGTACAACCACTTGAACTCCCCGCAGCCAGTGTAAACCCAATGAAATAAGACTGGAGGGGGCAGTTCCAAAGTCAGCACGCCGATCTCGATAGCCTATAAGTGTCAAAAGATGAAGACAACTAAACCGTGGCAATCGACGTTTATGCAAAGCCTGACCTAGCACTATTCACAAGACTCGAGCAAGACACTCGGCTAGCTGCTGCTGGGCGAAAATTAATAGTCGGTAAAACGGTGGTCGCAGGTTAGTCCTGGCATCACTGTAAGCTTAAAACTCCTGACTATTTAGATGGCTCACCTTGAGATACCTAGGACAAAATACGCTGAGTAATCCAGTACTAGAAAGATACAACCCAGCAACCCATGTCGTGGGCTTGGAGATCCAAGCGACTTTACGTTTTTAAGTATTTTCGCCGTGGTACTTTCCGTAAGCATGATGAGGGTTGTTCACATACATCGGAACAGTTTCAGGATGTCAATTGCCGCCACAGTGTTGACTATTTGCACCGAGCCCGTACATGGCAACAACTAGAATGTCGTGGAATCGGGCCCAGAATTTTGCTTCACCTTCCTGCATAGGAGGTTCGGGGGACTTCATTCATGAACCGCATCTAGTCACTTTGGGTTGTTGAAAAAATACTGAAATGAGCGTCACACGAAACGCCAGACTACGAGCTTCTGTACGAAAGACCAAGCAGACGCCAACTCCCAGTCAGTTGTGAACTGTGCTTAGACCACTATTGGTCAACTTTGGCAACCGATACATATCGTAAACACAATTAACTATTGCTCCAATATCTGAGGTCCTAGGGACGCTGTGCTATGTTGTTCATTATACTTATACGATGGAACACATCTACAACAAAACCAGCTGAAAGTGGTATTGCGGCGTGTTTTGTTCTTGATTTGGAATGTATTTCACCAGAACTAGTGTCCTTCAATCAGTTTCAGAGTAAGAAAACGCAGTTACTGGCTTGAGGATAAATTGGCTCCAACTTGTGTTACCGGGAAAACAGAGAAATCACCTAACAATTCTAAGTGAATTTGACAGGAATAACTACGGAGGATTATTATGGGAGATGTGAGATTCATTGTGATTCCTTGTGGAGCTCTAGCTACACGCACAACCTTGGACAGATTAGTATTGGACGTCTGCAAAGTACATCGTCTTATAGCGAATGTACGTTGCCTGCAAATACTGTTTGAGGAAGTACTGCATTCACAGAAGTTTTGAAATAAGGTCATTAGGCTAGCGAGGCGTGATTCGCTTACTTTGGAACTGTCTGCCAGTATTTTCTTCTTGATTTTCGGAGATATTCGGGATGAACCGTTTTATTGTCTCCAACGAGTAGGCAACTCAAAATTAGCTGAAGTTGCGATTGGCCATTCAGTGGCTTTGTCCTTGGGATTGTAACCAAAATGTGCGATGCTATCCCGAAAGGTCGAACTGATTAAAAGCACGAAAATCGTTTTGAGTGAATTCGGCCTAGTCAAACTATGTGGGACTTGCGCTGATGAGGTGCCAACTGCAACTTTGTCGGCGTCAATTCTTGGTTGCAGACTCGTTTGTGGAATTTGCATCCACATCACTGTTTTCCAAACAGTATTCCGCCCACTGAATAAGCAGGACGCCTGGTGGCTTTTGCTCGTACGCTGGATTCCCTCAGCATTGATGTATGCTGTCTGTCAGAAACAGGGATACAGGACCCAAGTGCTGCGATTGAGCAGACCACCCTCTCGCTCTCTACCAGGTTCCGGTTGCTCGGCTCTGCTTGTGCAGAGGACGTTGAAGTTGAATATGCCGGTGTGGGAATTGTATTGAGCGAACAAGGGGAAGCGTTTCTAATTGACTGGATACCCGTTGACAATCTCCTCTGCGCGGTCCCTTTGGCAACCTCTGAGAGAAACTTGGGAAAGTGAGGTCCATTGCACGCCGTTTATTGTATCTGCTTATGCTCTCACTGACTGTGGGACTAAACCTGCCCAGGAGAGCTTCTATGAAGCTATAGGTGCACTTTTACATCGTTGTGGTTGCCGATGACATGAATGCCCAGTTAGGTAGAATAAGAGCTGCTGAGCTGGATTGGAAACGAGACATACGGACTGCGGAGATCGCCTGCTTCAGAGATGTGCCGATCAGACTGTTCCTGTCCGAAACAACGGAGATCGCTTGAGAAAGTACCAGAAACGAAGTGCCCGGAACCCAAATAGACCACACTGCCGCCAGTTATCGGTGGTGAGGGTCGATCACTGTCTGCCGCTCCTGGAACACCAGCGTGGACTCCGACCATGCACTTTTGCGCTGCTGCATTCCATTGCGCTTTTCGGGCTTACACAAATTGCACACACTTGGTTGAGCCATTGAGAAGCTAGTGGACCCAGAAATCAAACGAAGCTATCAAAACTGGTTCATGGAACGTCTGACTGACCGTCTGCTATCGGATATAAAGGGCCACTGAGAAAATACAAAACGTTACACAAAGCCGGAAAGTTTGTCGTACAACCCAGCCAACCTCATCCAAAGATTGAATTTTCGATAGTATCGTGTCATTGCTGGAGCCTCATCGACAGATTCCTCCGGCCACAACCACAAATCTACCTCACGCGTCATCCTAGGCCAGGTTGAACTGACCAAGAAGCTTGGTGGACAAGGTACAAGAAATTGAAGAGAGAAAAAATGCTGGCAACATCCGCAGGCCGTTCGACCTGCCTCCTTGACCACTACTTCACGCCATATTCCTTCACTTCAAGGATGCCTCAGATTCTTTCGGTCGGCCAGCTCAGATAACCACTGAGTATGCCCCAGAAGCTTCTGAAAATAAAGCTGTTCTTATATTCACATACTTTCGAGCGTGAGACTGTACGATGAGCTTTACAAAAGCTTCCCTATGAAAAGTGGTGTCCGACAAGGATATCCACTCTATCCGTTCTTGTTCAATTTCTTCATTGATGAAATAATGAGGCGAATCCTGGAAGATATTCAAAACCTCGGTGTTCAAATCGTTGCTGGTGAGAACCCTGTCGATCTGAGTTACGCAGATGACATTGTCCTCATCCTTGTGCTTTGGAGAAGCACAAGCCCCGTGTAATAAAGTGACCACCGTCATACCATCTGTCGGCTGCGCTCTGAAGGAAGTCTGTCTGACTAAGTCAGCGCACGAACCTCAAAGGTCCGAATCCCATTTGCTATTTTTCGATACTCGTGGCGTCAAAAAGGCATATCACTGGGTCTCAAGGGACGCGTGTACAAGGCTACGGTAAGGGCTGTATTGTTTTATGGTTGGGAAACATGGCCTCTGCGGACTGATGATGTGAGGCGTCTTCAAGTTGTTTTGACCACCGATGTCTCAGAAGCGTTGATGATTGCATGAAGGGATTCGTAACTGGGTAATTAGAAAACGGGTATTTGGTTGTGAAGCGGGTATTTCAATCGCAGCAACTAACCGGCACCACCAACTGGGGTGGCTCGGCAGTGTGCTGCCAATGCCGAAATCGCGTGTAACAAGACGAGTGTTGTTCTCCACGCTTCCTTTAGAGTGGTGTAAACCGCGAGGTGGAAACGTATGGTTTGACGGAATAGTGTGTAACAGATTACGAAGGGTTTGTATGTTGTTGCTGCAGTGCTACTCCGGGGCTGGGGTCTCCGTGACCTCTCCTGCGTTTTGCTGTAGACGTGGTAAGAAATGACGGCTGATCGGTGCAGGTGGTGCTCGTGCTGTCGGTTTCTTTTCAGATTGTCTGATTGAGCGCTTAGAAATGTTGGTATCTCGGAATGCTTGTGATAGTCCAGCAACAGTTTCCTGCCCCCATCTCTTCTTTTTCTCTTCTTTCCTCAGCAAATGTTTAAATATATTTAGATGAATTTTATTGTTGTACGGTAGTGGAGAATCGGTGTCAACAGTGATGTTGCTTTCTCTGGTGATGATAATTAATAGTTTTTACTGTTCTAGCTGGGACTCGTGAACATTAAATGAGAGAATCCTTAGTTTCTTGCTCATTAGCAGTGTGTACCCGAGCTCAAACATTTCGGGGTTTCAAACAAACTAAAATGTACTGATTTAAATTCATGCTGCTCAAAATGAGCAACAAGAGAACCGAATTTGTTTGACCGGATACTTTCTACGTCTTCCCGCCACAGTCTTATCATACTGAAGAATTGCAAAGACTGTAAGGTATTAAAATACCCTGACTTTCAAATTATTTTTTTGTCTACAGGAGCGTCAGCTGAATCTTATATTCTTCAATAGAATATGTTCTACAAATGCTAGATATTTCACTCTTCACGACCTCCATGATGTCGAGGTAGTTTCCCTTATAAGAGTGAAGAATACTCAGTTCGATTGGCGGTTACGCCCGCATGCTTTACATCTAAAATTTTGAAAATAGGTTGCTTGCTTAAGAGCCCCAATGATGCGTCTACTGTTCAGGTAAGTTTCCCATTCAACCAGCTGCGTCAATTTGGAGCACGGTGTCCACTTTTCACCTGAGACTAGCTCAGGTTTAGGTTAAGCATCGAGAGAGTGGCGCCATTCTTGTGAAATCCGGTGAGGTTCCGGTGCCTTCTCACGTTTAAGTACGGATATTTCATACTTTATTCCTTCTTTCGACGGGCGATTAAGGTTCACATTCCATTCGCCCGAGAGGTTGCAGGAAGCCAGTTATACTGTTCTTCGAGGTGTTCGGTCGATCTTTCCAGTCGACGGTTATGCGGGTGAATTAATTCATTGTCGTTCCAATGACCGTTGCTTTCCTAGGTTTATTCGATCGTATCAGTTGATGTAGAGAACGTTGTTTCCGGTAGGAAAAGCCTTCACTATCTCGGTCTTTCCTTAGGCTCTTCATTGTTTGGTGTCTGAGGGATTTGCGTGCACCGTCGTACTCATTCCCTGCTGATATGGGTTTGCAGGCATCACTTAGGATTAGCGATCTCGACGATATCAAGTGTTCGTTGATTGTGTCGGAGAGGTCGGATAAACAGCACTGAACGCCACTAGCATAGCTCCTTTCGTATTTTGCCGTGTTTTGTCCACGAGCTCGCTACCAGTACAATATTGCTTTTATCGTTAAGCCAGCTCAGATCGATACTGCGGAGCTATGATAGTTCTTCGGAGGTGGTGGATTGGCATGTGTCTTGCTGATTTACAAGGGCCTGAAAGAAGACTAACGCGCGCACCATGGCGTGATTGGAATCTCGCTGTGTGCCTACAAGGAACGGCAGTCTTGAATTGTGATTCTCTTGCGGTGGCTGATGGTAAGTGATTCAACTGGCTCAACGGTTGATTTGCAGTTGGTGACGGCCAGGTTACGCGACGCGAACGTTTATGCTGAAAGTTCGTACTGGCCAGAAACAGTTCATGATCAGCACACAATTTGAGTCGCTCTCCATTGTCTGTGCGACGAGCATCGACTCCAAATTGACCGCCCAGATATAATTCCAAGGTGCTCAGACGACCGATTTGAGCATTCATATCGCCGACAAGGATCACAATATCAGTGTGCTTTTTGCTCGACGAATAAGCTCAGATAGCCCTCGATAGATACTATCCTTCTCAGCCTCAGAACTGCAGTCTGTTGGGCTGTAAGCTGACACTACAAACAGGCACCGTTTTTTATGTCGAGAGGCGTTAAACTTGATTGAGCTGGATAACCGGACAGATTAAAGGCGAATGTTCACTGGGATCCAATCCAGCAAAGCGCGTTCAGCTCTAGGACTGAATGCAACTCTCCCGCCATATATTCCACGAGTCATCGCTTCTGGATCAATGGACACACGGAGGGAAAACCGTGAACTAGTTGAGTCCGTCTTTGGAGTTCTGATATGCAAAACCACGCTTGGATCTTGTGTTCATGTTTCCGAGACACAGCATACGTCACTTTTAATGGAGTATAATTTTTCAGTGAGCATTGCCTTTTGCCAATTTGACATAGAGTACGGATGTTGAAAGCTCCTATGTAGAAAGGATCTCGTGAATGTAGTAAGGTGTTATTTTGTTGATTGTTAACAGTCAGCCCGGAACATGAGATATATTGGTCACATAACTGACAGTAAATCACCCAGCGACGTGTGATTATGTGGTTGGAAGCGGTTGAGGAACATCGGTGGATAATGTGCAGGCAAGTGATACTTACCGGTTGCCCAGGCCGAGGAAGAGGACTTGGCTGAGGTACCCCACCTTGAACCTTTCACATCAAAGTTTCACTCACAAGGGACTAGGAGGATGTAAGGTTTGTTTGGTGAATATTTTCCTAGCCTCTGACTCAAAAACCTGACCCACGAGGCAGCGGGTAGTACGGTTTTCTTTGGGGACCCTTTCTGGAGCCGATGGCACAGTAGTTTAACCTGCCCCGCTACAGTGTGTTGGTCTAACCATAGGGCACAGGGAGTAAGGTATTATTGTCTCACTCCTAATGTAGGTGAGAACATCAAGTGTCTTGCGATCAGCACCGGACTCTTTGGTTTTAAAAGTATTTTGACCGTGTTGAATAGGGCGCTCGCGGTCACGGTCAACCGCTAGATGATCGGAGTTTGCGGTTTTTAGGGCCGACTTTTTCTAACCCGTCCTTCCTTGGGGGAAGGCAGCATCACTGTTTCCATGACTATAGACCTGCTGGTTGCCTGGGGGAAACACCTTTCTGTCTTCACACTCCTATCACAAAGTACAGTACCACTTTACCCCCAGACTGCCTCGTCGCACGATTACTCTTAGTAGGGCGTATTGCTGCTCTTAGGCCGACCCCCTTTTTGGCCTTCCTGGCATGGTTGCATCTTGTAGAACAAATTTCCAGCCTGTGTATCCCGCCTAATCATTGCAGTTTTGCAAAACCACGCTTGGATCTTGTGTTCATGTTTCCGAGACACAGCATACGTCACTTTTAATGGAGTATAATTTTTCAGTGAGCATTGCCTTTTGCCAATTTGACATAGAGTACGGATGTTGAAAGCTCCTATGTAGAAAGGATCTCGTGAATGTAGTAAGGTGTTATTTTGTTGATTGTTAACAGTCAGCCCGGAACATGAGATATATTGGTCACATAACTGACAGTAAATCACCCAGCGACGTGTGATTATGTGGTTGGAAGCGGTTGAGGAACATCGGTGGATAATGTGCAGGCAAGTGATACTTACCGGTTGCCCAGGCCGAGGAAGAGGACTTGGCTGAGGTACCCCACCTTGAACCTTTCACATCAAAGTTTCACTCACAAGGGACTAGGAGGATGTAAGGTTTGTTTGGTGAATATTTTCCTAGCATCTGACTCAAAAACCTGACCCACGAGGCAGCGGGTAGTACGGTTTTCTTTGGGGACCCTTTCTGGAGCCGATGGCACAGTAGTTTAACCTGCCCCGCTACAGTGTGTTGGTCTAACCATAGGGCACAGGGAGTAAGGTATTATTGTCTCACTCCTAATGTAGGTGAGAACATCAAGTGTCTTGCGATCAGCACCGGACTCTTTGGTTTTAAAAGTATTTTGACCGTGTTGAATAGGGCGCTCGCGGTCACGGTCAACCGCTAGATGATCGGAGTTTGCGGTTTTTAGGGCCGACTTTTTCTAACCCGTCCTTCCTTGGGGGAAGGCAGCATCACTGTTTCCATGACTATAGACCTGCTGGTTGCCTGGGGGAAACACCTTTCTGTCTTCACACTCCTATCACAAAGTACAGTACCACTTTACCCCCAGACTGCCTCGTCGCACGATTACTCTTAGTAGGGCGTATTGCTGCTCTTAGGCCGACCCCCTTTTTGGCCTTCCTGGCATGGTTGCATCTTGTAGAACAAATTTCCAGCCTGTGTATCCCGCCTAATCATTGCAGTTTTCAAGCTCGACCACCACGTCAAGGTGGCAGCTTTAGATCGGGATCAGACAATATAGTCGGGGGCAACTGATAAATTACAGAGCAAGGGTTCGGTCAGCCACTTAGATGGATGTTTAGAACAGGATTTCTACTCGCAAAACAGTCTATTACCTTTAAGTGCTCATCTCTAGTCTCCCTGTTGAAAAGGTTTCCTGGACTTCTTATCACTGTTTACGTTCAAGTGTCTCTCGAACATAAGATGTTCACAGGTTTTGCAAAGTAGGAGTGGGTGCAAATCATCTATCACTTTAGTGCCATATCCCGTCGGGCGACTGCAAATGAGGTTCATATCCGGTTTGATCACAGTTAAATTTGCCTTTTATGAGTTGACTTTCAGTATCAGTGCACCGGCCTTCAGGAAACAAAAACATTTTTGAGTCGTCCACTCTTGGTCAGGGAGAAAATGGAGACAGTCTGTGTAACAGGATGCAAATTGCTTCCCTCCTGTGAGAGCAAAAAGCCTTATCGTGTAGATTACTAACTGGCTGATGACCGAGGACTATCTATATTGCTTGGATACCAGGTTTTCACGCACAAAAGTGACAACATGTTCCGAATAACGTTAGTCTTTCTCACCTAAACTTAGAAATAATGGGATGTTCTCATTTAAATAACAAGCTACTGAGAAGAATATGGATGGCACTTGGTATTTTTTCATGAGGGACTGCTCAAATCGACCTACTATGTGATTCCACAAGTAATTTTCCCGCGGAAAGCACTCCGATGGAGTCAGTATGATCAAACAAACTTGACTGATTCGTGAAAATTCAGTTCATTTCGGCATAGATGTGTTTCTCAGGCCTGGTTACGAAAGCAGTTTTTTCTATCCTTTCACCTAGTTGAGACCGTTATCTGCTACAAAGAACAGAAAAAGCAGAAGACGTAAATTTCAAACTTGGCCATTAAACAGGCTATCGGTCCCCTTAGTAGGGACCATCAGATGGCCGTAATAAGAGCTGATTGCTTGTTGACGCGCATGACATTAACATCTGTGTAACTGGCTGAGGATTTCAGAAATCCCATATACGCCCCAAATTTTAGTGTATTTACAAGACACTGTAGAATGAGGCCAAATATTAACCTCCAACACTATCGCCCTTAAATGACAGCTATTTTGCTGTATCTTTCATGATGACGTGGTGACTGATGAGTGTTGGGTTTACGGCTCACCATTTCGTTATTTAATTCGTGGCAAACAACAGTCCAAGCTAGAGTATCTTCGTAACAGGATACAGATGAACGACTAGCTACTAAATCCGGCCTGACTAACCAGGAACCAGTTAAAGGTCATCGCAGACGCTGGTTTTTAATGTAAAATCAGTCTGTTTGAACTGACCTATTTCATACCTTCAGATATCCAGATACATTAAAATGTTTGCGTACACCTACTCGGATAGACGAATGTAAGTGGCGCACAGCTGGCCGATATCTTACTTTCTCAGGCATCATGAATAGACGAGAAATACTTTACTCTCTCACGATTCCAGCTCTGTCCCAAATTAGCATTTTTCTTCCCTAGAAGAAGTGTTAGGTTCCTCACGTCCTCACACAAAATGGTCACGTGTTCCAGACTTTGCGTCTGCATCCAGGGTCCTCAGCCGGACTAATGAGATTCGCTGGACCGTAGAAGAGAGTTTAAGATTATGCTTGCTGATCCAGCAGTTGTGTGCACCAGGTCTTACGATAAGGTCGTTTTCGCTCTACATGGAGAGAAAGATTTCCTCATGCTCAAATTGTCACCTAGGTAGTAGACGACTCAAGTCCCTTCAGAACATGGAAGATCGTCGTTTGAACTTGTTGAATCGACAGCTCTCTAAAGAACAGGAGAAGGCATCCAGACAGATAGAACTTCGCAGGACCCAGTTCCAAAGACGTTTTTCACAACACGATTTGTCTCATCAGCATTTGAGAGAAGCGACCCATGTGAGTACGGAAAGAACATCTAGGATCAAGCGACACCGGAGTGTACCTGGTACTAAACGTCGTAACTCACTGGGAGAAGCATTACAAGAAAACACAACTGTGTCTCTGCATCCACACTTTTGGTTGCGGCTTCGTTCCTTGGGTATTGTGGATGACGGACAACTTCCGATTCCAAACATAACTCACAAAAATTCACTACAATGTATGGATTGCCCGAAAGATGATGACTTTACGGCACGTTCGGATTCTGGTCTACAGTCACCCATTCAGTGTCCAGTTAATTCACCGGCCCCAACTATGGACGCTATAGGATCTCCCGCAGCGAACAGTATGGCTGGTGGAATTAAAGTTTCTTTCGATTTTGAAAACAAACAGTCGGATGTAAAAACAGGATCTTATTCGGAAATCAGTGCAAGAGCACCGAGGAAGGAGACCAAACCAACCTGGTTGATGGCGTTGCAGAGGCTGCGTGAACAGAAAATGCTCAAGAAGCATTCTGAACAGCAAGGAAGGGAATTTGGAGCTCGTGTTTGTGGGTGCAACTTTTCCACTGGCACTGTCCTTGAAGGAACTGTCCTTAAACAAAGAAGTGATGTAACAGGAACTGAGCACTATTTTTGACTATGAAATAAGGACATATTCATTCATATATCGCTTTACTGCACTTTTGCAGTCTAAAAGCAACATCTGTTACACATAGCAAAAAGAAGGCAACACTTTAAGTCGTTCATGTGTAGTTTTTGACCGGACATATGCTACCACCACGTTTTCAAATGCAAGTGCGTAAGTTACCATCGAGTGGGACTTCTGGACCGTCCTATTTTTCACTCAAAAGCGCTTTAAATACTTGTGTTGTTCAAGCAGCTTCCAGTTATCCCCTTTCCTCATGTTGGTCATTTAGTATCAGGCATTGTGGTCCTCCATGTTATACACTAGCCGACTGACAGAATGCTTTCACCGAAAGATATCGAATTCAAATCATTCTATCGGCTTGCGTGTAGTATGCATCACTGCTGTGTCCCGTAAAACCGAAACGATTGTGCAGTGTCTAGTGGGTTTTAACATAGGTTTACTTCATCTGTGAGAATAAAACACGAAAGCACATAGGTTGTTTTCTTGCTAAAACACGTTACCCCTAAGGTTGGTGAGAAATATTCTACATAAAAGGAATATATTTAGGAAGTAAATTGTTTTTCTGATATCTTCGAAGAAAATTTTGTATTTTCGCAAGGACACATAGATGGGCTGGTACACTCGATGTGTAGAAGACGCACTACAATGCGACATTTTCTAAAAAGTGGACAGGCCAGATGGTCGATTTCCGGATATTTCTTAAATCCTTAGAGTTAGTAATTTTGCTAAAACACGGGTAGTGAAACAATACCGATGGTGTCTCACAATTAAACGTTATATTCGAAAAGTTTTAGCTGATTCATTGACCATTACGACGTATCTAGTTATAAATGCTTTGTTTGTATGGAGTTTGTCTAGAATTGCGATGCCACACGTTTCAAGTTACCGGCCACGGGCATGAGTTACCAAGTTGAGGGAATATATTCATCTCTTTTGTGACAACGCTGCTCAAAATGTTGTCAAAATGCTCAAACATATATGGTGTATGAATTTTTAGGGTGAGCGCACACATGTTTGTAACAACCATATATGTGGGTTGCCGGTTCTGCGTCATCATCAGACGATTGAGGAAGACAAGCGGGTTGCAAACAAGAAATGTTCCTAATTTTGAAAGCGGCCTATTCACCGGCTCATTCGTACACTTGTTCGTCGCTGAATTTTGACACAGATGTGGTTGCCACTAGGACTCACTCACCGCTACTCTGCACTCAGCACCCTAAAATGCACTGATAATGCCACCTCGACTGATGATGAAACTTCTATTCAAATTGCCAAGCTCAGCGACTTTACTGGAAGCGACAGCGTGGTATACGAATACTAATAACTGGAATTAGGTTGAGATCTTTGTTTTCTAACCTGTCAGGTGCAAATAAACCGATCATTCACGCTTACTCATTTATCCATGTCTTTTCCAACCTATAACTTGTTTGTGTCCAGCCTGTTCACACAGACCTGCGATTTGGCATCTCAGCGTAAACCTCCAAGCAATATGTCATTATCGTTAAGTGTCACATTATTAATAGCATAACAATGTTTGTCGCTCTGTTATGGTGGTGCATCAACTTTCATTGTTTAACCGATTCATTGACCCGATTTGTTCATATGCACGTAATTAGCCGAGTGACGGATGCTCACTTGACCACAACTACTGCACAACATGTGGACTTAAAATCGCCAAACAAACCACTGCGCAGATGTCGTAAATGGATGAGATGAGGTCACTGAAAGGAAGAAACACGCAAATCAGGGACAAACATCGTGAAAATCAAACCGATCAATCAAATCGATCAAGCGTGAGTACGTTCTCCCGTATGGACATGATAATTCAGGTTGGTCCGGCGGAAGATGATGCAGTTTTCGTAACAAGTTCACCTGCCATGTCTGATGTCCGGTGTTCAGACCTCGACATGGCGAAGCATACGCACTGTTGATTATCAGTATCATCATCATCACAATCAGTGGTAGAAACAGCGCCGGTGACACAGACAATCTGGAAAAAGCCGACAGCACGAGCACCACTTGCATCGATCAGCCGTCATTTCCTACTAAGTCTACAGCGAAACGCAAGAGCGCTCACGGAGACCTCAGCCCCGGAGTAGCACTGCAGCAACAACACAAACTCTTCGTAATCTCTTTCACACTATTCTGACAAGTCATACGTTGTCCACTTCGCGGTTTACGTCACTCTGAAGGAAGCGAGGAGAGTAACACTCGTCTCGTTACACGCGATTTCGGCATTGGTAACACACTGCTCAGCCACTCCAGTTGTTGGTGCTAGATTTTTTCTACGGCTGAAATACCTGCTTCACAACCAAATACCCGTTTTCTAATTACCCAGTTACGAATCCCTTCATGCAGTCGTCAACGCTTCTGAGACATCGGTGGTCAAAACAACTTGAAGACGCCTCACATCATCAGTCCGCAGAGGTCATGTTTCCCAACCATAAAACAATACAGCCCTTACCGTAGCCTTGTACACGCGTCCCTTGAGACCCAGTGATATGCCTTTTGACGCCACGAGTATCGCAAATTTGCAAATGGGATTCGGGCCTTTGAGGTTTATGCGCTGACTTCATCAGACACTTCCTTCAGAGCGCAAGCCGACAGATGGTATGTCGGTGGTCACTTTATTACACGGGGCTTGGCTTCGTCTCCAAAGATGATGACATTGTCATCTGCGTACCCCAGATCGACAAGGTTCTCACCAGCAACGATTTGAATACCGAGGTTTTGAATATCTTCCAGGATTTGCCTCCTTATTTCATCAGTGAAGAAATTGAACAAGAACGGATAGAGTGGACATCATTGTCGAACACCACTTTTCGTCGGGAAGCTTTTGGGAAGCTCATCATACAGTCTCACACGCTCGAAAGTATGTGAATATAGGAACCGCTTTATTTTCAGAAGCTTCTGTGGCATACTCGGTTGAGCGAGTGTGGTTAGCTGAACTGTGTGTGGTTACTACACTGACCGACTGACAGAATCGAAGGCACCCTTGAAATGAAGGAATACTAAATTGTGGGTCGTCTGTTCATATAGCGTTGCTCTAACACCTGGAGGACTGTGAAGATGTGGTAGACGAAGTCTCTTTCTGGTCGAAATCCCGCTAGGTGCTCCCGGGTCAACGACTTGTGTACCGCCGTAAGACAACGAATTATCAATAACACCAGAAGCCTTGTTACAATGTGGCAAACTAACACATCTGTGGTTACTACATTCACTGCGATTGCCCTTTTTCAAAATCGGCACTATTATCGATTCACCTCATTTGTCTGGGCGGTATCTTTATCCTTGCTGAACCCTAATACGCTAGACAGGCTGAGAAACTCGCCGCCATCCTTGAAGAGAACAGGTGGAGGGTCGACGGGACCAGCAACACGATGACGCTTGAGTAGAATTATGCACTCGGACACTTCTGAGGTTAAAGGCAGCTCCATGTTTACAGCCCACCTTTTTGTTGGAGGCCACGATTCCGGAATGGTGGTAGCAAGTGGCCAACTGAAGTACTGTACCTACCGGTCCATATGTGCTGCTTTGCTGGATGCCAGGGAGCCATTTCAGTCCATGATAATTTTAACAAGAGGCCTCCGAGGGCCAGTCAAACAAATCAGGTCGAACAGCCTGACGATGTTTCCAGCATTTTTCGCATATTTCATTTGTTCGGCTTCCCGGGCTCCATGGACGCTCAGTTTTACCTGGCGTCGAGGATGCATCCGGTGGAGTTATGGTTGCAGGCAGGAGTATGTCGCCGGGCCCCCGGCAGAACCACGGTTATATTAGAAATCCAATGTTTGAATGAGGTTGACTGTGTTGTACAGCAAACGAACGTGTCCTCGTTGGCAGTGGACGCTATATCCCATATGGGATCACCTGACAGGCCGAGGAGCCGATTCTGATATTTTCATTTGATTTCCGGGTCCACTAGCTTCTGAACGACTAAGCCAGGTGATCTCGTTTTGCAATGAGAAGCAACAGCGTACAAGTGCATGGTAGGAGCCCACACTGTTATTCCAGTAGGAACAACAGATGGTGATCGACGCTCATCACCGATAGCTGTGATCTATTTGGATTCAGGAATGGTTCGTTTGTAGTGCTTTCTCAAGCGATCTCCGCTGTTTCCGAAAGGAACAGTCTGTGATCGGCACATCTCTGAAGCAGGGCGATCTCCGTAGCCCATTCGTCTCGTTTTCAATCCAAGACGACCATCCAACTGGGGCTCGGCAGCTCTTATTCTACCTACCTGGTCATTCATGTAACCAGCAACGACGACATCTGAGCTTCTACCCCCATTGCGAAAGAGCACCTTTGGTGTTAAGGAAACTATCTTTGGTAGATTCAGAGCTTCGGTCAGTTGAGGCGTATGCAGACACAATAAACAGGATGCCATGGACCTAACATTCACGAGATCATCTCACAGACTTTGCCAAACAACCCCGGCAGAGGAGGCCATCAAAGGGTATCCAGTCAAGTAGAAACGATTCCATTTGGTCGCTCAATACAATGTCAACGCAGACATATCCAGCTGCAGCGTCTTCTGCATCACCAGAGCTGAACAACCGAAACCTGGAAGAGAGCGAGCGGCACTCCATCCAATCACAGTACTTGCGTCCGACAAGTTTCTTGTTTCTTGTTTCCGACAAACAGTATACATCAATGTAGAAGGAATGAAGCGTGCGATCAAAAGCCACCTGTTGTCCTGCTTGTTTCAGTGTGTGAACGTTAAAGACGCCTAGGTAGACAGGCTTTCGGCGTTCGAAAAGAGACTTCGAAGTGTTTGGGGTTGTTACTGAAGTCGGACGTACACAAGCTGTAGCTAAGTGTAATGCTCGGCGAGCAAAACGTCTGTCAGCAAAATCAGTCCTAGAGCTGGGACCCGCGGAGATAGTGTTCAAACTTGGTTGGGGTAGAGTACAAGGGAGAAAACTTGAAAGTGTAAGAAGGAAAGCGTCAGGAATATCATGTTTTCTCTTACCCGCCCTAATGTATGCAGCAACTAATGTGACCTGGCTGGTAACACCACGCGACGGCCGATGAGGCTGGGATACTACCAGGGCACCCAGTCCTAGACAGAAGGACGACTGGGGTCCTCAAAGAAAGCCTTTGGATAAAAAGCCCGACCACAATGCAGCGGTGTATGGCAGGAAATGCAAGTGTATTATCATTTTCATGGAACAGATCACCACACAGGTTCTATGCCCAATCAGTGAGGGCCAGGAGTCTGTGTTAATCATACCTTTAACCATTAACCCACCTGGTATGAGAGACTCTGAGACGACACCACCCAGCATGGCTCATTGGGTCAGAGAGCACACCAATGGTCACATCACGGTAAGGTCCAGTCCTTTTGTGAAGCACTGCTTATGAGGGCTAATGAGAGCGAAACTCGAGTCCGATTCTTTTCTCGCTAATCGCATGGACTTAGCAGAATCATTTTGTTAGGACAGGAGGAGAACTGTTCAAAGGAGCGTGGCGTGAACGCGGGTCGTTTCAGCATTGCTGATTTCCTTTCATGCTATCTACGGACATATTTCCTAAACGAGGTGTAGAGGTCAGGCAGGAAGGAACGCCTTAGCTGAAGTGTCTTGTAAACAATCTGTGTTATTCACATTCAGCAGTGCAGAGAAAATAATAATTGAGTAAAGTAGTGACCAGAAATAGACAATCCATTATTTGCGACATATTAATTCCACCCCTCAGAGTTAAAGCAATAATCTGGTCATTATCCTATATTTTCTTATTTTGCTGTTGTTCCAAGAACGGGTGACAGATTCGCCTAATTGCTTCTACACTGAACCAATGAAATGAAATACACAAACGATTCTGTGGTTGTCGTCTATTCGTAACATTGGGCGATCTTCAGGACGATTCGAACCTACGACCGCCAGTCTAGTGGCTGAAGGCTAAAAAGTTCAATTAGCCAAGATACAGCGCCATTCGTCCTTCAGTGATGCAAATAGCAACAGTTGGTCACTTGTTGACTGCTCCTCGAGTGACGGCTCTATTACTATTTTCATTATCATTAAATCGGTCCTTATTTCCAACAGAGGAAAATTTTACCGAAGGAAAAGTGCTAGCTGCTTCCTCAGACCACTAGCAAGCTGCGGTCATTTCTTTTTCACTAGAAGTTCATAGACAGTGGTGCTCTTGAACAAATAGGTTTTCCCATACGAGTAAATACGTGATTGTGTTTAAATCACAAATGTGGTACAAAAACGACGTTTGTATTCAACACATTGGAACAAAAATATGGTAATTAGGCCCTCGCGAGAACTGCTTACACAAGAGGACAATCTGGTTCTGTCCCCCATCATTTAATCCCTATAGTTCTGGAAGAAAACACGCTGGACTAAAAATCACTTTATTTCATTGGTGCCAGTCATCATTTGAACTTAACAACCAAAAAATCCGGACATAGCCAGTTTTGTCTGGATAGAGTATTTCAACGTTGTCTAGCTAGATTTAACTTCTTAATCTCCGATGGTACATCCAGTACTAATCTTTGAGTAAAGAACGTATCTGTAGCTGACAAAGTTTCATCCATTTGCGCCAACATCGTCCAGATATACATGTAACTGCTCTTGAAACAGAACTATGTGTTGAGAACATCCTGTTCCATCGATTCTGCCTCAATAGAACTCATCGGAATTAGGTTAAAATTTGATTTGATTTAGGATTTCAGCAATCAATGAAACAATTCAAACTAGTGACTCGTTCTGATTTAGTACATCTTTACCCGCGTAGCCGATTTTCCACTAGTCAGATGATAAAGAGCAGCACGCCTAACAGCGGTCATAGTACACCGCCCTGTGGTACTTACGCCTACACTGAGTGAAAATTATGGAATGTGGCGATGACTGCAGTGAGGACGTCTCTATAAAAATTCCCAAAATTAGGGAAGCGATTTCCCGAACTGATTTACGGCCACGGGTAATTCAGTAAGAGCCCAATTCCATGGATCGCAAGTGACAATTGAAGGATATCATAAATTTGATATCCAGTTGAGTCTTTCTTTAGCACCAGTTCAATTTGTAAACAAAGTAGATCAGTCTCCTAAATAACTGAAGGATGAAGAACTCCGGACGAATTGAGGTAAGGACTTCAGAAGTATCCGAATTTACACAAAGTTGCTGAAAGTTATTCGACAGCCCATGGCCGGTTTCTTCCTTCTTGTGGCTCACCAGGTAGACACAGTCCCCGAATTGCCGTCAACTTTATGTTCTACTTGGAACCAAATTGGACAGATCTCGACAAATACACTCATTTGCATATAGAGGACTGTACCTACCTGATGAGCCCCAAGAAGGGCGAAACCTGTCGCGGGCTGTCGAAAAGTTTTCAGCAACACTGTGAGTAGTTTCCCTCATGAAAATACACTGCGATATCTCGAATATCCTACCACGTGAGACATGAGGCGGCCTTTATGCAACATATTCAGTTGAAGAGTATCATAAACGGAGATTCAATAGAGTCTCCCGTGTAAACCCAGTTGCTATGCAAATGAGTGTATTTGTTGATGACCGAAGCCTCTTTAGAAACAACCCTCCGCATAAGAGAATGGTTTATGCTGGTACCTTCGGCATTCTACCTAATGGATGGCAGCCTTATCTAAATTCACGTTCAGACACGTCAAAGAATTCAAGCTACTGTCTGAAGTGCCAGTAGTATTATTTCTGAGCTCAAAAACAACTGGATACCTCGATACAGAGCACCGTGCAAGTTGCCTGAACTTAGGGTCTCCGACTTGTCAGGAAGTGGCTCATATACAAAGGCCCGACTGAACCATATCACCTCCGAACGTTATTCACAGACAAACTCTAAAAAGTGTGACACCAATAGTGGTAGTGGGGAGCAGGTGTTCCACCGTATGATGGAAATTCTAAGTTAAAGTGGAAATTTCGTAGTCATAATCGCAATTAAAAGCAGTACACAAGTAGTAACCATTGGTGACTGACTCTCATTCAAATATGAGTAAAGAATACTCAGGTAGAGTTGGAAAGGAGCAGGTGAGGACTAGTTGAAAAACACCATATTTCTTCAAAGAAATCGATCAACGAGGAAACACCAACGATGTAAACGCATATGAACATCATATCGAGGTAAGACACCATCACTTAGGTTTAAACGTCCTTTGAGAACTTCACGCGATAAGAAGCCAAGCGAAGATCCCGTGGCGTTAGTTTGAATGTAGTCGTTTCTACTTCACCTTGCCATGTCTGTTCTCCGCAAGTCTTTCAACAACAATGGTTTGGAGAACACAGTACTTTCTTCGGTTGACCGCGGTTGGGCATGCGTGTGATTTCAAGGAGCCATACGGCGGAATTGTGGTACACCTCATAAACCTCAGTCAGATGGCATGACAGTTGTCTATCTGAAGTTCGGTGGACTCGAAGTCGTTGAGCGACTGGCCGTCTTTCAGTGGTATAACGGTTAATTGTAGAATCTTGTCCCCAATGTGATTGCTCAATTCATCAACAACCTGGACAAACTTTACCGACAAATCCTCCTATAGACCATTGTGCTCTATTCGTTTCATGTATTCAAATGCATAACTTTTCGTTTTCCAAGACATCAGAACTTCGATATTTAAAAAGCTAAGTAAATTAGCACGGGGTTTTCACATAGATAACCATTAGGAAGTCAGTTGTCCTATCTACCTTGATGAAGAGCACAAATTCTACATAAATGCCCAGTAATTAGTTGGAATTTTGAACAAAGACACAACACGAACGAATCCGCCTTCGTTATTTGGATCCACCTCATGCTTTGCCCAAACGAACGGAAAGGAATTCCTTTTGAACTGTTAGCTTCTCAGTGGTTGGGAAGTGAGTGAGGATTTTGCCAGCCTGTTGACTAAATACATAAAAAAAGACGGAAATCCCACCGCTTTCACAATACGAAACTGTCGTTGGCGAACTAAATTTCGGTACAGTTTTGTGAGAATGCGATACCGGTCTAACAGAATGCAGCTGATCCGTTTTTTGGGTATGGCCTTTATGCGAGGTGTGGGCACACACAAGAACAAGTGCGATCATCATTCGGTGCACATTTCTTGGCGAAAAAGGCAACAAAATCTGGCCCAAGTATACCGCTGTTCCGAAGATACAGAAGCCCTGTTCACAAGAGAGATGCTCTCGGTACAACAAGTTTATCTTTTGTAGCCAGATTAATTTTATTCGGAGGGGTTGAGGTTTTCACAATGTTATCCAACGAAGTATAACAGCCGAAGCAGTAATTTTAAGTTGAAGAAGCTTGATGCACAAAAAATGTCCCGTTCCTGATTTTTTTATACAAAACTACATGTATTAAGAAAGTATAAGGGATTCAAGCAAGTCTTTTGTGCCAGTGTGCTGTACAGTCAAAAAGTGAAACCGCTACTTGTCCGAAGTCTACCATTGAGAAGAAAAACTACTGCGTAAAAATGCATTGGTGCGGATGACTGACTGCAAAACACATTGCTTGAAAAAATAAATTGTTTCTGGGATGTTCATTGACAGACAACGTACCTTCCGTTGCATTGAGACGGTTTCTCTTTGTACTTTAGCTCCACGATCTGGATGACCTGTATCTAGTTTCCGAAAATTTGCAGTCTGGGAAGAGCAAATCCAATGTGCATTGTAGTCCAACCCAGGAGAGAAGGCCCCAATCCCAGTTACGACCGTTTCACTCGGGCATCCTGAAATTTGGCTCGAGCCCACGCCTTAATCCCAAAAATGTTACTCTAGGTATCCATCAGATATCCTCACCCAAAAAAGAGTAGGATCCGAAATTCGAATTTTGGGTTCTTCCGTATTAAGTCACTAAGTTCGCACCTACCCGAAGTATACACAAGTATGTTCCTAATAGGGTTGAAGTTTTCACACCGGATTTTCAGTTAGACGAACCTCAAATACGACAGCAATCCCTCAGAAATAAAACCATCCAGAGAGGTTACTGCCACACAGAGGACACAGTACCGTCATCCACGATTGGAATGATGGTAGCCTACTAAGATGTGGAAACCAACGAGTTCTGACCTAACGTGAGAAACACTGTCGTTTGGAGGTCAACCACATGACAGATCCACTCCTTTCATAGGGGGTCTTTTGGACTTTCCAGTTCACTACCCCTTAGCGCATAATGTGCGACACAATTATTCCTCACTTTATACCTCACGTTAGAACCAGGATTGTTAGAACACAACTCTTAAAACAGTAACGTAAGCTGTTACACAGCATCCTCTCTCAACGAGACTCTCCGAGCAGGACATATTCTCCTTGAAAAGCGCAATTTGGTGCATGTCCTCGGAAGAGAGAAAACAGAAAACCCTCACGAGAATCTCATCAATCCCTTCCGAAATACTGCACTACGTACTATATGCACTGGATGATAGTGGCTGTCCAAAAATAACATTAATCCGCACCTCAAATATTCCACACACTCACAGCATATTCCTATTTACTGGGAAACTAGTATCCATCCTATGATTCTGAGGTAAGTATTCGTAATTTTTAACACTTTCAAATGACAAAGCCACCGCCAGAAATCTTTCTCTAACTAGCAAGGGACGGCTTTGCTGCTCAATGGGCTCTCTAATGTAGGATACGAGTGGGGAACCCACTTACAACAGTACAGCACCCCGTCAGATGAGGACCTGACACCATGTGCTAGAATAATCCATTGCTAGAACATGAGGGCCATGTGAACGTTACTCATTATCAAACACAGCGGATAAGGTTTTGTTGATGCAGCACGAACTGAGTCAGTTGCTACTGACTCAGTTCCCACCACACTAGGACACTTTGTAATAATAAAGTGTACAAAGCCTACCCTGAGTAAACAAACTAGCGATAACTTCAGAAGCATTGTCGTGTACTGTAAAATGCTTGTCTGACACGTGAATGTGCCTAGATAGCATAATAAGCCAGTTGCCAATGAATGAACTTAGACCATCCCAGTCGGTTTGCTAACACTTAAGAACCACGACCCACAGATCCAATGCAGCAATGGAAGGTGCACGTGGTGTCTTGAATGATTATGCGACAGCGTCTAGCTTGAAGTTTTGATAATAATCATTTAGCTGTAACATCCTTTGGGTAGCTGGCTGCCAAGCCACTCGAAGGAAGCACGAGGTCTGGGCTACTACTGGTTTGCCCAAGCCTAGACAGGGGAAGTCAAGAGGCAGAGGTCGGATTCGAACCACGGACATTCCGGACAGTAAACGCGCGCTCCAACCACTTGAACAATCTCGTCCAATATGGTAGTACCCCAAAAACAGACCGACTGCCCCTATTAAGGCGACCTCGCTCCTGTCCTGTGACATCTGCGTTAAAGGTGGGGGCGAGATGGCTAGAGCGTGAATTTACTGAACGGAAAACCACGGAAAGTCCGTGGTTCGGACCCGCCCTCTGCCTCTCGACTTCGCCTGTCTAGGCTTGGGTAACCTCGTAGAATCCCAGCCCTCGTGCTCCCTTCTGGTAGAATGGCAGTTAGGCACCGAAAAGCTGCTACAGCTGAACGATCCTACGATGCGTTAAAATTGATGGCTCTTGAAAGGCTACCGTCTCACTTCCCAAAGAGACCACTTTCATTGTCCCCGAAAAATATCATCCGAACAAGGATGGGCCAAGCGATCTTTCAAAAAGGACACAATTGCAGACCTGTCCTATCTCGACGGTCACTTCGGATTTGTGTTGGGTGCTAGCTACCGACCTGACAGGTTGATGTGACTGCCGGTGTTGACCAGATGGCTGACACGTGTTCTCCGTTATTGCGGATGACAAGGTGTAATTTGCAAGGGTTCAGTAATCAAGTAAACTCTGATTGTGGTGAGAGATTAGTCAGTCATATCAGCTATATGATCACAGCACATTACAGCTATTTCGTACGCCAAGCTGTCCGTTTCCCAGTGTAGCCATTATGTGGTGCTCTCCTATTAAACGGTCTCTTCAATAAGGGTTGTAATGCCATAAGAAATCTTCATTTTGAGAAAATTTGAGAAGCAATCATTAGATCAGTAGATTTACGTCGTTTTGTGTCGTCAGGCCAAGTTATAGTGTTGCACAATTCATCGTGTTCTAATGCAGACTGAGAATCAAGTAGCAAGACAAGTACACTAATTTGCACATGAACTGGGTTTTCACGGGAGACTCAGCTGAATCGCTTGTTTGTGCTATCCTTCAACTTTCACCGGTGACTGTTTAAATAATCAGCCTCTAACCTGAGCCATGACACCCCGCACCCTCACTATGACCTCACTATAAATAAATGCAGAAACCTGCTCGACTGATGTGAAAACAGCCGGTTATTGTGAATATACACCGAAGGAAGTGACTCTTCTCTAACTCCTTGTTATCTTTGTATTTGTGGACATCGTCCTTCTATTTGAATACCTGGTGATGCGGTGTTCAGTTATAGACCCTAGACTCCAGACGCATACGTGAATCAGCAAAACAGGCTTAATTTTCCATGTTTGGTCTCCTTGTCGTTCAAGGCTCTGAAGGTTTGGGTCATCTCAATAACGCAGGATGGTCACGTCAAGTTTTCGTCGATGTCCAGCTACTCCGGTTTTATGCTCCTAGCCTCTGGATGTCGCGTTTGACCTCACAACCGGATTTACTGTCCGTATGCTGCTGTCCTCAGGCTGTCTTATTTCGGTTAATGAGGGCTATAGCATTGTCAATTTTTTTTTATCAGAATGCAGTGACCCCTGTTCAAACTTTGATCCACCATACATTCAAGGTGGCTAAAGTTGCTAATGGGTGAATTACCAATGCCATTAGGGGTGAACAGATTTAGCAAGACGATGGACAACTTAACAAGCTTTGTTGTAAGACCGGTAAGACTAACGAAGCCGTCAGTGGTGACCTAGTTCATGTCATTCAAATAGATTTTTATTCCTGATTTACTAAGCGCTTGATCCCGTTTTGAGGATTTTCCTATTTGGGAGGCAATGGCACTCTTCAGACTCTTCGTGATAAGAAGTCACTCGTGAGTTCATTTGCGGCAAACCACGTCTGCAAAGGAGGGAACATTCCTCCTAAAGGTTTTTCTTGTTCTGTTCTTCGTATGGGGGAGATTGTTGTACTAGCCCACAAGCGCAGTATGCGGACGAACAGCCAAATTATCAAAATAGGTCAACTCAAGCATGGGAGACGGTGTGGTTTTCGCGAAACCTTCGGATTCTACGTTGCCATGGCAGCACAAGCCCTAAAAAAACCTATGTCATCCTTGCCCCCAAGGACAGGTTCGAAAAGGTCGACCCTAGAAACCGCACATTCTGATCACCTAGCTGTTGACCACGGCCATCGGCGAATTATACAATACAGTCGAGAAACCTTGCCATGAACGCGATGCGGCTCCAAACGCACGGCAGCGTCGGGAGTGAAAAATTCATGCGTTTTCTCCTTGCGTCCTCAGGTTAGACCAGCTACCGGTAGTCGACCAGCGTACACTATTGAGTCTTCGGATCTAGGTGAAGTCCCCCAAGAAAACTTACTGCCCGCTGTCAAGCGGGTAAGGCATCTGAATCAGAGGCTAGAGGCGGGGTCATCGAAAAAAGCGCTTCCAGCTTCCACTGTCTCGTGCGTCGCTGGATCATTTGATTGTCAGTTATGTGACCGACGTGTCTTATCCATCCCAATTCCCATTACTAATGAACAAAGTGACTGCCAAATTCACGAGATCTTCTCTGAATAAAGCCTCTAACGTCCGTATTCTATGTCGAATTAGCGAACAGGAGATGCATGTCCAAACCTTAGATTCTCTTAAAGTTGATATAAACTGTCTGTGAAAAAAGCGCACAAAAACTCAAGACTTGAAGCGCCCGTGAAAAACTCAGCTCTTTCATATTTCTCTCTCCACGTGTCCAGTGATCCAGAATCGATAAGTTGTGGACTATATGACGTGGGGATTGCACTAGCCCAGACCTGAAAGCGCTCTGCTGGATTGGATTCCAGTGAACAGTCGTATTTGCGCCGTTTGATTATTCAGCTTAATGCTACCCGACAAAAAACAGGTGCCTGTTTGCAGTGTCATCTTATGCTCCAACGGACTGCATTTCAAACGTTCAAATACTTTCTATCGAGATTTATGCGGGCTCATTTGTCAAGCAAGAGGCGCTGATATTCTCTTTGTGAACGATAGAAATTCTCAAGTCGGTGGTCTGAACTCCTTGGAATCAAATCTGGGCGGTACATTTGAAGTTAATGCTTACCCGCACAGACAACTGAGACTGATTCTCCCACTAACTAGTTCTGGCTAGCACGAACTTTTCACAAAGACACTCGCACCGTGTAACCTGGCGTCCACCAAGTGCAAATCAGCTGTGGACCACGCGGCTATCAGTCACCGGTAAGGAACCCCAATTCAAGACTACCGCTCGTTCCTTTATTCCAACCACGCCGCACTGCGAGCACTCCCGACAGCTCGCCTTCCTTCAGGACTTCGCAAGTCAGCAAGAGACATGCCAATCCACCATCTTCGAAGAACTACCATAGCTAAACGGTATCAATCTGAGCTGGCTCAACAACTCTCTAAAGTAAACCAATACTATAACGGTAGCGAGTACGTGGATGAAGCATGGCAAAATGTGAAAGGACCTATGCTAGTGGCGTTCATAGCTGTCTGTCCGACTTCTCCGATAAGATAAAGTGAGTATTGGACATCGCCGAGATCGATGATCCTAACTGACACTAGGAAGTCCATATCAGAAGACTGCGAGCACGAAGGCGCACGCTAATCCCCCAAACACTGGCTAGTAACGAGTCTAAGACAGAGCGCTCTGGTGGAGATTGAGAACTCAAGAGATCGAGAAAGCTTTTGCTACCGGAAACAGCCGTACCTCATACCACTTGATACGAACGACTGGCCAAAAGAAAACAATGGTCGGTGAAATGATAAGTACAGAAAAGACGGTTCAGTAAATCATTCATAAAATGCCGGTTGGAAAGATTGGCCCAACACATCGAGAGACAAGTTAGCTGAACTGCTGCAGCACGATCACTGAAGTGTATGCGCGCAAATGGAATTTATACAGTAATTGCCCGTTACTACAAAATGTCCCTCCCAAAACATGAGAAGACACCTAACCAGTGAGCCTTGTATCCAGCCGTCTTTAGAGAAGTCGCGGAATCTTTGTTTAGCCACCTGACAAAACGCATTGCTGCTAGATGGAGTGAAAAGAAAAGGTCCGCAGAATGGGTACATTGACAGCCATCCCCATCTCCAAAAGGGTATGTGAACAAGGTGCGGAAACCATCGTGACATTCGCCTGACGGTTGTGGTATCGACGGTGCTTTTTGTTCTCACTCTTCGAAGGTTGACTGAGCACAAGGAGACTCAGATCCATTACAACCAAGCTGTGTTCCGACCTTCAACAGGACGTATCGACCATTCGCCTTCCGACGGATTATGGAACAGCGACATCGCTTACAGCAACGAAGAACGGTAGTTTATGTTGATATCAAAGCTGCCTCAGACTCCACGGACGATCGGGTAGTGTCTGTGGAGCAGGTGTTCCCCATAAATTCTTTATCCTCCTTAATGCGCTGTATGCCAACTCCCGTGAGTGCGTGCTCTACGAAGTCAGACAAGACTGCCTACTTTCACCCTTCCTCTTCAAATTCGTCATCCATGTGGAGATGGGAGACTCGTCCTCAGCTTCGAGTATCTGTGCGGTTGAAATGCTCCCAGGACATATCCAACACACAGACGACATAGCTCTGATTGGAACTTACGCCGTCGTAATGCAGACATTAAATAATTCAAATAATTCAGCCTCATATTTTGACATACACTTCACACCTGCAAAGTATAGAGTGCTGCTGCAAGACTGGGTGGGCTCCAAGCCGAACACCATGTTTGCGGATAAGCCGATCGATAGTAGATAAATTTGTTTACCTGGTTAGCTGTATCAGTTTCGAGGGGGGATAGCCAAAGACGACAGTTCCATCCGGAACGGGAAGGTCAGAGCGCTCGAGTCTGGTGGGAACACCGGATCAGTAATACGTCGAATGCAATTTGGAAGAAATAACTCGCCCGCGATAGATGAACTGATCACAATAAGTCGGCTGCTCTGGCTTGGTTACGTGTTCGGCAGGCCAGTCGACCGACTTCCTCGAAGAGCCCATTTTCGCACAACCTCCCGAAGGGCTAGATGACCCAGAGGAGGTCAAACAATGACTTGGCAACGAAGTATCAGTATCAAAACCATTAACAGAAAGCTCAGTTATGCTGGTCATTGCCGTCTCCCATGAAAGAAACTCTGACACGGGACACATAAATGGTTGAAGTCATTGGTAGGCGTGGCCCAGTTGCATGCATGCATACAAGTTGTTGCATTCAATGTATAGCTTCCCTTCGCGATTCCCCCGATGAAAAGTTCACTGCCAGTACTGGATTCACGCGGTAATTGAATCAGCTACTGCCTCCAATGCGTAGCTATCTTAGCTCTATCTTCCCAGATCATCGGCGAATGAGACCGTGGCAGCTAACATTGGATGTGTTCTATGGCTGATGATGACGACGATGTGTAGTCCATCGGTATATGCAATAAAAAACGCCTTAAAGTGCACTATGAGAGCTTTTGAACCAATTAATTCAAAGGGTGCATTTTCTAGAGCCCTGCAAATCATTGTTTTGCGTAGATTTATCTAGCGAAGCTGTGGATTATCATGTGCTCATTTTCCCCACAAATCTTCAGAGGCTTCCAAAAGATATTGTGACAGATGAGCTCAAGTTACTCAGTCAGTTGACGGTAAAAGCGGATGATGCAAACTAAGCTGATAGCAAAAGATCAATGACCAGTGAGTGTCCTATACTTTGGGGTAATACGGCAAAATAAGACCCAGTTAGCCTAGCTGCTGTAACTCCGTTGTTTCACACTTGTGTGAACAGGATCCCCAGGCTACAGAACAGAAACGGTGGTGCGGGCAAGACGAGTGAAAAAATACTTTTAAAAAAGGGCAATTTATAGAAGACAAAGACGAACATGTTTGCATGGATTCCTCAAGTGGAAGCAACCAGATTCGTAAAGTAAAAGAGCTTACACAAATCAATCCACGTCTATTTAGCTGTAAATATTCAAGAAGAGATAACGCATTCGATTAGAGACGTGCTGGAAATGCTATTCAAGCTGAATATCACTGTCGACCACCGGAGGATTGAGCATCCTGAATACTTGAAAAGATTATGAAGATTATCACTGCCGGTACGATGTACGTCCACTAAAAGAAAAGGGGGAAAATTGAGTTTGGATAATTAAGGGTTTAAATAGGAATATTAGAAGTAGAAGCTTCGACTAAAGAAAACGATCAGGAGCATCAACCTGATCTTAGGGTTATTCATGGAAATATATGACGAAGGATAATGGCAACCAAGGAGTACTTGCAAGTACAATGATACTGTCAGCCCACATAGGCGGAATCCTCTTTCGATTGACGCAGTGTAAACCTAATTCAGAAAACAACGGTTGTGAGCATCGACTGTGTTTCACTTAATGTTATTTGAGAGGCTGTTGGGCAATGGTTCACGAGTGAAGATCTTATGGAGGCTATTCGATAGAAACCACTTGTTCAACCACTTGTTCTACCAAAGTAAGACCTTCAATCTGCCCACCAGTCTGAGTGGAAACATACCAAACCCCGTTGCCCCTATTTGAAAAACCCACTCCTTCTGGATCACACTTCCGAATTATTTTTAGTTACTGTCACAATAGACTATCTCGAGGTAATATCTCTAGTGATCGGTAGCTTCAGGTGGCCTCTTCATAAGCGGATAGCCATGCCGTTGGCCCTTAGTATTGGATGATGTGCGCTTTAAAATGCACTAAGCCTTGAAATCTCAACAAAACAGTGCCACTAAGAATCCACAACTGGAATCGTCATTAAGCCTGACATACCATACAACTTTATCAGTAAAAGGGCGAACCCTAAAACCACCAGTGTACTCAAGAGAGAAGTTCACTTCCCACTGGGTCATCGCAATCAATTTCAAGATGCTAATTTCAACGAGGAGATATGAGGACCTTACACCAAGCGACCGTTTTGGCACTCTTGATGCAGCAGTACGCAAGGTGTTTAGACATGAAGACGTGACAATTCCAAACTGGAGTCGTAAGATGAATTTGCTTAAAACTTCAGTGGATGCACCGCAAAAAGACATCAACATTGATCAAACTGAAACATAGCTTCATCGAATTTGCTTGGAAAAATCAGAGGTGAGAAAAAATCACATAGGACGCCACAAACGTGTTGTGAACTGTATACTACGTACTCCAACCACCGTGGCAACCCCAAGTCTATTTTTTACGCCCCAAGCAAGAAGGCATCTGTTATCAGTAACAAGAAACACGACATAACTTACATATTTGGCAAAAAACGACCGGTTGTCTTCCTTCTGAGCCCGGGCCATCTCCTCCCGTTGTTTTTCCAACCGCTGCAGGTACTTGAGTGTTTCCGGCCTGAAAAATGGAAAAGGATAAGCAGATACAGTAGAACCTTTCTAAAATGGTTACTTATCTAAAACAGCCGCTCTTATTCGCTTCCACCAATTCTCCACTGCCGTTTGTATGGAATTAACAGTTATTCAACCGGTAGCAACAGCAACCGCCAACCGTATGTTGATTTGATTTTGAATCAGCAGTAGACTGGTAGCTGAAGCTGGTACGTCAAAAAAGAAAGCTATAACTTTACTCGTCATTGGCATAAGCGAGGCAAAATGCTTCGAACTATATAGAACACTGCAATTTCATTGCTTCAGTTTATGCGCAAGTTGTACAAGAAAACTAACCAGGATGAAAACCAAACACTGATAAACTAATTTGGAGGGTGTAGGTAAGGTTTTCCGGCTCTCCTGGACTGACACGGGTCACTTTTGATGCGCATCGAATGACAGTTGTGGAAGCTACTTTTTGAACACGTAGAAGAAATAAGGTAAAGAGGAGTCTCCACACACGAGCTACATTAGCTCTTTGATTTAGCGTGCGACCACTCATTTTTCGGATGTGTTGACTACAGCCGAAGTTAGTCTGAAACATTCAAGTCTATCGTTGTAAAAAAGGTGTTCCTCGGTATAGAACAGAATAAATGCGAGAGACAGATGAGAAGCACATACAATAAAAAAGGCACACCACGAATGTGTCTACTAATTCAAGATTAATCACGGATTGCCCTGTAACCATGAAGAAGGACCCAAACGATGGAGGATAATAGCCAAGACACTAATTAAAAAATATATACGCATTTATATGTATAAAAAAGATTTCAGGACGACTTTCGACCTTGTTGATGACCGTCAGTCACTGGCTATTTCACAAGTGCCTTTCGGAGTTGGATTCCTGAAGCATGAAGTGGACTGTTTCCGAAACATCCTCAAAAGTAACTTCGATATCCGGCAGATCGCAAAGAAGCTAGGTGAACCAGGTCCTTGTTGCTAACATCGAGAAGTGCCGTGTCTGTTTGAACCACAGTCGATAGACCCACACATTTTCAGCCGACCCAATAAATTACATTGAAGATGTCGAACTTAGTGTTGAGGAAGAACAGCTGACTGCACAACAGCACACAGTAAAAGCCGTTATCACATAGTGGACACTCACAACTGGTCATTTATTAACAGCAGCAGAGAACGGACGTTTGCAGAACGTTATTTATTTTCATATCGTGGGCATTGCTGACAAATATTATGAAATGTAATATTCGTCATCAATGCCTACGATATATAAATCACTAACGTTGAGATCATTTATAGATTGTGCAACACAACACTATCTAGGTTGTCGAACTGTCTTCCGTAAATAAGGATTGTAGAAGTGTTTTACTGTATGTAGGAAGATGGAAAGACATACTTAGATCCAGTGGTCGGTTTTTGCACATCCAAATTCACCGAAATCTCTGGGAGACCAGCGGCAAGAAGACTTGACAAGGCATCTTCCGAGAGGCAGTCATATCGCGGCGTGGATACATGTACAGCAACTGGGTGTCCCTGGTCATTTACACTCAAAACGAGATTGAGTTTCATTTGAGAGGCTAGCAGCTGACACTGAAAGAAAAAGTTTGTAAATTCAGCACATAATCAAGTTGGACCCACACCACCAAGACAGACGACTCCAGACTGTCGGCTGCGGTTACGTTGATACGAACAACGTATAGATCACCTGACTGTGGCAGCATCTATGGTAGTCACGGCTAAAACAAAGAGCGAACATTACCAGCAAAGAACCTCTGCCTAATTTGCGATTGGATTGTGGGCTCGCGCCGGAAATTGTGAGGACACCAGTTGTGGGAGATAGAGTCAACTGTTTGAATGGTTGGAAAGAGCGACCTGAAAGTGGATAGAACTAGAACTGGGAAGCAACGTACCTGAATCGAACGAATGTTCCAATTCCAGGGCAACAGTACTGGCTAGATACAAGTTCTAAAAATCATGAGTACCTAGTGTAAACAAAAAGGTACCTTCGAAAGCAGAAGGGACACGGCAAACAACGTAGGTACAAACATGTTTCTCACTAAAATGCACAAAGGAAAAAATATATTTTAATGTGAGCTGTCCTTTGGTGGATACAACGGAAAATAGCGCAGTAGTGCTTACAGTGGGGATCACATTCAGTGCTCGACCCAACAGGTACGGTGGTTTTGATTGAAATATGGAAGCAGCGAACGGGGAATGGCAAGGCTTAAAGGAACCTCTAAGCAAAAATGAGGTATCTATCTTAGCGCCATTGGTGCCAGTTTATCATGGATTCTGAGATAAATAAAAGTGAAGCATCGAGAGTTCCGCATAGTGACTTGGCCAAAAAGAGCAATTATCTTGTTCAGTTGAGAGAAGGCTGAGACTTTGCTATCCCAGAACAACCAACCTAACCTTGGGACTATCATTAAAATTTCCACGGGAGACTGTGAAACTCAATTCACTGATCTGTATTGATGAGCTTCCTCACTAGTGCTCGCAACGGAATAAATTACTGTTTTTATTACGGAAAAATAAGGCAATAGCCAAAGACCCTAGTAAGGATCATACGGAACCATACGTATAACATAGAGAGTGAGGATTGGACAGATAAGCGTTAATCTTGGTCTTGGGGGGGGGAAGGTAGCTCAGTGGTTAGAGCGCCACTGACCGGAAGGTCCGTGGTTCGAAGCCAACCTCTGTTCCTCCAATTCCACTGTCTACGCTTGAGCAACCTGGCGGTATCCCAGCCCTCGTGCTTCCTTCGGGTGGCATGGCAGCTAGGCACCGAAAGGGTGTTACAGCTGGACGATTTTTTTAATCCTGGTCTTGGCTAATTTAGTACTGCAGGAAGTTTGGAAAAAGAGTGTATTAGTGTTCCAGAATCGTCGGGTTCTGCGGAAGAACAAGAAAAGTTCTGAGGGACAATGACGGAGTTGCATTTGCTAGAAGTATCTAGAAGTGAAAGGGAGAGTTGAAAAAGCTTATGGACTGGGAAGTGGAAAAGAAAATGCGAGTTCAAAAGAACCATTTCCGTGGTATTAGCTACAGAATAAAGAAAAACCGAGCCCTGGTGGTAGAAATTGATAGAGGTTTCACGATCACAGTAAGGGGTGAAGTGGGACACAAAACATTCCGCTGAACTTGGTATGAAGTGAAAGGTACGTGGAAAGGTTCTGATCCCAAACATGATAGTGGTAATCCACAGGGAGAAGCAAGTTTGAGCTTTGTAACATGGAAGCGATTGAGGATGAAAAATCTGGGAACCATGAACAGGACAGGACACAAACTGTCGTTGGGACCAGAGTCGATGGAAAGTGTAGTTGAAGCGAAAAGTTGAAGGGTAAGACATGTGGGGGGATTGGGGGAGTTTGAAGTAACCGCATTTGATAAAATCCGATTGGGGATGGTAACAAGGTTTTTGTTCAATGCCTTGATTGGCCGCAGACAGTCACCACCTAAGTGAGATGAGGCAGAACCCGGGGACTGATAAGAAGCAGAGTTGCGGAGCGAAACGTCGTCTGCAAATACAAGAATGCAAACAAAAAAGGAGGAAAGACCCATTATGAATAGTAAATAGGAGGATAGAATGGTATTCAATGGAATTCCAGCAAGACAGTACCATCCAGATGAACTTGCAAAGACTGAATCATTAAAAAGTGTATAAGCCGTTTGGCCAGAAGTGGATGAAGGTCACACATGAGTAGTTCAGCAGGAAGAGCCACATGTCCAGCTCTATCGAAAGCCTTCAATACGTTCAGACAAACCGGTCTGTTTCATCAAGGATGTCCAGGGCAGAAGACCAGAAGTGGAAGATACACGTTAACAAGTCACCGACAGAGCGGTGATAGTCCAAGGCATTGCACTCGTAACCACGCAGCTATTTGGCCAGGTGTTCAACTTCCCAAGGGCAGGGGAAAAACACTAGTGACAGGTAGAGGAGCCAAGCAACGCTGAGCGACTTCTCGAGCCGAAACCCGAAGCACCGAGGGTGGGATACGATCCGCAGGTGGACTTCGATATGTGAATGGAAATGCAAGGCTGGTAAACCTTCTATGTGGTAATGACAAATGTGGTAAAGACCAATGAGTGGTAAGTGATGGGCAGAGTGGAACCGTTATTAGGGGATATGCAGTTGTTTCGGAGGTAGGAGGCTGAACGAAAATTTCGGCTTTTTACCGGTGACAGAGCTTTATTGTCTTTTTGGGAAACAGAAATGAGATGAAACGTTAATAAATGGAAACTATGACCAACGGCTTGTGAAGGATTCCAAATGGATCGACCCATCGTGAGTGCATCGCATAGTTGATCATCTTTGCGGTTGACAAATATATTCTTGACCATGCCGATAATAACCGAATATTTACGACCAGTCGCGCAGTGTTAGTCGGAATTCCGCACCGACACTGCTTGCAATTAAGCGTTGAACGACCAAGAAGCTTATCTTGCACGCGATGGAGCAGGGACACCGAATATTCAGATATGACTGGAACCGGGTGGCTCTGAAGCTCTGAACTTCCACTAGCTGCGTCAGTTGATACGTGCCCATTCAAACGATGCTGAGGGGGAATGTCTGCTTATTATTGTAATCATCCTATATACTCGTATATACTCGTATACTTCAGCTCATCCACGCCTGTTCTTAGACAAATGATACGTTGCCTATTCTCGATAACTCGGAATGTCTTCGAATTATCTCTCGGAGGCATTAAAAAGTCACATTGAGCCTCACGTACACTATACGAAAGAGTCCAGTGGGTTATGGAAATTCACAAAACGTCATACTGCGATAAGGTCCATCCTCATCATTAATAAAGTACAGCACGACATCGAAGTTAAACATTAATGCTCCGCTGCCGTGCAACCATGATTTATTTGAAAGGCTTGTTGTGAAGAAAAGGCTGAAAAAAATCATTCAGCTGTAGCACCCTTTCGGTGCCTAACTGCTATGCCATCAGAATGAAGCATGAGGGCTGGGATACTTAGGTTGCCCAAGCCTAGACAAGAGAAGTTAAAATGCAGCCTTCCAATTCGTTCTCTTGACATGTACATTGAAATTGAGTGTGGTGGTACATAGTGACATGTTCCGGTCGCTGTCGCGGGACTGTTGGAACAGCTACAGTAAGTGGCTTAAGCCGCTGCCCCCATCGGGGGCAGAATACAGGCCTGCACAGTGTTCTCTGTAGACTTTAGATACCACTATTGGGTTACCCGTTCCTGACCTCAAGTGGTTGCTGTCGGGGGTTGCACAGAATACCTCTGGGGTGACGCCATAGTCCGGAATATCCACCGTGTCCGGAGACGTGCAGCCCGAGATAACCCAAAATCACGTCGACGGCACAGATGCATCGCGAACTGGCTGTGGACTAAGACATTCGTCCTCTGATTGATCAGAACATGGGCCAATCAGAGAAGTGTTATCTCGTTGCTCCACCCCATACCAAAGAGATCCTAGCTAGATCTCATGGAAAGTCCCGTGAGCACACATCTGTCTCCATTACCTGCCGTCACAAGATTCCGCGGCATTTACTGTACATTATTGTGCAGAAAAACAAACCAAGGATCAACATGGGAGTTAGGAATTACAGGATTTCCACTGGCGAGTCGCATTGAGTAGAATGCATATCAATATCTCAGCACGGATTCCACAGAGTCGAGTACGCATGGACATTGTGCACACCATGTTCATCCTTGGTTCTCTCTGGGCGCCTAGTTCATTGGGCTCCAGGAAGGATTCGCTGCTGGCGCCGCTCACTAGATGCACACCCAAATTATTTTCGCCGGAACTATAGGTTTTTCGAGGTTGCGACTTTTACGGGGAGTTGGTCCAATCCATTTACACTTGTAAGTGATACGTTGCTCATAGCATTTTGTTTAGGTGAGCGAAATTTCAAGGTCACGGACCATCACCGATTCGCATTTTGCTACCTGTTTACGAGAGATAAACCACGAAATCGCACGTTACCATATTTTGGCGTTATTTAAGAATAAAATAACATCTACAGAATATCCTATGTAAATTCCACCCAGGAAAATCGGTCAACAAAGTTTGTTTGCTTTATACTCCCCAGATTTAACGGACGAGGTAATTTTGTTCAGCGAACTTCATCACAACACTTTTTCTTATGGAGCTCAGCTCCCATTAGGTATAACATTGTCAAAAAAAGTGCCATAGAGATGCGAGGGCCATCTCAGCTATGCATAACTAGCCCGTGGATAATACAGCGTCAGGATGTAACCTTCAGTAAATTACCAACACAATGGTATCATTTCTATTAGGAATATTTCTCCCCATAGGTGGAATACGTCATAAAGCGGTCATCATGATAACGATAATCGTTGTCGTCACTGCAGCATGCTAGCCCCGTGTCAATGTGCGACACTGCTTATGAGGCCTCACCTATGTATAATAACCTAATCCAATGACCAACGACTGTCTCTCACGCCCACCTGTGCACGATGTCGCTCAGCCCTGTTACCTATAGTGAACACCAGGCCAGAATCTATGTGGGCCGTTAAAAATAAGGCCTCCACTAAGCGTGGTACCCTAACCTAAAGCCCAGCGTGTGTCTCTCATACTCATAACTGCAATCGATGTCGCCTACCTTGGCTACTTATGACAACTGCTAGGCCTGTGTCTATGCGCAACGCCGAATCTGAGGCCTCAACTAGGCTCAACAGCCTAACCCGATGGCCAACCACGACCCGTCACGCTTATAACCGTACTCGACGTTGCCTACCGTGGCTACTTATAGTAACTGAAGGGCCCGTACACATCCCCGTAACTGACTAGTGCCCCAAATATACATAATAGACCAATCCAACCCCATGCCTAAAAATACACAACCACCTTTGAAAAATTCATGTTTCTATTTATTGATTGTATCGGCACAAAAGTAATATGCGGTCAATCCAGTTCTCAGCTTCGGGAAGCCGCTTTTACTCGACAGGATTTCTGAAAGGAAAAATGTATAAGCAATTACGACTCGTACACACTCCGTACACATCCTTTAAAACATACAATTAAACAAAGTTGCAGTGGCCAACTCACCAATTGCTTACTAAATCCCCTTGTCCACCCCATTCCAAATGGGTGTCGACGCTGAAGCTTCAGTCTTACTGTTATTAGGGTAAACCCACCACTTGCCCAATTAGTCCCGTGTGTACATCGATTATTCAGCAACCTTATGCATTATTGAGCACAGCGAAGTTAAAGCTAAAGAAGTGTGTATATGTATCAGCCGTAGACCAAGTGGTATAGACTTAAGCCCTGGGATCCAAGGACCACGTGCGTCATCATACGTGCACCCATGGATGCTGGGGGAAACGAAGACGTATTGAGCGGGCGGGTACTTGGTTTCAAGTCTACTCAATACCTGGCAATACCCGGTTTGGAAACTAAGTTTGCTATTATCCAACCCACCTGGTCAGTGATTTACATCTCCAGAGATCCCAAAACGGACCAGAAGAATACCTGCGATCTTGCATTGGCTTCGTCCTACCTCTGCAAATTCCCTTGGCCAACTCAAAAACCCCGCTGCTCTCAGAATCGCACATCCCAGCCCAATCATCTCACACATGACGTCCGTTACGGAGCTGTCCAGAAACCGCAGTACGGCAGTGCAATGATGACACAGCACTGCCATACCCAGTTCGATAGCACACCCGCAAATAATCCCTTCCTACTCTCGACTGTGCCCTTTCGCCCACTCGGTCCATTATCTGCAACTACGAACAAACTCATGCTCAATTCTGAACGTAATCTTATGATCATGCCTGCCCGATCATGCTATCCACCAGTTGTGAACGAACATTATTACTAACTTACACTTTGTGAGTGCAGGGTGCATACCAAAGGACGGGATGACTTCGGTCAGTTCACTGAAAAACAATTGCACCTTTTATGCCTCTTTGAAGATGATAACAACGTCTGCATGCTCCATATCGGCTTTCCTCAGCTATTTGAAAACCGGGGTCCAGAAGACGTTAGTTGGTCAGGAACTGTGAGCACTATTGGCCACTTGTTATTTCGGCCGCCGTCTAACTCACCCCACGGTACCTTCTAGAAGTCTTTCTGAGACTTTTTCTACTTTGTGCCGGATGTAGTCACGGCCGTCTTATTGTATTGTCTGAATTACAGCAATGAAACACCGTGCGCTCTCAATGGACCCAAGAATACTCTTAATGCATGTCGGTCTCAATTTGTGACAATTCCCTGGCGAATCGTAACTACAATAACAACCCTAAACGACTCACCCAAGAGGTTCATGTACGGGGCTGTCCACGGACCCAAGTACGGCGTTGCGATGACGGTACCGCGACTACCATACCCAGTCTGATAGACTGCCCGTAGTTCAGCATATCCACAATATTTACCGCATGAGTGCGTTAAATGCACCCAGAAGACCGCCCCAATCCGTTTGTTTGCGCCAGGACTTGAAAGCACTGGCCAACTTATTGTGCTGTCTGCTTGTTCTGCCCATAAACACACTAATTCTACCAATATCACTATCGACGGTTCGGTATAGCCTTGCGCCTGATATAGCATGTACTAACCATCATAAAAAAGCAAAAAACTTACTAGCTGTGACGAATTCCTTGACTTGGTTTTGCAGGACACCTGCCACAATGATAGGAGACTTTTTCATACACAGGTCGTTAAAAGCTGTTCAATTTTGAGTTTGCGGCGACACAGAGGGCGAAATTACTGTCCTTGTCGATTCGAGATTATTTCCAAGTGCAGTGCGAAGTAAACCACGTGACGAAACCGGCTCTTCCGCAAATTTCCCACCGTCATCAGATGTACATCACGCGAAGCCGTTGGCAGCCATTAAAATATAAATTCCGCGCCCATAGTGGACCTGGAGTACGTTTAAACAACTTTCAACAAAACTGCGCCTGCATGGAAAGATCCTAAGGGACCGAATAAATGCTATCAAATGCTGAAACTTTGCGTTAAAGTTTTCGTCCTCCGAACTATGGTTTCAGAGAAATTTTGGGTGTGCATCTAAGGCTCGGCGCTGTTGGCTGATGCGACCGAAGAACAAAACGAGGACCACCGCGCCTGCAACTGAAGGCATGGCGCCGGTGATCTCCGGTTCTCGTCAGCGACAGTTTTGGCCTACATGCATTAATGACCGTGCGAGGGCGCATTTTCTTTGGTACACCCGGTAGCTACATCCTCAAACACCACTGGGTAGGATTCGACGGGGTTTAAAAAACGCCGCACAGTTTTCGCGAAATGAAATTGTATTCTAGAAAACCACGATTAGTTTTACCAGTTCATGGTGAAGAATATCTGTGTTTAATGAATCACTCTGCAAATTATCTGCATGGATGCTTTTTTTAAGTGAACGGGTGTTGAAGGTCATCAACCACCACCGATTGGGAAAACGGTGCCTAATGTAGTATCGCGGATCGCGGTAAAACCTGAATCGCTTACGATAGACGAAAGCTGCGGGGAGTTCTGCAGCTCAAATAATCAACTGAGCTTCCTAGGGTCTACCTTGTGTTTGTGGAAGCAAAATGCGGAAGTGCCACACCTGTAAATGACTTACTAATAATAGGTTTATTTCTTAACTTGTAGGGAACATGCCAATTGAGGCATGATCGGTTCGTTACAACCTGAACGCGACAGGCAATAACACGAGGGGGAAGAAGGTACAACCAACGAGGCATGTTTATTACGCGAAAAGTCGCCGCAGTTGTGGGAACCGAAAAACTGAGACAATAGTCATGAGGTACGACTAGTTCAAAGATGCAGCCGGTCGACATGAACTAAAGGTGAAAAACGTTTCTGGCCGTTAGTGACCTTGGGCAGTTAAGTGAACGGCCAGAGTCACAAAAAAGCAAAACTGGAGACGGGGGTGGAATAAATCAAACTGGAGGCAAGTGGCACGTTTTGTCTCAAAAATATGGTTTAAACTGAAACTAGGTAGACTCACTAGATGTCACTGTTGTAGGGAAGTCAGGTGTACAGTGTGAATTTCACTGTGCATATCCTGCTTGACCGGAACTAGGTAATTGCTATTCCGAATTGTCATCGCGGTAGGCACATCCGTTATTTTCGGATAACTTGTGCGAGGTTTGGAAAACGTAAGGCTTGCACATATTGATGACCCATACCCGTAGGTCGAGTTTGTGGTAATCTGCCTTGTGACGGACTGAACATTCCAGAACGATCATGTTGTCACTCCCAGCGGACAGCTGGATGAACCTAGCTGACACACACAACTAAAGTCAGCTGGGAACAACGATGTTTAAATACCTGGCCGACACGCGCCCATCCACCTTCACCGGGAAAAGTCGAAGGCTCAACTTGTACTAGATGAAAGTTTGAATTTCTTTGGTCGTTTTGATTAGCGCATATATCCTCTCGGGAAGTGCATGGCCTTCTTTGTGCACAGTGTTTATTGAGCAACTGATATCCCAAAATTAGTGGAAGATATGAGTCAGGTTATCGAAACTTAAATATGAGGTTGGAGGCTGACAAACTGGGAACAATACTTACCTTATAAATGGAGCACTTCAGCAGCAACAAGCTCCTAGAGGCTTGTTTGCACAAGGCCATCTCCAACGGCTGAATCGCGTTGCGTTATTTCCCGTAGCTTGGTGCCTACTGACTATAAGGCCTCAAGAAATACGGGAATTACATAAAATGCATGATGTTTCATTAACAGACGAAGGTCTGGAGCCGATGGGTCTTGCGTGAGTCATCATCTTCATATCTTTCGTCTAGCTAGCGCTCTACAGGGTTAGTCCTAGTATTAAGCCATTAACTCAAGGTTGTCGATTAGCTATTCCTTGGAGCCGAATATATGGGATGCACACAGAATTACGGGACACGTGTGCTGGGAACTTGTGGTTCGGACAACATCATAGGATGCCTTCGTTACGGGCAGTTTATCCAGCACACCTCTGCGTTCTCTCCACGGGTAAGGTTCACCATCACAACAGTCAGTGTGACATGATACACGAACCGTTGCACACCAGCGGTCACCGGTAGTAGTCGGCAGACCACAAAACAGGCAAAAACCTAATCCTGTGACCCTAGACCGCTACCTGGGCTGGAATGCAGTATCCTCGACCACAAATGACAGGTCGTCGTTCGCAAACGTCGAGCCATGACTCAGCAAGATTTGCCCCTGAACAATCAACTGCTCGATGACGGCTGTGACACTCCTGGGTTTTGGCCCCTAAATTTTTTCCAACCTTTGCATCAGTTATCCACGCGGGCCGTCACGTGGGCTGTCAACGACTTGAGAATAAGTGTAAGGAGTATAACTAGTTCCGGTGGGCTATAAGCCGACAGCGGCCGTTGGCGTATAGGGAGCCTACATGTAAAAACATCTATGAATAATACTCCTAACTGCTTGGAACCGGCTGGTCTCTAAATACGGAGAACTAATGGATGCAATAGAGCCACATCGCCTAGTAGATTACGCACGTGCAATTACCAGCTTAGGTGCCAACCGTCTTTGGGCATCTGGGTGACTGCACCAAGAACTTTAAGTTAGTCAACGTAGACAGAACTCACCTTGTTTGTCCCTATACCACGATAAGGCAGGCTTGGGAGCAACAGTCCGATGTTTCACAAAACGGGGAAACAAGAATAAGTAATCATTCGACGGAAAACCTCGCCTTCCAAGATCTCCCAATGGTCGCAGTGGTATAACGTACGCATCTCATATATCCAAGGGAGCCACTCGTCGTGCATACACTTTTTTGTGGTATGATGCAGTGTGTATGAATGGTGCACCCTGTTTCTCAAGCGATCGCCTGCGTTCTGCAGGCGTATGTTGGCCGTCAAAACGTGTCAGCCCGAATTGTGAAAGCATAACCCATTTACGGGTGATGTACAACCAGTGAGCCATAACGCGCAGGTACTTAAAGATCTGGCCGGAAACTGTGTATTAGTATTCCGCTGAACAGACACCTACTAAAAGGCATTGTCCAAGCAAGCTATAGAACGAAATATGTGCTGGTTGTTTGTGTGCGACAAAAACACTGAACATTATACGATAAATACAAACTTCCTGATATATGTTCGAATATGAAAGCAGCACACCATGAGATTGCGGTCAAACACTACGCTCGCTGCACGCATTTGTGCTGCCTGTTTGTCCATCACAAACCTCCTCACGAGATACTGTTGCACATCATCTCTCTAAACAAACCGAATGGTTTAGGCATGCAACCAATCTGTTCTCTTTCCACGAAGCCATACATAATCGGACGTCTGGTGCCCATGCCATCAATGAGCAGGAAGGTGCAGGGCTTGTATATACAAGCCAGCTATTAGTTGCTTCAAACAGAGAACTGCGCGTGTTCTATCGCCACTTACTTAATCTGAGAATGGTCGGAACAGCGCTATCTGCTGCCATCTGGAGAAACATATGTGGCTATGGTGAATTTCCTCCGACTTCAGAACAAGCACGCATCCGGTCTCTCTAAGTTTTGCTAGGGCCGGGGGCCTGTCTCCTGCCACAATAAAGCCCAGCCATCCATCATTTGCCCAACAGAGATGGCCGACACTTCCTGTGACACTTGTATACGTCCTGAATGGTAAGGGCCTTCCAAAGTTTGTCGGCCATAAATGTTGCACGTTACACGATGGCTTTCCGTACCCCGGAGGGTCACTGCATATGCCCAACTCTTTTTCGATTGGTCGTCAATTTACAGGAAGCCGATCGTACCAGAGCTGAGAAACCTTGTGGTTGTGTCCAAGATAATGCAGGTGAATGCGAGATGGTTTCCCCGCCTTGTTAGACAGAAACACACTGGATGAACGATGTTTTGCCTTCTGTTTCTACCAGCAAATACGTTCAACCCACAAACTTTTCTAAGCTTCTCGATTTCCTTTGTTTTTTTTGGCCGCCTGCTGCATTTGTAACACACCCACTCGAAATGTTAGTGGTTTGAGCACTGCCTCCACGCACAAATGCCACATAGTCAGCCGACACGTATTCATTTAACGCTTTCTGATGTGTCGCGAAGGGTGAAAGGCGGATAGCCCACAGTTTCACAACAGCTATATCTGAATTTACTTCTGAAGTCATAACACAGGAAGTTCAATGTTGAATTTGCGCCAATAATTAAGAAGGGAGATTTATTTAAACAAGGTGTGACAAAGTGAATGTACCTTAGGGTAATTTTTAGCTCGAGCATACAGGAAACCAAATAAAACACCTTTACGTAAAATTTTTCATTTTATCCGCAAGTGTTTTATGGATAAGTGCATTCCGCACTGAAAAAACTCCGGCCGGAACGCACAGCAAGATGATCTTAGAACTAGGCGTCACTACCAACCATTCGTAAGCGTTTCATTTATGGTCTCCTGAAATACGATTGACGCTTTCTTTGCAATATTCTAGCATATTGGGGTGGGCCACAGAATATATTAACTTCGAATGCCTTATGGCTTTATGACGCACACGGATCAAACGTGTGTTTCAGCCAAGTCACAATTCGCCAATAGCCTGCGCCTGCTGAATTTTGCAAGCAAATCCTCCGGAGAGAACAAAGGTCGCTGATGCGTGCTCAGAGCGCCATAGACCGAAGCTTGCCCAATAGCGTATGTTTCCATCATCATTTGCAGTCACGATCAACACGACTTATGCCGGGCGGTTGGTCTGTAATAGAACGCCGACCACTTGTATTCAGTCTGAGCCCTAGTCAACAGAGATTTCAGATTTCAGATTTCGGCAATATGTAGGCACTGGCGTTTAGATTTCTGCGTCCCTATAGGAATGTACCTCCATGGCGTCGCAGGAGGTCGCCTGGCGGACGCCCCGAAGGATGAAATTGCGCGGGGCTGTCACGTAGCCTATGGCTTAGGCCTTCTGTGATAGAAGTTTACGTAGCAGTCAACCTCGCCAGCCGAATTCAAGCTTCTCCCAGAAGCACCGTGTTTCCACTTTTCGGTCGGCATTGCGAGGGCTTGTAATGTTGCTTCACTTCTATTCGCCAAGTGTTGTCATGCTCGAAACTTCCGTTAGCTGTGGACAGACATAAATGTATCTGTTAAACTTTTATGAACTTTCCTGAACTAGGGGAACATCACTGAAAATCGCTAGCACCAAGTTGCTTCAAGACAAGAAGTACACAACGTTATGCTGCCTTCTCTGGGATTTGAGAGTGATAACAGTGTATCTTTTGGCCCAGAGTTGCGTTCCTTAAAAACTTGTATCGCTCGAATTGACAGAACCAACCGAAATTCTACTCCCCGGACTGCCAGCAACCTGTGTGTGTTGTGTTCATTGTTTGCCGGCGCAACTGAATGTACACAGTTCCCAGACTTGGTAGGTGACCGACCGACTATTGTACCAAGTTAATGAGAGCCCCACACTCCGTACTGAGCCGCCGCAACTTCATATTAGCACCAGTTAACTCCGGTTGTGCGTTTAGTTTTTATAATAATAATGATAATGTTTATTCCCAACTTGTGGGGAGCATGCCGTCAGGCATTACCCCAAGGTTACAGTCAGAATAAAGGCATGACTGGCGGGGACTGTGAGTACATGGGTTTGGGGCGGGGAAAGAGGACAGCGCCATAGGGGATGAGCTGTATCCAATGTAAACGTAGTCACCACTAAACCGGCACGAGCAGGGAAGCTCTTTTGTCAAAGAGAACATCGAGCAATGTCAGATCGTTAGGATTTGAAGGTAGCGGGCAAAAACAAAGCGAGGGAGGGCAAAACAAGAGGCCTCCTGCCTGATATATGATAAGAGAAATGTAAGCTGTGGAAAATCAGGAACCTGAACATCAGATCTGGTGAAGCAGAAAAGTTGGTATCATCTAGCCCACCAAATTGAACTGAAGCCAAAAAAACGCCGAATCCTCGCGGCCTTGGACAATTGGGCTCATGGCCAGGGTCACACAAAGCGTATGCGGGAATGATGAAATGGATGGACTAGCAAAGCGAGTACATGGTAACAGGGATCTCAAAAACATGGTGTACAGCGAAACCGTAGTGACTCACCGGTGTTGCTGTTGTGGAGTCGGGCGTAATGGTTCCACTGGAAGAGTGAGATGGTGGCAACACACCAGCCGGAACGAGAACTGTATAGAAAGTTAGTGAATTGATGGGAAGCACAGAAACACAGAGATAGTTAAATTTGAACCAACAGTTCAGCTTTTTGTCACTTTGGCTTTTTCTCACCATGCGACACTTGTTAATTGAAGCTAATAGCAGTACTTCGAGGACTGATGACCATTTCTCTTACATTTACTCGCTCTCCTGGACTATGGAACTGTCCAATGCACATAATGAATTGTAGATAAACTAGTCTTTTATTTCGGAAGTCCACTTGCGCAAGCCATTATAAGTTTGACTTCCTTACCCCACTACCTCTCTGGGTGTTTATACAAGGTTGATCTAGATCTCTTGTACTATAATATCATGTAATAACAAACTCAACCCCTGCTTGATCGTTAGTCCAATAAGTACAAATCTACTCCTATCCTGTCTCATCCAACCGCTTGTTGTCACCACTCTAGTTGATGTAAATGCTAAGTTTTCTCTCTTTTATTGCGCAATATCCTATTTGATGTCTCCTGAAACCCACTGGGCTTTACTGATCTCACCCTATTCCAACGTCTTTCCAAGCTTCAACATTCGGCAATACCAGGTTCGGACCCTATGTTTGACTGTTATTTTCTTAAGCTGGCCTGTGATCTGCACCCACAAGGATCCCCAACCGAACTCGAAAAACACCTGCGGTATTATATCGGCCTCGTACTAACTCCGCTAATTCCGTTAGCCAACCCGAAAAATCCCGCTGCTCACAGAATTGCACATTCGAGCCCGATCATTTCAGAAAATGACATCCGTTACGGGACTGTTCAAATACCGAAGTGGGTAAGGCCAGTGATGGCAGAGCACCGCCATGCCCGGTTTGATAGCACACCCGCAACTATCTCCTTCCTAGTCTTAAGATACACTCTCGTCTAATCGCTCCATTAACTGCAAATACGAACCGATTCTGTACCTGGCCCCAGCCGCATCCAGCACGCGTTCATTCTAATTTTCTGAACCGTTCGTTCGGACTTAATCATTTTGATTAACCCTATGTCTGTTTTCCCAGAAAGGCAATAATTGTGTGCAGTTTGCGTCCCGGCTTGTTTGTTGTCACCAACTCACTCTTCCAAGGAACGTTTACACCCGACTCCATTACAGCGGCGACACCAGTGAGTGTCCACGTCTTCAATGTACACTCTGATTTTGAGATTCTTGCTACCATTAATCTGGATTGCCAATGCGTCCACTTCATCATCCCCACTTTTGTTTTTTGTGAGCTAGGCCAAAAGCCCAACAGTACAAGGCCACGAGGTCTCAGCGGTGGTTTTAGGTTTTAGTTCCGCTTGAAAGGCGCGATTACGCCAAATCTGCTTTTTCACCATTTCCGTTGTTCTGGTTCCTCACTTTCCGAAATGTGCATTTTTCCTGTCAAGTGACAGGCAAGATGTCTCTTGTCTTGCTATTCTTCGCTTATCGCCTACCACCTTCAAATGCTAAAGATCTGCTCTTGCTTCAGCTCAATATGTTCCCCTGCAGAAAAAAGCAATAATGATTGTGCCGCTCCCGTGCCGGCTTAGGGGGGCCACTGGTTATGACACCGACCAATTTTCCGCGCAATCCCCGAAACTCACGGATCTAGCCAGTCATGATTTATTCTGACTGTAACACTATGATCATGCCTGATGGTACGCGACACACCAGTTGAGAATAAACATTATTATTACTATTATTGTTATCATATGCTTGGTTTTGCTGCTATGATCTTTGGTATGTCATGACGGATGGGCCAGGTGTTTTGTGTCCCCGTCATTTTACAAGAAACGTTTATGTCCGGGAACTGTGAAAAATCCGGATAGCTCAAGCACGCTCCAACTATTTCATGCGGCAAAAAGCGCTTGGTTAAAAGATGACAATTTCGTACACTTTTGTACAAACCGTTTTCAGCGATTTTTATATAAAAAATCGCTGTTTGCGATCTTATAATTTAGCGGGCAAACAATCTCACACATAAAACGTTTAATCGGTTTCGCAAATGGGGTTCAAGGATGAACGGGAATTCGGAGGCTTGGGCTCTAAATGGGGATAGACGAACCTATTCTTGGCGGGACATTTGAGAAGGCACTCCTGAACTAGGTAATGGGCGATTCGCCGGTTGCCATTGGTATGCTGGTAATGTAACAATTATGCAAGATCCTGACATCTGCCCAAACTGCGCGGCATAGCTTTCTGTTTGAATCGAAAAAGTTGAAATCCTAAGCCGTCTGGTGGCATGCCACGAGATAAATAAATCAGCAAAATGCCAAAATGCGTAGCAGCAGAATACCTGGGGCGACCAGCACGGATGTTTTCAACATTCCCGCGTAATTTTGAAATAGTTCGTTTTACACTTCCCAGGCAGGAGTAACCGCAGAACATTCCGTAGTGGTTTCCATCTCGGCTCTAGCAAGTTTGTCAAACAAATCTATTACTGTCCCACTAACTCACAAAGTTAATGCGTCATCTGGTTCGGATTTTTAAAAGCATAGACAAAATTTGTAGTTTAAACGTTTTTGCCCGTTTGTACCACTTTCGCGTTCTTACACACTGTTTCTCAAACAAACTTGATGATGGCAGGCTCCCCTCCACCTGGACTATCGACTAACCGTGACGAATATGAGCAAAATTATCGCCCTTTGAGTGAAATAACTGGAAAGTAAAGTGAGGTTTGTAATTTTGGGAGGCACCCCAATTTTTTGGTTTGGAAAATGCTCGGACACCTCGATTGTCTAAACCCCCTGATGCCCCTTGGTCTGAAAGGGCACCTTCTATGAACGACGAAAAAGGTGCCCATGTGCCAATCTGAGCGGCTCGTGAGTCGCTCTTCCGCGGTGTTAATAAGGGTATGGTAAACCTGGATACACAATGGATGCGGTATCTGACCTCTCAAGCATGTGCCTCCCACTCCATCGGATAAATAGGCTCAAAGCACATTTTTTCTCTCCAACTAATTTGGCAAATCTCCTCCCGTGCTAGTCCTGTGGGCGTGCTATTCGTGGACGTCCAGACATGTTATGGAGCCCTACAGTATTACGCAAATCAGGTATCTAATCAAGATACAAGTACAACGCGTCCAACAAGTTGCTACTTGGATGGTTGTCAGTCTCAGACCCTCTGTATACGTGACATGTCAAAAGGTCCTTGATCACTCTCGCCAAAATATATATTCGCCTAGCCGTGTAGGGCGTGGGCACGAAATTTACGGTTTTAAGTCACGACTGCGCACTCTTATTGGACAACCACGTACCTGGTTTGGGATAGTTTCTTTGTGGGATACTTCTCTCTGGACAGTTGTTCATGCTTCACCTAGGATCTAGTCCAACTCTCCTTTGGTGCTGTTATGTGGGTCCTTGCATTGGAACTCTTGCTGCTCAAAGTTGAGGTTCTGCACCTCTTTATCACTTGTGTCCTACACATAAACTTCCGCCGCTGAACGGATGGCACAAACTCGACCCAACAGGGATGGGTAAACTCCCTGAGCCTGCATGACAACAAGTATATCTAAGAAACTGTCGCCGCCATGATTGTGGTCGCCACGTGGCCAACGACCCACAGTGCGATGACTTTTCCGGATGGGGTGCACAGCCCTCTACGCAAAAAGTACGGTGCAGTGCCGGAACCATTCAGTTGCCGCTTATGTACGTTTTGAAATATGAGGGCCCGTCCGTAGGTATACAGAGTGCCCACACGCTCGCTTCTCGTTTCCCCATATTTCACCTCCTCTACCCAAACCCTCATTAATGATCTGAGACATTACCTAGATCTTAGCCTCTAACACAGCGCTTGACCCATCGCTCCCTTCAAAATTATCATCCGATTTGAAACCAGCACGATTGAAGCCCCATCAAAATTAATATCCACCCGCTAATTGGTAACTCACTTTAATGCAGACGAAATTTATCGTACTCCACAAGTAGTCCTGCGGCCACGGCAGGACTGAGATACATGACTTGCATGACTGAGATCGTCACATGTACTAGAGCTGACTAGGCTAGACGGACAGTCTGACTCATCTTTCACATGCTCTGTACATCTTCCATAGTTCTTGATAGCTCTATTATTTCTGCACCCCCAGCTAATGACTGTCTCCGCGATCTGTTTACTTCGATGCATCCCACCTTTTTAGCCTAAGTAACATGAAGCTCGTGAAAAGCACACGGTCAGATGTCCTCAGATTCCGATACAAATTACCCGGGCCTTCAAGCTAAAGTTACTCTGTTTGAAAGTGCCCTTATTTATTAAGAGTTAACTTTCGAAAGGTATTTTCATTCAACCACGAAAAAATGCAGTATACCAGGTAGCTGCGGCACTTGTGAAAGCACACGGAACACAGATGTTTTCGGTTTGCTGCAAAATGCTGTGCATTAGAGATCCAACAAGATTCATGTGCGTCTCCTCGAAACTCCTCCCCAAACCTAATTCACAACCTTCAGTAATCTTCACTCACACTTCCTCAAAAGTGGCCTCTGATTGTGGACGCAGTTGTCGCCCATGACCCCGACAGCCCAGACCTTAAACCTGACCACAGCGAACCGAAAAATTCCTCGTACACCCGGTTGGCCACGCTGATCGCGGGCGACTCTGATGTCCGGATAAGCACAAAAGGAAGGCGAATGTAGCTAAATAAGCCACATACGATTCACCAAATCAGAGAACTGCTGACTGGCTTCAAAATGCAGTCCTCTGCGAAAACCAGCCTCATGGCAGCACCTTCAAAAGAACTAACTCTCGGTGCTGCCACCCAGCGCTCAGGGCCTCACGGGGACACCTTTCCGATCGAACCGCGGCAAAATGCCCCCAAAAGGAATCGTTGAACGACAGCGGATCTTGTTGCCCAAAAGGCAGTATTGTAAGAGCTACAAGCAGAGGTGGTCGAAATTTTCGCTCACAGGGAAAAACTTCGTCTGCCGAAATGTAAAACGCTTGCTTAAACCGGGCTCCCACGGGGCAAAAGTTCTTCAAATGTGAAGCAGCCATCGAAACCACCAAGTGAGGAAGCGGGCAAGCATGTCTCAGAGGCCCCTTCGGAGCCTTCGACTCAGGCTCGACGTACAACTAATAGGTTTGCTATCTTCTCTGGTTACACAACTCTCGGTTTCTCACCTTCGGAAGCAGCAGAGAGTGTTGAAATGTTTGTCCACAAACTGCATCAACCTTTCCAACAAACGTTGCGACATTAAACAGTCAGTTTTGTCTTGAAAAGCCGTCCATAATCGCACTCATAGAGACCTGGTTCACACCAAATGTCTCTGACACGGAGATCTCGATAGACGGCTATTCTGTTTTTCGAGCTGACTCAAAACGAGGGAGGACCCGTGGGGTTGCTTTGTATTTACGTGCGGCCCCGCTCCTCCCGATTGTCCTCTCTGTTGCCACTCCTGCACATTTTCGTGATGCACTGTGGATTCAAGTCCCGCGGCGCGGGTCCGATTCCCTTCCTCTTAATGTGATCTACCTTTGCCCCTCGAGTCCTCCGAAAGATGACGAATTCCTCATACGAACCTTTGGGCAACTCTCCTCCAGCTACTACTTCAACTATCTCTTGCTGGTAGGTGACCTCAACTCTCCGAAAGCCTCCTGGTTGGAGGATCAAGTGGACCTTTTGCAGTGGCGCTGACCGAAGTCGTTCACCAGAGCTCTTGGACTGAACACGCCATTGCACCCACCAGATACCTCGCGGGCCAACACACGTCCCTCCTGGATTAGGTCATCACCAACGAAAGACACTTCGTTGATCGGGTGATAATTAAAGCTCCATTGGGACACAGCGACCACTGTGTGGTGACTTCTGACTTCATCTGCTATTGGGCCAGAAATCCCGAACCCCAAACGTGGATTCGAAACTTCTGCCGTGCAGACTTCTCAGGAATGCGCATCTTTCTTGAGCAAGTTAAACTACGACTAGTTTCAGTGGAAGACATACACAGGACCATTGTCCAGAAAGTTCACGCGGATATTCGTCCCAAAATCCAGCACGCTGTAGGATGAGCCGCAAGCTGCCCAAAAGGATTCGGCATCTTCTGGAAAAGAGATCCCAAATATTTTTCATAAATTTGACTACAGGAGACAGAAAATGAGCTTTGATTTCGTAAAATGCGGAACCGCTGCAAATCAGAAATCCGCCAATGGAACATGCGAAAACAAGCCACCATTCTGGACCTCTTCCGGAAAAGCAGAAATGTGCTGTACAAATACACGAGACATCGCCGCAGAAACAAGTCATCCGCGTTCTCCTTGAGAGACAGGAACGAGGAACCCACGAGTGACCCAATAGTGGTATCTGAGTTCTACAGAGATCACTATGCAGGTCTGTATTCAGTCCCAGCGTCCTCGTCACATTCAACCTTGTCAAGGCATATCTACGAACGGCCTCTAACCGACTTGGTCTTCACGATAGAGGACATACGCCAACTCTTGCACAAGATTAACCCATTCTGCGCGTCTTGGCCCGACGAAGTCAACACAGCGATCCTGAACGAAAGGTCTTTTACGCTGGCAACGCATTTCTATCTAGTGTTTCGTCACTCGCCTGACTAATGTACCTTCCCTCTGATGGGAAGGAAAGGATTGTTACGCTAATCCACAAAACTGGTGACCGACTATCGTCTGGCAGCTACAGGCCTATAAGCCTCACTAGCGTGCCGTGCAAGGTGACGTATTCTGAAGCGAGCCATTCTAGATCACCTTACTTCCCACAACTTGCTTACTCCAGCTCAACACGGATTTCTCCCAAACCGTTCCTGCGTGACGAACATGCTAGCATTTATGGACAGCTTAACCCAAGCCAAGGACGAGAGACTTGTATCGGACGCCACGTTTTTCGGCTTCGCAAAAGCATTTGATGGAGCCGCACACGTCCTGCTGCTCCACAAACTCGAGTCTTAAGGGATTCAAGGGAAAATCCTACACTGGATCAAGGCATTCCCATCAGACAGATAATTCCATTTGAAAGTAGGCTCGACCTACTCTTCTGCGGCGCCGGTCTCCATTGGAGTTCCTCAGGGCTCCGTTTCGGGACCTTCTGCTGTTTCTGATATCCGCCAACACCTTGCAGATAGTCCTGTAATTCCACGTCCACTTTTTGCGGACGAATTTAAATCCTGCTGTCCCAATGCCAGTGCCCCAGGTGGATGTAGACGCCGCAAAGCAGTGGTAGTTGGAATGGCACCTTCCTCTGAATGACGAAAAGTGCGTCCATATGTGATTCGGAGGAGAAGTAGCGAATGCCTTTGTCATGCATGTTGAGAGAAGACCAGAAGACATCACAAGGATAGATGCCGAAGAAGGATTTTGGTATCTGGCCCTCTTCAAACATGTCCTTCGCATGGACTTCCAAATACTCTGTGGGGCCTACGCCAGACCGCTCCTTTAATACACCAACCAAGTTGTCCACTAAGGACGCACGAAAGGCGTAACCCTCATTGAGGGTATCCAGCGAGCTGCTCCGGAAATAGTTGCCGGCCTTAAATCCGTGGACTATGGTACTTGACCTCTTTCACCTGGAGTATCGTCGCCTCCGAGGGGACCTAATTCTTATTTATGCCCTGTTTGCCCAAGGTTCGGCCAGCAGGTTTTTCACCGTTGACCCAGCAAACAAGCGGCGTGGACATGGTAAGATTTTCAAGCCCAGAGCGCACACTTTCATTAGGCAAAAGTTTTTCTGATTTTGGGTAGTAGCTGCCTGGAATAAACTTCCTCCAAAGGTTGTCTATGCTCCTTCTGAAACCCAGTTCAACGCACCTGCGCTGAGAACTTAAAGAGCAGTGCTGCACCCCTTTTTCTCCTGTGCATTCCAGGTGAAGGACAGCCGCTGAATGACAAGAAAAAACCCGACCCGGAAAATTTTGGGCGAAAGTCTCAATCTTGTGTATCAATCCATTAATCCCTGAAGTATGAGGGACCGAGTAAAGAGCCCCATCCTGATTGGCTCATATTCTAACCAATCAGGGCATACCTCCGTTTTGTGAACGGGTCGCGGAATATCCGTCAGATCGACGTGATGTTCAGTTTGGAGCAGCTAGCCCACGCGCATTATGCAGCCGTGCACAGGGGGATAAAGTGGCCATCATCCTTTTAGGCGATTTGGAACGGAAGTACGCAGATTCGACGCAATCGCTCTCTGCCTCTTCTAAGCTGGACCACCTCTCTCCTGGATCTGGTCATCACCAACGAAAGACATTTCGTTGATCAGGTGACAATTAACGCTCCACTGGGACATAGCGACCACTGTGTGCTCACCTTTGATTTCATCTGCTATTGGGCCAGAAATCCCGAACCCCAAACGTGGATTCGAAACTTCTGCCGTGCAGACTTCCCGGGAACGCGCATCTTTCTTGACCAAGTTAAACTGGGACCAGCCTCAGTGGAAGACTTATATAGGACAATTGTCCAGAAAGTTCACGAGGATGACGCGATGTTCGTCCCAAAAAAACCAGCACGCAGTCGGATGAGCCGTAAACTACCCAAAAGGATCCGGCGTCTTCTGGAAAAGAGGTCACAACTATATCTCAAAAAGTTGACTACAGGAGACACAGAAGATGAACTCGCATTTCGTAAAATGCGGAACCCCTGTAAATCGGAAATCCGCCAATGGAACATACGAAAACAAGCCACCATTCTAGACCTCGCCCGGAAGAACAGAAATGTGCTGTTCAAATACATGCGGCATCGCCGAAGAAACAAACCATCCGCGTTCTCCCTGAGGGACAGGAACGGGGAACCCACGAGTGACCCAATAGTGGTATATGAGTTCTACAGAGATTGGCCAAAAGGTTTTTCACCGTTGACCGAGCAAACACACGGCGGGGACATGGTAAGGAGATTTTTAAGCTCAGAGCGCACACCTTTATTAGGCAACCTTTTTTCTCATTTCGGGTAGTTGCTTCGTGGAATAACCTTCCTGAGACGGTTGTCCGCGCTCCCTCTAGAACTCAGTTCAAAACACTGTTAGACACTTATTTACGTGAGTCCTCGCGCTGGCAAACATACTGCCCCGCGCTGAGAACTTAAAGAGCAGTGCTACACCCTTTTTTCACTTGTGCCTTTCAGGTGAACGACAGCTGCTGAACGACAAGAACAAAACCGACCCGGGAAACTTGGGCAAAAGCCTCGCTCCTGTGTATCAATCCGTGAATCCGTGAATCTCCTTGCGCCAATGGGAATGTCGTATGGAGGACACCACTGTTTTCTGTGAAAGATGTGGCGTGCTCAATAATTGGACGGACCGCCGCCAATCCTGGTGCTAGACAATAGCTGACAACTCCCTATTGCACAGCCGCGCACCCTTTTTAATTGTCTCGTTGCGGATACTTTAGCACTAGCATACGTGACCTATGGTTACGAGGAGACCAATAGTGGTTATCGAAGATTTGAGGGGTCCCAGTCGCGCTGCTTGCAGAGGCCACTTATCACAAATACACGACGAAGTAGTCGGTACTCTATCCTTTTGCAAACGTCCCTTGAGATTCACTGAGATGCCACTTCCGGGATATATGTATCAAAGTGACAAACGCCACCTGAACCTTAGATATTCATTCATTGATCCCACCTGTCACACTACGATGTTAACTAATACAACTTCCAGAATACGTAAAACGTTTCACAATACTGAGTAATCCTTCTTTGTGGTAGTTGACTGATAGCTAGATAAGCCAGAGGAGTGAGCGACGTGTGGGTAAGAGTCAGTGAACGAAGACCTGTGAGAATGAATAATGCTTCCCGTTTGCTCCGACCGAAGAGGAGGGTTTGAATGAGGTACTTCACCTTGAGCCATTGACGAAAATTGGCCCACAAGGCAGTGGGAAGATGAAATGTTTTGTCTGGGACCCTGCCTCTAGACTCTGCCTGGAAAGTCTGACTCACTTGGCAGAATACGGTAGGGTTTTCTCTGTACATCCACTCCGGAGCCGATGGCTCATTATTCTGACTTAATGTTCGTCGTCCTGCAACACGGGTCTTCCGGCATACTTAAACCTTTAAGAACTGAGGCCTAGCCTATGTAGCCCGCAGGGTCATTTAATTCAGTAATCCTTATCTATAAAAAAACCATGTACCAAGGATGTGTTAGGTTCAGCTGCTACAATTTCGATCACCAGAAAATAAGACAACGTTTGGAATACAGCCAAGCACTGGAGGTCATAGCATGCGCAGTTAGTTCGGGAACTGGGCAACTACGCATTGAAAGTGAAAGCTTTGATGCATGAACGCCACAGACTGCATGATTGAGCCACGTCTGCCAGTGCCACTAACCACTGGTGAGTTGAGTCCCGGGATCGCCATCCAAGGAGGTGGAAGTCGTTGACCCGCCTGAGCTTACTGGTTGGTGTTTCAATAGTTCGTTGCCAGGCCCTAGACTATCCCCCTTCCGGTCACTTCTAATCATCATAGGGCTGGGCGAGAAGTGCTCTACGATGCAGACGGTCCTTTGGCATTTGAACCACGCTCTAACCAGCGTAACCTATGAAGCACGGGTAATAATAATAATTCAGCTGCAATACGCTTTCTCTGTCTAGCTGCCATGCCACCCGGGCGAAGCATGAGTACTGGGATACTGCTTGGTTGCACAAGCCTAGACAGCGGAGTTCGAGAGGCAGACGTCGGGTTCGAACCACGAACTTCCCGGCAGTAAATCCGCCATCTAACCACTGACCAATCCCGCCCATGAGGTATGGGTAATTCGTTCATCGTTGGAATTCGTTCTTCCTAAGACCATATGGCTTACTTCCGCATTGCTAATCCGGTGTTCTCACCAGACCCAATCAATGCTTCCGAGAAGCTTATGGTCAAACACTGACAACTTTCATACGTCCTCTGCGCTTAGAGATCACTTTTCTGACCTACAAATAAATATGGATCACACAGCCGCGGTGTATAGTCTGCCTTTGACAGATAGACTGATATCACACTGGCCCTTTTCCGCTTTTCGTTGCGGATTCACCTGCATCAGCCTACACGAGATGTGGTTATGAGACAACGGTTATCGAAGACCTGCCAAAGAACTGGATGACTTTTGATCAGTTCATCTAAAAACACCTGTGTCTTGTCATCCTCTTCGCAAAAATAAAAATAAATGTATTGTTCAGCTGTAGCACCCAACTGACTAACTGCCATGCCACCCGAAGGTTGCACGAGGGCTGGGATACTGCCAGGGTGCCCAAACCTAGACAGGGGAAGTCGAGAGGCAGAGGTCGGGTTCGAACCGCGGACCTTCCGGTCAGTAAATTCGCGCTCTAACCACTTGGGCCATCTCTCCCCCTCTTCGCAAACGAAAAAAGAATTACGTTTGCATATTCCAGATCGACAAGGTTCGAACGCGAGTATCTTGAAGCTATTCCAGATTTCGTCTCAATATCCTGTCGATCCTGAATTTGAATAGGAGTGGAGAGAGCGGACATCCATCTCGCGCAACACGTTTTGTACAGAATCTTTGGAGAGCTCGCCGTATGCTCTTATATACTGGTCGTTCAGTCGCCTAGCTGCCAAGCCACCCGAAGGAAGCACGAGGGCTTAGATACCGCCAGGTTACCCAACACTAGACAGAAACGGTCGAGGTGCAGAGATCAGTTTCAAACCATTGACCCTCCTGTCAGCTCGAGTTCACTCATATGCCCGTAAATCAGAATACACGAACTTGTTTTATGGAGAGTAACCATGTCAAGGAGAGCAGACTGGTCAACGGGATCCAGCGCACCTTGGAAATTCAGGAATTCCAATATTGGGGGGGGGGGCGCTTATACGTACGACGTTCTTCTAGCAAGTGACAGAGTGTGCAGATTTGGCCAGTTCATCCCCTACAAGCGGGATTCCTGCATGCTGCTTTCGAGTCATTGCTTCACGGGACACCATAAGGTGACGTAGCACATGTGACGCGCGGTCAGAAAATATACAACTGTTCCAAAAGAGGTGAATGTGGGTTTGTGTTCTGGAGTATCGTTAACTTATGGCGATGTGAACAGTTTGGTTCATCGAGTGGCGCGCTGTTGGAGGGAACCGACTGTCTCAGTTGTTCAGGAAGTTAGCACTGCACGAAAACAGTCTGCAGCGAACGCACAGTTGAAGCAGTCACCCATCGTTATTCATAGCTGCGGACTCGAACCCAAATGCGCCTCAGATGCACTTGTTCATTCGAATCTTCGGTGACTACAATGATATCTGAACTTTCTGCCCGTCGTACCAGATCATTCAACACGGTATGAAAGTTCTTCCTGATGGCGTCAGAGCTGCATCCGTTTGCGGCGTAAGCATACACGATAAACAGACAAAGGCTAACTTCTCGCTCGTGGGATTCCTTCAGGGACGTTGTCAGGTGAACCGTACAGAAGGATATCTAGTAAAGTAAGGACCCTTCCTCCCCGTCTACAGAGGTTCTATGTCCATCAGGATACAAAGTCAAGTTAAATCATCTATAAACGTTTTAAAGTTTGGGTGCAGCTTTTGAAGCGTCCGTTTCACGTTCGTGTTCCTCAGTGTGGGTTCCAGTGCCAACCCTTTGGTTATTACTTCCGGGCGGTAGCCGTTTACAAAGCTATCAGCGTAACTGTAGTGTTGACCTCGAGGGAAGTCAAGTACCCAGTATATTAAGAGAAATGGAATAGTTGCTTCCAAAAGTAGGGTGAGCACACTAGAACTGTGCTGAGTTGTACGAATGTCCCGTCTAATTGATGGATTTGGTCGGACGTCACGACCTAACTTCCGTGCACTCGCGGTAAGGGTCTCTTAGACACGGTTTGATGTTGCCCTTATTATTTTACTGTTGTCTCTAATATTTTCATATACTATTGCGGGTGTGTTTTCACCATTTCTCCACATTTTCGTAAGCCCCACCAACAGGCTGGCTGATCCGTTACAAACAGGAACATGTTTGTCACCACCCTTGTGGGACAATTGTACAACAGCTTCCCTCTATGGTGAGGGAGCGATACCTGATTTTATTTATTGGGCCATGGATAGGGGCCAAGTTGTCGCCGGATGATATAGTATCAGCAGGTAGGACCCATAAGGTTCATAAGGCTCATAAGGTTCAGGAGTCTCTTGTCCATCCAAATGCTGCAAGGCCTGAGTAATGTCGGTCACTGATTAGCTGTTATCAAGCGTTCCCGTTGTTTTAGAGGTCCTGGCACGTGATATACATATATATATATATATATAGTTTGGGCAAGTAAACACGTCCCTTCCATGTCATTACCCGTGACGTGATCTGACTCCCCCTCGAGGAAGACATCCCATCAGCATTACGCAGTCCTTGATGGATGTAGGAGAGCGTTCAGTTAATCTGTTCTATAGCATTTTCCGGTCATCAAGATTCCCAAACTCCTTGTCCAACTTTTCAACACTTACGTTGTAGTATTGCGAGCACACTGGCTGCTGCTGATGTTGTGATTTGACAGGTAGCCATCCTCGATAAACTCCAAGCTCCGTCTGCATTTAAGATAAGCTCTTGAGACTTCACCCCCTTCCGGATTGTAGATCACCTCGATGGTAACGATAACCGGGCGGTACCATGCGAGTTAATGGTCGCACTCCTCAGCCACGGCTTAGTCTGACCAGTAATGTCGCCACGTATTTACTATCCCAAATCATCCCAACTTTCCTTATGATCCCGGATCCTAACCACCAAGTTGACGCGGGCTACCTGCTCACCATTAAAAACACTACTGAATTTAACTATTATCCTCACCTGCACTTCACTTATCCTGGGAGTATCCCTCCATTCTACACCTCACGTCACAAATTACAACCATGAACTTCTCATGGTCCATAGGCGTCAGATCCGGGCGGAGGGTCCACGACATGCTTCACAGCCTGCGTCCATTTGAGAGCAGAAGAGGCGTCTTCCCACTGGAGTCCAAAATCGCCTTCAACGGTCCTGGAAAGCTTGTGCCCTTTTTAGGGCATGAATGTCTCTTGGGACTCTTACTCCCAAATCTTCATATCGTGCAGCTCGTACATCATCAAATGAAATCCGGCCATGTCAGCATTACACCAGTCCTTGGCGGTGCGCCCTTTCTATTCAGGCAGACGGACAGTCTGCTCAAGAGGGCTCAATTACCTTTGTCACCTGTTGTGACTGCGTTGGCCGGATGATTTAAGAGATTGATGGAGCTCATTCTATAGCGTATGGTAGTATGTTTTTTGGTGCGAAGACCTAAGGGAAGCAGACAAAAGCCACCGGATGAAGATCGGCTACATTATGATGAACCAATAGAGGAAAGAGCTCTGGGGCTCAGTTGGCTACAACAAAGAAAACGAAATCCCAGTGAAATATCACAAAAGGTCGAATTGTTTGTCAGGATCTGACCGTCCCAGCATCCTCCTTTCAAAATGTGTGTAGGTTTTCAGGCATGGACTCACCTGCAATAGTGTAAATGGTTTTGGGTTCGAACCACGGACTTTCCGGTCAATAAATTTGCGCTACAGCCGCTGTGGCATCCCCTTCCCATGCCAGTACACATAACTTCGCACCGAGGCTTTCATGCGATTGATGCCTGGATGTCCAAAATGGAGCTGCTTTAGTATTTGTGCTTGCGGTTTGGCTGGTATTATAAGACGTTCACCAAAGAGAAGGCAGCCATCGACTTCAGATAGAGGAAGTCGTAAATGGAATAAGGACTGAGTGTCGCGTGTCACTGACGATGGCTAGCGTGTTCGGTGATAGTGTAATGCCTGTTGGAGCATGGGGTCAAATCTGGTCTCGTCACCGACCATTGCTGAAGTTGCCGGAAGGACTCGTGTGGATGCAGCGGTGCAAAATTCCGATTCGTTAGAAATAACAGCTATAAATGCACCTTTTGCCGGCTGTTCTTGTGAGTCCATCAGTCGTGAATAAGTGTCTGCCAATGGTATCCGTATACTAGTGTTTGATTTAAAAATCATAGCCACGAAGAATAGTCGTTCAGCGCTGGGGACGATTTGCCATGTATGCGGGAACGCCTTTCTTCGATCTAAAATGCTGACAAGTTGTTTGCGATCGGCGAGGAGTGTGAAATGGCGACTGTAAATAATTTTTTGGGATTTATTGATAGCAAATACGATTGCGAGTGCTTCTTTTTCTGTTTGGCTGGTGTCAAAGATCGGGCTGCATTGGGCGATGGCTTTTTCAGTTCCGTCAGGAAATCTGTTGCAAATGACTGCTCCAATCCTATGGTTGGTTGTTTCCGACGCTAGAGTGATATGCATAGATGGGTTGTAGTATGTGAGCATCAGGTTTGACGATAGAATTGATCTAACTGTGTAAAGCTAATTGATATTGACGTGACCAATTCCAAGGGGCATCCTTTTTAACAGGTGATTGAGAGGACCGCGAACACAGTCCATATCTGGTAGAAAAGTATTGTAGTTGCTCAGCGACCGGAGGAAATATGGCAGTGATTGCACATCCGTCGATGGTAGCATTCTCCAAATTGCATCACTGTTGTCCGGGTCAGAGTGACGACCAGATTTATCGAAAAGAAAACCCAGATGCTTGATGAACGTAAGAAAGGATGCACATTTTTCTGCTCGGAGATGAAAGCCGCATTCCTCGATGAAGTGCTGAGGTTAAGCGATGAAAGAGTTCTTCCTGATCAGGGGCCGCCACATTGATATCATCCAAGTACGTCACGACGCCTGTCAACTCATCAAGCATAGTGTCCATGATCTGTTGGAATATGGCTGGCGCCATTTTTACTCCAAAGGGAAGACGATCGAACTGGAAAAGAACAGTACGTGTTAATGGCTAGAAGATCTCTGGAGTCATTCGCAACTTCGATTTGTAAGCATCAGCCAGGTCGGGTTTAGCAAAAGAAGTGCCACCATTGTGTTTGGTGAACAGGTCTTCAGGAACTGGTAGAGGATACTGAAGTGAATTAAATGCAGCATCCAAGTCTGTGGAATAATCATCACAAACCCTGATATTCCCGTTCGTCTTCTTAACCACAACAATGGGAGCTGTCCAGGAAGAGTAGTTGAGAGGCTTGATAACACCTGAAGTCTGTACACGATCTAATTCAGCGTCCACAGATGCAAGAGCCGCATACTGTACATGACATTTTTGTGTTTGGTATTTGCCATTTGTTATTTTTTATTTGGCCTCAAATGAAATGTGGCTTGGGTTTCGGAACAATGTCCAATATCATCTTGAAAAACATTAAAAAATTTCGATTGAATTGTGCAAGTTGCCGGGAAATGCTTGTTAATGAGATGCACGATAAAGATCAAGCAAGACTTCCATTCAGTTGCACTCGCAAGTCTTGAACTGAGGTAAGAGAATGGGGGATGATCATCCATGTGATTGTGATCTTATTCGACTGAGAGATCTTTCAATCGTCTCGGCCATCCCACACCTACTTACGGAAGTTTTGTGGTTGGTGAGAAACTGCTTGAATGAAAGAGAGGACATGGTCATTCAACTTAACCCTGTGCTTCTAGCTGTCAGCTGGTAACATAATCCTATGGGTTCTGTATTGTATCCGAGATGGCTCAGTAGTTAGAGCGCGAATTTACTGACCGGAAGGTCCGTGGTTCGAACCCGACCTCTGCCTCTCGACTTCCTCTGTGTAGGCTTGGGCAACCTGGCACTATCCCAGCCCTCGTGCTCCCTTCGGGTTGCATGGCAGCTAGGCACCGAAAGGGCGTCACAGATGAACGATTTTTTATATATTTTTTTTCAGTTGGGCCATGTGGCAACCAGTGACCTATAATGACCCTCAATCCACGAGTGGCGGATGTTCTTGATTTTGGTACCGCCATCGTGGGCAGTACTGTGTCAGTTCACTATTTCGGGTCACGCAAACCGTCTAGAGGTCAATCATGCCATCACGTCCGGCTGGCTTTCTGCCATATCGAACGGAACCAGCTCAGAGACTGTTGGGGACGATATTAGAAAATGTTGATGTTTACTTCAAGGAAGATAGTGAAGAATCAAATAGACTTTGCCCATAACTTTAGGGCCATCTACCCTAGCTATCCGGCGCGGCGGAATGGGCACCCGATGCGGTCAAAATCAACAGCTCTTATCAATGACAGAAAGGCTGAGCTAGCAACAATTGGCTGTGATAGAACATGCAGGTTACTAAAGCGTTGAAACCATAAAAATTATTTTTATGGATTGCAAGAGAAGAGGAGGTGATGCGGACTTTCACACCGCTTGTTTTGTTTCGATTGACCGCATTGAAGAATCTGACATAAGCGGAACCCTGTGGAGAGATAGATAAGGAAACTGCCTTCTTTGGTGATGAAATGAACACTTCGGCTTCATTTAATACAGAAGTCCACAGCACTGAGCAAACCAGAATGGAATGTGACACCAGTCTCCTACCGGGACCAAAAATATGACGCAAAGTTTCACCCCTTAAGCCTTATAAGGTTTAACTTGGGACGTCTACACTTTGCGGTCTAAAAGCGGCCAAGCTCTGAAATCCACTCAGCCATACCCGATCTATATGGCATCAGGGAAATTTAATAATGGAGTGTAGCTTCTCTGCTATGGTGCCATTCCTCAAAAAAGTTTTCGGAACTATCCGTAGCGTCAGACTTTAGTCTTAGCTTCTTACAATCTGATATTATCTGGGTTTCGTTCTCTGTAAGGATGTACTGACCACCTCCAGTTTATGCTTGGAAGCCAACATAAATACAGATGAAAAATGGTTGTAGTTTTTCCAAACCTGAAGGCTGCGTTTTCTTTCGTCGATAGCGAGATGCTATTGCAATACCTTCAATCAGAGGTACCCAAATAAATGTCTTGCTATCCTAAAAGCAATATGCAACAACGTACGGGCCGACGACCGGTTCACCACATCCAGTGGTGTCACACATGATGCATGTCAACTGAACAACTAATTCCAACTCTTTCGGGCAAACAATTTGAAATCCAGACAGCTTAGAAGCGCAGCGAATCTGAGCTCGACGTTATTGATCTCCAGAACTTGTGGTCGTTGTCGAAGGTTCAAACAGAGATCTGGTTGTGTATGGTTGTGGATCTAGTATAACCGGAAACACCGAGATAGAGCTAAATTGTCACAGTTCATTGCCGGGGGAGTGATGCTAGCGATTCCTGGGAGGCTCTGACACGTCACTCGCTAAACCACTCGGTTCAGTGTTTAATGTTCTCATCTATTCCAGCAAACGAATTCTGCATTCCCACTTTCGAGGAAAAGCAACATGACCCCCTCGGGTACCGTCACGGGTGGAAGCAGTTCACCTGACTCCACCGAATTTGGTCGCGCGGGCACACCTGACCTAGGCGACGAATTGAGTGAACTGGCCCCTATATTGGACTCGGTGCACTTGGCTCCGCATAAGGTAAGGAAATTCGGTATATCTTGTGTGCATGTCTCATTTTATCTGAGTACTTTCCTCTTTATATTGGACATTTGCTACCCTAGTGATAACCGTTTCAGATGATCTGCCTGATACAGCTTTCGAGGACTTGTGGTGATAGTGTGTAATCTGGATAAAAAACTCGTCATAGTTCGATGTTGACAAGCTTTCCAGAATCTTTTGTTGTCTCTGCTGACAGTGACTCTTCATTCTTCAGTTGTCATGTGCCATTCACAGTAGTCGCTGCTATCAGCTCATGTAAGAAATGTTGATGTGTTGAATCGTTGGTTCTGATCCTCGTGTTTCAATTTTAGGCGGTGCTCAGCCCTCGGTTCCAGGTACCCAGTCTACATAAATACACATCTACTGGACATTCGTTATACCGTCATCTTCTGTACGACTTTCCTCATCTCTCGCCTTCGGGCTTACGGCAAAGTTTCCCTTTGCATTCTCCTAATGTCATCGTTCTACTGTTCGTCACCTGAACAATCTTTCGTCGTACAGATCACATGCTTCAGTATGCTTTTCTACACACAAGTTACCTGTTCTCTCAATATTATATATCACATACAGACTTTTGGAAACACTTAATGCAGAAACATTTGGTCATATCACGAAAAAGCGCGTCCAAACAGGCCCCTTTGCCCATCGGATGGACATAGAGAGGTTCGTCATGAGGATCAATAGTTACCAAGATAGGTCAACCCGACTGTTCATTATTAGTCAGTTTGTGTGCATAAGGCAACATCTGTTTGGAGAAAAATTCATCTATAACTCCCATGATGGATATGGTCGGTGATTCTGAATTGGCAGTCGTGAGTGTCATCCAGTGAGCACGTGAACAAACTGGAAGGTGGAGAAAGAGAGACTCTATCGTACGTACTTCGGAGGTCACCATCACTTACATTACCAGGTCGAACATGACACTGTGGGTGACAACAAAATAAGCCGAGAGAACAACGAAGTGCACGAAAAGGCACGCGACATGTTGTCATCCGATCACTGTTATCACGGCGGCTTTTAAAACAGACCATAAAATCCCACAGTTAACTCCAGCTGTAGGTAGAACTGGACAGGTGTGTAAAATGTTTCGTGAACAAGCATCCGTAGTAGGTTGAACGCAGTAGACAGAAACACTGCACAATTGGACACAACTGTATTTGGATAATGTTGGTGCATTCTTTATCGTTAGCTGATATGAAATCCCCGCTGAGGGTTGAGTTATGGTGCGGCAGCTTCAAGCATTATCTCAGTTTGACAGTATTTTTAGGATGGCGCACAAATTTGGCGGCCGTGTTTCTGTATATAGCACAGCAACGAAATCAGCGAGATTCCATTATCTGTCCAGTAAGCTACCAAAAACCAGCACGATCTCAGTTGTACAAGGATCCCCGTTTTTAGTCTTTTAGTCTTTTAATAGCCCAGGGGACAACAATCCATTGTAGGCCATTAACTCCGATAGTTTTTTCACTTAGTCTATACACGATACATTATCCCTTTTGCTGGCAGTTGTTCCTGATCAAACTTCGAAAGAAGTATTGCACTTGCTGAATTAAGATCCAGTGCTTTTTCACTTCACTCCATGTAGTGCTATGCTTATGAGGTGTATGTTTTTCTGGGTTCACAATCACCTTAGAAGCAAACGGATCTGTATTGGCACCGAATGCCCGAATATAAAGAAAACAAGTTCATTCTGTTTCGCATTGGGATGGGTAACTTTATCCCCCGTGAGAACATGGGGGGAGACTTAGGAAAAAATCACCAATAAGCCCAATCCGGGGCTGTTAGTTAGAAGGGTAGATGGGTGATTTCATTTGATGGAGAACCCATTCGGAGCTAATCATATTGAGAATGTTGGCAACCCTTACTGAATCGTTATCATGAATAGCGTTGGATTTGATCTTCTCTTGTAACACTGCTGTTCTGTGGTAGCAGTAATACCTGTATTGAAGCAGGTCAGTACAGGAAGGCTAGTTGTCCACTAGATAACCAGCTGATCTTCCATTGTTGTTGTTCCTTATCTCCGGCACCATTTTTTTTGGATAACTGCTGCAGGAATTGTTTATCCTTCATTCTGCGTGGAACCCTTTGTTTCAAGCCACTGTTAGTACAACGGATATCTCTCAGGCTGAACAAGCACATGGACAAAAATGTAAGATCGGGTTTTGCCGATTCTTTATCCTTCTTTCACTGGTTCCTTTGCCACAAAATACCGGCTACTTTTTAACAGAAAGTCACTGTGCTGTATCATCGCAACAACTGGTTCGAAAAGCTATCCGCAGCGATGAGGAGGTTTAGGCCAGCATTTCCGGGACAGGAACCAATCCATGCACCTTTTTGCCTCGTGAACAGATAAGCAGTTTGTCTAAGTTGCAACTGGATGGGATATATCACTATTCATCCTACAACAGCCTAGATGCATGTCACGTGGCCACACGCCTTCACTTTCATGATCACTTATGCTTCAGTTTCGTAAAGGAGAAATCATCAAGCAATGGATTGTTTCGTCGCTAATTTTTTCTATTGGTTCCTATCGAACTGCGTCCCTGTGCGTTTTGAGTAGTTCCTAATAGGTTTCCCCGTGAGCTTTGTCCACGATTAGTTAATTTAATACTTCCCCTAAAGTGCCACAGATGTCCAATGTACAGTGTGTTAACCATCAAACGGATCAAATCTTCTCCACAAGTGTTTCCCTTTTTATGGACCTAGCGTCCGTTGGTTCATTTTGCATGACAATATCCGGAGGCAGGAAGACCCTGCCAACAACTCCTTTGGGGAGAAGAACCACCTTAGTAAATTGTTTCAAAGGTAAACATTTTCCTAACTTTCAAATATGCGAACGGATCGAATTTGGGTCGGGTTTTCATGTTCTTGGCAGTGCAGAGGATTTCAGCCTATCTCTTTCAGTGTACACCTTGTGTTGTTAGAAGACAAATCTGTTCATCGACTTGCGAAAGCAAATGGAATATCTTGATTCTGTGCAGCGTAAAATACATTCCCACACATCCTACTTCTCACTAAATTTCCACTGAATTCTCATCAGGGTTTTCTATTCCTACAGTGGTATCTCATGAAAACTCGGTTTGACCCATTTTGTCTAAAGCAGTGAAGGGCCATTTCCGATTAGCAAAGGATCATCAATGTTGCTCATCCAACCGAATCATGTACTGTAGACTCGCGGTATGGTCACGTCAGTTGTTCTAGGTACTTTTGGGGGCGAGATGGCTCAAGTGGTTAGAGCGCGAATTTACTGACCGGAAGGTCCGTGGTTCGAACCCCACCTCCGCCTCTCGACTTCCCCTGTCTAGGCTCGGGCAGGGCTGACAGTATCCCAGCCCTCGTGCTTCCTTCGGGTTGCATGTCAGTTAGGCACCGAAAGGGTGTTACAGCTGAAATGTTTCTAGGTACTTTTCCATCTCAAACGAACGACCGGCCGCTGAAGTGTACTTGTATTATCACATTTCGAAAACTTCATGTTTCCTGTTTTTGTTGATTCGCTGTGCTCTCAATAGCTAGGTGACTCTCCCGACCAAATCTACTGCTTACCTTTCGAACCACCATTTGCCTTATTTCTAGCTCTCCGATGGTAGATATGTAAACGACCTTGGGAGAGCGGAAGATGTCAGTAAAAAAAACTGCCTAGAGACTGTGCACTGCCGTTGTACACCTACTCACAGAAGCTTGTAGCCAAGTTTGAATTCCCTGCCGAACTTGGATCATGATTTTCCAGTATAAATCCGTAATACATGTCCCCTGAATTCTTTCCTGTTGCTATCTTATGGTAGACTGCTGTCAGTGAGTTGGAAGGAAGCTCCTTTATTCCCACTCTGTTTTATTCAAGGAAGCTGCAATAGCCATCAACGATTCGAAGTTGGTGCGTCCCTTCGACCTTATTACATCACTATTTGGGGTTCAAATCCGTTCATCTCACCCGTACGTGACCGATCTTGGTATATCCGTCGGATCAGCACTAGTCAGAGCAAAGAGTGTAGTGCATTATTTTTTCTACGACCGACAGCACCCTACTTCATTGGTTCTACTTGGATAATTTTCACTCCTCGTGGATAACATGACTGTGTTCGGCAATTTCATCTTGGAATTACATTTCGAAATGCTTTTTCTATCACTGAAGTGGGCTGCCAATTGCTCAGCATGGAAGAAGCCCCTTTACAAACAAATCTCATACCACAAACTAGATGTGCTTCTGTAGTGGTATACCTTTTATGTTTTTTTTAAATAAACATACCATTTCTCTTGAAGTTATCTGCATTGCTCCGTAATGTGACACTCCCTACGAGGCTGGTAGGAATTATTCGGGAATCTACTAACAGTTTTGCCCTTCTGGGGCTGATCACGCTCAAACGTCCAATTGGAACATGAGGCGTCCTTTGTGCAGCGTGCTAATACCATATTTACATGTCCGAACGACCTACTCAGTGTTTGGTCTTCCCGTTTTTTGCATTTGGTGCAACTAATAAGTCTGTCGTGTGTTGACACAGGCCTGCATCAAACGAACAGGCTTTGCGCTTAAATACAATTTTTTCGCAGCTGAACCCAGGATTTCGTTTCTTATTCGTGCCCTATGTATTTGTTTTTGTCCGTTTGAGGCAATCCAGGCCCCAGCTGGCTCACGACTGAGAAGAGACAAACAAAAAAACCGACGCAAGTTCATCCATCTATGCGGACTGTCTATTGATCCGTCGCGGATGCGCTCTTAGGCGACAGATACTGTGCGCCCGCGCGCGTGTGTATTTGCTCGCACGTGCGCATGAATACGTTTGCTGTCTCTATGGCCTGGACGTGTGATTGCGTTGTATCCAGGGTTGGGTAATCGATAGTCTGGCCGCACACGCCCATACACGCATCTACGAGAGATGAGTGACACAAAATAGTATTTTTTCGGTTCTCGCAGTGTGCGTGATATATCCATTGCATTAAACGACCTTGACAACTCTACACGTATGTCTCGTAATCGTCAGAAGTGGTGTCAATAAGATCGAGCGAAGAACCCTGCAAACAACATACTGAAATTCAAATTACTTCGGGTGTTTTCTTTTGACTGTGGGGAAGCTGAACTGCCCTACGTGCTTTGCAACTTCTCTGACTGGTAACTAGGGCAGCCCTTGACACGTCAATATTTGTATGTTTCATCCATGTCACTACTTATTTCACCGTACTTGTCTGTCAGCGCTCGATGTGGCTGATCACCTGACAGGGAAATACCGAGTGGCATTGCGATTCTTACGGTCTTCTTTATGAGCGAATTCCTCCTGTACACACAAACATTGTACATAGCTGTGCACTTCGCGTCCAAGAATCTAGTGCTGGTTTGAACTACCATCACTGGTGAACGAAAGGAATATACTGTTTAAGACGAGATAGTTGATATCCTCCATGAATTCTGTGGAAAAGTCTTCTCCCGCCTCGGATTCAATAAAACAGCCGTCGAGTGTCTCTTGATGACCAACGGACAATTTGACGGCCATGCTTTGTATTCTTTAGGTCACTGTGGATTAAATCAACTTTGTACTTCCGGATGACCTTGATGGTGCTTATGCATACTGTTCGAGCCGTACAGTATTCTACTACTGCGTGTAACCAATTACAAACAATTAACCCGGCGAATTATACGACGTCAAATGAAACAGCGTGCGCACCGACCGTGAGGCCTGGTCGACACAGAAGGCTAAGTAAATGGAAAAGACAAGGAATGTCGACAATATCCTAAGATTATTTCGGTTGATTTCTGTGACAGCTCCCCGAAAACCGCCTATGAGCAAAACTATCGCGGATCAGGACGCGACCATCCCTAAAGAAGGCCGCCTCGACTGCCGGACGGCAATTCTCGTAACAGTGTACTACCACTTAGTCGGGTTCCCAAACTGTACTGGAATCTCGAACGACGAACCGAGCGCATCCTACGGCCTCGGAGGAGTTTATGACTGCATATCTTCCGTCAAGCTCCACCGAGCTCCCGATCCGTATGACTCCCACTCGTGTTGTTCAAGGATGAATTTGGGTCTTCAGTCAGCGTTTGCCTCATCTGTTTGCCCCCGTTTGGGTAAAGGAGACAGCCTCAGATGAGCGTCTACAATAGTGGCAGTTTGAAAAAAAAGACGCATAGGGAATTCGGTAATCACATAGAGACCGACTTGACTCCAATTGTAACGAGTATCATAGCGTCACATGTCGTTCATCGTCCTCGAGGCATTGACTCGAGAGCAGCAAGCGAAATTTCGACGTGGTAGGGGTCGACCATATCTTTACAGTCCATCAGCCGCTAGAACAAGGCCCTATGCATAAGCGATTCACGATTTTGATATTCCAAAATTTCCAAGGTGCTTTTTTATCTACCAACGTGCTTGCTCATCAAGAAATACCCCGAAAGTTTGAGTATATGTTATTTACATTATCAGGCTTGCAGAAGTGTGAGAGTATATGGGGAACTTTTCTAAAGCTTCCGTGAAAATGTGGTATCCACTCTCTCCATATCTGTTTAGTGTCGTGATCACCGAGTTAGTGAGACGAGCGCTGGATTGTCTTCAAAACCCTGGTGTTCGAATAGCCGCTGAAGTAAACTTTGTCGATCTTGTTAATGCAGATGACGTTGCTGCTGTCTTCGGAGAGGAGAACAAAATACAAGTGTTTTTGGATGAACTGACCAAAGTCATCCTATCCTTTGGCATACGATTTGTATCCATAAAATGTAAGGTCATTCTCTTGCACATATAGTCATTGAACAGGCAAATTACACTCCAAGGGGGAGCATTGGAGATTACTAAATGTTTTACTCACCTTGAAAGTAATATTAGTTTTGACTATAGTGTGGCTGATGAGGTCCATACACGAATCTCCAAAGCTTGGGTCACCTGTGCTACTTTGATACTTACATACCACTAATACACTCATCTGCACACCAATTCGGTTTTCACGGAGACCTACCTGGATCCCAGTTGATGTTCTTCAACTGAGAGTGTGTACAGTTGTCAGACAATTTTCCCTTCCTTCGCCATTTTCCCTTAAATTTACCATTGACACGATAACCAACTCTTGTTATCTCGTCCCTGGCCTCTCTTGAATTAAACCTCTCCCCCTCTGGTCACCGGCTCAGAGTATGCCCAACACATGGGTAATGTGGGATCATGCTCGCCGGTAACAGCAAACTAGCTGCTCCTGGTTTGTCTTCACTCATGGGGTGTTTTTCCGTGAAGTATGTTGCTCTTGTATCTATCGTTTATCGGTCCTTCTATCACCACCGAATATCAGCTACGTCAGTTACTTTGCTGGTCCTTCTCACCTCGATTTATATGCCATCTAATTTGGGTTATTTCGTTCGGTACTGTGTGCTTTGTGCAATTATTGTTGCTGTATTTTACAACATCCCACTCCTCTTGTCAGTGGTGTGTTTCTGCTTGTGTTTCTGCTTTAGAAAAGTTCCCTTGTCGGCTCATCCTCGCCTCTCGATGTGAAAAAAGGAAAAGTCACAGTTCAACGCCCTGGGGACCAGAAGGCCTATCAGTGTGGCCCGAATCCACGGAAGAGCAAAAAGACAGATTCGGTGAGTTATTCCGTTGGTCGATTCAAATACTAGATACAGGCTTTTTGAATTAGAATCTCTGTACAAGTATTCCACGGTTAGAATAAAAAGGACTATTACTCTAGAGAAACCACTTTTAATAGGTTTATTAGCTCAGAGGAGAATGGCTAGGACGGAAGGTTCCGTCGTGTTTGTGTTCTAGTCCCACTGATTTTAGCCAGGTAATTTCCGATATACCAAAGTGTCTCCCCGCACTCAGTGTGTATCTGCTGTAAATCATCACAGATGAGAACAGTGGTGCTTGGACGCTGGTGCCCTAGGTTGCGTACAAGTATGTTGATCCGTAACGAAAAGAACGAAATGAAATAGGGTTCCTGTCACAAACATGAGGCGTTTACATGTCCAAACACTCATGTAGTAAACCTGAACAGGAAGGGGCAACGCCAACGCTGCTGAAAGCCACATCGAACCACGTATCTAGGCGAACGCCGAGGCAGTAATGGGGACTGAATCGGAGAAAGCGTGCTGCAACATCAAACCTTCCGCTCTATCTTTCATTTCTTCTGAGTCATGCACAGCTCAGCCCTGGTCTACACAACTCTAAGTTTGGAATAAAAGTTCTTTGAAGTAAACGCCAACTAGACGTGTGTGGAACGTGAATGAGCCGTGGCAGCATGCGTTGCCAGATGCATTTCACACTCTAAAAGCAGCTGTTTTTGATCACCTGGTTGCTAAAGGCATTCTGCCTGGAAAAGCCTTTCCAGATTAATGTTCCGTCTCTTTCGTTCTGGGTGACCATCCTTTGCGACTGCACATAATTGGCAGCACGCGAATCGTGCAGGCCGCCAGGATAACAAATGGAATTTCGTCCACGTGGTCGGCTACAAACAATGTATCAAGGATTCCTTTGTCCCAGCCTCTACTGTTTTGTTCACTCGGAAGCGGGCATTGAAAAATCGGATTCGGTGGTCTAACAAGCTCACCGAATCATGTGATGAGGTGAGAAGTTCGATAGGTACTCAGTGAGGACGATAGCTCTGTTACATGAGCATATATATATATATATATATATATATATATATATAAGATAGAGATAGGGGCCGCCTGTGGCACCTGGCCAAAGTGGTTCTTTTCCAGAGTGCGATACTTACTTTGGAGGATCGACCATATTCCCATTTTCATATAACAGCCGAATAAATCTCAGTTCGAATATTAAACTTTATGAATCGTAAGCTATCTTATTTACCACCTTGCATTGTTTATGTTACATTATTCTCTCCAGTTAATCCCGTTTGAAATACAAGTCTCGCACAATGAACATAAACATGGGATGCTACTAGGGTCCTTCATGCCAAGTTCATTTGCGAAAATTCTTTGACTGGAGCAGGTCCTCTAAATTTTCCAAGCAATCAGGGTCTTTTACCTCTCATTCACTGATGCATCCTCCTTCAAGCTGTTTGATTGGTTGTCCTCAGAATTATCATCATGCAAGGAGTATGATACGGCAAAAATGTATAGATTCTTTCATAAACCAGTGTTCGAATATTGGTTAATTATCACACCTCTCCGTACTCAAACAGTATCCAACAGTAGGATGGCCTGTTTTCACCTTGTCGGCATGTATGCCAACGAATGCACAGCTGGCGTTTGGAACTGACCTAAACTATCGACAGCTTGGTGCTCTTCCATAATCGAATCTCTAGAGCAATCGATTTGCAGTTGCCTTGATGAGCGTACTTGATAACTGGTGTTAAAGTGTGGTTATTACTCTATGATGGATGATGATTGGGTATGATTTGCTTGCAATGAACTTTTGTACAAAAATCACACGACTATGGTGGTCCGGGGTAAAATAATCCACGCCAGTGCGCTAACTGAGACGCAAGTGACCTACGAAAGTAAATTAGGAAGCATCAAGGCAGAAGTTTCTTGGCTTCGTTAGTTTTCTGGAACATTGTAACGCTTACCTTCATAATCGTTAACAGCCTAAGATTGACTCAGCCGTATTCCATGATGTCTTTTTGACTGAACCGAATCATACTCACTCCACCTTCGAGGGCCAAGAACATCAACTTTCAAATGGTGTGATTGTCCAAGGAGCCGAGCTATATAAACGGATTACTAGCACACAGCAGACCTTTTCGTCGAGTAATTGAGCTCACATTACTTGTATGGTCCGTAGAGTTGAGAAGTCACTATCTGTAGTAGATTCCGTAGTTTTATTACACACTAACCATGAGACTACCCTTTTGTGCGAAAATTTCAGCTGTCAAGCCCACTAGGTAGTATCAAAGATGCTCATCATAGGTAACCAGCAGAGCTAGACCCGGCTTTTGAGCATCGCGGAAAAATAAATTTCCACGCTAAGCGGTGTTCGTATCCTCCGGTTGTTGAAAGAAAGCCTATTCTTGTTGAGCAGCAGTAGGATCAAAAGTGTCAAATTTTCACGGTTTTTCTTTTTGGGAGTGGGGGTTGGTGGTAAAGTTTGCGGTACTTGGACGAAGTGGTTCCCTTATTCGAGGGGACCAATTGCAGGGTAGGAATACGATATATGTATGTACCGTGTCGGAAGAATAGAAAAATCCATATAAGTAGTTGGAACTTTTTCGTTGTTTGCACTACATGCGTTTTGTTTTTCTGCTTTATTTCGCACTATGTACACGTTAGCTAGCTAGTTGCAGGTCCTCAATTGGCTTCGGCACTGCGCAGCGTCTCCTAGTGTGTCTGAACCGGATGCCTGACGGAGTAGATCATGTGGACTTTGGTAGACTCCGTCTTTTGTTGTCCCGTGGCTGCACAAAGTAGGCGCACAGACAGAAATAAAAGATAGCGACCGACTTTTTGGTTGCGTTTTACCCACTTTACTTGATGCGTCAAGTGAAACAGCAACTAATCAACTGTTCTTTGGAATCCAGCCTCATTGGCGTTGTGGTAGTGAGGTCTGAAGAAAATCGAAGGCAGGAGTTAGTCCCACAACCGAACTGGGAAACCAGGTAACTGGTGTTGTTGTTCAAGCTTATCTCTGAGAGGTAACATAAGTCAGCTTCACGTGCCTATGGTTTGAACTAGGCCACCTGGTTGGTCTATGTGCATTGGTGTTTGAACGTTGGAACTGGCAAGATTGAAGGGGTTACGTGGGTAGAAGAAAGGAACAACAAGTCTGGAATACCGGGAATCACGTTAATGCACGGTTCTGAGTTTCAGAGGTAGAATTTCGATTTGTCTATCGTTATAAGGAGTACACGAATTCAAAGCAAGTCCAAAGAGATGTGGAGTTTGGTGACCAAGGTTTTTTCGGAAATAGAGGTTGTTTACTTTTAGTTTCCTGGTTACGCATTGATTGTTTGACTGAAGTTTTCCAACAAACACTTGTGTCATCCCGCTGAACTCTCAGCACTGACCCTGTGCTGAAATCCCGAGTTTTGTGTGAATGACAGATTAAACGGTGATGCCTAACTCGACGAATCCCCGGTTGGCTTGGTTGGGCTTTCACTCAGTCGGTCTTCGTCAACTGCCTGTTCATCTGTGTTGGGGTGTTTCATCTCAGTGCATGCAGTTAACTGAACCCTATGCTAATAGATTCTAATAATTGATATTCTAACTTCGCCATGCAACAAGCTTTCAAACCACACTGGATAAGTTCATGCTCCGTTCACATTAAGTGACCAATATCGATGAACCGGAAGCCGTACTTGACTCGCAACTGAGTCTTCGGTCACGCGACAAATTGGTAACGAACATTCAACCAACAACCAATCAGCGCACCCGGGCTACCTATATTCCACAACATTGCCAACATTTAAATATTCCCACAGGCCTGTTCGCTACAAATGGAAGAGAGAAAAATTCCATCCCAAGACGAATATTTTCATTACTATCCCTGATATGATTCCATTTTTTTGATATGCTGGGGAAATTCCTCAACAAGGATCATTCTGCGTTAGTAGGCTTCGTACACCTCTCTTGGTCTTCCCAAAGGCATCGGTAAAGCGATGCACATGTAAAGGATGACGTGTGGAATTAGTCACTGCATCTTCAACTTGAGCATGTTATCTAACTTGCTCGCTAATGAAGTGCAGCCTATATGCAACCTGGAGAACATTCCACTTCTCTGTATCCTGAAAAGCCAGTTCAATAAGTTCAAACGCCTCAAGGCGAACTATCAGCGACCTCTAACTAATTGCACCAAATGATCCTTCCCAAGAGAGCGTATGTCCGCCGGCGTTTCTCGGAACATGTATGACAGAAATGTAGGTTATCAGAAAAAGACCTGAATTTCAACCTCTTTCGGAAGCTTCCAAAACCAGACGTAATAGTTGTGCTGAGGCGGAAATAAAAAAGCTAACACCATCGGCTAACGAAGCACTGTATGGGATTACAGGAACGCCAGAAGCGGAAACTAACTTTTACTCTCACAAAATGAGTTGAACGGCCCCAGGCGTTTAAAACGCAGCAAGATAAAGAAAGCAAGACAGGTTCGTTGGTTTAAAAAGGTTGGGAGCAAAGCATGGAATCACTTAGCCCTAACTGGTAACAGGAACAAGGTCAACAAAACCATCCGTCTTTTTATGGTCATCATCTTGCATTTTGGCTACAAGAGTGGTTGATCACCTATAGCTAATGGACCTCAGTAGGCCTCAGTAGGTCTTACTACCGTGAATTTTGTCATTCGTTGTTGGGTGAATGATGGTCTCGTCCGACCAACCCTGTCAATCAGATTCTGGCATTTTATTTGGTAGGTCTACCTAGTTTCAGTAGGTTGACGTAAACTCATACGTGATCTAACCCCTGTCTTAATTATCCACGATCTCCTTTTTATGAATACTTAGGCTTTCGCGCAGTGATACCCCAGGAGAGAGACACCTCCAAAGACTGGCTATTCCTGTTGAGAGTAAACAACCCCCAATCGTGACCTGATGGGTAGTCCATCAGATGAAAGGTCAAAGACAGTCGTTCTCGTGGTTTGACTGTCGTCTTTTTCTGTAAATTCATCTTTTTATGATTCCTAGGATTCCGGCTGAAATTGTGCTCAACTCGGATTAGCTCGCTAAAATCGATATCTTTGAAGCGGCTGATGAGGTACGTAGTTATCGGAACTAGTGTACCAGTTTACAGATGGACATTTCACCTCAGTGACCCTGTGCTTAACACCAAAGTTTACATTCAAGCTGTTCACCAATTTGATCAGTCTAATATCAGTTTACTTAAGCAGCGTTTTTTTGCGCCTATGAGTCAGACCCGTTTTTCACCGACCTTGTTCTCTTCATGGCTTTTCTAGGATGCCCTGAAGGAAATCCATCGGTGCCGCGAAGAGAATACAACCCGTCTCGATCTGTCTAAGGGCCAGTTGCATTCGTTGCCGCCCTCTATCCGAGATCTGGCCGGACACCTGCGGGAACTTTATCTCTACTGCAACAAGCTTGTCAGTTTACCTCGTGAGTAGCTGTGACAATTATCGCACTGTTTGGATCGCATCCCTTGGTTTTATCTACCATACCGATGGTTTGCTTCAATCCTTGACTTACTTGCAAGTAACTAAGCAATAGAAATGTTTTCCTTAAGTGAGCACCTTCGGAGGGATGCTTCTGAGGAGAGAACGGAATTTTTTTAATTGCGAGAAAGCAGACTTCTACGGAGACAATTTCTGTATCGAAACAGATACTGACCAGTCCCGAAAACCGGCGAAATATTCTAGCTGGTAGATTTCACCACACGAGTCGGTCGTAGCAGGTCCCTATGGCCAGGCGTTCTCGGACACCATGTGGTTGGAGCTGTAAACGCCAACAGTGACCAACCTATCAAACTGCGCTATCCAGTCGTTTTCTATCATCAATACGGGATTTAGATTTGAACAGCAACGCATCACCACAACCGTTACTCTCTACTTGATTACATTACCGACTTTCGGAAGGTGTGCGTCACACGGGTGATGCAATGAGCCTCCTGTGGGACATGCCATTAAGTTATTTGAACGAAGCTTAGAGTCTAGCTACGTGAGCCACGCTGCGTCCAATGAATTAGTGAACACAGAATGATTGGTCTCAAAGGACCAATTGATGCTGGCTGATGAACCGGTTTGCACACTGACAGCCTTCAATCCGTGCATCACGATGGCAGAGGCATGGCACAAATTGAATCACCGTATGATGGTGGAAGCAGACAATCAGATCGGACTACTGCGGCTGAGACGACAGCAGCATATAAAACACCTAGTAGCTGGAAAAACGATGCGCTTGCAGACTCACTTGCCAATTCGGACGGTGATATAAAGGAACAGCAGCCAAACGATGTTGGAAATGACCTGACTCGACAACTCATCCGCACCATGAACGAGTAATGGAGGAAGCGAGGTGAGCAGATCGAAGAATCTCCCGCCCAGTTGCAGCACAAAGGATCAATGGGCCGAGCATCAAACCGACCCAAACTCTCCAGGATTCTGACACCGGACTGAGGTATATATGCCGCAAACACTTCAACAAACTGCTGAACAGAACGACAAGCGTTGACTGGGCTGCAGTGGATAGACTCTTTCAAGGAGAGATGAAACTTTCCCGGGATCATTCTCTGGCTATCAAAGAGACAAGGCAGATGAAAGGCCTTCCGCAATTGCGGAACGTCAAGCCACGTAGAGGAAAGACGCTTACAGCAAAACTTTCAACTATTGCGGTGCAACTTTGAAGAATTCTTCCCCTCAACTGACCAATATGATCTGATAGGAAGAGGAAATTTCACCAGAATTCAAGAATGCTTTACTAGTGTGGCTCTACATATGAGAAGGAAGCTAGACTTCACCGGACCACTACAGAGATGTTAGAGATGTTATCATCATCATCATCATCATCATCATCATCATCATCATCATCATCATCATCATCATCATCATCATCATCATCATCATCATCATCATCATCATCATCATCATCATCATCGACAGTATAACATCAGCGTTCAACACTGCTGCTGTACACAGGTGTCAGTTTGCTGAGCTGTGTGGGCAAGTTCCTGGCACGAGTTCTACGCAAACGTATGGCGGCGGAAATCATCGAAGCACATACCCTCGAAACCCACTGTGGATAACATGCTGTTCGTTGCACGACAGACTCGATATTCACTACACAATCGCTTCAGAAGAGTCCTTTGAATACCATCAGCCACTTTATTTGCTCTTCGTAGACTCCAGAAATGTCTTCGACATATTCAACCGAGAAATATTGTGGGCGGTTTTTTTAGATATCACCAAACTCATCCGAAGTCTAAGTGACAAAGTGAGAGCGAGTGTGTAAATGATTGAACTGACTTCAAATGATTTCTTTCGCTTAAAACGAGTGCATTCTTGTCCCAGCCTTCATCAGTCTCTAGTAAATGGCCATTATGGATGTGGGTTTTATGAACGACAATGCTGGTATACTGCTCAGCTGTCAGCTTGATTGATAACCGTTCAGTGTTAGGATTTCATTATGCACCAAGCTACGCTGGGTGGAGTCCCCGACATACTCCACTCTTCAAGGCTGGAACGGAGTTTACGGGCTTCTGCCACGCCGGAAGCATACTGTATGCTGACTTGATCGCTTGTCGTGAGCTGAGACCCGTGTTGTCAAAGTTAGTGTCGCACGGGTGTCCATAGGCGTAATTTGATGTGACAGGTCCATCTAGAAGCGGATGCCATCCCACCATCCGATAGCCTTCAGTTGTTTCCTTGCCCGTAGCAATAGCCTGTGCAAATTTCCTGAAGTTTGTACTATTCGGAAAACGAAAAATATGAAGTGCGAGAAACTACTGGCTCTTTGGGTCTTCTCTGTAGAATGGATTACCGTGTATTGAAAGATAGCCACCAACTGCAACAGCCATCTTTTCTCACCTAATCCGAAGCCCGTACCCAAACTCGGACTTAGATACTGCTCCTATTAATGAACTTTCTTTACCTGTCACTTAGCCTTATTCGAAAAACACTACAAGAATGTGCCTACTTGTTGAGCAACTACACCACAAAACGCACAAGATAAGGAAATGAAACAGATCTTCGTACGAAAATGCAGAGACCAAAAAATTATCATCTCCGTTTCCTGCTGTGCATCAGTTTATAAGTATAAGCTAATGACTCATCACAAGTGTAGAGGGTATTAGCTTTTTCTATATAAACATATGCAAATAGCGTTTCATAATTTAATGTGAGTTTGGAAAATCTCACAAATATCGTTGAACAAGTCGGTGTTCATTCAGAAAAATTATACCTTTATGTTACATGAGGCACTTCAACTCGGTGACCGTGTCTGGCCATGCGGGAAAACTTCGATTCTTCGGAAAAACAGTACCTTACCCTCAACCCGCGTATCAGTCATCGGACTTAGTAGTATTTCGAAATTTTGGTAGTTCTGGTTAGTTTACTGGTCGTTTGTCATGTGGCCGTTGATTCTTTCGGTGAACTTAGCAAGTAGATCACAAAACCCTCAGCACCAGTCGAAGAGACATCCTCAGAGTGCTGTTGGGTGCCCACCCAGCCCTCTCCTTGAACGGTAGCGTTTGCCAGCTAGTTGCCAGTCTCCTCGAGCGGATCGACAACTACCTGATCGTCTTCGCAGTCTGAGACTGCTTGTCATTAAAAAGGGATTCCTTGATCATGAGTCAATGGATCTCTGTTAAATTCCTCTGACTGAGTGAGCTCGGATCTTGAGCTTCGTTGAAATTGCCCGTGAAGAACTTTCTTGGTTCAGCTTACATGTTGACCCGCAGTTAACCAGGCACTCGATTTGTTGCAATGCTTGCATATTCTCAGAGGTTCATTGTTTTCCCCATTGATGACCGTACTATTACTCACTTGATGTAGAGTTCGAAAGCTAAATAGTTTGCTCTTCAACTTTTCTTCCAGCCGAAATTGGTCTGCTTCCCCACTTGGAAATTCTTATGCTCCAAGAAAATTCACTCAGTCGTCTACCAGATAGTTTGGCTGGCTGCACTAATTTACGCATGCTTGATATTCGTCACAACAAACTATGCGAAATTCCTCCAGTTATCTACAGTCTTGTGAATCTAACCCATCTTCTTATGCGATTCAATCGAATTCGTGTGGTTGACGACGATATCAGCAAGCTCACAGTAAGTTGTTTTTATTTGGCGCCACAATATCTCGCTACTGAATGATTTTCAGTAACCCATGGCTCAAGTAAAAAAAATGTAGCTGTTAAGCGAAGTAAGCTCTCGCGGACGTTATGGAGCTTTTCCTATAGGTTGAAATCTGGAAGAGTTTAGTGTACTCTAACCTTGGAATGTGGGCAGGTGAATCTTTGAGTACAGTACAGACTATTTTACGGGACAAAAATTGGCACAGCAAGAAAGCGGTCGATACCAATTTTCGGTTGCACGCAGTCGAGTAAACGACTGTGCCTTTGTTAGTGCTCCTCAGCGCTTCACGCGGCATGAGTCGATACATCTCAAATGCTGATTCAATTTACTTAGTGCCTAGCCAACATTAATCCTAAATAAAGGAGTGGATGCAAACTGTTTGTTCCAAAATATAAGTAGGAAAAGAACATGAGTGGAGTGATTTGATGAGGATGTTGCAGAAGTTTTGTAGAGAATGAACTGGTGACCTTTGCGTTATAACAACTGTTTTTACTCTGAACCCATCGCACCTTTTCTGTTTGCGCATCACTGTGTGTGCCAGTCTCATCCCTGAACAGATCTTTTCAGCTGTTGACTGATAGGAATCGTATTGGAGACTTTGTATTTCATTCGATTAGTTGGGCGTTTTATTTCGCAAGGAAACAAGCAATAAAAGCTGCAGAAGATCCACAGGATGTAAAGTCTATGAGTCAGACATGAGGGGGGGGGGGTAAAGCAGACTGCAAGGTGCTTCATGATTTGGCGTGGCATCTTTGCGCAGGGCCAATTCTAATCCTTATGTCCTTCCAGTTGTAGTATATTGCCACCGAAGCGAGTGTTACACTAGTATTACGCGTCAGTCGCCAAACAACACCAACACTGCTCATAAGTTGCTAAGGACTCTTGGGCAGCCCACAACCGGTTTCGTCCTTCTTTGGGCTCCTCCGGTAAGAAAAATCCCCGAGTTTTCGTCAATCCTAAGTTTTACTTCAACCCGGGTTACACCCAATCGAGTCGGGTCTCCAGCTAAAACCAATTCAGTTTGAAAATAAGTGTATTCCGCTAAAGGCAACGGTAGTCCCCGTTCATTATCTGCTGAAGATGGTGTCGCTGCATTTGGGACACTGCTCTCGGAATCGAGAAAAATAATTTACCATTTTAGGCAGCCGTTTCCTTCGCAATTAAGATGTAAAATAAACGTGGTGGAATATTATTCATTTAAAGGGTTGTTCGCTTCCGTCAGTTTTCTCATAGTGCTTATATAATAATAAATCTTACATTCTTTTCCTACGAGAGTCGCAAAGGTGTATTTTGAGAACTTACGTTTTCTCGCGTCTTCTCGTTTGCAGAAACTGCAAGTGCTTAGCGTGCGTGAGAACAAAATCCGCAGTCTTCCCTCAAACCCCGGTATCGAAAAACTCACGCAACTGATGACATTGGATGTATCCCACAATCATTTGGAACAGGTGCCCGAGGGTGAGTCTACTGGTTTTCTTCTTTACTTCCAGATCCTCTGTCTTTTTCAGACGCGCACGTTTCTGTGGTTCAAAAATTGCCTGTGACGTTGTAAGCTCCGGTTTTTGGATTTCTTCAGCATTCTGCAGTTTTACCGGAAGGTAGTTCATGACTTGAGGAACACCCAAGACTTTGATTTTGTTGATATTCAAGTGTGTTTGGAGAAATTTTGTGTAAGATGATCATTGGTAGATTTGTAACTCATCATCATCATCATCCACTCCAAGACATCAGTAGTCTGTCCTGGTACCTGGCTTAACAGTTGATAGAAATATATTGAGCTACGGAAACCATAATGTTCAGGTCATAAGAGGGCGGCTATCATGACTGGTTTGATTCCCATTCGGGACTTTCACCGCCACATACTAGACATCCGAACTTTCCGACGTCGCAGAATACTTGTGTCAACTTAGTAGCGTCTTTGGATCTAAGGGCTGTTTGTTACTTTCAACCCTCGCTTTGATCAACCTATGAATTCGTGGTTGTTTTTGCTACCCGGAAAATTGCAATTTGGTCTCTCCGAATACTCGGTGGATCCGAAGACGTTCGTGTGACTGATCTTGCTTGTATGCATAGTTGTAACCACACGGGTTATTGATACTGCAGCCGTTGGGTGCTCTGTTGACAGCCACTGTGATAGCCACGCTGTGATGATCGTGTTGGAATGTGTAGGATATCTTTCGCTTTGAGATATTCTTATGAAAATATTCGTTTACTAGCAAGGTGTTTCGATTGAAACTTGGAGATATCTAAGGATCATTAAATTAACTAGGCGAAAATCTCGATGTATCTCCAAGGCTATCATCCACAGAGCAAGAACCTGTTCGACGGTTTTTTCCTAACAGTGTTACCCGTCTTTTCCTGTTCATGCTTCCCACGAAACTGGTTCAATCGCAGAAATCCAACACTGTCAGAAATTAACTACACTAAATCTGCAACATAATGAGCTCCGATCGCTGCCAGAAAGTATTGGTGAGCTTCGTTTGCTTGAACGGGTGGGATTAAGGTGAGTTGTGCATTTGGTTATTCAAGTTCTCTGAAGGGAAGTACATCTCCAACTATCTTGTCCATGAGAACCGCAGTTTTTGGCCTTCCTGCGTTGTTTATTGAATCTATGCGTCGTTTTGTTTCAAACGGAAGAGTTAATATCATTGCGAAAATCAATTTGATCCGACTCCACCTGCTTGGTGTTGAGTCAAAGCGTCTCTTTCTGGAATCACAAAACTCCAGATATGTTCAATTACTCATCTCGAACGGGGTTACTGTTCGGTTTACTATCATTCGCCTGGAAGTTTCATTGTCGATTTTCATTTCCGAACTCTTTTCAGTCCTCGCTAGTACTCCTCTGTTGATGTGTTTAGTACGGGGTCGATTATGCCCAGTTGTGGAGCAGACCACGTAATTAGTTGTGCTCAAAATGTGTTTGTAGCAAAACCTTGTACAGTGATCGGAGGTTTATTGTGAGCTTAAAGGACATCAGGCAACTATTGCTATTTTGCTCCTATTTCACTCAACTGCCGTGCACCTTTGTCAGAAGAACACAACCCTTGGTAGAGAACAAAGTACTCGATCGTTTGGTTCTCAACGTAGGTTTCCATGCAGCGGACACTTGCACCCCTTTCCGCCAGCGGTCATCCTTTCGAGTTACCACTTTCGCTGGATTGAACTATTCTGTTCTAAGGGTGTGGGAAACCAGTGTCCTGTATAGGGGTTATTCTTGGATTCACCGACGACTTACTATACCTAAGTAAATGTTTACAGCCCTTTCGAGAGCTCGTATACAGTGTGAATTCATTCACTGTTCTTTTTTTAACTCAGCATTCCTGGATTGCTAAATGTGTCTAGGCCAGTTACTTATCCACAATAAAAATAATATTCGGAAGTTCTTCGTCCTTTCGAGCTACCCGGATATTGACGGCCTGAAAGTGCATCGTCTGATGAGCTTACCACTATGGTTCTGTTAAAGTTTCCCAGGTGATCCTTTCACGAATGTACCTAATGACCCGAAGAAGAAACCTTCATTTTTACCCGCCACTTTTTACATCCTCCTAATTACGGTAATGCCATTTATCTTGTTCCAGATATAATCACCTCGAATGCCTTCCCGCTTCAATGGCTCAGTGTGATAACCTTTTGGAACTGAATATTGAAGGCAACAACATTGTTCAGTTACCGGTATGTTTTGTAGCCGTACGATAGAGTTTATTGGTGTGCGATCTGAGTAAACCACATGGATTTACATCTAGCACACGAGAATTTAGACGTGTTCTTATCTGGTGTTTCCTCAGCTTACAGGTCCTTAATCATCATTCGCATGTGTTCAAAGTCCAGAATATCTTATGCATGCAGAGGGTAAATTCCCTGCAGTATGTTTGAAAAGTTCCAAAGGAAACATTGTCATATGTTTCATACATTTATCCGGTGTTACGAATTCGCCAAGCAAGGCTGACAGGTCTTTCTGTCCAATTTGATAATTGCCCGATTTCGATTATGATTACGGGCGTGTCTTGGATAGGGAACTATGCTCCATTTCTACCGCCATTTATTAGTAAGTAACTGCCAACCACTTAAGTGCTGCCTAAATGAAACCTGTCTGTCGTTATCCTGGCTTTGTTTCTGAACACCGTTCATTGAACTTGGTAATAGATAGATTTTTGAGTGAAGTGTAACATTTCTGCATTCATCCGCTCACACTTTCCCTTTTCAGGAAGGTCTTTTAGCCCATTTGCGCAAACTGTCCAGCTTGGTCGTATCGAGAAATTACTTTAGAGCTTTCCCCCCTGGAGGTCCACAACAGTTTACTTCCATTCAGGTAGGCTTTGTAGAATCTTCTTGGTTTATCGTTTTCTCCTTCCTGATGTCTTTTTCGGTTTATGAATTGTTCAGGTGCATGTGAGTTTCAGAATCGAAAGGTACAAAATGAACCACTCTTCCCACATGTCAACGTTCTCACAGATTCTGACTTAAGATGCTCCTTTGTGTTGTCTATTTTGAAATGGTGCGATAGCATGCGCGAGCCTGCGAATGTCTCCTAGACCATGGACGAGATTTCACGGATGTTGAACACCAGCTGCTTGGCACTCGGTCGAGTATCGCTTAAGGGTTTGCCTTGCACCGGCGGCAGTGCAGTAGCATCTAAACAGTCCCGATAACATGTTGAAGTTCTGTGACGTAATTCACCTGTTCGAAGTGCTACTGAAAGTCTCTCTTGTGAGAGGACGAGAAGGTGGAGTGGAGACATTTTGGATTTGAAAACATGTATGTCGATAGAAGTGTTTCACCACCACATTAGTAGCCTCTTTTTGTTTTGATTCAACCCACTGTTTACACAAATGTGGATCAGCGTAAGAACTGCCTAATTCTTAACTTTACATGTGGGATCTTGTTTCATTTAACCCTGACTGATGGATCGTTTTCCTATTCCCTCCCCGCGTCACCGCAGTCTCTCAATATGGATCATAATCAAATATCGAAAATCCCATTTGGAATATTTTCAAGAGCATCCCATTTGGCCAAACTGAACATGAAGGATAACCAGTTGGCCTCGCTTCCGCCCGGTATGCAGTAACCCTAACTAACTACACAGCCGTTTGGTCATGAAGCCCATTGCAGTGGTTTGTTGGATTCTGTTGGACGAACTTTGCCTCCATGATGATTCTAGTGCCCTTTCACCCGTCTTCGTTCAAGTTCTTTTGTTTTAACGGGGATATTTATGACCGGAATAGAGCACTCTCCATATTAAGTCATGTTAGAAGCTTTGTGCAGACCGCACCAATAATAGATATCCTCACAGCTTGCAGAAATTTGTTTTCCATGATGGATAGTTCACGCAATCTTTTTTTTCGGTACAAGCGGACTGCCAACATACCGACTTTTTGTCAATCAGAAAACTGTACAAAGTTTCTGCGTGAATTGTGGATGCATCCGCGCATCTGTATTGCCTCCGGAATTAATGCTGTGGGAAACCGCACACGATTCTCAACTATTAGATCACATCCCAAACTCGACCTGTTACACTCCACATACATATGTCAGTTTCTTCCTAATTCGTGCCCTCATTTCCAGTGCAAGCAGAAGTGGTGTCCTTGCAGAAAATGCTTTTTCCTTGCAAGCTTATTGCTTGTAGCTTCAGTCTCTCTGACATTCAGCGGGGAACGTTCTGTCAACATTGCGAGTGGCTTTTTGCCTGTTGGGATGTTGTGTCTGGGAAGCGTTTGTAAAGGTCCGGCGATGATACACTGCCCCACTGATGTGATCAAATGTGTGGTGGATCCGATAGCTATGCGTAAGGCAAATTAAACGAAACGAATTTCCAAATAACTTATGTCTGTATCTGCATAGCCGCATAGCCGACCTTAATCAGACAGACGTGCAGTTAAGACAATCACGTTTAGAGTGTAGCTTGAATCAGTGTGTTTGCACGGTGGTGCATTCTGACCATGTCACCCAACTAGTGCAGTTTCACATCTTCAAAACGCACTGTACCTTAGTCATACTGTAGTGTTTTGATAGCATTACAAACTTTGGTTTGTCAGCAGCCTTCGTTTTCTCTCGTTTATTACTAGAAATCTGCCCCTTGGAGTAGCAGATAGTCATGTGATTCGCAGTAAGAAGGTTGTCGTTCCTTCGTAAAGAACGAATCACCATCATTGACAGTTTAACATCAGTGTTCAACACTGATGGTTCGCTGCCGTGCAACCATGATTCATTTGCAATCTTAATTGTGAAGAAAAGAATAAATGTGAATGGGAAAGGGACTTAGTGGTATTTCACCACTATCGTTCTGAGGTGCCTACACCTCCAAATATTCATTCAGGTGGTCTGGATAGAAACTGACAAGAAGAACGCCATTGACATCGATTAGCAGCCAACAGTGTCTCCAAACAGACGCAGTTGGGATCATGCGGTCCCTATCCTGGAAGGCTACTCGCTCCGACATCATTCAGCTTTTTCGTGGTTTATTTCGTACCCCTCTACCAAGTTAAGGATTGGCCGCTTCTCTGCTTCCGCTACTCTGAATTGGGCATGGAAAACAGCACTCTTTTCAACAAACGGTGGTTCGACATAAGCAATGCAGGGCCTAACCAAGGCAGCTTCTGGTGGTGGATACATTCTTCGATGAAGGTCCCCGTAGCACAATCGAATACTCGCTGCCTTGTTTGGGATTCACCAACACCAATCTAAACGAGCTATCGTTCTGCTATGGTTCTGTCGAAGATCTGAAAGCGTCTCACTTTTGCTGTGCGAACTGGCCAATTCTCACCGTCGACAACAAAACAGCCCGCACTACTGTAGCCTGATCCCTTGAAATTCAGGGACGCGACACAAGCCTTAGAGATTCGTGTATTTACTTCATCTATCACACTACACTCAGAACGAATACAACTTTCAAGATAATTAGAACGCTCCACAACTTCGATAGCCTCTTCCTGGATTGCAAGTTGCGTGTTCTGTGACTGCATGTCCACGAGCATGACCTTACACTTTGTGGGTGAGAAGTGCATACCAAAGGATGGGATGACTTTGATCAATGCGTTATCTTCGAAGACGAGAACGATATCGACAAAGTTCTCGTCAAATGTTATTTGAACACCGGGGTTTTGAAAACCTTCCAGAGTTCGTCTCATTATCTCATCGGTCACAAAATTAAATAGGAATTGAGAGAGTGGACACCACTTTGTGTACGGATGCGTTTGGAGAGTTCTCTTTTTATTCTCACATGTCCGGAAATCTTAGAATACAAAGAACTTATTATGTTCACAAATTTCCGGTGCATTCCTTGATTTACAAGCGTGCTAAGAAAAACAGATTGTTCGACTGGATTGAATATGCCTTGAAAATCTAGGAATACTAAAATTACGGGTCGTTTATACGTGTGATGCTTTTCTAGCGCCTGACAGACGGTGAAGATTTGGTCAACGCAATTTTTACCAGAGTTTAGGTTTTAGGTGGTAGAAGAGGGTGAAGAAAAGTATGTAGAAGAGAAAGAACGTAGGCGTGACATGACAAGGTCTGACACTGGCTGTGACTAATGCCCGAGGGATAACCCCTGCGTAGAACAAGGAACTTCATTCCATTTGTCATCCATTCACTTGACCGATGCACACTGGTGGCATCAGATCGATGTTTCATTTACTCATTTAACTGTACGTTGTGCTTTAATGATCACTGTTTCCCTTTTCGATCCTGTAGACATTAAGAGTTGGGAGGTATTGGTTGAATTGAATCTAGGCACCAATCAGCTGACCAAATTGCCTGATGATGTCGAACACCTGGTCAATCTGGAAGTATTGATTCTCAGCAACAACCAACTAAAGGTAACTACTGTGGCCTTTTAATTGCGTTTTTCCTCGACTGAACTCGAGGCACCTCACCTACATAACACTAAAACTATCAGAAAAAGTCGATCACGCCGGGAGGTTGCTGTCAACTATGACCGTATGTCCGAACAAGGGCTTTGCATGTGTTGTTCATCATTCGAATAAACAAATCAAGTCCTCTGTGGTGAAACTGAAAATGGAATTAGTGATTCCAGGCGGCACCAGGTCGAAATGCCCAGGCCAGTATTCAGACAATGTAACGTTTTCGTGTTTTTATAATGACCAGAAATATTCTCCACATTTGGTATGGTGCAAGATGTACAACCAGCATGTACACGAACACATTATTTTCTAGTCGGATAGCCTTGCACGCTCAGTCTAATTTATCATCTTTATATTTGCCAGAACCTGTCGTGAACAGCCCAAAATGTACGACCTGCAAGATATCAGAGTACATTATGCAAACGTAACAGATCACTTGTAAGGTTGCTGAAAGCTTGTTGACAATTGTGGTTCCCACCAAAGGCGAATTAGTGTTTAAATCGGAGTATTTGGTGGCCGGAAACTCGGAGACTGCGCCTGCCTGATAGCTATTTTCGCACGTGCGCTACAGACACAAAATATAAATGTTGGCATTCAGTCTTCGTTGCCGTTGCTGCTTGCACGTAGTTGTTTAGAAACACTCATCAATGCAACCCAGAGGCATGAAGTGACAAACCATTTAGAGGCGTTTGTTCTTCCTTTTTACTACTACCGCATCGGAATGATGGATTGACAAATGTTGTCTGTACTTGTGTTCTCTTTCTTCAGCGGATACCCCCTACCATCCAAGAATTGAAGAAACTCCAGTTGCTAGATCTGGAGGAAAATCATTTGGAGTGTCTGCCACTGGAGATAGGTAAGTGTTCTCAGGCTATTCCAATACCAACAACACAAACAATGAACAGGTCGTTTGCCAGACACATTAACCTCCACAGACATCTGAGTTCTTTCTGATATCACTTCACTCCTCCAACCACAATTCATGTACGTGAGTACAGTGGCCCTAACAGCCGCTGAAAAGAAAACAAAAGTGATAAAAAATTACGGATAATATGTTAGACACCACACGATGCAAGTACACTTGAAGAGTGAAAGCTGTCGAGGGAGTACGGGGTAACAATTGTCTCATGATTTGGGTATACCGGTGGCTTCCATGAATTCTTTGACTGCACCTTTGACTGCTTACCCTGGCAGGTGACATTCACCAACAACAACATTCGGCACATCGTAACCTGCACACTCTATGTATTCATTCCGCCCCAACTTGAGATAGAACATAAAACTGGTCCAGCTAAGTGAACTTCAGACACACGTAGCAGATGATCGACCCTGCGCAATAGTCAATCGAGTGCCCCCCAGGCACTGCTGGTCAGATATTCTTGAGTGTTGGGGCTGTGATGATCTCTTGCACATGTGCGATGTTGGAAATGTAGGTAGTGGTTTTCTTCTGTTTTCTGACAAAAATGGCTAGGTCTCACCCACACTGTGACACCGGTCACAATGAACTGAGACGGTCCATTGATAATTCTGTTGAAGTAAATTTTCTGACACAACATCAGTTGATTGCTGTCTAGTTACCTGTTGACTGAAGTTTTCAGTCTTTACTCATTTGTTATTGCTGGGATGAAACAGTGTTTCGAACTTCATGGTGCTAGGTTGTTTTCACTTGACTCTCTTCACTTCATTTTATTCCCCTCTGAATCCAGGCCAGTTGTCTGAGCTTCAGCGCCTTATTGTACAATCTAATCGGTTGACTGAATTACCTCGCACCATAGGGTGAGTTTGTACTTTCCCTTTTTCTTACCATCATTTTCGTGTGTTTTATCACTAAATATGCCGCAACTATCATTTATGTAAACTCATTCGACCTACTTGGATACTAGGCCACATCTGGGACCTCACTATCACCTGTAGTCATTGTCCATACATAGCTAAACCGATAGGATTTTCCCCGCAGATTTGGCGATCCGTTCTTGTTGTACGGAACACTGGTGTACCAGTTGCTGGCGCCGTCTACTGATCAGTACCAATACTAAATACCAAAACTTATGTTCCTTCGACCGCCTCAATTACAAATGAACCTCATTGAGTAATGTGATCATGCGCACGTGTCAAGTGGTCTTGAGAATCAAGCAATAAGATTCCGTCTACGACATACTGGCTCAAATATTCGTGGTGCGCTATTCCGAAAAAAAATGTACGCTGCATAATAACGTTATTTCTTTTGAGAACTGAACTTCTGCCTGTAATAGTGAGTGTTTGTTTCGTACTCAAATGCACCCATACTAGAAACGAAGACCAGTGGCCAACCTGGAATTTGGGTTACAATTTACTGAAATTACATATAACCTAGTTGGTGACATGCTTACTTTGCTGTATCTAAACACGTGATTCCTGGTGTCTACACGAATGAGAAAACAGGTAACCAATCAGCATTATGTCTGTCGGTGCCGTACGAGCTTCGTGCGCCGTCTTTCGTTGTTATGACCTCAGGGGATCAGCCAGACATTGAGGTTAGCTTGTTGCACTGGTGGATCATTCACTGGTTAAGTTATCTTTTAAGATCGTATGAGAGGTGCACTATGCCCTATAAAGCCATTCGTACTACTTGGTATTTGTATTCGGTCAATATATTCGACCTACAATTTTAGTGGACCGGACTTGACGACACAAACCGTGTACAGAACGTATTATCTGATCCGAATAACTTCCCATTTCAAACCCGAATGTGTAAGCAGGCCTTGTTCCGGCAGGATGATTTACGGTACCAACGTTGTAAAAGTGTGATTTGTGATACTGTTAAGATCATAATATATACGGCCTGAAACGGAATTTTCTCTGCTGCCATCCTCTGACCCATTGAATCAGCCGTCAAACTCTTGATTTGCCTGCTACCCCGTTGTATGTAGCTATTCCATTTTTGTCTGGAACTTGTTCGCATGGTAGATGCAGGCTCATGTGAATTGAACTTCACCTTCATACCAATAATCTACTGAGTAACTCGATTTTCGCCCCTTTATGCCATATCCACACGTATTCTTCAGTTTTATTATCCCGATATTGGTTACTCTATTGAAATGACCACAAACTTACCCGGGTTAGGGCAATCTCACTAAAGCCCGCATAGCTTTTCATGGGGAATTTCACTTTTCTAAACTTTTCTCTCATCAGATTCTAAGTTAAGTCCCTACAGCAAATTTACTATCTTACCAAGATGCAACTGTTTCCCATGCTGGTGGCATCCCGTGTATTTCTCAGGCCCATTTCTTCTTATTTCGACGGCCAGAATCCGGCCCTCAGCTTGAGAAAACTCAATGAGTTAGTAACTGAACAATTTATTACTGGGAAACGTGATGGTATCCCGAACCACGTGCTTCCGTAGCATGCTATGGCAATTATGCATCAACCGGGCGCCACAATTGAATAGTTTTTCTCCTATAACTGTTTTACCACTTAGTTTAAGCGAGAAGTCATGGATTGCAGTGCCAGTCACTTACCTCGAGGGAGTCTTCAACCCCATCTACTAAATTGGGTTGCACTCAGAGATCGAATAATCTGTTCTGTGTTTGCTCTGTGTTTTCCGTTCCCACATTTCACATCAAATTGATCTAGCCACTCGCAAAACAACATGTAGGGAGAACAGTTGTCACTCTGGTTGGTTTAACACGTTCATGGGAAATAGCTTACTTTTAATGTAGGATCACTGCCGTATACTTATATCGTTTGAAGTGGACGTTTGGTTGAGAAACTTTGGTTGCCCTCATTGGATCCAAGATGATTACACCTTGTGGTGGGTTTACCTAATAACCGTCTACTGGTTCGGGTTCGAATACGTCTCAGTCTGGTTCTTCAACATGGTAAACTCAACCGATTAGGTGTTTGATATATAGTATTCTTTCCTAGGAGCAACTAAAGTTCGTTCGGCTCAAAGAGAGCTTCACCATCCGGGGGAAAACAGTCTGGCCTGAAAATCATGCCACGGGCAGCCAGTTCTTCCCCCATGACACATCGGATGCGTTAGCGATGTTCATACAGACTGCAGTGCCTGACGGCACACACACAGTGCCTAGCACAGCATCCCCTGGTTGACTAGACGAGCTGTAAGAGCTCCCAATCAACGTCACCAAATGCCTCAATAAGTCTTTTATTGTGTTGGTAACCACACCATCGGGAATTCGCTTAACTTCACGCAGCTTAGCAACAGAACCAGTGATCTGGCGTGATTTTTTGTTGGGCTGTTTATTCTGCCTCAGCCAGTAGGCCTCTCTCACAAACAAAGCATCGATCAACGAATTGCAAAGATTTAAAAACGGTTGTCTCACGGCTCAGTTTACAGTAAGATCAATTAAATCAGATTCCTTCATAGGCCGATCACCGAACCACAGGCAGTTCGCCCCTGGGATACATTCATAAGGTTTCTCTGGTAATCAGGTTTGGAATATGGAAGTTCGTTCGCTCGAGGAACAGATTTGCTTACGAGAGGTATAAGGAAGAACTGGCTTTCCTGTATCGGTTCTCATTATTTATTGGGTTCTCTCTTTTATTGTAGCTTTCACCGCTATTTGTGGCAGGGTCTATGCTTCTCCAATTTGTTTTCTACCATTCGCAGCATGCTCCAAAGCTTGATCCACCTCGCTGTTGGTGAGAACGATTTGCAACGTTTACCCCCGGAGATTGGTAAGTTCCTTCGCAACAATATGTTATTAGCGAAATACACTCATTTGCATACCAATTTGGTTTTGACGTGAGACTCACCTGGAACCCAACTGAATCTCATTCATGATATTCTCATGAGTAGTATATTACGTCTATATAAGGTATCATGACGTCTCGAATGTAGTACCAGCTGAAACTTGAGGTGGCTTGGTGCAGCCCATTGAGTTGCTTAAGAAAATCATGAACGAGAGATTCAGGTGGGCTCCAGGTGAGTCTCCCATTGAAACCAAATTGATATTCAAATGAGTCCATTTGTCGAAATCTGTACGATTTGGGTTCAAGTAGAACATAGGGTTGAGGGAAACTCGGGGACTGCACATACCTGATGGGCCCTAAGAAAAACGAATCTGGTCGTGGGCTGTCGAAGTGTTTTCAGGAACCTTATGAGTAGTACATTTCTTCTGCAATATCGTCATTATTTTGTGGCCAATTGTAGCAGTTGCGTTGACTGTTGCTGTACCTTGTGACGGAGGATGTAGGGGAAGGTAACAGAGATAGCGTGTGAAGCTTTAGTCAGATCTTTGCATTACAAAAGGGTTTGTATACTTGACGAATATAGGGGTGAGCTAACCCAACACATCCACTCAGGAGCGTCCGGGAACTTCATTGGCCGGGACGATAATTTGCATGAGCGGTAATGACAAGTTCTTCAGTTCAGCTACGTTGACAAACGTCGCTTATTGTCAAAGTGGCGCACTACCAAGGAATTTTGGATTTATCACACAGGTCAGGTGCGCGCAATGCATTCCGTCAATCCATTAGAGAAGTTTAAAAAATCGATGTCGGATGCATACGTATGTGTTACATGCGGCAGCGTCCGAGGTAGCTCAGCTGGTATTGCAGTCGTCCGATATGCTCGAGTCGGGGGATCGACTGTGGTTCTCAACTCTTGTCGTTTCCTGTTCAAAATTTTCTCCAACCTGCTTATGTCAATTTAAGTTACTTTACCACTTCTCATTGTGGCTGCTTCATTGACCTGATACAAAACCTATCCATCGAGAGAGATCACCTCGAAGAAAGGCATTGCCTGGAGCCGTTCATTGTTAGGGAAGATAGCTTGCTGATGGAGAAAGCTGATGTGCACTCTCCGTGGGAGTGGAATCTCTTCGAAGATCACTGTAATGTGTATACATGCCAAGCGGGGGAATGGAGGCAGTTAAAACCGCTAAAATCTCATACTCTGTTTACAATTACTGGTCGTCGCCTTGATCAGCATCATCTTTATAAGTTTTCCCATTTCTACTGAAGTGTACATTTGTCCTTTGGGGAGGGGGATCACTTTCATCGTATGATTTGTGTTAACCCCTAAGAAGGAAGTTCCTGTAAAGCCCCTACATATCGTGTTTGCTGCATACTTCATTCGCCGAGCTGGATAAGGCAAGCATATGAGTGAGTCCAGACGCAAAGTATGCTTTTTGTTTTTTTCACTGGCCACCATAGAAATAACTTTTTACTGAGGGATAGTGGTTGGGTGAGCATCAAGTTCGGATTAACATACAGTGATTTCGACTGAAATGGTTAGAATACGTATCATTTATATTGGATAGCGAACTTGTGAAGAACATCCTGAATCCAAACTCGTCTCGAGTTTCACGTTGCCGCCAAGAAGTGGTAGTTGAAAATTTGGTTGTATCATCAAGTTGGCGTCGATCACTTTGGGTGTCCAGCGTGTCTACAGTGTCTGAAAATGGGAACAAGAGCTAATCGCCGTTTTCGCAGGTCGTCGACAGCCAGCTTATTTTCCCACAGAAGTCAACCACAATAAAGCCTGTAGACCCAGTCATCATAAACCAGATTGTTTTTCGTGTATGAACAGAGGAGTGAACCATTAATCGGTATAAACCAGTACACTAGGCGATTTTCTGCATCAGGCCAGCCAGGATGACTATTAATCACGGCACATATGGATCAAGAAAGCTGAAAATTGAATAATACCCAGTTGGTAAAAAGGTGAACACAACAATGCTGGTCGGACTAAGGGTGGGAAGCAAATCTATTCCGGTCAACCGCGGTCACAATTAAGTGAACCTCCTATTTTCCTTTTTGAATGCCGTGTGCCCACGGCACAATATCACGTGGAAATATCTTTCAGTTGTTTCGAGCTGGTAACAGTACCTACCATTTCTTATAGTTGCTGTCATTGCCTCTCTTTTTCAGGAGACCTTCACAAGCTAGAAACATTGTATCTGAATGACAATCCCAACTTGAACGATTTGCCGACCGAACTGGGCATGTGCTTCAGTCTACAAATTATGTCCATCGAGAACTGCCCTTTATCCCAAATCCCTGTAGAAGTTACGGCCGGTGGACCGTCACTTGTGATTCAGGTTTGTCCTTTCGCGAGTTGTTTTAAACATACTGGGGGGGTGAGTGTTTTACCAGTCTTTCAGTGAACTGTTTATCTGGCTTGGCAAACTGACAAATGTGGCTGGCAATGTCATCTGGTACTAGCCCCTCCAATCAGTTTCCTTGAAGCTCTTATGTTGAAATTTTCCCAGTTATCGAGCGTTCAGATCAAGCATGTCCATTAGTTCAGAAAATGTGATAATATCCTCGTAATAGAGCCCTCCAACTGAGGTACCACTTCAGTACACATCGGTGAGATTTAGCCTAGAATTGGCGCCTTCTGAACGTCCCCCTTGCTCTCAAAAAGGCCCCTGTAGCCCCGTTCCCTTGCGTGATTCCCTCTGCAGGGACCAGCGTGGAGCATCAGTGTACACAGCCTTCATATATTTCGTCACCAATATCATTTGGAGTTGCTTGCCATCCAGCTAGGTTTGCTCTTTGTCCTTTTCTCGGGACTGAACTGGATTAACACTCAATCCTTGAGATTAAGTATTGCGCATATAGGAATGAAATTCAGGATCGTTAAGAGAACTCAGTGGGACGAAAGTTGAATACCTACTAGATCTTCTTGTAGAATTCCGAATAGTTCCGACGAGGCGTCACTATCAGATTGGTTACTGTGAAGTCCTAGTGCTAATCATTAAACACTCTGTCGCTAAATGAAGTGAGTTCCATAGGTATTGCCTGTTAATACTGTCTGTCAGTGGAAGCTGGTGTTCGCTGTGTGAATTTCGCCGTTCTGGACTGACCACACCAGGACGTGGGAGCTTTTTAAATGTGATGTGTGTACAAGAACAGAACTAGTCATTGTATAGACGTAACAGACTACTCATAAGGCTATTGGGTTCCAGATGAGTCTACCGTCCAAACCAAACTGGTATTCAGTAAAAGTAGTTATTCTTTGAAAGTTTATCTTTCTCTTCTAACTGCTACACGATGGGAGTAGCCTTTAGATACCGGAACGATATGCTGCTAACTTGAGACACGCCTTGAAGTTGTTGAGTGAGCCTCGTCACAAACTGCGCGTAGGTCATCATGGCCATTGACGGATGAAGGCATTGATTAGGCTCCGAACGTCCATAAACAGCCTCGACATCGACAACCTCGATGCATCGATTCTAGTAGGAATTCAATGCACGAACATGCAGACTGTTTTGGCAGCAATTCTGTGACACCAGTTAGGCAGTTTTCGCAGACCTGAGGTATTTATAAGTTAGTTCCGCTATGTTCTACCTGACAAGGTATTGATTTCGATGATGGCTATTTTTATGGATAATAAAAGTAACTCTTATTTTGGGGATATAAATCTCCAGTTCTTGATGACATTGTCACCAATGATCAAGGTATGTGTGTGGATCTTCGCTCGTGCGGCGATCCGAAGTTATCTCGCCTAAGAACCGCCAATCCCCAACTAAGTTCATTTCTGTTGTTACTCCTGGATTGTCGCTATCTGGGAATGCAACTACTGTGCTTTCTCAAATTCAACCAGCTTTCGCTCATTTAAGATGTTTGAGACGGTGCCCACCACACGTGTGTTCTTACGTAATGTTGGTGTACGTTGAACAACCACAACCAGAACACTGGTTGCCTGGGCAAAGTATTTGCTGACATCTATGGTCAATAAGGAAGCTGCAGTTCTGCCCTAAACATTTTCCCAAAGTTTAGTAATCTTGAGCGAAGCTTGGTGTTTGCAGTGAATTACAGTCTACTACTGTTGGCCAATTCATTCGCGACTGAGGAACCGACGTGTCTCTCATCCGCAGACCTATGCCACAATGACACGACCAGTAGGTTCTCATACGGCGTCGGTTGCCCTAGGGTGATTAAGGAATCTGCTGACCCAAAAAGCCGCGCTTTCAGCAACTGCGATTCCCGCACCAGTGGCCACCTTACATGGTTTCATCATCATCAGCGGCAGCAACATCATTGTTGACACTGATGCTTCACTGTCGTACAACTACAAAGTTTGTCTAGGTATATTTCAAGCCTTAGAGTGAAAAAAAGAGAAAAAGAATGGGTGAGAGAGGGCACCTATTGCTGCCCTACCGCAAACGTTCTGAGGCTTCTACATCTCCAAGCACTCAATCAGGCAACCTGGAAAGAAACTGACAGCACGAACTCTACTAGCATCGATCTGCCGCGATCTCTTGCAAACGCAAGCGGGGTCACATGGACGCCATTCTGGAAGGCATACAACATCAATAGCACCCAAACTCTTCGTGATCTCTTTCACGCCGTTCTGCCAAGGAGGCACGGAAAACAGCACTAATCTCGGCAGGCAGTTTTTCGGAATGCGTGGAACATGGCTGAGCCATTAGTCGATGTTGCTGGATGTTTTTACGCGATTGAAGTACCTGCTGCACAACCAAGTATCCGTTTTCTAATCACCTCATTACTCATCTGTTGACGCCATCCGAAACCTGAAGACGTTTCAGTTCACCTTCACCTCTCGCAACAACACAACCCTTACTATAGCCTGATACACGCGACCCCTAATACACAGTGAGATACCTTTTTGACGCCACAAGTGACGCAAGTTAGCAAATGTGACCCGAGCCTTTGAGATTCTTGCACCGACTTCATCAGACACACTTTCTATCAGAGCTGGTACAAATACCGAGGTATGTAAAATTCCCCATAGCCTCCAGTGATTCTCCGTGTATTGTAAGGGGTTTGTTCAGAGACTGCATGTTATGAACCATGACTTTGCATTTTGATGGTGCCAGACGCAAGCCGACAGATGGTATGACAGTGGTGAGCTTGTTTAAAGGAGCTTGTGCCGCACCTTCGTTTTCAAAAATTAGGGCGATTTCGTCTGCGTACTCCAGGTCGATATTGTTCCCATCACCAACATTCTGAACACCGGGGGTTTGGAGACCTTCGCCTCAGTATTCCATCAACGACGAAGTTGAACAAGAAGAACAGAGTGGAAATCCTTGTCGGACACCACTTTTTGTAGGGAAGTTTTTGGAGCGCTCGTCATGCACTCTCACGCCCGGAGGCATGTGAATATAGGGATTGGATTATGTTCACAAACTTCTTGCGCATACCCTGTCGAGCAGGTGTAGTTAACGGCACTGACCGGTCGACAGAATTGAACACCACAAGATTGTGGGTCGTCTGTACCTATCGCGTTGCTCTAACACCTGAGGGAGTGTGAAGGTTTGGTCGACGCAGCATCTACCCTGTAGAAATCCCGCTTGATTCTCACGAGTCAAGATTTCTCGTGCCACCACAAGACGACGAAGAATCAGTGATCCCAGAAGCCTTGTTGCAACAGAAGTCAAGCTGACGCCCCTATGGTTACTACGTTCACTGAGAGTACCCGTTTTTAAACTGGGTACCATTAGTGACTCATTCCAGTTATCTGGAACGGTCTCTTTCTCCCAGATGGACATAAATAGGCGATACAGGTACTGATTGAGGAACTCACCACCATCCCTGAGTAGAGCAGGTTGAAGGTCTTTAGTGAGAGGAACACGGTGGTGCCCGAACAGAGATTTGCACTCGGAATTTTCTGAGGCTAAGTGGGTTCCATGTTCACGTCCACCTTTCTGTTGAAGGCCGGCAGTCCGGGTTGGACGTAGCAGGTGGCCAACTGAGCTGTTACTCACAGTACTGTGCCCAGCAGCCCAAAAGTTCTTTGATGGATATCAGAGAGTCATTTTGGTCCTCGATAATTTCGCTGACAAGAGGCTTCCGAGACCACTCGAACGAATGAGGTGAAACAGCTTGCGGAATTTTCCGGTATTTTTTGCTCTTTCCATTTCTTCAGCCTTTAGGGTCCACAAGCTTCTCGGTTTGCAGGAACACTCACTTCAACCTGGCGTTGGATGATGCGTCGGGTAGAGTTGTTGTTGTGGCCAGAGGAATCTATCGCCGAGCCTCCAGCAAAAACACTATACTATCAGAGATCCAGCGTTTGGATGAGGTTGGCTTGATTCTTCCGGAAACAGAAGTCTCGGCTCTGAGTAGCGTTTTGGATGCATTTTCCAAGTGGCTGTTTATATCCGAAGTCGAACCGTTTGGCAGGTGTTCGAGAAGCTCGTTCTGATAGTTTCGTTTGATTTCTAGGTCCCCAAGCTTCTCAGTGGCTAAGCCAGGTGTGCTCGTTTTGCGTAGACCTGAAAGGCTCTGAAAAGCAGCAGCGTACTATTACATGATCGGAGTCCACGCTGATGTTCCAGAGGGAGTGGCATGTACTGATCGACCCTCGCCACCGATGGCCTAAGTGGTTAGAGCGCGAATTTACTGACCGGAAGGTCCGTGGTTCGAACCCGACCTCTGCCTCTCGACTTCCCCTGTCTAGGCTTGGGCAACCTGGCAGTATCTCAGCCCTCGTGCTTCCTTCGGGTGGCATGGCAGCTAGACACCGGAAGGATGTTACAGCTGAACGATTTTTTTTCGATTTGTCGCCACCGATAACTGATAGGGATTTAGTCCATTTGGATTCTGGACTTGTTCATTGGTGGGCACCACGTTGTCAATCGATTTCTGCTGTTCGGGAAATTAGTACTGCAAAGGAACAGTCTGCGATGTGCACACATCTGAAGCAGGTGATCTCCGTTGTCCGTGCGTCTCGTATCCAGTCCAAGGCGACCACCCAATCGGGCTTCAGCAGCAATTAGTCTGCCTACCAGGGTATTCATTTCACAAATGACCACGACGATATCTGAGCTTTTAGTCCGTCGTAAAAGAGCGCCCAGATCGCCATGTAAACTCTCTTTGGCATATCCAGAACTACAATCCGTTGGAGTGTAGGCAGACGCAATAAACAGGGTGCAATGAACCTCACTTTCTCGAGATCCTCTCAGGCTTCCAAACGGACCGAGCATAGGTGACAGTCAACGGGTATCCAATCAAGTAGAATCGCTTCCGCTCGTTCGCTCAATGCAGTACCCACCCCAGGATATCCAGCCGCAGCGGCCTCTGCACTACCAGAGGTACGCAGCCGGAACCTGGAAGAGGGTGAGTTGGCGGTCAGTTCAATCACAGTGCTTGGGTCCTGTATTCTTGTTCCTGGCAGACAGCATACATCAATGCAGAGAGAATCCAGCGTACGAGCAAGAGCCACCTGTTGTCCTGCTTGCTTCAGTGTGCGAACATTAAAGGCAGCTAAGTAGACTGACTTTCGGGGTTTGGAAAGAGATTTCGAAGTGTTTAGGGCTGTTGCTGCAGTCGGACGCAGAGAAGCTGCCTCTGAGCGTGGTGCACGACGAGCAAAACGGTCAGTCCTAGTACCGTAGAGAGGTTTTTCACATTTGGATGGAGTAAGGTAGAAGAGAGAAAAATTGAAACTTGAGGGGAGGCACCAGAAGTAGCGTGCTTTCACTCACCCACCCTGCTGTGTGCAGCAAGTAAGCTGGTCCGGCTGGCGACACCATGCGACTGTGGCATAAGAGTATTGCTGGTTGTAAGTGGGCTGAGAAACTGCCAGGGTGCACAGTCTTAGACAGGAGTAGGATTGGTGTCCTCGACCAAAGCCTTTGGCTCAACAGCCAGACCAAAAGGCAGCTGTGTTTAGCCGTTTATATGAAACCAGTCGCCACACATATTCTGACCGCCAACCTGGAGGGCCAGGACACTGTTGGTCAGACCTATAACTATTGTCCAACCTGGTATGACAGACTTTGTGAGCACTCGGTATAGCTCAACGGGTCACGGAGGCACGCAAATCGTCACACCAAGGTAAAATCCAGTCTTTTCATGAGGGAGGGGTTTCTGGGCCACAACGCTGTGGCTCATCTGGAGAAAATCTTCCGTCTACACTGATTTTTAAGATAGAATCGCTTAGGCCTCTAATTGGAACCGAGGAGCACCAAATTTATTGGTTCGTCGAACAACGATTTTCTGGGTACCTTAAGAAGCTCATATCCAAAAAGCTAACAAGGACGGCATTCAAATAAGGTTCCTTTATCTGTCGACTCATCTCATGATTTTCGGTGTGGAAGTTAACTGTGAGAGCATGCCGCGTCCTCCAACCAGTCATTTATTTACGGAACTTTGTCTGTTTTCAAATATTAGCTGCAGAGAGTTTATTTCGATGACTGACTTCGTACCTCGCTCTTAACTTTTGGAAACTTTGTTTTGTCCCTCTATTTCAGTATCTCCGACTTCAGGGTTCGTTTAGTCAGATCTAACCACCCGTCAATGACTACCGTCGCACATTCACTCAGATCTTTTGGAGCTGTTGTCAGTCCAACACGACAGCCCAAGGGCTTTCAACTCCCTATCGCCTGTCTGCCAACCTACTGCTTCCTTGTGTTGGTTTCCGTCTGCCAATCCCATTCAGTTCATCCACTCCCCTGGCTTAGCCTCACCTCAACACATCCTCCGAACCCCCTAAATGTTCACGGATAAGGATTCGAAAGCGCCTTTTGTTTTCTCTCTTGTTCAGCCGCGCCAATCTTCCTAGTCTCCCATGAAAGAGAACGTTGCATTTACAATATAACCACTCTTCTGTTACGTGCCCGATTAATCTGCCGCCTTTACTCATGTGTATAACTTCCAATTCACCGTTCACTTCTAAATCTTGACCGTGGAGGAAGATTGACGGGTGATGCGTTTTTCTTACTTCTGTGCGGCTTTCTTTCAAACTTTACTTACCTCACCGCAAACCTACATGGTAACTTTCAGCCTCAACCACTCTTCCGCATGCGTACGCATGCGTCTGAACACGCACGCACAGACACATTCACACACGGCTTCTTTTTGTCTTACAACCTGATTTTTTGTAATTCATCCCAATCGGTTGTTCGCGCTAGATCGATCGACTGAAGCCCTTTTCCGGTGACTTCATACTCACTCACTTCTCCATCACACTAACTTCTGTGGGTTGAAAATATCACAGTTTCCACGTGCTTTTCATCATGGGCGTTTTTTTATTTTGCATTCTTTTCCGATTATATAGTATCTGCAGCTATTTGTGCGTGTACTTATGACTGCATATTCAACGAATCCATCCTCCTGCTTGTTTTATACTCGATGGTTCATGAGGCCAGCTGAATGGATTATGTGCTACGGTTTAGTTATATTTCTCAATAGCTTCATAAGGTCATGCAACTCCAATTGCTGCGCCCTCGTCCAAGTCCAAAGTGGGCACTGATACTATCGCTAAGTGGATGCGAAATTTGGATTACATCCATTTGACGGGTTTAGCTGAGCCATACGGCGAATTCTGATCTTCCGAACTTCGATCTTCTGCGTGAATTGGGATAGGCTTGTTACCTCCAGCAGCTTCAAGAGCCTAAAATTCACCAATCCCTTAATCAGAAGATGGTTACCGGCGAGATTGCTCAGCGGTTAGAGCGCGAGCGAACTGACCGGAAGGTCCGTGGTTCGAACCCTGCCTCTGCCTCTCGACTTCCCCTGTCTAGGCTTGGGCAACCTGACAGTATCCCAGCCCTCGTGCTTCCTTCGGGTGGCATGGCAGCTAGGCACCGAGAGGGTGCTACAGCTGAACGATTTTTTTACCGGACTTTCTTGCTTATAGAGGTCATCCTTAAGAATTTTGTTGGCTGCTGCCGTTTGTGTAGAAGTGCTATCTGTTTGACGCGTTTTGACCCATAGCACACGTAAGACGAGGTGGTCAGTGTTGCATACGTTTTCCATCGAAATTGCTCGCACCAACGTTGCGCTCGTCAAAACTGCGCTGTGCGAAACTAACTGACGTCGGTCCAAGACACGATCACCAGTGCTCGACAGTGAAATTCAGAGCGAGGCACTTTGTTACATCTGTGAGTGTAATTACTCAAAAATGCTGAAAACTCTGACAGCCCACGACCGGTTTCGTCCTTCTTAGTGCTCGTCAGCCAGGTGCAGTCCCCCCAGTTTCCGTCAACCTTATGTGCATTTATTGGTTACAGTAGCCGCCTTACACGGACCCTGTATCCGGCGTACTGAATATCAGCATGCGTTGTCAAAGGTTTTCTATCCTCAAGAACGTTGAAAATCAAGAATATCAGGTGCTTCATATTTCCTTCCCATCCGAAGAAAATACACCCTCTCTCGAGGAGAAAGTTAGCGTCTTTTGCCGGTGCTTCCCTATGGAGGGTGTAATATACTTGCAAAAGAGAAAGAAAAGAAAAAATAAGGTAACAGTACTATGTAGTGTAGGGCTTTGAAACCAAATTTGAGCCCGTCTTTCGTTAATCCCCGTTTTAAACATTCCCGTAGGTGGATGCTAACAACTCAGCAGCCATGGTCACGTTTGGTAGATCGATGAATTCAGGTTGATGGTGTGGTCTTGTTGCCACATGCTGTTTCATGGACAGTCTTTCTACACATAGGTCTTCTAGACTTTGTTTTAAAACGCTTCATACGTTTTCCATTTTGTGCGAACTTCGTACAACTTGAGTTCAAGTAGAACATAAAGTTGATGAATACTCGGGGACTCCGCTTACTCGATGAGCCCCAAGAAGAGTGAAACCGGTCATGGACCTTTGAAGAGTTCCCAACAATCTTATGAGCAGTTTCCTTCAAAAAAATATACTGCGAACGCCGTAACATGTGACAGCCTCTGTGCAGTGTATTCAGTTTAGATGTATTATAAAAGAGAGGTTGAGTTGGAATTCATTTGAGTCTCTTGTTTAAATCATATTGGTGTGCAAAGTAGAGTATTTGAGGACATTTTGATTGATGTAGTGATTTTGATTTTGATGTGGTGGTAAATAATTTTACCATTCAAAATGGGTTTTCAGTCCGAAAAAATTGGCTAAGACGGGTCGAGATATCGTCAACACGACTCGAGATTGTCCGATGAAGACTAACCGCAGTTCGATGGACTAGATCCGTGCAACACTGTTTTATCAATGAAACAATTTGCTTCGTTGACGCTTCCATACAGCCGGTCGATTAATCAGTTGATAATCAACTGATAGGTCACAAGCCAAATCATTGTTAGGTCGTGCTCGTTGCAAGTGGGCATAATTACGTAAACTCACGATAAAAGACAAATGTATAGAAGTGACGCACTCGTGGTGTCAGTGACCGGTGTTGAAAACGCTTGCGTCCAAACTGTCCGATTCAGTTCACTTAACTAATTGAGAGTCTTTTTGACTGTAAAAGATAACTGGGTTTCACGATGAAAAACATTTTCACTCCGGATTTCACTCTCACTATGTATTCGAAGCAGTGTTGTGGAAGCAGGTCAGTTTTTGAGGTCCTATCACCTTTGGGGAACCCACATACGAAGAACTACCACTATGGTAGTTTGAGGTTGACATTTGGCATCCCATTACCAGGGAGAGGTGTCCGTGTTATTTTCACGGTCTAGAACAGAACTTAGTCTCGACATATGCACTCATTTGCATACCAATTGGGTTTTCACAGAAGACTCAACTGAATCTGTTGTTTATGATATTCTTCAACTGAATGCGCTGCACAAAGGCCGCCTCATGTCTCAGTTCGTACGATATTCGGGATACTACAATATATTTTCATAAAGGAAACTACTCACAAAGTTTATGAATACTCTCCGATAGCTCACTACCGGTTTTGCTCTTCTCGAGGCCCATTAGGTATGCGTAGTCCCCGAATTTCTGTCAAACCCATGTTCTACTTAAACGCAAATTGAACAGATTTCGACAAATATATTCATTTGCATATCGAGAAGGGCGAAATCGATCGTGGGTTGCCGAAGAGTTTTCAGCAACCTTGTGGGTAGTTAACGTTATGAAAGCCCAAATCTGTTTGTCCAGAATGTACTCAGCATGACCAGTAGGCTACAGTCTGCTGAGTCGATTTATGCTTGGTTTGGTTTTAAAAATTGCTTGATTTCCTTTTTGCTCGTCAAATCGCATTCCTTCTCGGGTGCAGCATGAGGCTTACTCCAACTCTTGTTGGAACCACCTGAACCTAATCTGTTCTCATGTAACGGCATTTGTCACCAGAATGACTGCACATTCAGCGTACTTTTTAGATACACTTACAATTTACTGTGACTGTTGTTAGCCAAGTTTTGGTGTGAATAGATTTCCTGACCCACTGGCAGTACTTAACCATGCAGGTCAGTGCAATCTTCTGATTCCAGAGACAGCGGGATAGAGTACTTTTCCAGCAAAAGCTTATGAGTCCTAACAGCAGCCCACCAGGTACACACTTCCCCCAAACCTGACCATCAGAGGTATTCAGTATAGGCTTACAGCAACGAAAAGCGGAATATGGTTCTCAAGAGGCGGTACGGTATCGCTAACTGGGAACTAGCGAAGTCGATAAGTAAATGTTTTGTATTTTTGAAAAGCTAACCAGAATGACCACTTTGATAGCTTTTTTCTCAAAATTAAATGTCAAACAACGATATAACTAAAGCCATTGGAAGCACGCACAAGAATGTTCTTGACTTTTCACCTTGGTTTGATTCTATGTTACTTGTGCGCATGACATAGACTGTACTACAACCAAATCCGGCCGCGGTTTTGATTGTCAGGCCTCGTGCTATGCGATGTAGCCAGTGGAACGAAATTCCGAACAGTGAAATTTCTTGAGCACAGTACCTCGGTAGACCAAACCGATGATATCAGTAACTTTATACTGTGCTACTTACTAGGCTACCTTCACAAACCCCAGGCACCAAATTGTTGCGTCCTCACGTATTCGCGCAAAAATTTACTTCCACCTTTGCGATCAAAATACTGATAAGTAACCGTACGTATTCCGCATGAGTTGTTCTGAGTGACGGAGCTAAACTCGACATTATAGAAGGAAAGGGTCATGATTATCTGATAACAATAGAAACTTGGACGACTGACACTGTTTCCTCTTTGAGTGGGCACTTATGAAAAAGTAGTGCGTTGGTGAGTCTAATTTGAGTTGATGAAAATCTCAGGACCAGTGAGAAGCACTCTAAGTGGCCATATAACGAATACACTTCAGAAGAAAACGATATCATTAATTTGTACAGTATGATCTGATCATACCTGTTCTATGAGATCTGCATCCAGCTCATCTCAGCAGCATTGTACACTGAATTGAGAAAGGTAAACTAGTGTGAAAACAAAGTTTATTCACTGTGTTGGGAGTTTAACACGCGTCATAGATGCCAGGTGGAGAACAAACTTAAGATAAGTTTACCGTTATCTTTTTAATGACAGACCACGAATGTGATGCAACTTTCCTTGAATCTTTGTTGAAGATATTCTGGGCTTGTTGTTCGGCAAGCTCTGTTGCGGTACTTCGTCATGTATCATTGGTTTAGTCGTGAAGATTTTTGGGCTCCTTTGCCAGAAGAGAATCGTTAAAGACTGATGTGTTTATTACTTAATGGTTTATTGACCATTTGGTAAGTCGGTGTGATGTGCTGGCTCGAGTACAAACCAACAGGCCATCGAGACCGAAGCGCCACTGGCTGCCGACTCGTGGATCATATACTGGTATGTTTATGTTTGTCAATTTTGCCAACTTTACGTGAGGTTTTGCAAAACGTGTCTCTAAATGCGTATGATGTGTGCCTACGATCATTCGGAGTAGGACAGAATAGCTCTGAACTTAAAGCAGATGCAGGGGTTTTGCCTGGTTTGTGGATATTGGCTCCCTCTAGTTTTTTCATTACTAGTCGTCTTTTGATAGAATGGTGAAACCTGCAACAGTTTCATCTTAAAAAATCAGAAGAATCCGCTCGGTTCATGTTTGATTATTACAAGATGGCACCGCTGGGTGTCCAAATTCTCACGCATTTGTTTATTTGAATGGTATGTTGCCCGTGAGTTTCCACAATAGGCATTCGCTATATAGAAGTGCGGTCAACTATGACCGTTATACGGACAGCAGAATCGATGCTTAATTTTTAGCTACATCGGTTTCAGTGAGTGAACATGGGAACAATCATGGAAACTGAGGGCGTCAAAATTTGGGCCCCATAGTCCTGAACAGGATCTGGAATGGGACCATCCTAGTGTGCCTAGTAACCTCTGGCTTTAATTGTAGAATACGTTTACTCACTCTCCGTACAACATACTAAAAACGAATAGCTCGGTGAGCGAATCAAGTTCAAGTGGGATTTGCATGGAAGACGGATGGAGCCACTGAATTTGTTCACTTCTGTTTATTTCTCACGCCCGGCATAGCGCACCGGTTGACGTATCAGTGAGCTATCCGTTTAGACCATAGTCGGAGAGACGAAAGTGGTGTTGGTGGAAGTGGTAGTGCTGGTTACAGTGGTAATTCGCTGTCTCGGTATGCTCAAATTGACTACTTGTGCTTCCGTGTGCGCGTGACGGTTTACATGCCCACCCGAACGGCAGCAATGACAAACTGGTTCAGTTTGAAGTCTTTATAAGGAACGAAATCAGTGGCGTTCTAATTGGCCGCTCAAATGAGCTGGTTTTTTTTATAAAGTTGGTCTTTCAGAAGTCCTAAGAACCGTATACATAGCTACTGCTTCGGTTCAGAAAATATCCAAGTGCTCAAATGCAAAGTGTCTGAGCATGTTTTCATATCAACAAGCCTTAAGAAGTTACTTCGTATTACTATTACCGTTTATTTTTGAACCGCATGATCACGCACATGAAATGCCAGTGACAGATGTGGAAGAATATATAGGAAGACATAGAAAGGAGGTGAGTGTTGCTGAAGAAGGCGTGTCACCGCTAGTTTTTTCCAGCCGGGTGAAATGATTTCCAACGTATGGAATAATGTTTGACATTTAATTGGAAGTGTAGAAACCAGCAACCGAAGAAAGGACAAACAACACTGGACACTCTTCAATGCGCAGTAAGCGCTGGTACAGTCAAGACAAGCGAATCAGGTACAAAGTTTCCGACATAAGGATCATGTGTCATAGCGATGAGACATGTGGTAACAATATACTTATGCTTCTCTTCATTTTACACGCATTGCGCTCACCCCCGTCAACTTTGCTTGACGCTTCCGAACAGCCACCAGGTTGTCTGATAAAAGACGTCCAGAGATCGGGGAAGTTTTCCGAGTAACCTTCCAACTCGATTGTTACAAGCATAGTCACGTATCATGCGTGACCCAACAGGATTGCAGGATGTGCACTAAACTAACCGGTTGACCGCAGTTTTCCCGAGAGAAATTCTTCCAGTCACCATCACCACCCCGGACGTTCATAACACTCATTCTCACCAGGTTGCACCAGAACTGGATATCGCGGATAAATATTCGAGGGAGCACGCCCTCTGGGAACACAAGCCATCTATTTGGAAGTGATTAGGTGACCAACTCACAAGACATGACCATTAAGGTTGTTATGCAGACTGTCGTCCCAATCAACCACCGTTTCTTTGTTATTTTTAACACAAGTACTTTGGAACCTGATTGAAAGGCTGAGATTCCGAACAACCGTGCTGAACGCAGGATCATCAAGCAAGTTGCGTGGCATTCGGCAGCACGTTGATAGCAGCTTTTTTCATACCCCCTGTCCATTATATCGGGATGGTTGTGCGTGGACATGTGATACCGATTCTCTCGTGTTGTTTGTCGGAGTGAATGTAACGATATCCTACGGTAGAAATAGCCAGCCACGAATAGACTGTCATTGTCCGTAATTAGAACATGTACGAATCACTTAAACTGGTCATCTCTGGTTTGTTTGTGTCCCAATCAACTGTAGTTCGTATGCTTCTGGCCAGCCTATCGCTTTGTACACTGAGCTGTGAAAACACTGCATTTGCTTCGCTGAGCTCACGAGCGTCGGGTCTTCAGGGCGTAACAGAGCCACGAGAAAAGACTCAGTGAACTTACACCTTGGAATTAACATTGCAGTGCTGGACGACGGTGAAGACAGCGTAGTACCGTGAGCTGACGCAGGCTTCGGAACCTAAACAATAGCGACTACTTAGTACGTGTTTGACGAACGCCCTTGGGATATAGTTACCTTACTACATTTCTTCAATTAACTTATCCGATTCATGTTGCAAGCCGAAGGAAGGCATTCTGATCTAACGTTTACGTTACAGCATTTTTGTTACCCAAGTACTGCACAAACCTTTACAATACCACTGTTATTGCAGGTTGACTAATCAACGTTTTCCAATGAAATAGAAATAACTATAAAAGAAACCCGGTTTTCAGAGAACGCTAGCGAGTTTAGGACGGTTAGCAATCGAATCTGAATAGATACGAGTTTTTGAGTGTCGAAATTCAGAAAGAAAGTTCTTAGGTTTTCTAGTCCTAAGTGCTCAAAAATGGATTCCATGCGCACGAAAAGTATCCGTTTTATGTTTTCATTCTGTGTCACTCCCTTATACGGCGGTACCTCAATGTGCATTCTTAAGCCATGCCCTTTCTGACAATTTCCCTTCAAGATTAGGCAAAATGAATGTGCTTGTGGATATAATTTGTTATATTACACCGTTGTCAACCATAAGTCTCACAAAGTTCTTTCAACCCCAAGGCAAATCAAGGTAAGCATCCAATTTGTACCGGCGTGCCACTGGTTGCAATTCTTCTTTCCCAAACACATGACCAGTCGTTCGTCGCGCTCGTTCTCCCCATGGAAGGTCCAAAGCTGCGTCGACTCTGTTTTGTTCCAAAGAATGCAACCGGCCAGCCAGAGCGCCGTACAGTAGACATAAAAACAATGCAACTGGTACGGTCGAATGACGTGCTTTTGACATCTTGATAAAGCTCAAATAAATCAAGTTAGCAGTGTTGTCTTAGGATTCAACGACCCACAACCTGTAAGAATAACGACAGAGAGAACTTGAAGAATCCGTGGCGCGTTTAATGAACTATCGATTCAAAGTCGGGAAGAAATGAAACAACTCAACTCATTTATATCTGTTCCATTGTATTTGTCTGCTTCTGAAGAGACCACCGGAAATACGGTTGTCTCTCCTTAGAGGGATACAGAGAATAAAAAGTTAGTAACTCATCGTGTATGAACAAAATTTGATGTTCCTCTGTGTGGCATGTCTCTTCTTCCCTTTGGCCCCATATTTCTTGCGGTTTCTTTTGGGTTCTTGTGGTAATTCATCTACAAGTTCCAAGGAACTCTAAAACTCAAACGGTTGCAGATCGTCCAACAGTTGATGCCGACGGGAACAAACAACCAGGATAGTCGACCATTTAAATCGTGGCATGACAGTGGAAGGGTCCAAAATCATTCGGGTCGGTGTAAGCATTTTTTCACAATGGAATGTTCCAACTCAGGTAGTCTTCAAGGGCTACGGTCCTCGATGGAATGTAGACAAGATTTTGAAGGCCTAATATTCCGTATGCAGTGAGCTAACAGTCTTGTCACGATTGCAAACATCAATACAACATTCGGAGAGTAGGCGAAATAGTCTCAGTATATTTTGTAAAGCAAGTGTTTTTCATGTCTCACCCAAGGGATTTTTAAAACTTGTAATGAACAGACTTCAGAAAAACGAGATCATTTGACTGGCATCCAAACAAGCGAAGCGAATATCTTTTGGTATCTAATGAGCAAAATTTTGCCAAAAAATGCCTGAAATGAAGTATCATGGTCTGAGCCTGAATGTTATAAATAACAAGAAAGAAGTGATTTACTCCGAGGGATGGTCCAACTTGGGAGCGGCTCCTTTAGAGGAACTCAGTGTACCTAAGTACGTAGTGGAGAAATATCCTTAGTCTCTTGGGCTGGAAAAAGATCCTCATGCTAATATATGGTACAGTAATTCACGGATTTGCGTTGCATGTACACAACTGGAGACTTCACGAAAAACTTAAACACTTCCGTATGCTATGCAGCAAGAGAAAATCGAAAGGCCAAGTCACTGTTTCCACAAAGAGCACTTTCATCTCGTCAGCTCATGTGAACCATCAAGGTCCTGAGTGGCTAGTGGAATCCATGTAGTGTTTGGTCTATGGTGTGAGTGAAACATGTCTCGGAAATGCGAAAAATTTGGAACAGTAACTCAAGATTATTTTCGGAAAAAAAACAGTCACTTTGGATGAGCTGCGCCAATTTTGTAACGTGATTCCCGTTTTCGAGGTAATTCCGCGCAGCACTTTTCACTGCTTAATGCTCCGTGCTCCTCGCACGCCAGTCTGGGGTGACCCGAGGTGACTATCGGCCGACCCGAACAGACCCGCAGTTGTGAGCTAACCGGTTTGAAATGTTCGCACACAACTGTTCGCCTCATTACAGAGGCATCTGGCTTGCGAGTTGAGTCCAAAATGAATGATCATGGTGTAGCTATCAAGATGACTGATTATGACATCAATCATGTCGCGTGCGTGATGTGCCAGCACAGACAGGACTGACTGAACGTGCTCTGGTTGCCGAAATAAAAGTAGCAGCTAGTCATTGCGGCAGAAAACATAATTGTTCAAGTCACTGATAACACTTGTGGTGAGTCACAGTGGTCGATCTAGTTGGCTGCTATGTGGTTGTCAAGATGAAGTTACGTCATATCTGTGTTTGCACCAGCGGTGACTAAACTGGCATTTTCTTGGAGCCACCGTGCACATGGTCGCTAGATCGTCATTGTGGAGTTAGGTAAGAGAACGTTGTGAACGTTACTGTGGCAAAGAAGGTTTGTTCATCTGGTATTACTGGAGAGTAAAGTGCACGTAGATCTTAACCTTGCCAATTTTGTTCATTAAGACTTACTTCCTGGCTGCTGGATGAGAGTAACAGAAAACTGGCCCAATGCAAGTATCTTGCCATTTGAGGAAATGATCATATTAGGTGGTTCCACACAAAAGGAGATCTTCTGAGGCCTTCAGCACCGGTCACAGTGGAAAATACTGGATAATTGTGCATTATTCAGTGATCGAAAGCAACACTGCCGAACAACGCCTAAAGTGTTCTCATCTAAGCGAGTCATACGGAATGATCCAGATGCCCTAATAGGGTCTTCTACCCAAGGTGGAACTTACAAATGGAAAAGCGCTCTCGATAACGGAACTAATTAATGACCACGAGCTAAACTGTTACAAGTTATCAGACATGAGAGTGAAACCACATTTTCACAGTTTTTGAAAAATTAACATCCTCAAGCGTGTTTGCAAACTTTCCTGAAATTACTTTGAACAAACACTGATAAAATGTTAAGTAATTTACAGATTAACCTTACATCAGATGCAGGAACGGCACTTTAAACTACTCGGCCAGATACTACTCGCACGTTCCGGGAACAGTATATACCCTTGTTTTTGAAAGTGTTAAAGGGCTTGTGAGTCTTACTCATCCGTCTCCAGAATGATACTGAAGAGGTGCAAAACACGAAAATATTCGAACGACGTTAGTGTGCGGTGTTTTTTACGCTCGAAATGTTCTCGGGCTGATAAAATATAGCATTTGATGTTTTTCCCCTGTGATTCAACACCAGCTGGATCTCTCAATGCTTCTCTCTCTGTCAATTCTCTCAATGCTTGAACTTCCTTATGAAAATAACCCCATCGTTTTTAAAAGGTTCGTGCACGATAAGCTATTTTAACGACATTCCTGTGAGGTTAACAATTCCAGTCATCGTTTGAATTGTTTCAGGATTTCTTAAGCAATTTCTCTAACCATTGCGGATAATTCCACTCTCACTCAAACCTTAGTCAAACGGCAACTCCAGCGATACCGGAAAAAGCTGCTTAACTTGAGTTGTACATTACAATATCGTGCCACCGTGCGGTGTTTATGAGAATTTTCGTATAACAATAAAACGTTTATTGACCGCTGGTTGTGCTCATTGACAGTCGTTTTCTAATAATGGCTTGGAATGTACTGTGACATTACTTCACGTGTATGAGTACGGTGACGTGCGAGGTGCGTGTGCTCAGTTTTGCTTTCGAAACTTGGTGTTCATGGTTGACTGAAGGAAACCGACTAAACCTTTGGTTATCCTCGAGGTATATTTCCACAGACGTTTCCAATAAACCTTGGCTGGGTGTGTGACGATCTAATGTCAGTAATTACAGTCAGACAATCAAAGGAACGAAGCCGGAGTCCGATACACTGGTCATTCTCGCCTGCTTTTTGGGCTTAATTGGTTTTATTCGCTGGGATTTGTACTTTCAGAGCACAAACCCTCTTAAATGTTACGGTGGCATAAAGCAAACTTCATAACAAATGTTCTGTCGCGTTCACTGTGGCGCACGGTTTGTTTGGAACGTAGTTCGGCCTTCATCACTCTGGGATAACCGAGTGGAGAGCGTGCTAATCTGCGGCTTGCGACGACTTAACTTCAACTTGTCGAAACTTGCCGATAACAAAACGGCGGAAGAGAAATGGTGAGAGAAATTCGACGCAATCGTTGCCATTGGTGACTGATGTGTTACTAGCTAGCTTGATTATTAACAGTCAACCGACAAGGTATATCCATCAGAGTCCCGAAGTGAGTGCAAAAATTACCAGCAAGTCATAGTAAGCAACGCTTGTTAGTCGAAAAGTTAGCATTGAAGTCAAAATTAAAAATTGACAATTTTCCAAACCTATAGTTAACTAGTACAAGAATTCGAAAAGCACCGAAGTATCTTTCTTTTCGGTAGTGAGAAGTCTGAACTCTTGTTTGGGATTTCAGCAGTGAGGGAAACAGTATACCGCCATCATGATTCAAATGGGTTTTGCACCAGGTCTGGACTACTGCGCACAATTTCCGATCGAATGACGTGAAAGAACGTTTTGCTAAGCTAGGCTGAGAGTTGCTGGAACCGAAGAGATGAATAAATTGCTGCTCCCTTAGCTCCACTGTTTGGGTTGGCTCTACCTCATAACACAACTACGTACTGAAATTTCATGTGATGCCGCATTGGCTTCCGTGTTCTTCAGTCACACTGTTAGTCAAACCTAACGTTTGAGTTGATCTTAACCACCTCTGCGGTGAAATCTCCGTTGCAAATCTTAACCAGTCACCTGATACTAGCCATACTAACAAAGGTCCGGATGAACGATCGATTCGTCATGAATGATGTTAGCAATGCTCAATAGGCAACCATATGGCAAAACTATGTGAAGGTAAACACAGGCACTCCGAAAATAAGCAACCAATATTTAGCTTCGAGATCTCACTGGACTTAGCGTTATTGTGTTCAGTTGTATCTGAGTGACCCTAAGAAGGACCGTGGCGGTGTCCGAGTTCGATGTTCACACGATGTCTATAATAGGCCTCCGTGAGAAGCAAAAGTAAAAATCAAAAGAAGACTGAACAGAAGCATGAGGATTAACAATTGGCTCACTTTCTGAACTTAGGTTGTGCAAATTTACGGGACGAATAATCTTTAGCGTTGAGACGAAAATGCTTCCCTACTTAGATAGGTTTCATCTTGGTTATCTTTCAGCTGGGGTCTGAGTTAGTTTCACGGGGTGCGAGTTACAGTACCTTCGTCACGTTACATGGGTATCTTTCTCGGAGCTGCGATATCTAATGGAGTTTTCACAGGTCCAGTCGAAAGTGTTAAGAGTTTCGTTAGATGTCCTAGTATAGCTTTACTGAACAGGAAGAATTGTTAAGAGTTCCAGTCATATCAACTTTTCAATGAATTGTTCCTTTTTCAAAACTAATTTCACTGGGACCGGCTCCTTGAGAAGAGTGCTGATAAGAATATTCTTCATCACAAGGCAACTACTGATATGAGCAAATTAACTTGCAAGTCTACAAGTTCAATTTTTTGGGGCGTTGCCCTTTCATACTAAGATGTACTGGCATTTTTCACTGTGTCTTGAGGGATTGAAATGACTTGGTGCACGTTCTTAAGTATCTCGATAAAAACCAAAAGAAGTCAGTCCATACTGAAAAGCCGAGAAGCGCTGTACAGGTGTTTCATCGTTATTTGGATTCATCAGCGCTGCACACCTCACGAAACTCTACGAAATTCGTGACCTCCAGGCTAGTAGTTTGATCATCTAATTGGTACATCACGATGATCAGCAGTTTGGTTAACTGGAGTTGTATTCTGAATAACCGGAAACAGGAAAAAACTCAAGATGAAGACGTGTTTCAGCAGTGGTCACATCCTACTTTTATTAATTAGGTATTCAGACTTACGCTTTAGAGACCATTTCTAAGTAACTAAAGCAACTTATTAAATGCTCCAACTGATCACCCTCGCACTGCCAATCAAACAGAAATGGTAGAAGTTGTTCGTTATAGAACCTTTGTGAATAGTGATATAACCAACAACATGGGACTTACATGCACCGTTTTAAACGTCACTAGTATTGGACAGAGCATGACTTTCCCTTTTATAGAAAATTCCACTGAATCGTCCAATTGGATTACATGCTCCCAAATAATCTGGAAAGAAATAAGTTTGATAAGCTTTTCCTCAACTTTTGTCAGACGAGAAGTTTCGGCGTCTGACTGGTTAGTTTGGCTTGAACAGACAGTGAACAGAACCACAAATTCTTTCGAAAAATGATTGTTATTCTCACGGAGTGAATATACGTGCGGTCCGGCTAACTGGATTTTATTATCATACGGGCCAGGAATACTTTTTGAATTCTTCTGAATCTCTTCTCTCTCTCAATATATATATATATATATGATTCGATTAAAGACTTGACTAGACGAAAAACACCCAGTCATATGCATCCTTTGCAACCATATGAGTGGTAATAAAACAACTAAAATCATAATGCCGTCAAAAATTTTAAAAGTCAACCATAAGCATGCTTATTAAACAGGAAATCTGGAACTTGGGCACTGAAAAATTCCCCCCGACAGTTTACTATATCGTAACCGTTTGCCATCAGTTAATCAAGCAACTGGACTTGTGTGAAGACCGAGCTAACCAGAGGAAGCAGGTTTAGGTCTACAGATTTCTTCACCCGACACTGGCGCTTGAATGACGTGCAGTTGAAATTTATGGTGACTTGAATTATGTCCTGAGAACATGTCAGAAGTTCAGTTCAGATGTGGATAGAACCCACTACCGGGTTGGCACCACCCATTAAAACTAGACCGGTGTTTGTTGATAAATGAAAACCGTCGCAGTACGCAGAATTATCATGTTAACCTGGTCAGTTGAAAATTCACCGGGTACTCAGACGATATCGATCTTAGCTGGCCAACTTGGATGATTAAAACAATGCATACCGATCATCATATGCATAACGTTTCCTACCCCGACAACTTAAAATACCAGGCTCAGTGTGCCCCATTCTCTGTAGACGCCACATAAAGGCAGCAGCATCGTAACTTTGGTTCAGCTAACCGGTGGTGCATTTGATCCATGGACACGAAGACTTAGATGTTTCGTTTTTGACTAGGTTGGGCGCAAGGTTTTGGACGACACTTCGGATCGTATAGCTGCTAAAGCAGTTCACTGCACGTAAGCGTTGTAGTAAGCAACTGTCCTCTAATATGCCAAGCTAGACCTTGGCTAGGGAAGTCACCACTGTACCACACGAAACGGTGCTGAAGTATTCACACTGAAGTCGCACATCAGTTTACATAGTTTGTGCACAAAAACATGGCCGTATAATTCTTTCGTGAAGTGTATATGGCGGTCACTATGGAGAGTTTGTACTTAATAGCAGTATTTTTGGAACACCTAACGGAATTATGGTGCCCAGCAAAGTGTAAACTCCCAGTGAACAACTGAACCGGTTGCTCTAACGAGGGTAGTTTCTGTGAGGGTGAGCGATAAGTCTACTTGCAGTACAAATATTTTGAGATATGTATGGTGTTTTATCCTCTTCTTTTGAGGCAGACAATGATCAGTAGACTTCGGCCAGCAAATCGCACCAACCGTCATCACTGTGTCACGTCATATATATGTAGATTTAGCTGGCTATAAATCTTTATCCTGTTGGTTGTATTTTTACTGTATATTGTATTGTATTGTATATTTGTATTTTTTTCACTCTTGTAGTGTTGTAGGGTTGTAGTGTGGTACTGTTGTTCGACGTTCGAAATCCTGGTACTAAGTTATGATGGACAAACTAATGTTGCCATAAGTCAGTCACATCTCACATCTAAATTTGGAGCCAGATACTTGGGTTATGTTAACACATCACCAACTCCTGAAGCATACTGATGACGTCCTATGGTTTACATCTTACATCCTGACACATTTCGACGGTATCATTCCAAGGGGCCAAATGGACTTCAAACGGAAGCCAGTTTAATACATTATTGTCGATGTCCTTGTTTTTTATAGGCTCATCTAGCATCCAACTCTCCGTGTGCGGTGTTAGCTTGAGCATCTCACAAAGCAAATAAACTGGAAGAATGGAAGTTGAACAAATGCGATAACACGCTGCGCTGTAGTGTTGGGGAAAGTAGCTATCCAACACGAAGTGGGATCCTAGATTTTCGAGTGATCATTGAGGTTGTGGCTGGTTTATGAGGAAATGCAATAGACGAAGCACACGCTTTGCCAAACAGTCATCCGGATCACTTTTTTAAACGGTAGCAGGGACCGAAAGTATGGGTAATAATGACATTTTATTGGTTCTGAAGAGATAAAGAAACGTCGTGCCAGGGCCAGTTAGTTGTCATTATGGATGCGAATCAGTGACACAGAAGCCATTGAGACCTGATGAATATAGGGCACTGTATGGTGAGATTAACCCGCTAGTCAAAAAGAACTTTGGCTGGATAAAACGACCTCAGTGTGTGATAAACCTAGTTGTCGTTTGTTGACAAATAGCACTTTGTGTTCGCTTCTCCTCTCCCTTATTGACTCTACATTTTTATTTGGTGAGAAGTACCGATTTGATATTTCTCCATAGAATTACGATAGTTTGTGTTACATTCGTGAACTCAGTAATCCCTTAGGTACTGGGAATCCGTTCGAAATAGGTGGCAACTTCAGATCCTTTATTGATAAGTGTACAAAGGGGTGAGTGGGAAATCTACCTTTATTTTACTTGGGAAGAAGTTGACTTTATGGTTAATGTTTTGCAGTCATTGCGCTGTTTCCTGTAGGTCCAGTTAGACTAAATTAATCCGAACCGAAATTCTTGGAAGTGCACAATGGTCTTATTCCAGATATTCTTCAGTAGTTTTGGCAACCTTTTTGCTCTTAATCCATTATTTTATGCTGTTCGTCTGCCATTATTACCCAATTTCTTAAAAAGGAACATATTATCGTCAGACAATACTTTTGGCTTTCTTCAGCTTCCAGTAACAGTCCGTTCAGCTCCCTGATGGGTATCTTCGTTGAAAAACATGTGTGCTTTTCCAAGGTCATATTCAGATAATTTGTGATGATGTTTCCCACTTGTTACACAGATATGATCACTTGGCCTTCGAGGCCATTCTCTTCACAGTACGAGTGTACATCTGGAAGTAAGGACATCAGCACATAACACTATGTGGTTCCTTAGTATATTCGCCTGTTAATTTCAGATGCATCGTTCAGAGCTGAGGTCCAAAAATCAATATGTGCACGATCCGTTCTTCATTGCTGAAATTTCCTCTACTTCTATGTCCCTCTGTTATTAATCCCACTTATTTCGGCTCTTTATTTTTTATTATACACTCCTCTCTATCTGTTGTTCCGTTCGTTGAGGTTTGCCGTCAAACTTTTCATCAACAGTCGTAATGTCATGAGTGGGTAGCGGTGTTATTTGGGCTGGTGACGATACCCTCTCAAACGAAATGCGAAGCCCGCTGAACAGAACAGCGGCCATCTGTACAACCTCATCTACTAATGTTTGTCTTAGTAGCTTACCCCTGTATGTTGGCAGTGAAGGAATCTTGTCTGAAAAGATGCAAACAATAAAAAAAGTTGGATAATTTGTTGTCGAATTTCCTCTGAAAAGTTTTTGTAGGATGACTAATGACATTGATTTGAATACAAGCATACCAACATGTCCATACTAAGCAATTTTAAACTCTTGTTATTCTTCTCTGCGGATGTCGCTTCATCAACGTCCTAAATGGGGAAGTAACGTTTTCTTATCAGCATTTGTATGTGTATGTATACGCATGTATGTATTTTAACTGTGTATCTGGCAGTCTACTAGCATATTATACGTACACAAGTTTTACATTTATATTATAGCACGACTCAGCGTTTACCAATTAGTGTTCTAGAAGGTTTTTCAGCAAATGGGTGGAACATCACAATGGTATATTATCTATCATTAACTCCCCTGAATTACAATGGGATTCCACTAATGCAGCGCACAGACTTCTTTTGAAAGGACAGTGTAAGATCAGAGGATAAAGTATTTCTTGATGTGATTTACGGTGGAACCGGCTCTAGAGTTGTTCGAACAACCTCACTAATAGTGAAAAAATTCGAATCAAAGCGAATTTGGGACTTGTTGAAAGTTCTCTTGTGAACACTTCACGCCTAAGTGAAAACTAAGCAGGGGTTATCTCAACTGCAGGTGAATCAATCGGCTTTTGGATAAAAATTTCCAGTGTGAGGGATGACAACGGTGCTGGTGATCGCCCTCAGTTGTTCAGCACAGCAACTTCATATAAGTGCCACATCAAATGTCCTTCCCATTAAACTTATAGTGTGGTTGCTAACTTGCATGAAATGGAGAAATACCATTTTTTAGTACCGTTATTCCCGACTGTTTCATTCTGCTCTGCAACGAAGATATCTCAAAGAATTTTCGAGCTTGTTACATATTCGAATAGTGAAATCTTCTGCTCTAGTGCCTCCACGGCACAGATTTTTCATACCTTGTAATGCGATGCTCGATCGCTTGTGCGGTGCTTAACAGAAAACTTTGAATTCCAGGTACTGCTCAGTCCAGGTAGGTTTTCAATGGACAGAATGTGACATGGACCTGTCAAGATTTTCCCCCTATAAAGAGGTTTCTGAATGAGACTCGACTATCGGCTTTATACATAAGGGTAAAAAATATATTGGGGTATGTTGAGGCAAAATTTAAAAGCAAGTGACTAGTATGCATCCGAGCTTGTTTACCGTTTTGGAAAAATTTATCACTAGTGTGTCGGGTGAACTACACGAAACTTTGTCCTGTCACAGCAGGTGGTGCGAAAAATAGTGTGGCTATGACATAATGCTCGAATATATTTGTGGGGTCGGACACCTGTCGGATTTCACTCTCACTTTAGGATGGCGTGTGAAAAACACGATTAAAGAGCAGTCTCATTTGACTCCAACATTACCTTTTAATGGGGCTGAAACTTAAAGTATGGTCGATTAAAAAGTTATCAAGATCAATTTCGAAAATCTGCATTGTCAGCCTGTGAAGTTCACATGAACAATTGAAAGCGCTATTCGGTCTAAATCTACATCTAGAACCAGTCAACACTTGACCAGGTGTTGTGAACTCCGTACTTGAGAGATGATGGCGCCTTATGCTATCTAAATTTGAGTTATTCACATCGATGATCAGCCTAACGGTTTAGTCTTCGTCTTCTAGCCAGTAGGTATACGTTTCTAAATTGAATGGAAATTCATAAAATGCTATGATTCCCAGTAACGATGAAGGACTTCTCAGCTTTTCAATATCGGATGAAATTTTATTTCAAATTGAATGAATTTAGTATAAATGTTTCGCACTCTCCTTACGCAACATAAATGGTGGTTGTCAAAAGATTGCGACTACAGCAACAACGACAATACTGTCATACTTGGACCGAATAAGGAGCCAGTGACCGTGATCGTGAGAAAAACTTAGAAATAAGATCATGCACGTTTTTTTCGACAGGTTGGTTCTTGCTCCAGACTACCATTTGTACTTGGCTTCGTTTCCCAGCCAGTTTTAAAATATCTTGGCCAACAGATTGTAACACACCGTTTCTTGACTCCCGTAAGATTCATAAAACTGGTCTTCTCATCTGCTCTACACTAACAGTAAATTACTGTAGAATGTACCTTAAGTTTGAGCCGACTGTTACTCTGAGGTACCGAATTCCTATGGAGAAACTTGTGAGCACCGCAGTACGCCTGACAACTAGTGTTTGGGAAAACAATAAGTGAGAGAAAACGTAGGTCATTTGATATACATTCCGTGAAAATATTCAACCGCTTCTATGGTTAATACTGTACGACGATTTTGCAAACTAACAGTGTAGGATTTGTATTCGCATTGCCGCAAAAGCAGCTTTCTCAACGTCTGAGCAGACCAATACATCGTTCTTTCACTTTCGTTGAGCTCATTCCTAACAAACGTAGTGAAGTCTACATCTAAGACTGTGATAAGGCACATCGTACATGCACTAGTTTGTAAGTTGACCAGATTATCGCCAAGCGGCTTTTCTCACATATCTTAATGAGAAATTAGGAAACGCACAACAACATTAATCGTCAAATAAAGAAATACCCAATTGCACTCATTTGAGTAGCTCGTATATGGAAGTCAAGGACCATGTGACTATGTCCGTTCGCCCACGTGACAAATGAAGTTGCTTAAGCTTTGTAGGAGGGCACTGCAACCACCTCAGCTAACATCCAACAACATAGGAAAACTAGATGAAGTCCAATCAGCATCTAGTAGGAACAAGACGCAATCCACATAACGAGCGTACTATCGCTAAATCAACTTTCAGTCACCATTTGACGGGGACACCCAGAAACCTGTCGTAACTATAGACCAAAACTGAAAGCCAAAACTAGTTTCACTGAACTGCACAGCTACGACTCCCTCGAATTTTGGTTAAAACAACCCATTAGAGTGTGTACCCAGAAAAACGACCAGACTCGGGTTTCCGAATAGGAACTACCGGTATACTCTGCTGCCAGTTTTGAATGCTTTCTCACCAGTGAAAAACAAAGACGTCGTATCTGTTTGTTTATATACTTCCTTCTCAGAAAAACGAAATATTGGTGGTTGGCGTGTTGTTGGGGAACTACTTGCTTCACGTTCAGTTCAGTGATTCGGAAATATGTGCAAACCGTTTCATGAGACCTTGATCAAACCACCTAATTTGGAAACTAAATTGCTCTTTTCCTCCCTGGGTTCAACAAGCATCTTGACTAGTTTACTTACCGGTAGCTTAGTTTGCTGGAGTTCGGAATCACTGTTGATTAGCCTCAAAGCTGCTAGGGCACTGAAAAAATGAGTCACATAAACAGCCCAGATGGCATAATCAAATCTGACGGCGCAATGGTGCGGTGGATTTTTTTAGTTTGCCTATCGCCTTTTATTAAAGTAAACAGTTATCAATGATTCATTTCACACACTTCAATGGCGGGCATTAACCAAGCGATCTGTGATCAGAAATAATTGTTACATACAAAAGGGTTCATTATTTTTAACTGTGCCAACCTGCTATCTATACTGAACTCGATAATACCATTCCCTGAACGAAGGGTTTTTCGGTCCTTCCAAGCTTTGGGGCTTATGCAGTGGTGTTTACAATAAACAACCTTCTAACCCACGAAGAACTCCGTAGAAGGGAGTCAAAAAAGATCCACTCTAGAATATCCAATAATTACCAGAAGCCTTCTAGAACGCAACACGAAGTGAATTATGGGAAGAATGTACGCCTTAAATATAAAATGTTTTTGGGTTAGTCTCTGCTTGCTTATAGATAAATGGTGATTTAACATATCTCTTGTAAAACCTAGCACAAAGGTAGGTAACTAGACAAAAGTTTGTTTGCACACACAGTAGCTCTCACGCACGACTGTGTGTGTACCGTCTAGACTCGAGATCAAGATGCACTCCATAATCGCCAGAACTTTACGCGTGTTTCCTTGATGAACCTTGATGTAAATTGATGCTGCAAGACCGGGTGGGATCAAACCTAAACTTCATACTTGCATATGAGCCAATAGACATGATATATAAATGTATTCACCTGGAAACTTGCATAAGTTTCGATAGACTGGCTGAGGACAAGATTACTTCTTGAATCGAGAAGACTAGGACAGCTTTTGTCAAACTGCTCCACCTACGGAGCAGATGTGAACTCAGTTTGTCTGTCGAGGTCAGAATGTATCCCGCTGCACCGTGACCCACGCTGCTTTCCTTGCTCGGAAACGTGGCTTGCAAGGGGCAGAGGATGTACAAATGCTATCAGTGTTTGTCATCATTGTTTCCGAAGCATTGTCCGGGTCTGGTGGAAACATCGGATCAGCAATGATGAGGTGCTTTAGATGGTTCTGGGAGAAAAAGAATTATCTCACGTTGGTTGAGTTACTTCTGCTTTGTAGTTTGCGTTAGTTATCTGCCTCGCAGGGCTTTTCCTCCCAGCCCTGTGATGAGCGGAAGATACAGCGAGGTGAACAGTCTATGGCCTGGCAGCGAAGTATGAAAATACTGACCAGTAGACTCAGTCGGTTTGATAACTACCTTCTCCCTGGGTGGGGACTAGAGGAATCAGCTCTCCAGTGGTTAATGACACCATCAGACGTGGCTCATTCATGCTGTCAGTGGCGTTCTTTTCTCCAAATCTATCGCTTTTTATGCTTACCAGGCAAGTTGCCCATCACGAGAGCGATATAGAATTCAAACTAAATGTTTATTCCATCACTCCCAATGCTTGAATGCATCACCCCTGCTTTCCCATTTTCCGCTGACTGAAACTCTAGTAGGTGAAACCAAGGTACTTTTGGTACACGGCTTATAACCGATAAGCTGACTGACTATCTGAATGGCTGAAGAACCGATGCCTCGGGTAAGTAAGTGGGATGGACGGTTCTATGAATAGTCCCAGTTCCTGCCAGGCTGAATGTTTTCATTCATGACTCGCTGAAAAGCTGTCTGTTTCAGCCAATCGTTATTGAAGTTTCTCATGTGGTTGTGCGATCTGCGTCTATTTGTTCTCATTTCCACCTTTCAACTTAGCCCCTCTTCGCTTTCTGAGTACTTGTTATCTCCTGGACTTTTTACCCACTATTCGTACGTAGTAATCTGGTAGCTATTGTCCCCGTTGCACCACATTATCCACCACCAAGTGATCCAAGCAAGGTTTCAATGAACTCTAAGACTCACGCTAGAAAGTACTATCGGTAAGTAAAGTTTGGTTAGGTATTTTGATTAATGAAGAGGCAGATTTTCTTCATGGACCACAGTACTCACAGTGTTGTTAAAATCATTCTACAGTCCACGGCCGGTTTCGCCCCTAATGTGGCTCATCAGGAAGGCACAGTCCCTAGTTGCCGTTAGCCTTAGGTTCTACCAGAACATCAAGTTGTATACAGTTGGCGAAATACACTTACTTTCAGGTTAAGCTGGTACTAACGAGAGACCTAACTGGTCTCTCACTTCGCGAAATACACTCATTTGCAAATCAATTTGGTTTTTGCGAGAGACTCACCTGGAACCCAGCTGAATCTCCCGTTTGTGATGTTTTCAGGTCTCTCACTTATCATATTATTCAGCTAAACGCGCTATACAGGGTTACCTCATGCTGGTATGGTATTTGAGGTATCCTAGTAAATTTTCCTGACGGACCACACTACCCATAAGGTTGCTGGTAACAAATCGATAGGTCACTACTGGAATCTCCCTTCTCAATGCTCACTAAGTCAATGCAGTCTCCGTTAGGTTTCTGATAAGTACGGGAAACTGAGGGTTACAGCAGACTATTGTGAATGGAGTGCTTTGATTTTGACTTTATTCTGGCTTGGATAGACTATCTGAACAAGAATCATACGTCAAATTTTGCATGACAATGAACTTCGTAAAAATTGCTTGCACAGTACACGTTAAGGTTGTGGTTTTAGGATGTTAATTATTTTCCTATAGATTTTGGGGATGCATAACTTCACTATCTGTTCTTGATGATTTCTTTCTAGGCGTCTGTAACTGCTGCTAGACAGTGGCGGATAAGTCCGCTTGTCCTAGTGAACATTTTTATCGGATCATCAACATCAACCGATCTGTTCATGTGATTGAGGCGAACATGAAAATATACGGAATATTTTGATATCGGGTTGTGTTAAAGTTTTCACGAATGGAAAACTGATGAACAGAGTAGACCCTTTTGGCCTTTTGTGCCCACATAGTTCAGCTGTTGGTGGAGGTAAAAAATCTGTTCCACCTCCACAAAATTAGTGACAAATTGTAATCGGAGCTGAACCCATTTGGTGCCTAACTACTGGAACCTCAATAATTGCAGATAGGACCCCAGGTCCAAGCAGAAAGGTAGAAGCCAAAGACGGTTGTTCCAAATAGTGTCTTATCTACCTAAGTTTGGGCATTGTCATAGTGATGAGTTTCAGGATAGTAACATATGGTCATTTGGACGAGGTTGACGGAATTACGTTTTGACAGAACCAAGCGTTTGCACATAGAACTGATATGAGATCGTGAGTCCCCCATTGTTTGGTTTTGTCCGGCCGGAAACAGTGTAGTAATTAGGCGCTACCTGTTTCGGAAGATTTTCGGCAGCGCTGCTCATACCACTATGATTGTCCTCTACTCGACTGGCTAGTGTGCTACTGAATACATACCAGGGGAACAACCAAGAGCGACCCGGAATGAGGCTGCCAAGGCTTTATGCAAAATGAATCACATGAGCACAAATCGACAATCGAAAGTACACACTGGGCCGGGTCATTAGTCAAAGCTGTTGTACGTCTGTCGACGGACACCACCGAAGATGCACACACAGACACGATCTAGTCACAAGGGAATGGAATGACTTAATCACCTGGTAAAAATAAATCCTCTGAAAAACGTCGAAAATCAAGAGGTTAATTCGAATCCAACTTTATTTCCAGCTGGGTTTGCAAGGGTAATCGCACAACAACTGATGGCCCAGATGAGAATAGACCCACTAAAATACAAAGGTTTTAGGGATTGGATAGCTGCCGAGAGGCTGAATGGAGCTTTGATATGCCGTGATTGTGCGTAGTGGTTTCAGAAGCATTTTCGAAACAAATGTAAGGCACCAATGGAAAATACACAAAGTAGTCAGTTCAGAATGGAGGCGAAATTCATCATCCTATCAATACTAAACTGGAGTCAGTTTATTTTTCGCAAGGGAAGTATGGCACAGCATCCGCAAACATTAGTAATCAAGTGAATCTACGAAACTAAAATCTAGTTATATGGATGGCAAAACATTACCTACAAATAACCTCATTCTTCGTGATGTTTCGGGTCTACTTAAGTCCGGAAACGGAAGTTTCAATTCAATCTGTGCCCTTCAAAAAGGGAACCTATGGAGTGCAGAGATGCTTCGAATAGTTGTTAGATCCCATGCCCTTCCGAGAGTGAAAATTACTCCAGATATGCCTAAATGGCCGTAAATAAGGATAATTAACATTTGTTTATCAATTTTTGGTATGACGCCTAGAACCAACGATTGCGCATTTCTCAATGAGACAGGATATGTTCCAGGTGATCATTTTGACTACGTATACCCAACGTTTGTCTTTCTGTGTCCACTATTTACTAAATAGACCAATCGATGTAGCCGTGTGCACTGAGCAGCCTACCAGGAAGGCATCTGAGTTAGGTCAGATGGTACTCAACACAGTAAAGCAAGCTAAAACTATAAGCCCACGACTGCTGCACGTGCAGTAGACGTAGATGTCCGTCGGCAACGTAAATGTGTTTTTCGAACTTACAGCATTATCTTCTTCTTGTTAGGCCTTCGTATCCCTTCCTCTTATTCTGTTATCCCAAAGAGTAGGGAACTTTTAGCCACAGTGAACAAAAATGAAAATCGAGAACTTTGGAACTTTGAACATGGCTCTAAAGTGAGTGTCTTATGGTTTTGGGTCCAGAAAAACTTGAGGACAGACTGGATTTGAGAATATAACCATTGCAGGCCAACCCACCAAATACAGTGCTGCAGTACGTGGGCCCACGGATCCTCAGAACTACCCCCATCGCCACGCTGTGAGAACGGCAGGGTCGCTGAATCACGTGGAGCAAACACACAGACTTCAGGACTGACAGACCTATCGCTCATGGGTGATGGGTGCAATACTTTGAGCCTAAGAGATGATTAACAACAAAAGCTACACGCGCAATATTTTACGGGTGAAATTAACGCCAAACGTATGTAATTGCGCGCTGAGGTTCGTTCACGTATGCCGTACCACTAAATACTGCCAGTCCACTCGCCTGGTGGTTAACTTTTCAAATTTATACGTGTAATCAACCAACCAACTGGTGCAGTAGTTTCCAATAACTCCTAAAGAATTCACGTCAAAAGGTTATCCTCCCTTTTCAGGTCTGATGATTCTACCGACTCGAGCAGTTGAGTAGCATCCATTCATTGGTAATTCATTGCTACATAAAGAAACAACACAAATGGTATTGTACCAATCGTTTTTTTGCTGCTACCTCAATGTTCTTTTTTCGTTCTTAGTAGAGTTGGGTAAATGTGTTTTCATTGGCCTGTCAAAGGGAATGGGAGTGTCAATATGAATTTGAAACAACTATGATTTAGGCATAATATACCAATGACCATGCAACATCTAACAGTTCGAGGAATTCAACTTGTCAACAGCTACTAGATAATCACGAGCCTATTTTGTTTCCAGGAGTGAATTTTCCCCACAGTAATCGATTTTGAATGTGAGAAAGACACGTTACTGACGTGGGTTCAGGCATTGCACATTTTTTTCTTATTTGGGCTCTTCAATTTCTTACCAGCTTACTTATAGTGGCTATTAATCTATCAGTTTTATTGAGCTTGTATCCTTTTCCTTCACTTTGCGGATTCAGGTAAATAAGCTGATGAGAATGCCACAACAGGTACTGTTCGCCATTCAGGCAGCTGAAAAATCCATGCGTACTTTTCAAAAACTAAGCTAACCGGTTTGTTCTGACACACTCCATCTTGACGACCCTCAAGCGTCTACCGGACAACCGATCAGCTGGTAAATGCAGCTCTAGCTGAAATGATAGTTTCAATTGGATTGGAGGTTTTCCGCCCGCAAGGCATCCAAAAAACAAAACAGAAGTTTGCTTGTGAGTCTGATGGCTACTTTTCAGTTGTGTGCGCCTGACCAAGCTAACGCATGACTCTATCGACTGGCTAGAAATCGTCCCTCTCATTTTAATGCACAGTAACGTTGTAGACTAACCACATCATCATGAAGACACTGTGGGGCCAATCCTGCTAATTCAGGGATGCTGAAATTACTTCCGATACGTGTGAGCAATGATAGGTGAAAAACGGCACCGACCTACAGGTTTAGACAGAAAATGTTCCATTGTTTTTGGCAAGCGTCTTTAGAAACAAACTGTCAGGAAGTAAACAGGATCCACAGATATTTCGGATGTGAAAGAAGAGACTTCCTAAATGCTTTTCATTTTCATTAGATCACTTGTAGTAAGACGGTCGACTAATTACATCCATTTGGGGAAACTTTGATTTCCTTACTTTTTTAGCCCCATCCAGATATGAGCATCTTTGTTGGGCCGTTCTGGACTGAACAAATAATCTAATTTCGCAGTGGAATTTAAAAAGTTGGAGGTATCTTGAATCATCGATTATTCCACCATGAACTTGACGACAATCTACTAGTGTGGTACCATCTAATTTCCCTTCTAAAATACTTAAATTTATTTCCTGGTTGGAAATCCTAAGTGACCACCTTTGATAATGGAAATTTTGTAGAGTAAAAGAAATGTATTGCTCCCTGTTTTTCAATATATTTGCTCTAAAGTGGGATGTTATCACACTGTGGTACCTTCTAAGTCATTAGGATAAGTGAGTGTAGACATACTGTAAACTCCATTAAACCTCTGCTGGTGCTCTATACATCAGGAATTATAAAAAATTGTGGACGAAGAAGGTCTTATTAATGGTTGCTTATATAGAAAACATAGTGAAAAAATGAAGCATATTAGAAGTGCAAAAAACCTTGGCGAAGTGCAAGCATTTGCAAATTAAGTTGCTACTAACCACATACTCAGCTGAATACCAGCCGAATCCTCCGTTTGAGGTATTATCCAACTGGACTTGCTATACAAAGACTACCCCTTGTTTTAGTTGGTACAATATTTGACATGCCATAGAATATTTTTTGACGAAATGGTGTGCCTTTTTGAATCACGTACCTGGGTATTGCGCGTATTTACAGCCAGCGGGATCTTCTGCCAAAAATTTCTTCCCACCACTGCCCGGCTATTTTTCTAATAGTCTCCGTGGATTTGCTGTTTTCTTGTGTTTTTAACTTGGAAAAATTGTAGCGGGTAGTGGGTAGTGGGTAACTTCACCACTCCACTCTTCACCTTTTACCACAAATGATGTACTCTATCGGCTAATTGCTTCATAGTCAACGCTCGACTTCTGAGCTTTTCCTTCGCTCCACGGCAGTAACCCTTCTTTGTGGCTAATCATCTCTCTCTAATATTTTATCTTTTATACGTCTCTCAGCTGTCGTCTTCTAATTATATACTTCAATTGGTTCCTATTCTAAAATAATCATGGGCAATCATGGTTAATCATCTCTCTCTAATATTTTATCTTTCATACGTCTCTCAGCTGTCGTCTTCTAAGTATATACTTCAATTGGTTCCTATTCTAAAATCCTGTAATCTTCTTGAAAAATTCCACCTAATGGGCAGTCTAGCCCAGCTCCATAGAGATGTTTCCTGACCTTAAATGCTAGGTAGTTCTGTGGATATTTCTCGTGAATTCTTCTAGTCCCGTTAATAAGAATCTTATTGACGTGGCTACCCCGATGCAAACCCTCATCGGTTTTCGCACATCCAGCTTCAGGTTTCGTATTGGCCACTTTCTATCATCTCAATTTCTATATTGTCGCTTTGACCTGTATCTTTATGAATGGAACTCTGTTTCCTCTCTCAAATACAACCGCGGTGTACTCACCCTCCGAATGTGCTCTTCTACAACTTTACCTTCTTGAACCTCTCCAAGCAATTCTGTTAAATTGTGCTACATCCAGCCTTTGACTTATTTACTGTTTTTTGACTTCTTTAGCTAGGGCTACTAATACAAGTACCCACCATTGATCGCATTCTCCTAGCCTAGACTTGCATTATCAGTCTGATTTCCCGTCATTTCTCTGGCATCTGCAAAACTCTCCATATCCACTGAGCCTGGCAAATTAACCAATGAAGCTCATGATGTTTGACGTGTTCCTAATAGGTTAAGTAAGTTGCTACGTCCAAGGTGTCATCGCCTGGCCCTAGCACTAACATTGTATCGACATCATTAATACGGTCAAACTCGTGAAGTACGCTACTGGTGCTTATGGCTGAGTCTGCTTATACCTTATCCGAATCCTGTTTGTTTTTCGAGTCCTTCAGACCTCTTCTTTATTGGTTTACTGCCAAACTGCCCTGCATCTGACCATCCAAAAACATTTCGAGTTCTGCATCTACCTTCTCAATCTATTAAATAGTCCAATCTTATCCACATAAATTCTATTTTAGAGTCGACCGCCCCTCCTCCGCCTTCGCAAAGCTTCACTGGTTTCTTGTGAAATCAGTAAAGTGACAATTTATTGACGAGCTACGTCTGGGCCGCGAGACTGTTAATGACTTCAGCCTTTCAGGTAAGTACAGCCACCGTCATATCATAGCAACCGATCTTGAGGACACTCGTATTTCTTTCTACCCATCCGAGCCTGCTAAAAAATCTCCTTACTCTTCCGTGGTCTCTGACACTGCCTGTAACTTTTGTTGTCGGTTTGTTTACTTTTTCCAATTGAACACTCACGACGAAGCCTTCATCGCATATTAGTGGCATGCGTTTATCTTTGCTGTCCTACTACATCCGAGCCTTTGTGAACCAATGCTTACCTTGTTATCCAACTGAACTATCCTTGGTATACATATTTAAATATCCATATATGCGTATACGTGTTCACATTCATATACCAGCACACATGCATTCTTATTTTGCTCGTACCTTGAACGCTTTTGCAATTTCACAGCTTTCAATCAGAACCTCACCGAGTGCTCTCCAATGAGGAGACTGTTTCCGTCAAGATAAGGATGTTATTTTGGCGGGATATGCAGTATGTTCTTGTATGTAACTCGAATTTTTGTGTCTTTTGTATGGATTTAGGCACGTAAAATTCATCGTCAGTGTTGGATGAATCGCTGTGTTGACAGTTCAACCCTAATTCTATCTTCTTCTATCCTGATTTTGGGAGTAAAAGCCACTGTTCGTTAATCTTACATCACTCTTATTTTAAAATTGGGTTAATTTATATCTTCTAAGGCTCGTTTTTATGTGAATGACGAAAATGACTACGAACATCCTCGAAGGTTTTACTAGGATTCATTGCATATTCCTCCCATAAAAGGAAAACAGTTTCAGGTGTTGCAACAAATTTTTGCTTGTCTCACCGCAACTTCATATTGTCCAACACACTTGACGTCACCAGTTACCACTGCTTGTCGGTTTACACTACGAAAACAAGCAAAGGCGCTGTTAGCCCAAAAGTGCAAATCCTTGCCACAGTTAGTGACGAGAATGGCTGCAATTAATCAGCTTAAATTCTGTTTCTCCCATTCTGATCATGCTCTTGGTCTGGTGGTTCCATAACACCACAAGCAGAACCTGAGGACAGTTTGCTGTGGTGATAAACGTTACCACCGCCAGACTCCTCACATTCTGATTTATTCAGCAAATAACATTGCTGTGGCCATGTAATAATTCGTCGATTTTCTGTCGAAAAATTTGGGTGTTGACGATTTCCAACAGCGAATGCTAATTATTCCTCAAAGTTAACAAAGTATATTCGAGTTTTTTTGGAAGAAAATGGAATGTTCTCGCTAAAAGTACATTTTTTGTCGTGTTTTTTACAATATGTTTAGGTTTATTACTGAAGAGCGCCGAAGTCTAACCGGTACTTTGTCTTTGGAGAACAGCTGATATGGTTGTATGCAATGGGTAATTCCCCTCATACCAGCGTCCTGGGGACAGTTTGCACTTTCCACATCTAGACCAACTAGGTCGCTGAGAAAAAAACCACCGCTCTGTAGCGTGTTCTAGTACAATCTGTATTTGGCTGAAGGAAAATGCAAAATGACTAATAAAAGAACAAGTGGTAAGGTGATGTGAAGTGTATTTGTAAACCTGTGTGTTATAAATGCAACAGCGCCGGTAATCCGTGGTTCACAGTGTGTCGCAAGGTTTTCCACTTGAGTACACTACCACGATATCAAATTAAAGTCGAAATTCCATGTTACTGAAATCGGAATATGTAACTGTGGACAGATACTGTCCGTTTCACTCACGCTGCTGGCTAGAGTCCAATGGGTATCGTGAGGAGCACTGATGATGCTGTAAGTTGGTGGTGAAATCTTTCGACTGTGCCGTTTGCCTGGAGCTGGCAGGCTGTAATGCAAATGCGATGTCGGACCACCCTAATACAAATATCTGAGAACTGAGTGCCCGTGAACCGTAAAAGTTCACCAGGTATCCGTACAGGGAGATTCAGAGTTAAATTATAGCTCTTCACTAGCAGACAGAAAGTTACCTTGTATAACGAAGCACGCAAACTGTTGACCCTCCGGCACATAACAGTTCTACCAGACGGCAAAGTCAATCGCTGGGAGTTCACGTTCTGTGGCTCGAGTCCTGTAGTAGCAAACGGAATGTGAAAGGAAGCAAGGGTTTTTCAAGTGCCCGCAAACCGCTTCTGTAAGGCACTTCCAACCGTCAGGTCTGTGGTATCTATGGCCATGCACAGCGAAGCGTTGGTGTCAAAAGGATGAGGGATTGAGGCTGAAGTAAGTGTTCTTCTGACATTCTCAAGGTCTCTCCACTTGAAGTAGAAGCAGGTCATACCATTTATCTTACCTCCGAGCAAACTTCTCAGAGAATGAACAGAAGTAGGACACTGAGGAATAGGATTTCGTCAGCAACCTGCCATTCTGTGGGAGCAGTCATTAGAAGTAAAGGTCGTAGGTAAGAGAAAGTTACGAATAGGCTGAATTACGCGCATCACCATCGACAACCAAACATCAGTGGTCGACACAGACGATTTGCTGCCGCACTACCATAATTTATTTCAATGCCCAATTTTGAAATAAAAAACAAAAGTGGATAAGAAGGGAATCAGTACTAGTCTACCACAACCATTCGAAGGTGCCTACGCATCCAGACACTCATTCGTGCCATCTGGATAGAAACTGGCAACAGAAACTTCAGTTACATCGACTGGCTATCACATCTTGGAGCGTCGCCAACCAGGCACAGTGGGGATCACGCAGTTCCCACTCTGGAAGACGAGTCCTAACTACGGCATCCAGATTTTCGTAATCTCCTTTTTAACCCTTTGTCGAGCCAAAGGTTGACCACTTAACATCTTTCGTCACCCTGAATTAGACAAGAAAACAGCACCCTGTTCGACCAACGACGTTTGGCTTGCGCAATATATGCCCTAAGCACCGCGGTTTCTGGTGCTGGACACATTCTTCAATGGAATTCCCCAAAGTACAACCAAAGACTCGCTTCTAAATTGCCTCGTTATGGATTCAGGCACGTGGCCTTCAGGATCTATGATTCTGAGACTACGGTTATCGGAGACTAGAAGACTTCTGAGCTTCGCTGCTCATGTTGGCCACTTCCCACAACCATAAATCAAAATAACCCAAATCCTGTAGCCTGATACACATACCCCTTGAGATTCAGAGGTACACCGCTTTGCATAAAGTTAACAAACGTCACCCGAGATTTGGAGAGTCGCGCGCCAACCTCATCTGTCATACTTCATTCGGAATTTAGACAACTCTTGAGATACGTAAAAAGCTTTCCAAATTCTGATGTCTATCTGGATTGTAATTGGCGTGTTAAGTAACTGCACATCAAAAAGCACAACCTTACACTTTGTACAAGGTGCAAAGCGCACGCCAAATGACGGAATAACTTTGGTCATTCTATCCAAAAACACTCGCGTTTTTTTCTCCTGTTCAAAGACGGGGATGTTGTCGTTTACAAGGCCTCCGTCAGCAGCTATTTGAACGCCACTATTTAAAAGACAAGCGTTTGACTCATTATCTTTTTGATCACAAAATTAAATAGGGATGGAGAGAGCAAACATACTTGTCCGACTCCACTTTATATACGGAGACTTTTGGATAGTTCTCCATATACCCTCACATTCTCAGAAGTCTGAGAATACAAACGGCTTATTATGATTACAAACTTCCGGAGTATTCTGTAACGGGCAAGTGTGTCAAGGAAAACAGACTAGTCAACAGAGTGGGAGGCGCCTTGAAATGCAGGAATAGCATCATCATAATCATCAATCATCGACAGTATGACGTCACTGTTCAACACTGATGCTTTACTGCTCCAGGAATATAGAAACTGTTTATCATTTATACCTATGGCGTTATTCTAGCGTCTGACGGAGACTGAATATTTGGTTAATGTAACCCTTATCAGGCTGAAAATCCGTTTGCTGCACTCGAGCCAGTGTCATATGAGACACCGTAAGTTGACAGAGAAGTGACGCCAACAGTCTCCTTACGTCGAGGTCAAGCTGATCCACTTGTGACTGTCACACTCAACATTGTATCTTTTTTTGAAGCCGGTGGCTACCAGCAACTCTCTTCTTTTTACAGATGCGGGCAAACATATTAGACAAGCCGTGACTGAGGACTTCGCCCTCTTTGAAGAATGAAGGTGTGAATTTGTCTTTATCAGGTGTGCTTTGAAGCCTGAGGTGTTATATGCAGTCAGAAACATATGATAGCGTAGGGATTTCCAGGTTCAAGTCTCAGGGTTTTACTTCAGCTGTAGAATCCCAATGAGTGGCAGCGATGGGCCATTAGTAATGTTCAAACTACTCGACCCGGCGATCATTACGCCCTCCTTTATTAAAGATACTTAACGGTTTCGCTCACGGGTGTTTTCCGGAAGCTAGTCGTATGGATCGACGGAGATATTTTTTGGGCGGCCCCAGTTTTCTGCGCCTCATTCATGTTTATGGTCTTTCCTCTCTATCATGGTCGGCGCGCATGTGCAGCTCCACTTGACGTACGGCAATTCTTTAAGCCGATTAATTTTCGGACCAACTGAAATCTTTCTACGGGATTCAAGCCATGTTAAATTTCTGTTGGATATCCCGTGCTTAAACAGACCTGGTAGAACCGTGGCACAATCAGAACTCACAGAGAAAATGTGGAGATCTGATTTCAGTACTTATTGATAGACTTTGGAACACTTTGGAAGGGGTCCAGATGACAATTTCACTAGACTACCCTTACTTCCGGGTCTGCCTATCTCCCAGTTGCTAAGCCATTTGACCACACCTTATGCAGCCCTGAAAAAGCAAGAGCAAAACGATTCCGGGTGAGCGCGTAGTTGGCATTCGCAAATGTGCTTCAAAACTAACGGCAGCCAGTTATTGATCCCGTCCATCCGTAATTGACTGCAATGTGATCACTCTGGTTCCGTGGATGGCACGCTGTTTGAGAATACCGTACAGTCAAACGGCTTTAGTTATTTCAGAAGTAAGTACTGTCCAAAAACTGTCTGCTGTCGGCACACAGCTAAACAATCATTCGCCACCGTCCACATATGCCGAGTCTAGTCGAGACCAATCAGTCATTTGAGTCAGAAGCACTGTGTGTGTCCACTAATGCATTCAGAGCTATGAAAACCACAGCGACATCTGGGCTTTAGGCCTGTCATAACAGGCAGTTGAAACTTGTCTATGATAGTGACAGAGCTACATTCGGTTGTGGCGGGTGCATACACGACAGAAAGACAGCAATCAACACCCCGTTTGTGAGGCGGACATTGCCACACCAGCCGCACAGGGGGCGACTATTGGTGGATATTTTGTCAAGCAAGAATATTTCCGCCCGGTGATTTAAAACGGTGCAAACCCCTGCAAATCCCACCGCAGCGGCCTCTAGATTGCCAGAGGTAAGCAGCTGGAAGCAACTGGAGAGCGATAAGATAGTTGCCTTAACCACTGTGCTTGCATCTTGGGTTCTCGTTTCTGATGCACACCGCACATAAATGCCAAGCGAGTCCAGTGTGAGAGCAAGAGCTTGCTCTTGGTGCTCCAAGGTGCAAACGTCGACTGGGCTTCAAACCTGGAGTTTGGTTTCGATGAACTTGGGGCGGTCAGCATCGGCTGCTACGTAGATACTGCGGCCTTGGCCGATGTAAGTGTAACGGAATTCAGTCCCACCTGATGGACCAACAAGGGCAGAGCTATAAATTAGATGGGTGGAGGTGGAATAGGTACGTGTGCGAAAAATGGGAGACATCAGCAGCAGCCTGTTTTCGTTCTGTCGTCCTACCCTAGACAGGAAGTGAGTTAATCCTGCTTATGACACCACGCGTCGGCCGATGTAACGTGACATTATTGTTAGTTGTGAATATCATAGTTGTACGGGGACCTTGATACTGTAAGGGTGTCCAGACCTAAAGAGCATGACAGTTAGGGTGCTGCACGTAAGCAGTTAGTTCAGAACCATGATCGTCATTTAGTTGTGTTTGGCTAAAATGCAAGTGTCTCACCATTTCCAAAGAAAAGGACGCTATGGATGTTCTGGACCCCAAACTGCAAGACCGGAAGACCGCACCAGCACCTGGTAGTTCATTCTTCCTGATAGGGCTTTTAGCAGCAAATGATTTGGTCAGAATGAGGGGAATAAATCCCCCGACGTCAAGCCCTGACCTTGTTGTGGTGTTAGGGTTTCAATCTCTCAGTGATCCAGCTCCCAGCTGAAACTCGCTTCTTTTAGGTTCACTCACACAAGGAGAGTCGATTTGGAGCAACCTGACGAAGGGCGGCCAGTCGCAGCACTTCGTGAACCTGTAGTACCAGGTGGCTGAATTTAAGGTCACATCGTCCTCTGTGATGGGAGTGCGGGGGTAGTAAGCTTTTTCCTCAAGGCGAGCACTATGTCCATATTTATGGAGGCAGTGATGATGATTTGACTTTCAGAAAATAAGTGTTAGGAAATGGCTAGCCTAAAAACCCCAAATTCCAATCACTCAGCGGTCGACCATGACCACCACTGCATTGTTCTGTACGGTCGAAATAGTTTTGAAACCGGAGAGTTTGGCGCTGCTCAAAACTGCTGTGCAGACCCACATGGAAGTCAGACAACCATATCTCGATTTCCAGTTCTTCCGCGTATATGAGCTCCGAGTAAAGGACTAAATCTAAGATGAAAACCGCGTAGTCGTCACTCGAGAAGCCATTCGGCACATGACCAAATGATGTTGATATGGTTGAAAGATAAACTGAGCTATAAGTGTACGAGCACTCTAACCAGCCACTCGTGACATGAGCACTACTGATAATTTTCATGAAAGGTGAAACAGCTATGCATTTTCTTTCAGCTTTTTAGCACGAACTGATTTAACTTACGGGGCAAAATGTCGACTAAAAATTAAGAAAATTTTTCACAAAGCCATTGATTGCAGCCTAATCCCGACGACCTCGGGCTAGGCGAGCCTCTTTCAGCCAACTGTTGGTTCTTCGGGTCCACATGGTGACCCCAGAACAAACCTCATTCACTGGCCTCTTTCCACACTTCCCTCACCCTACTCCATCACTGACCATCACTCCCTACCCGGTAAGGTGAGTGAAGATAGTCACGTATTCTGCTCTAGATTACTGCTCTCAAAGTCTGTATTTTGTACAGGTTTAGTCAACAGGTAACTCTGTCTCAAATCTTGTTTCCCTTTTTCGATCAGCGAATGTTGTGTCCCCAAAACACAAGTACAAACCCAAACTCGAGCCGCTCAGTTCGATTTCTGGCAGGTTTCTGGCATCCTACAATCAGAATATCTGTCGATCAACAACTCACACGTAGTGAGTTGTGTTTAGCCCCAGAGCTTGAGCAGAATTACTGTATTGGATTCTAGCAAACAGTCGCCTCTACGCTGTTGGGATGACCGGTTCAATCGAGACCAATAAATCTCGGCGCAGCAACCAGGCTTGTTTGTTGCGCTAGAACATGCTTCGACGGATGGCGCGTGTAAGGCGAAAAGAGACAGCTTATGTCGTGAGTATCACGGCAACTAAGTCGGTCAAAAGTGTAGATATCGGCTTCGGTTGACCGAATCAGTCCTAAGGCAGCTGATCCTACCTGGCCGCATAGAAAACGGAAGACGATTTCTTCAGCTAATTGCTGAATAGCATTTGTTTCTGGCCAGCACAAACTTCACCACAAGCGCCCGACGAAGTCAAACCAGCTGTGGGCTCATTTGGACCAGGTGGCAATCAGGCAGTGGCGGAGAATTTCAATGGACTGTCTTTTATTTTTGAGTGCATCGCTGGACTCTGACAACGCTAGTGTGCTGCTTCCCATAACCAGTTCGTTTAGTGCAAAGTTATGTGGTCCGTTGCTTACAAATATCCTTGTAACTTAACAATATCACGTTAGATAGCTGTGAAGCTTATGAAACTCAGCGGATGCGGTGGTTGAAGTAGTGATTTGGATGACGACTAGGCATAGGTTGGGGATTCCGTACCCACACTCTCTGATTGAAAATCTACACAAGGTCGCCTGTACAGACGTCAAAGCTCGTCAGGAGCAGCAGTCCTGATCAACGCCACGGGAATTATAATAGCAAAAACGACTCTACAGTGGGCGCAAATCACTCACACGCCAAATAATAGGGCGCCTTGAGACTGGCGGAGAGCGTTGGTCGATCGCAACGGCCCGAGAAACGAGGGAGGTATTGCAACGGTGGACGATAGCACACCGTCCCGGATTATCCTATCAAGTGATCCAAGAAGGACAGATGTTAGTGAAACTATCACCGAAAAATACGAAACCCCTATCAAATTGCAAAAGTGTTTCTTTGAACACTCTAAAAAACAATCCAGCATCTGGAAAGTCTTATTCATGGAGTTACCCTAACGTGGATTGCACCGACGACATGTTCACTTTATGATATATGCTCCAGGTGCGCCGCTTAATTGGAGCGCAATTTTTTTGTTTTTTTCCTGTCTCAGATCTGCTTTGGGCTCCCTTGACCTTCAGAAACCATGACGGTTTTGAGCGCTGAAAAATGCGTAGGTGCCTGCAGTCAGTACTCCGCTGAATTCGCCAAATCAGGTGGTGTCACTCAAGGGTTTCACCCATTGCCCCTCCTCTTTAGCTTCGTTAACGATGACCTGCCTGAATCTTCTTACCTGCCACTAAGATATCTGTGGTCAACATACTCCTAGATTGTTTGCTGATGGACAATGAGTGCGCCAACAATGTTGCTCTCCACGAGTTGAACCATTTAAATATGTCAGCTGTCCTAAACAGTCACTTCGTCCAGCCTTGTGTCGGATTGTGACGATCCAGGGGCGCTGATTATATCACTCGAGATTGAAGCATGGATGTCATTTCTGTTCAGTTCTATGGGCTTGGCTACTGCCATCTCCCCGGATGAGGACCACGGGACGAATAAGCCAATGATTATGTCACGCAGCTAGTGACGCTCTTGCATTAGGACAGTTACCTTTGCTATGTAGATCCGGTAACTAAACAACAGGACAATTTGACGGCAACCAACTGACTAAGTAGTAGTCTATGGCACATTCTCGTATTGTCCGCATCCTAATCGAATGAACATGTGGTGGCTAGAACCACTGCACACACGAGGACTGTGCTGATAAACTAATTGACTGATTTTATGTGTTTTTAGGATGAAAACCCATTTTGCCGCCTGCCGTTAGTGGCCCCCGTCGACTTCGCTGTGATACCATACAAAGATTTTTAGGTGGTCAGAAATGGGGCCAAGAAAACATTACTTTGGATTGTTAAACCCTTGAAGCTGATTGAAGAATACTCTCAAGATATCGGCGTAGCACCGGAAGAAACAGTCTCTTTGAAAACATATCCACCTTATTTTTAAAACAAATAACTTTATAGAGTCTAGTATTGGACTAGCACGTGGTAAGACCGAAACCGCTATAAAATAAAGACACGTTAATTTTCTGTGTGCAGGTTCTTGCGAAACTCGACGTCAGTGTAACGTAAATTTGACACTGCCAACACAAAATCTTGGTGAAATCCTCTGAGAATATGCATTCTCTCAAACTGCGAGTATTTGTTGAACTCGCCTCAAGCCTCATTGAGAACAGGAAGAGAAAGTGTATATACAGTCAGAATGCGGTGTCTGACACTTACTCATTTAGTATGGTTGTTTCCAAGCTCGGCTGTCTTACCTCACGTAGAGCTTTCAGTGGGAGACTGCAAAGGTGTCCTGCAGGACCTGAATTCGCCGAGTGGCGGTGTTGGTCATTTTTTTCACAAACAAGCTACTTAAGGGTGGTAAGGCCGACGGAATTACACTCGAAGAGCCTACAAGAGAAAAGTATTACTTACTGAAGCACTTACATAGGTCTCCGATAACCTTAGTAGCAACCGTGCCCCAGCTAAATCATCGGCCATCCAACCTACTGAAACTTGTAACCGTTAACTGTCACTTGGGCCGATCATTATCCAACATATGAGATTTCCTTCAAAAATCCAGTATGTGGCAGGAAAGCCTTTGCGTTAAATCGTATCGTGCGCGTGAACAAACGCTCAAACCGAAACGGCTGCTATTATGTCGTGTTTTGTTGAAGCCTGCTTGAAAGAAGCCCAGATCGTTACAGTTTTAACTTTACTGATTCACTGTCATGATGTGAATCAGCTTTGTGGAAGTCTTTTGTGCAGTAATTGGCTTCCGCCTTAGAGTAGGGCTAAACTGGAGTATTAGGGATAGTTATGGCACATTTATAAGCGCAACAAACAGGAAAAGTAGAAGCGCTGTTTTGTGTTATTGGTAACGGTACTATCAACACAGCAGGCGACCCAGGAGCAAGTCAACGAATTAGGCAAGATTCTTTGGTTAAACACCTCTATTCGCAGTATACAAACATCAATATGGTTTCCCCAGGGAAAGCGCAAGGACCGTTTTCAATCACATCTTGCTATCTGTTTAACTCAGTAAGGGGCTGCTTTCCTGTAATTCAGTGGCAAAACTAATGAATGTCAGATAGTGGCAACAAAACGCTGAAATACAAAACTATTTTTCCGAGGAATGGCAGCTTCGTCCGACGAATTCGAAGAACCTCACAGAGCTGGGCATGCACAACCACCGCCATATGTGCCAAACTCCCTCTTAACTAAGCGTTCCATGGCTGAGTTTCCGTTTTGGTAGACTTTATGGCTTTTGTCCCTTATATTCCTTGCCAGCACGGAGTTCACTGATACCATATTCAGGAGAGCGCACCACAGCCACATGCGCCTCGACAGAATGCAGAGAATGCAGATAAAACACTTACGACGAATCGTTCTGAGGAAAGCTACGGGCTCTACGCCTCCCATCGCCGCCTGTCGCAGGAGTTTTGGGCTAGCTCTTCGAGTGCAACTCCGTGGAAAGCGAGTAATGTTGCCCAGCGTGTAGAATTGAGCTCATTCGCAGGAAAAATGCGAAGCAGTCGTGCCAGATCAATGCCTTCATGATGGCTAAAGTGACAAGGCAGATGCACGCGGCCAGAGATGCGTTTGGCTGTGACGATGCGCTGTACAATGTTCGTACAGTCCAGATTACCGGACGACACGTACGTTCTATGCAACTTCCATATATTTCTGCAAGATACACCTCAACACATGAGTTTTCCTTTTACCACCTTGAAGGCGGAGCTCGTTGGCCGCACAATGCTCCTAGCTACAGAGCCTGTGAGAAATGCAACTTTTTACGCCAAGATCTTACATTTTGTTACTCAAGCTAAAAACCATTCTTATCCACGTTCATATTTGTGCAGGTCATCACATTCCACTTTCCACCGAAGCAATCACACCTCTGACGGAAAAATTTGGTGAAATAATTTTTTGGCATCACTGGGACCCCGGGATCCCTGGATGGGGCGCAGAAGTTTAGACTGGTATTTTGAACTCAATTCGTTGTCTGTATTAGCCAGCAAGGTCACGAAATCGCTTTCGAAAATTCAAATCCATTGTGCGAATACTGGGCGCCCATTGGTGGCATAGAGATTTCATCAGGATTTGAATTGAATTCGTTCAAAGTATCCGCAATTGCTCTCATTTACGGTGCGTTTATCTTTTACTACGTGTGGGTCGACCAACCACGAACACTTTAGTTTGAGTCTACAACAAAAAACGTTGAGAGGAGGTCAGTGACCACATATCACAGCAATTCCCCATGTTGATAAACCCGAGCAATATATACAGATAGTGTCCCCGGAGTCTGGGTGCATCATGCAAGGACGAGGAGGGCAAGCCACACCGTTGGGATTAGGGGGAGTTAACTCTGAGACCGATGGTTGCATTACACGGATTCACGGATTGATACACAGGAGCGAGGCTTTTGCCCAAGTTTCCCGGGTCGGTTTTGTTCTTGTCGTTCAGCAGCTGTCGTTCACCTGAAAGGCACAAGTGAAAAAAGGGTGTAGCACTGCTCTTAAAGTTCTCAGCGTGGGGCAGTATGTTTGCCAGCGCGAGGACTCGCGTAAATAAGTGTCTAATAGTGTTTTGAACTGAGTTCTAGAGGGAGCGTGAACAACCGTCTCAGGAAGGTTATTCCACGCAGCAAATACCCGAAATGAGAAAAAAGTTTGCCTAATGAAGGTGTGCGCTCTGAGCTTAAAAATCTTCTTACCGTGTCCCCGCCGTGTGTTTGCTGGGTCAACGGTGAAAAACCTGTTGGCCAAGCCTTGTTCAAACAGGGCGTAAGTAAGAATTAAGTCCCCTCGGAGGCGACGATACTCCAAGGGAAAGAGGTCGAGCACCACGAGACGCGTTTCGTAGTCCATGGACTTGAGACCGGCAACCATTTTCGTAGCGGCTCGCTGGACACGCTCAATGAGGATTACGTCTTTCGTGCGTCCTGAGTAGACAACCGGGTTGGCATATTCAAGGAGCGGTCTGACATAGGCCCCATAGAGTATTTGGAAGTCCGTGCGAGTAATACGAGAGAAGGTACGCCGAATCATCCGTAGAACAGCGAATGCCTTCTGAGCCGATTTCTCAAGGTGCAGTGAGAAGGACAGGTTTGGAGAGAGCCAGATACCCAAATCTTTTTTGGCATCTATCCTCGTGATGTCTTCTGGTCCTTTCTCACCATGCATGACAAAGGAGTTCGCTGAGTCTCCTCCAAATGACATATGGACGCACTTTTCGTCATTCAGAGGAAGGTGCCAGTCCAACGACCACTGCTTTGCGGCGTCCACATCAATTTGGAGGGCACTGGCATTGGAACTCCACGATTTCAAGTCGTCCGCAAAAAGTAGACATGGACTTGAAATAACATCTGGAAGGTCATTGACGTATATCAGAAACAGCAAAGGTCCCAAAACGGAGCCCTGAGGAACTCCAATGGAGACCGGCGCCGCAGAAGAGTAGGTCGAGCCTACTTTCACTCGGAATGATCTGTCTGATAGGAATGCCTTGATCCAGTGTAGGATTTTCCCTTGAATCCCGTAAGACTCGAGTTTGTGGAGCAGAGGGACGTGTGGGACTCGATCAAATGCTTTTGAAAAGTCGAAAAATATGGCATCCGATATGAGTCCCTCGTCCTTGGCTTGGGTTAAGCTGTCCATAAATACGAGCATGTTCGTCACGCAGGAACGGTTTGGGAGAAATCCGTGTTGAGCTTGAGAAATCAAGTTGTTGGAAGTAAGGTGATCTAGAATGGCTCGCTTCAGAATGCGTTCCATCACCTTGCATGGCACGCTAGTGAGGCTTATAGGCCTGTAGCTGCCAGGCGATAGTCGGTCACCAGTTTTGTAGATTGGCGTGACAATCGCTTCCTTCCAAACAGAGGGAAGGTGGCCTTCGTCAAGCGACTGACGAAACAGCAGATGGAAATGAGTTGCCAGTGTGTACGACGTTTCCTTCAGGATCCTTGGGTGGACTTCGTCGGGCCCCAACGCGCAGAATGGGTTGATCTTGTGCAGGAGTTGACGAATGTCCTCCACCGTGAATACCAAGTCGGTTAGAGGCCGTTCGTAGGTACGCCTTGACAACGTTGGATGTGACGAGGACGCTGGGACTGAATACAGACCTGCATAGTGATCTCTGTAGAACTCAGATACCACTATTGGGTCACTCGTGGGTTCCCCGTTCCTGTCCCTCAGGGAGAACGCGGATGGCTTGTTTCTTCGGCGATGTCTCATGTATTTGAACAGCACATTTCTGTTCTTCCGGGCGAGGTCTAGAATGGTGGCTTGTTTTCGTATGTTCCATTGGCGGATTTCCGATTTACAGCGGTTCCGCATTTTACGAAATGCCAGCTCATCTTCTGTGTCTCCTGTAGTCAACTTTTTGAAAAATAGTTGTGACCTCTTTTCCAGAAGACGCCGGATCCTTTTGGGTAGTTTACAGCTCATCCGACTGCGTGCTGGTTTTTTTGGGACGAACATCGTGTCAGCCTCGTGAGCTTTCTGGACAATAGTCCTATATAAGTCTGCTGTGGTTGGCTCAGAAGTCTAGGTCCAGATATCCTCTGCTCTTGATTTGCTAGTGCGGTCACTCTGAGACCCACAGTGTCGTGGTACCTGATGAGGCCAAACCGTGTTAGCTGGCATGTAGTTCTCGGTACAGGCTTAACTGATCTCGGACGGCTAATAATAGCAGTGATAAATAAACCTGCCCACCGCATCGAGCGACGTATGCAGTTGTTCTCGGTATGCAGGTGCCATTTCGCCCTGTGTGCGGGAAACCTACATTATAAATGCTTATTTATTTTGATTTTTATTCACCAACGTGTGTTTTCGGTGTAAAGTTATCTTTATCGAGGAATACCTCCATCCATCGTTTCCAAAGCGCCGTCATCACCTCTTGGTGTTAGGTGGAAACCTTTTGGTCTGGTGGCAAGGCTGTTATGAACTCAAAACTCCAAGCAAACAGTTGGGTATCTCGGGGCGAGTTACGCCGCGCCTGCCGGCTGCGTCTGTTGCGACGACCATTTGTGTGCTCTCTTCACTTAGTTGGAAGCCAGTACATTCAGGTAAGCCTTACAAACCAACCTAGTACATCGTGCACTTGATGGCTGAGCATCGGCTCACTATTAGAACTTGGATGACTGATTGGGTACAGGTTACTTTAGTTTACTAATGCAGTACAAAAACGGGATTGCATTAAACTTGCCCTGCCAGTCGTGGTTCCGGGATCTGGGTTCAGTTAACTAGTATTGCAAAACATCACCCCGCGTCCACACGAATGAACTTAAAAGGTTAAGAATATGCAAAAATAAATGCCTCCAAAAAATGACGGGCTGAACAATTTATACATGGACGTGGACAAACAGACAAAGTGACAGAAGTGGGCACGGGACAGTACATTATCCAATAAAACATCACCAGAATGAACAAAGACTAAGGAATTTCAGAATGTTTCCAAGGTAGGTAATTTCACGATATAACACTAAAAACTCTTGCAACAGGAATGCTACCGGCGGGATCAACCAATTCCATTTGGAGACGGTACGGTATTCACGATAGAGTTCTACGCTAAAGATCCTTCGCATGTCACACAATGCAAGGAAATTGTTAATCAGGTTGCTTGGTCCCTAGTTTACTTAATACAAATCCATCCTTATCGCCTCCATAATAGCTGTAGACGTCAAATCTTTCTCTCTGTATATATATTAATGCACATTATCCTACCTGATGTATCCTCAAACTCGCCATGTTTTGCTAATCTCATCCCATTCCTTCGTCCTTCCGAACTTTGAATTCCAGCAATAGCAGGTATGGGCGACTTGGTTGGCTGGCGTCCACACTCAGAGAATGGCACATCCCAGCTCAATGAGCTTAAATGGGACGTCCGTTACGGGGCTGTCTGAAAACCGAAGTATGTCAGGCCAATAATGGCACGGCGCTGCCACACCCAGTTTGATAGACACCCGCAACTGTTCCCCTCCAACTCTCGACTGTACCCTCTTGCCCACTCGTTTCATCAACTGCAAATCCGAGTAAGCCCCTCATCTGGCTCCAGCTGCTTCCATGTTATAATAATAATAATAATCTTCACTCCCAACTTGTAGGTGGCATGCCGTCAGGCATGATCATAAAGTTACATTCAGAATAGGGGCATGACTGGTGGCGTATGCCGGTATAGGGGGTTTTGGGAAAAGGGACAACGTCATAGACGGTGAGCTTTATCCGATCTAGACATGGCCAACAATAAACCGGCACGAGCTGGGAAGCACTTTTTGGGGAGAAGATCTGTAGGTGGCGGGCAAAAGCAAAACGAGCTAGGGCAAAACAAGAGGTTCCCTGCCTGATATATGACAAGAGAAGTGTAAACTGCAAAAATGGGGAACTAGAACATTACGTCTGGTGAAGAAACGGAGTTGGCTTCATCCAGCCGGTCAAATTGAGGTAAAGCGTAAGTAGGGATGATAAAGTGGAGGGAATAGCAAAGCGGGTAAATGGTAACAGGAACCTCAGAAACATGGTGTACAGTGAGACTGTAGAGACTCACTGGTGTCGCTGTTGTGGAGTCCAGCATAATATTTCCTTCGAAGAGTGAGATGGCGGCAACACAGAGCCAGAACACGAACTGCATAGAAAATTGTTGATTTTTTGGGGGAACACAGACTGAAAGTCCACTGAACTGGCTACGTTCGAATGATAGGTTAAGCAGTCTGGAATGAATATTACATGGAAACAGCTGGAGCCAGATGAGGGGCTTACTCGGATTTGCAGTTGATGAAACGAGTGGGCAAGAGGGTACAGTCGAGAGTTGGAGGGGAACAGTTCGGGTGTCTATCAAACTGGGTGTGGCAGCGCCGTGCCATTATTGGCCTGACATACTTCGGTTTTCAGACAGCCCCGTAACGGACGTCCCATTCAAGCTCATTGAGCTGGGGATGTGCCATTCTCTGAGTGTGGACGCCAGCCAACCAAGTCGCCCATACCTGCTATTGCCGGAGTCCAAAGCATGCACTAATATACACGGCTGAACCTGTCGTTCGAATTTAGTCATTTCGGTGGACTTTCAGTCTTTGTTCCTCCAAAAATCAACAATTTTCTATGCGGTTCGCGTTCTGGCTCTGTGTTGCCCCCACCTCACTCTTCGAAGGACATATTATGCTCGACTTCACAACAGCGACACCAGTGAGTCTCTACAGTTTCGCTGTACACCATGTTTCTGAGATTCCTGTTACCATTTACCCACTTTCTAGTCCCTCCACTTCATCATCCCCACTTACGCTTTTTGCAACCCAGGCCATGAGCCAAACGGTCCAAGGCCACAATGCCTCAGTGGTTGTTTTGGGTTTTAGTTCAAGTTGACCGGCTGGATGACGCCAACTCTGCTGCTTCATCAGTTCTTATGTTCTAGTTCCTCATTTTCCGCAGTTTACACTTTTCTTGTCATGACGGACAGGAAACCTCTTGTTTTGTCCCCTCCCGTTTGTTTTTGGCTGCCATCTTCAAATCCTAACGATCTGATCTTGCTCGATGTTCTCTTCAAAACAGAGCTTTGTAACTCTGCTTCCTCGTCCGTGACGGTCTATTGGTGACCACGTCTAGATCGGATAAAGCCCACCGGCTATGACGCTGTCCCTTTTTCCAAAACACACTGTACCCACAGTCCCCGCCAGCCATGCCTTTATTCAGACTGTACTTTTATGATCATGCCTGACGGTATGCCACCCACAAGTTGGGGATAAACATTATTATTGACAAGGCCAATAAATTCCAAAGCCCATCAAGCGATGGTGGGCCTAACGAAGCTTCGACCCATTTTTGTGTTCTGTTTGGGCAGCACAACTGCATCCGTGAAGGTTAAAACGTTTTGGTGACTACGGTCGCTTACGCGTACGCGTACTGCCACCTTATAATCAATGCTTGTGTTAGACGGTAGGATTCCGGGCGGTTACATTCAGGCGTGAAGTTGTTTGCCTTTTTAGACGTGAAGGTCCATATTCTTCCAGGTTTTGCTGGTGGAGTAGTGCAGCACGCTCACTGTCAGATAAGCGGAGTCTTCAAACCCCTGCACAGCCAATGATATGAATGGGACTATTAAGGGCTACAGTAAGCGCAATGCTTTTTCTTGGTATGGATTCTCTAGGATAATTGCACGAGCACTAGATGACGAACGTTTTCACGAGAGTGATGGGAGATTGTATTATACGAACTCACAATCACTCACAACATGGTACGCAGCAGTCTGAGAAGTCAGACGTTCTTGGGGAAGTCTATGAAGTCGATGAACATCGAAAGACACCTAGGAAAAAGAACCTATTTGCGTAGGTAAGCTGCAATCGTCGGTAGGTTATGTGATTTGAAAAACTTGAGCAATATCGAAAGGTTTTAAGGCCTAACTTCAAAGCTTCCATCGCGGTACAATTCTGGCAAGCTTTTGTGATAAACGGTAAAGCCCCGGATGCCCATGAATATCCCGCCGATTTCTCTAGGATCGGGGAAGAACTTTAATTTGAACTGGCGAGCGATCGGCGGTGTTTATCGCCACATTCAAGCGGACTTTTTAGTATCGTAATGTGTTATCGCGGATCGACCTTGTATAATGGAAAATGGTTCATCTGAATTAACCCTGAGATTAGAAATTCTTCACCCAACTTACTTGGTTGATTTATTGTTAGCTGAAAAGGAGCAGCTGATAGTTGAAGGAGGCAACTCTTCCAATGGTTGCACCGCACTAACCCCCCAGCGTGCCGATGATAAAAGTCGCCGGGATTCCTCAGTTGATCAGGCTCGTTCACAACTCCCGAGTCAGATTGGAAAAAATGGAATCAAGAAATCCAAAAAGCCCGATAAGCTTAGGTTTATTCTTGAGGAAATGTTGCATTTCGAACGTCGTCTCCTGGAGTCACTCAGGATTCTTACAGTAAGCTGTTTGCTTTTTCACTTATGCGGTAAGGATATCAACTCCACCATATGTGTCAGGAACTCCGGTAAAGATAGCACTATGCTGAGAGAAATATTCAAGGACATCCCAAGTCTTTATCAGTTACACCAACACCTCTCTAGTGGACTCGATTCGTTACGAGCGACCAGCAGTCCGGACATACTTCCTTCCGTTTTCATTAACTCCAAGGAAATCCCCTATCTTAACATTTACAAAAGCTTTATGTGCCGCTACGCCACGAACTATCCCAAGTTAACAAACCTGGTGCTGAAGGATAAGGAATTTCGGAATATGTGTACACAGTGCATCGTGAGTCTACAAATCATTTCCCTGGTCACTTTTTTTCGCCACAGTTACCTTTATAAACGTATTGTTAGGTCAAGGGCTGCTTTTATACAACATCCGATTCCTTCGAATTCTTTTTGAATTAGAATGATCATAATCACGTTCACTATCATAATCAACATCATCAGTTGTAAAAAAAACGCGTACGTGTTTTACACTGGTTATATCTACCATAGTTTCATTCGTCAATGATCTTAGGTAATGGGGTCGATAGCTAAGCAGTCGAGGTGGTAGCTGATGTGAGCGATGCCTGAATAGTGGTGTCGTTAGACTTTTCATTGGAGAGATCGGGAGGAGCTACGCATTGACAGAAAGAGCTAGGATGCATAAATGCCAGTGAGTGCGCGACTCGTTCATGTATGTCAATGCTTCTACCCATTGGCGTGTTTCGTATCGGGTAAAACCAAGAAGAAGGCATCAACCAGTTCAGCAACATTTAACAATAATGACTTTCTTGCTTGACGACTCGTTGCTTGACGTCCCTTGGTTCGTTGCTACCTCTCGCGTAGTCCTGCGAACACAGGCTGTCAGAGGAATTCGGTCACGTGGCATACGGACTGGCATACGCGATTAATCCAGCACAATCTATGAAGTGTGATTAGTTCATATATCATGGACGAGTTATTTCTCCCGAATTGCTTCTGACTTACTTCAGCATTACTGATTTTATTTTTCAACCAGGCTCGGGCAATGATCCGAGGATATTGATAGTCAGACACCGAAATTTTTATCACGTCCTCGGCGCGCAGCAGCCGGGTTCCGACGCTGTGTGATAATGTGGAGCGTACCGGAGCATTTTAATCTCACTGCGTAACAGATAAGCTGGTGTCACGTTTGCGTCACAAGGGATACAGGTCCGCTTAAGGTGCACTGAATTATGGGACTGAATCATAGACTAAGATGAATATTTCCGGTGGATCTGCATTTCACTACAGGAGTAGGCTTCAAGGGCCGCGGTTTCTGTCCTTTAATTATGCTTAGTTGTTGTGAACTTCAGGTCAAAGCAATTTGTTGCGTTTTATTGCATCTGGAAACACTTAAGACGTGTGGATGTCACCTGAATAGCACAATACTGTTGCAAACCATTGGCGCAGATTAGAGACAGGGATAAATTCGAGGAAATTCAACGGAAGCATGGGGGTGATAACCCAAGCGTCCAATTTTACGAAGAGATTGATGTGATGATGTGCGTTTCCGTGACCCAATGGACATACTAGGTGAGGGAGGGGGTCCGTTCTACGCTTGCAGTCTCTCATACCAGTCCCTCTTACCTCATACCCATGAGTAGAAGTCTAATCAGTACAATATGTTGGTCTTCCCACTAGGAAATTGGAATACGGATGGCCGCCTGCCTCCTAATACAGTGTACTGATATTTTGTGCCAAATACCCCAGCAGTTAAACTTTTGAGAGAAAGGTTATGGTTAAGGATCATAACCGTCCTATTTCCTAGGCTCCAGCCTCCTGGAAGTATCAGCCGGAGTACAACAGTGATCCTCGTAATTTCATGCCTCTTGGTTTCATCGGCTTACTCGCCTCGCTGGCAGGAAGCAGCAGAGCGGTTGAGCGAAAACACATCACTGCTGGCTCCTTCCTATCTCTTTCACATGCCCTTTCTTGTCCACTCCCAGCTCCATTGATAGCATTCTTCTTGTAAGCTCTCTCAATAGGACTGACGACTCCGCTCATCCTGCGTCGGTCCTAAGGCCTGACATCTACTCGTCAGCCAGCGCCAACAATCTCACATATCTCGGAGTCTCTGACCTCCATATCCGGTTTATCGGGTTCTTTTAAATGTTCATATTCTAAAACATACTACTCAACAGGCTCTTGCTTGCACACTCGACCCACTTGAAATTGATGTGGACTTCGATTTGGAAAATAAAATTCAAGATTAAAACGCATCCGCTGAGCCCACAGTCCTGTCGCTGTATTCCCGCTTTAGGAGGCGCTAATCTGGCTGTCTATAGGCTGATACAACCAGATATTCTGAGGTTCTCATCGTTTTACCTCACTTGGCGGAGAGATTCTTGCTTCACTAGATACCTGCAGCTACGCAAGGGGTGGACAACTCGCCTAGCGACTAAGAAGCCGACAGATCCCGAACTCAAGCGAATTTATCAGAAAACCTTCGAGGCTATCTTCCAACCGATCCGGTGTCTGATCAAAACCCTTACTGGGGTGGGACCGCCACAGACTTGCGCAGGGTTTAGAGATGCACCTGTGGCAAGGCGCTACGAGGTCCTTCAAACACTGGATAACAGATAAGAAAGGTGGGGCTTGAATCTCAGAGAAATACCCCCTCTGGTTCCGAATTTAATTCGGCTTGGTGAATTATCAGAAGTCACGTGAAAAAGGGCGTTCATGTCTACTATGGTGTCTGGTTTGCACGAAAGATTAAGGTAATGTGAAAAGTGAATAATTCCATGAATGCCCGAAGACCATTTTGGTTCATTTATGAGACCAGCCCTTGGAAACCACGTGTGAGCAGAACCGTCAATGCAATACCAATTTTAACAGATAATGATTCATCAAACACTGGGTACAGCAACAATTTTCGTGGCCACGTGGCCAGATTTTCGTACTGTATTAGAAACGGGAACGGTAAATCTGGAACCTTTACGACCTTTGGGTTTTTCGACTTAACGTCTTCCTACAAGCACCACCAACCTCATGGTCCAGACAACCTGCCAGCCACATTGTTCAAAGACGGGAGTGAGGTCCTCATTTAGCGTTTATGTTATCTAGTTGCCTCCAATTTTGGGAATACTTTGTTCAACACAACTGGAGAGAATCGGCAAGTATGCCTGTTTTCAAAAAGAGAGGCAGGTAGTAAGTGCGGCATTCGCAGAGAGATTAGCTTGATTACGATAATAACGAAAATCTTGTTAGTCGCCACCTTATAATTCCCTGCGAAGTATTGACCCCAAGACGAAAAGCGAGATATTGGCCTAGTTGGGATCGCACTTACCATATCTCTACAATCCATCAGCTGCTAGAAAATCACCCGCAACTCTTGTAGCCTCTGAGAGCTGCGAAACTCCGATGTCTTCAGGTCTTTAAGGCCCCTTGTCACAGAACCTAGCTCGTAAGGACTGTACTATTGAATCCGCAACAAAACATTCGAAAAACCAGTGTTTGGTTGTGTATTTCAGTCGAACTATATCCATCAACAAAAGCTGCGGTGTGATGTGAATAGTCATCTACCGAAACTTGATGTTTTCCGTGCAATATTTAGAGTGGCCTAATCAGAAAGGTGGTCAATTTTTAGCCTGGCAAGATGGCATGGAAACGGGCACTGTTGGCGCGACTAGCCTTGCAGGATGGATTCTGTGTGATCTGGCTGTGCATGTTTGGAGAAGCTGCAAAATGTGGCTGATAACCGATGTCACCGGCGGTCTTGCTGTTCGGATCGCCGGTTCTGTCCAGATTGCCTGAATGAGTATCTAACGATGTACGCACTTTGAAGTGACCGTAATGCAAAAGGAATAGGTCCATTTTCTCTTCATTTTTACACTCTTCCCACTAAGAATTTCAAATAAATTATGGTTGTACGAGAGCGAAGCATCGGTTTTGAACACTGATGTGCTGTCAGCGTTGTTGATGATCATGACGAGTTTGGCGACAAAACTTCACTTTATTGAGAAATTTCTTGAGAAACGCAACCGTAGCGAGAAATTATGATTCGATTGATGCATTCGAATTAGGAGAGCTTCTGTCAGCTGCGCGATCGGAACCACCGTACGGTATGACAGTGTGGTATCAGTGTTTGGACACAGGTTATGCTGTCGATGATTATGGTGGTGAACCACCGTACGTTGTACACGGTTCACGGTTGTCGAAAAGAACTAAACAGAAGTGATTGAGGTTGAAGAAATGGGGGAAGAGGAAACTACGGAAACTTCCGGATGTTTTACAATCTATTTCATGAACGACACTCAAGAATTCCAAGCGGGTGAAACGATCAATGACTAATATAGCCCTCTCACCTGGGACAAAAGAGGAGCACATCATCTGAGGTGTATTACCATAATCCGTGACACGTGGCTTTTGAAGGACAAAGGAGAGGCATTGGATATCATGGAGGGCTCATAAGCTCTGACGACACCGTAACCTATGAAGTCCCTACACAAATCTCAGTGGCCACAATTGCTTTCACTAAACTGCACTACTTGTAGTACCAAAAAACAACACTCCCTTGGGTCACTAAAGTTGACGTTTTCAGATGCAACATGCGCTGCATTATTTCACTGATGCAGGTTGGGGCCATTCCACGAAGAGGATCTGAGACGTCGTCGGGCCGTCTACCGTTGATGTATAAGAATCACTGACGGTAGAGTGAACTCGAAAAAATCTGCGACGAGAAGATCAGGGGGCAAGTTTTTAGTAAGGCATCAGGTGTCTCACCCGTTGAATGCATACATACCTACGACCTATGGTAGCTTATGTGCCAAATATACCGTTTAGTCATCTACTGCGAAGGGCAAGTGCCGATGAATGAGAACCAGCTGGTGAACAGAGAGTTTCATTGGTAGTGTGAGGAGATTTGGGAATTTTTGTTCAAAGCCTAGTGAACAGTAGCGGCGTAAATAGCTGCCTTTGCCTTAATCAGCATGTCATAAACCAGAGTACATGTTGGAAGAGCAACGAACAAACGACCTGAATAATGTTCACTGACACCACAGCAGAGCGACAAATTCATGGGGCAAACTTCTGCAAGAGTTTCTCCTCTCCGCATCAGTGAAATTTTCAATACCCGCTGGACTGACATCTCATTAGGATTGAAAAACGAGGGAACTTCACATATTCACGGCTGATGTGAGGCGAACAAAAGGGAAAATTCCGCCCTACAGCATTCAGGACACAGGTTAAGAACACTCCTCTTAAGCGTGATCATAGCTATCGAATAGAAATAATTAATTTACTATACTATCACTGTGTATTTTTGTATAACTTCAATTTGAAGTTGATAGTGAATTCAGGAAAAGTGTACCCTTTATTATCCCATGAGTGATTCTGTCTACGACTTGGCCCTACACACTCGAAATGTTGTCTTATGTCACACGTGGCATGCGCTTCACACCTTCAACATGTAAATTGCTACTGCAAGACTGGGTAGGCTTGAACCCTAGCCTCATGCTTGCGGATGAAGCGACTGAGGTAGTAGACAAATTCGTTTACCTGGGCAGCTGTATCAGTCCTGGTGGTCTCGCGAAAGATGATATTTCCATCCGGATTGGAAAGACCAGAGCAGCTTTTGGAAACCTATGTCACCTGTGGCGTAGGCGTGACATCAGCTTCTCCGTCAAGCGTCGAGTTTAAAATGCGAGTTTATTATACGGATCAGCAACCTGGCCGCTGCGCGCCTTGGACGTCAAAATACCTTCACTGTTTGACCATCGATGTCTTCGGAGCATTGCCCGAATCTGGTGGGAACACCGTATCAGCAATGCTGAAGTAGGTTGAATGGTATTCGGAAGAAATAACTCACCCTCGATAGATGAACTGATCGCACTGCATAGGTTGCGTTGGTTTGGCCACGTGCCGCGTATGCCAGTCGACCGCATTCCTCGAAGGGCGCTCTTCGCACAACCACGTGAGGGGTGGAAACGAGCCAGAGGTGGTTCAAATAATGACTTGGCAGCGAAGCATAAAAGCTATTACCACCAAGCTCAGTTGCGCCGATCATTGCCGTCTTCCTGGATGGGGACCTTGAGAGGACCACATCAATGGTTAGAGACATCGTCAGACATGGCCCAGTCGCACCCTCAATGGCGATCATGCATCCAAGCTATTGCTTTCAATTCATAGTTCCCTTTCCAATTCCCCCACTTAACAGTCCACTGACAGTGGTGTATTTACGCACCAATTTACCAGCTCCGATCTCCAATGCGAGTTACCTACCTCACCTCCTCAAATCACCGGTGAACGAAACTGTGGCAACTAGAACCACTGTACGACAAGTACGCGGTTATTAGAGTTGGTGATGGCGATGACACTTCATGAATTTCCGATCCGTATCTATCTTTCCAACAAAGATTTTTTTTACAGTATTCGGTAGACACAACACAACGAAGACTGCCTCTTGTAGTGATATTAAGGAAACACCTAGGGTCCTGCTGTGATACATCATTTACGAGATTAAACGAAACTCACTTCGTGGCCTCCAGTAAGCTTGAGTTTGGTTAATTGCAGGCACGAAGAAGAGTTTATAGCTCTATTTGCCTTAAATTCCATATTCTTTAATGACATTTGTGTAACTGTAGATATCGCGCCATTCGTTAAAGAACGCCCAACACTTCATTTTTAATATCAGTGGTGGTAATTAGGGCTTTGAGGGTAAGAAGCATCGTGCTTACGAAAACTCCTGACTTAAGCAGTGTTACAGTTCGTGATGTCGAATATTTGTGGGCTAAAACACACATACGTGAATTGAACTAAATCAGTATTGTTTCCTCCTCTTTCTCTCGGTTAAGATCTCATCCAAATACGAAGAACAACGCATTCAGGACGTCTGCGGAATGTACCTCGGCGTGCACAGCTCCGTGACACGGTTTAAATTGCTAATTTCCAGTAAGTTTCCTGTCATCATGGAGAATTTTTTACACTAATTTATTTTGGGTAAGAAATAGAAGAAGAGCTGGCCGAGGATGACGTCCGTATACGCGATGTACGAAGTAAGTGTGCCTGACTAACACTCTATTGCAATTCTCCTATAGAAGCGCTTAAAGTTTTGGATGAGCTTCTTGCCAATTCTGAAGGCGAAATTGTGCGCCAGGTTAGTTGATGACAAACGTGTCTAGTATATTCGAAAATTTCTCTGAAAACTGTCGGTTGACTGAGCTTATCTTTTTGTAGTCGAGTTTCATCCGGATTTGTTATCCTTTAGAGAAGTCTTTCTGTGGTGTGTTTCTTTCGTGCGTTTCGAGAAATATTGACCGGTGTTTTGCAATTCCAAATGGAGTTAGACATTCGTCCGCAGGTTAACTTGGTGTTGTGGATTTGTCACTCGTTCGCAGATGAGTGTGTAACTTCACCGACTTGTCATTCAAGGTTCAAGTAAGAAATGAGAATGATGGAACCCCAAGAGGAAAGAAACCGTTAGTGGGCTTTCAGAGTTTTCAACAACCTTACGTAAGCTATGTTTGATCTAGAAAATTACTTCGATATTCTCGGTCCATAAATTGAACTGAACATGGTAGCACATGGGATAACACATGTTAGCAAAATCTTGAACTTTCGAGTAAGGTTTTGGGAGAAAGACAGCTAGGTCTCCATTGAAACGTGTACGCATAATCCATTAGTGATCCATGATGTAGGGTGCGGGAACAAGGAATGGTATTCAGAAACAGTATGATCCAACCACATCCAAATTTCAAGTCGAGGCGTGTTGGGGTCTTGTTTCTTGCGTATTAATATAGCTCATAGGATGGTGGATTCGTGGGAGAAGTAATTTATCACTTTGGAGGGAGCAGTAAGGATCCTTCGGAAAATTAGAAATTTGGAATCGTTCTAGGAGTCAAGACAACGCCTTATGGGGCAACCTTTAGTTACTACAATCGTAGAGGTCAGCTAAATTACTATAAATTGCTACATAATTAGTTCGAGTGACATTTGTAGCACTCATCAGCGGTATTGTCTTTTCTCTTCCCGCTACAACTTTTCTGGTACAACCGAATTCGCTTTATTTCCAAAGTTGTGGGACAGATGGATATGTGTTACCTACTTCTTATCAGTCACTCACCGAAATGTGAATGTGTTTAAGGAAAAGACTTTGGATTTCAAACGCCCACCATGGTACAATCAATGGAGACCTGCAAAGTCCTGCCTGGCCTCTTTGTGTCCTTCACACGTGTTTAGTATGCCTTACCATACTTTTGCCTACATGAAAATAAGTTTCCTGGAGTAGATGACATTTGGAGAAGAGCTGTGGTTTTTTCATCTTGTTCGTCCTAAAAGTGCCTATTTTTTTACCTATCAGGGACACTTTCGTCTGTCCTGACTTGAATTCGGTCACTGAAGCTCCATTGTACGATGCAGCTGTAGTACAGTGGGAAGACAATTTTTTGCACTTGGTATCCGAAGATCTGTAAATAATTTCACAGCCATAACTGTGCTCAGATCTCCCGGCTGAAATCTGAACAACAACCGAGTACTCCTAAACAAGGCAATGTTTTGGTTGAGCAGGTCATGTATATGCCCGGTATCATCACGACGTCGACACCGCATTGTTCTTTGATGGGCCGCATTCAGGTGCTCGAGCTATACATCCGGCAACCAGTAAAAGGATAAGCGGGGTCTCTGCAATATCAGTACAAAATCCTTTGTACAACCACAGCTTCACCAATCTTGGCTGATTTACTCTGTAGTCTTAAACACTAGGTTAGTTACGAAACGATGTACGTTTTAGTTGGCTCTAGTGTACTTGAGCCTGATCCTATCTGAGGATAATTCCTCAGGAATGAAGCCATTTTATGGGCAGATGTTGCTGTCAATAGTGTTGTTGCTGTGCCACTTAAATGCTTGTACATGCAATTCGCACTTCAAGCTTGCCGAAATTCCCTTGTACACTTTGTTGGTACGCTGGTTAATTTGGTAGCCTAGAGCGTTTAAAAACGCTGCTCACACTGCTAGATAGAGCTAAAATCACTTGGTGAAACCCTTCACAGTGTTTACGGGGATCATTCTCTGTTATGGAGTGTGTTAATGGATTCGCCTTTGTCATTCCGAATTCATTTGCTGCCAGGTTCCTACTCTTTCGCTCGAAAGCTGTTTATTTAGGTTCTTCTCGCACAGTACCGTTCCTGCCATTATCAGATTGTATGATGCTTCACTTAATTTGTCCATCGCACAGATGTCGCCTGTAAAATTCTTGCTTTGACTCTCCCATTGTCTCACTATTAGCGGGTTCGAACCATCGAAAATAGGGGGCATTTTGGTTTTGCCGCTTTCGTCTCCTATCGTTCCTGGTCTTTAAAGCGTCGACGTTTTTTCAACCTACAGGATCAAATACTGGACGCTCACGCAGCCTTCAGTAAAATCGATGGTCGACAGATGGAATTCAGACATATACCCCCACTATTAAAAGAGGGCCCATGTAAGAAAATTCCCAGACGATCGTCTCAGAAGCGGATTCTGGACAGGCATTTATTTCTAGTAAGCACTTGATATGAATTGTTTCTGTGCTTTTTAGATTGGTAGCTCGTCTGAGGCCTTTGTATGTTGACTAAGCTACTGAGTATTTCGTGGTTGCTGTTTTCAGTTATCTGGTCCTGAGCAGGCTAGAAGCCGTTTGATAGTATGTTGAATTTTCCGTAAGCCAGACATACATGGCGGACTGATGGGATGTTTATTTCGTGGAATATTGTACCGGACCACCGCGAATAATTTTGGACTTTACGTGAGAGCTTGAAGCCCACGGCGCGTTGCCATTTTCAGCTTCTCTAAGGCGATTTGCATCCTGACATCGGCGCGATCTGGTTGGGAAGCCACGATGCACCTTATTTGTCAGTATTACTCACTGTTTGTAATCTTTCAGGGGAGATCTTTTATTTTGAAAAAATGGCTTACACCGACTCATATTAACATTATCTGAGGCAACTACCCATACAACTGTCAAAGTGCATAAGGTAGCAACTCAAGATGTTTGCTATATGTTTTGGCTCGAATGAAAGTGGACTGATTAGCTGTTTGCTTTATGTTTTTGGCTCGAATGAAAGTGGACTGATTAGGGAACACGCCCTGTAGTGATACGATTTTGAAGCATGCCGCTTTCACTGAATCTTTAAACAAAAATAAATAACGTTCAAATAGGGGGACTGCGAGGCTTTGTTCGTCACATTGCTCAATGTATTTAGGTAGTTTAAGGCTTCGGTCCACCTAAGCCACACTTCTGATTACAATCTCAATGTATTCTTCGTGTGACATGTCACATTATTGTGCATGTTGTTTTGGCGTCCACAGCTCGATGATGTGAGCAGCCGTACAAGTGTAATATTGATTTTTGTCATTTTATATACCTAAGAGTCAAGGTAGAACTGCGAAGGAACTTTGTAGCGGCCTTGGAAAGCTGTTACCTGTAAAAGGTACAAGTCATTTTCATCGTTGATTTTGAGGTTTAAAAAGTAGCACTGAAAGTTTGTATTGATTATTTCATCACTGCGGTGTTCAAGTGGGTTCGACACTACTGCTTATTCTGTATACAACTACAGCCGCTACCTTTGGAAACACTGCCATTGAGAAAGACCGCGCTCCGAAACAAGTCGCTTTCAGTTAGCTTCTTGAAGTTTGTACTTAATAAGAGGAACGTCTTTAAATTCACTGACCACTTTCTAATACACGTTTGGCCAAAATCCCACTTAGAATAACACAAAACAGTCATCTGCTCCACATCAAGAGGCTGTTTTCCTGAAGGAACATCATCGCAAGTTCGATCGACTCTACCTAGGTAACACAAACGGAAAACCTGTTTTGTTTTACTGTTCGTCTAACCAAGTAGTGATATCCCTGACGGTCCCACTTCAAAACTCAGTCAGCCTCACCGGGTATCCTGTGGTTCTAAACCTGGATCGGAATGAAACTTCTGCACTTCCCTAATACATCGCGCAAATCCATTCCTGTTTATCACCGTCACTTGGCGCTCGGTTACCTGCTGATTCATATGCAGCTCCTTGCTCCCACTGCGTCTAATGGATGGGCCAACAATTGGCTCTTGCATTATATTTGAAGTGCAATATAAACTGGAAAATATCTGAGACAAGGGATAATATAATTTTGTTCCACGAAGTAATTTTGGCCAACTTGCCATATTCGGTTTTGTTGGTCCCTTCTTAGAAAGGGACTTCTTTCAGAAGGACCACCTTTTTTTGTTGATTTTGGTTGGTCTTCTAAAAGGTGGAGTAGTCGAGTCGTCAGCTGATCTCGGGGACTTATATTAACGTTCAAATGCGTTTATCGATGCACTTTTTTTTAAAAAATAATCCCAGTTTGTCATTAGTTGAACCCAGTTTCCAACACCTACAAAGTGAACAACTCATTCTGTCTAGGTGCTTTATAAAGAACCCTCCAATGAGCTTCTTTCTGCTTAAGGTAATTGGCTCTGCTGCTTCCCTATAGAGGCCTACACTACCTATTTTAGTAGCGAATACTTACAGAATATCCGGAGTTCATTTGTACCCTGGTAATATATTGAAATATTGGTAGCCCCGGTGCGTTATTAGGTTGTAGATGAGGACGTTGTTTATCTGCAAGCAAATTACGAAGCTTGGCGAACAGCTCAACAGCCATCCGGTCTACAACCGATCAGTAGTACAAACATTACTCATTTCTAGTCGCTTTACTGGTGGTGTTAGGCATGTTTGACAATTAAACTAATACAAGGAGGTCTGGTCGCGTGACTCTACACTTTATCAATATATGCCATTTCAGGCGGTACATCTTCCAATCGACGGTGGGAATACACTGAATCTTTGTCGCAAATCTATCGTTGACGTCAAATTTGTGCTAGAGTGTGCAGAGTAACACACTATTGGGGAACAGACGTTCATGTCCCCTCAACCAAACTGCCCGTTATCATTACCATTTTACCGCCACCATGCCGCCAGAGTTGAACACTGATTCGTCACTGCCACATAAACGCAATTTATTCGAAAGTTTTATTGTGAAAAGAAGATTAAAGAACGCGAAGAAAAAATTTGGCTCCATTTCACACCTCCACGTTATAGAACGCGAAGAAAAAAATTTGGCTCCATTTCACACCTCCACTTACTCATTCCACCAGTCCGCTTAGAAACTGTCAACAAAAATGTCCTTGCTGATCATTAGCACCGTCCCCAGCCAAACACATGGATCCACCATTGAAAGTTTGGCAGCACCGACAATGCCCAGGCGCTCACGAGAGATTGTATTATGACTAAGAACCTTGAAAAATGGTAAAGCGAGTGAGAGTAGATGCGTTAAAAGCTACAGCATCCTCGGGAGATAATGAAGCGATCAAAGTCCTCGTTTATATAGGTCAACAAAGCACACCCAAAGAACGTACTCACTAGCGGGTCTAGTTGAAAGCGTCTGTAGATTACTTGTCATTTGAGTTAAATAAACTTTTAGGCTAGTAAGATCTGGATGTTCACAGTTCGGAACCGATATGATAGAGTTCGCTGTACCTGGGAACTGAGTGGATCTGTAGGTCGGTTCCAGGTGTGTTACCAATCCCGTCCGTTCAGTTTTCGGTAGATGATACTCGCAAAACACTGTCCTGACACCAGGAGGGTCTCGAGTACCCTGATAACGTCGCTCCGGTTTAAGATGACTTTCAATCCATGCACGATTTACCTGCCTGTGCCAGGCCGGAATTGACTCGCCGCGGGATTGTGTTCTCACCGAATAGGTGTTATGACTCTGGAAATCAATCAGCAGAAAGGCCTCGATTCACTCTAGGGAAAAGCACTATGCAGTCTTGCTGGCTGCAGTTCCGAAATCTGCGTTGGTTGTTCGAGCGCATGTTATTATGATTTACCAGCCCTTGATTGGCTCTTTAGTTGTTAGTGACAGCCGGCCGGTGTTTGTATGAGGTACCTCGATGGTTTATCTGCATTACTGACTAAAACTACCGGACGTTGGCCCACGTTCACCTTTGGCTGTTCACCATTAACTACTCCGATTGTTTTGTCGACAGAAGTTGAACCGAATTCAGACGGTTATTGATTAATCGTGTTTTTACCTCATACAGTGATGCTGTCGCCATGAAATCCGCATCATCTCATAGCCCACAATAGAAGTAAGTTTACAGCTCACTAAATATCGTGCCTAGTCGTAGAGGAGACGCTTCAGTTTGTCAAAAACTTTACATGCTAAAAGAGTTAAATATCTGTGGATGAGCGCGTTACTGCCGAAATCACCTCTTTTATTAAGAGGACCAGAAGAGCCTTCGGCAAACTTCAGCACCTGCAGGAGGGGTGAGACCTCGACCTGTTTTACAACGGACTGCTTCGATCAATACTCCTCTTCGGTGACTACTTGATGCTTTATTTGTAGTGCCCGGTATCGGCCGATAACAGATAAGTGTTTTCGAAAACACTTAAACGTGCAATACATTGAAATACCGCCGAACCAATGGCCGTAGTCAGTCGATGCGCAAATGAGGTGCAATCGACTGCAAAGAGAAGGATACGAATATTTGCCGCTCGCCGGGGTGATTTAGATGAGAAACGCCTCGGCTGATACGATCGAACGTCCAAACGATGTTGACATCCACTACAGAGAAACGCCTCTTTGCAGGCTAATGACACGCTGAACCTGGATGGGGAAAGCACAACACAATTTGGCTCCCTTATCGATTTTGACGTCGCTTAATATAGTTACGCTGGTCCGTACTCAGGATTTCATCTCAGCATGTAGGGGCGACGAATTCCTTCAACCAGTTAGGCTTTCGTGCGGTGATCCACAGTGGTTTTCTGTTGGCTAAATTGAAGCCGTTCACGAAGTTCACAAACAGCCCCCCCCCAAGAGGGGATTCCGTTCGCGGCATTTTTATTGTTTGCGACGCAGCAAAGATTATGTTAGTCGTATTCCAACTTCTAAGTTTGCACTGCTACCCCTGGTTCGAACTGCACTTTTCAGTTACACTTTTGGAGAAATTGTTTGGCGAAATTCCAAAAGTTTGATCCTGACACTTTTAAGTCTCTTTTTGGATCTCTGTCTGTTGGACTTTGGGTTGTTCTAACGAACTTCAAATTATTCTCTTCAATCTGGATGGACGTTGGCGATTGATTGTCAAATCGTTTTCACCTCCATTTATGCTTTAATCTAGGTGTGCCCTCAGCAACTGCTTGTATATTTGTTCTTTTCGAGCCCACAGGCTTTTTTGACGTGCTCGGGATTTGGTTACCCGCCAGCATTCACTGTAGAGCATGTCATATTTCCGATGCAGTTTCCTGATTCTTAATTTTTCTTACAGGAACTTGGGTGGGTTTCCTCTTGGTCCACAACGAGATAGTTTTCTAAGCATGACACTCACTCTGGCAATTGCCTGGAGGTGATTCGTATTGCACACAGCTACATTCATCACTTTTTTATTGGTACATTAACGAAATGTGTTCACTGCACAACTAGTCTATCAGTTGTCCACCTCTACCATATGGGTGAGTTTTATTCGCAAGTGGGTTCCGCACCACACTGTTTATAGTTGGAAATTCTTACCGGTGTCACTTTTCTGGGGGTTCATCTGATAGGCTTGGTTACTGAATTTCAATCTTGTATCTTGATTAATGTGACTGGGAAGAGAGGCATATTTCGGGCACTCCATCCTAGACCCATGGTCTCAAGTTTTGACCCACAAGGCATTGGGGAGGTAACCTAAGCCGAGTACACAGGCAGCGAAAAATGGATGTGACGCCTTATGCTACTAAGCTCGGACATATGAAGGCCTTCCTACCAGCACCCTTTTTCAAATCACAAGTTACTACCATTCTCTAACGTTGTTTCTTGTATCGATTAGCAACTGGATTTCTACTGATATTGTGTTTAACTTGTATTCTTCTACGAACCATCCATCATCTCAGACACTGGTTGGATGACAACGCCTACATTCGAAATTATTGTGTTTGGTTGCTTGCAGATATGTTTCTTTTGTGCTACACTAGAGCGGTTGGATAACTGAGTACAGCGAGTCAGCATTTTGTGCGTAACCCGATGTTGGAATGTTTGTCACCAACTAAACCTTTTGCCTTGGCGGAATACAATTCTACTAGTTTCGTGCGGTGCATGATTTTCATGGTCTGTCAGAGCGACTCCACAAGCATTCTTCACACTAGGTTTCATCATTAGAGAAGTACATAGCTAATGCTTAGTGGACAAATTTTGCATTAAAAAGTATGGTACTATGCGGCAGCGACTTGCTGTGTATTTTAATGGTAAGTTGTGTGGTATACACCGACACGCACAACGAAATTATTTGTATCCGTAGGACCAAGAGTATTATGCGTAATTTCGAAGTAATCCCCTTTCCCACATTAGTCTGATACTCAGTATACTGCCATGCAAGGAAGTTATAGTGGAGGATTTGTACGAGTGGTATGGTTTTAGTCAAAACCACTTAATTCAGGATGAAGAAATGTAGACTTTCTGATTGTAACGCAGCCGCCATGGACAGTGATCTGCCCTTTTTCAGCAAATCCCTACCAATAACGCCGTTGCGTTAGCGCGCGAAGAAGGATGTAACGTGACACGACCTACATAATATCCGGGCGGAATACCCACAGACCGAATGCGCCCGTAATGCCATTTCTATCAATTACAGGACTTTGGAATTTGCAGTATGATTCCCGTATGGTTGCTTTATGTTGACACTCGGACGTCACTAAAACCATTCAGTTTAGAGGTGTACAAGTTATAGGGCTAGTCCGCTTATTAACACTAGGCTATGTGATGATGCAACTGCTTCGGGAGATGAACTCAAGGGGGTCTAGGTATATTGGACCGTTTATCAGGTGTTACCTTGTTGGCGAAGAATGGACAGCAAGTTGCTAGTGTGGTATCTAGAAATGCTGCTCTGCTGCTGAGGCAGCGTATCCTCTTCGTCTCTATGGAGATCTGGTAAATACAATGTTAAACATAGGGCTGTGTAGCTCAACTGAGCATGACACTAGAATGGAGCGTGCCTTCTCAAGTTACTGTTTTAGGAAGCGTCAGTCACTCACAAGTCATTGGAGATCTAAACTTTTCTTGTAGTTCTTGTAAACCCTTTACAGGTTCTTCGAACAAGGAAGCTGGTATCGGTGGCGAATTAGGCTTGGTTTATTTTATCGGCTCTCTGAGCATCCCCATAACTTTCCCGACGGACTACAATCTCTACACTTTCAGAGTTTCCTCAGTCAAATGTAGATGCACATGGACAGACTTTGATCTGCTTTCGTAGAAATCGTACCATTCATTTTCGTTTTCAATTGCTCTTTCGTCTTTGTTGGTCTGGTGAATCATTTCGGACAAGTAAGCCATTTTTACATGTTGCAAAAGCACTGGTAATTTTACCAGTCAGTTGAACAGGTGTCTTTCGTCGAAGGAGTTATTGACCAATTGCAAGCTGCTTGAAAATGAAGATTCTAACCGGGTTATTTTTACCCCCATGAAATTAGACTTTTTAAATGGCAAACTTTGAGTGCGTAACAAGTTTGTTTGCTCTACAGTACTATTGTCAGGCAGATACCGCTATGCAATGGAGCACTAGGCCCAAGATGATTCTAGACTATGTATTTCATCGTTCACAAGTCCGAATGGACCGCGTAGTACACCCGATTTGCGTCAGTTTTGAATTAAGTTCTTAAGGAGACTAGTTGAAAACAAATTAGCTGTAGTCTTTGTACCAGATGTGATGCTCTTCAACCAACTGTCAGGTATCTATCTGAAGAAGATCTACTCTACTATCAAATAACACTTCCGCAAAACTCAAACCCAACCTCAAAGAAACCGATGCCCACTGAATCTCGCAGAATTCCTTATTGTAGACATCACCCCTGAATCTTTGATGCCGTCCGATGCAGTAGCTTATATGCTGTACGCTTCCGGTCTTTGTCTTGTCAATCGTCTGCTTAACAAGCATATTCTTTTGTACTAAGCTCACCATAAGCCTTTCCGTTAGTGTCGCCTATCTAAGATGTAGCGCATAAAGTACCAAATCTGCTCGTGTGCACAGTTCCAGAAAGCGAAATCTTGTGATACAAATAGATCCTTATTTTGTCGTGATAATGGTCGCTCTTTAGCTGACGGGTTTTCAATTCCAGGGGTTTACATAGTTTTTCCATCCTCGGTCGTCCATTATTCGTCTGTAGCTTAGGGAAGCGAACAAAGAATATAATGAAACTGTGGGAACGTGCTGTGGCGAACAAGGCTCGGTTCTTCTTTGTTTTTGATTGATAAGCCATTACAACGCAAATGCTGATGACTTGGAGAACCATAAGTTGACTCGTAGAATCGTGGAGATGTGTGAAATGTGCCATGTTGTCCGGTCGGTTTCTCGAAGTTCAAGCAACTTTGACTGAATGTTTAGACCGTTGTACACCCAGATCAGGCTTACGGCATCTGATGCGAATCGCCTCTGTGACCGTTGATAATCGAACTCGGATTAACCTTGACTCGTTAGAATGGAGTCAGCAAATGACTTTAAATGCTTCTTGTGCATTCACACTGGTAAAAATTAACGGGACTTGCAGTGATTGATGATGGTGGTATATGGTAGTATGTATGCCATTTATATATATTACATAGTTGAGCAATAACCACCTGCTTGCTACTGTGACGCTACGTTACACCCTACACAAGATATGTAGACTAAGTGTCATGTGTTGACTCGACTCCTGACTTAAATCACATTCTGGCGGTCTAACCATACCCTCACACATTTTGTCCACAGACTGACAGACAAAGCAACGTTTTGAATGTACAACTCACTAAAAGAGCATGGCAATTCTAACGGACAGTCTGCAAGAAGTAGACATGGAATGGTCAGTATCTCCATTTTGATAGCTTTGTATCTCTAAAGCAACGATAACATAATTAAATGTTTCATCCGGAAGTCAAAAGAAGAGCTAATAAGCAAGACACTTTGCAGAATTGTTGTGTGCAGTGACTATTCATCCCGCTTGATCTCGAAAGTAATGCATTTGAAAGAGCACGAATTAAAACTGGATTAGGCAGAGAAGTCCGTAGAGATCAGAAACGACTCTTTCGCGGAGATCATAATAACAGTTGACGAAACAGTTTGGAACTATGTGCTTTCGTACTGAGTTGCGCTTGAGTTTCTTTTTCGGTCTGGTGATTTTGACCTCAAAGACAATGTACCTAGTTCAGCTTCTAGTTTTGTTTGTTGATCAAGTGGTGGCTGATCTGTTTGTCGAATTTGACAGTGGGCTTTCAAACGTTTCCTTCCCATTTGGGAAGATTTTGTCAATGGGCGATTGAATAACTGATCCACCCAACACAGCCTGATGGTTGAAGCGATGTACTGTTTCCCGCAAAGCATTTTCATGATTTTACAGGGCGTGAGTTACCGGACCAGGCAACATATGCCCCTTCTTTGGTTACTTACAAAGTAGACTACTTTTTCCCACTCACGTCAAGAGCTTCATATAATATATATAATATGTATATATATAATAGATAATGCAAATACTGCACTAATAAGCTGCTTCATTCTTGGTGGCCTTAGTTTGGATGTATCGGTCCCTACATCACCTAACTGATCCCTTCTCTAGAAGTAAAGACTCGGTCTACGGTCTTTTCAAGGTTTAAATTCATGAACTGCCGTCCGCCAAATAGAGCGATAATTCAGTGCCTCATTATGACAAAGTTTACTCCAAAAATTGCGTACACATGTAGTACACTATCCTCCAGAAATGCACATGGATCGTTTATCACTGGTATTAACAAAAATGGAAGCCATAGACTCCTAGAGAGGAGAGACTTGAACGTGTATTTAGTGTTTTGTTCGACTAACTCTAAAAGTCTTCTATGTATGATCACGCCATACAATTTGACCTTTAAATTACGAGCCTTCAGACACAAATGACTGGGTCCGTCGTGGTCTAACCAACCGTTCCGTCCTGGGTTGTGCAAGTTCGTGTCGTGCCACCCATATTGTAGTAAGGCGGTTAGGAAATACGGCGTGTGCGTTGCCCAGTGGCAGCACGCCAGATACGGTGAGCTCACAAATGGAACCCGGTGCTCGGGCCGTGTTTTGAAGACACTTGGCTTGTTTGCTATGAATTTAATGATAATATTGATTGGCCTTTTGCTCCTATTTCAGTTCTCCGACTACCTAGTCATCACCATGCCAGTAAATCACTTGGGTCGTTATCAGGTGAAATCAGAAGTCATGTTGAATGGGATGAAGGTGAGTTCCATAGTTTTACATTTCTAATCGGGCTAAGTTTGTGTCTAAATTTTTGAAAGCTTCTATTAATAGTTCAGCTTTTCAAGGGTGGTGATGGCTAGGTTTTACGAACGCAAAGTGACTCTGAATGCCCTGTGCGTTGTAGACCCTGCCTCTCGCCGACAAGGTAGTGTTACGCCGATCCTAAGGGAAAGTATAACGGGCTCTGGCGACTCCAACACTTACTTCGTTGGCAATGCGTGATTCGGCTACCCAGATAAGTGGATCTGTTCATTATCCTTTGTGGTTCATTATGCCATGTCCAGCTTCGGCAATGTACTCACTCGGTATTGCAACTGAACTCTTCACGCCGATAGTGCAAAGCTCATACCAAGTCGCATTGCAAAATATCGTAGATCGTTTGATGTATTTTCTATTCTTTTGAAAGCTGAGCCGGATAGCTCGATATCTTCTGCATACTCCGGGTTTTTTAAGTTAGTCTTCGGATAGAAAAAGTGGCAGGCGTTTTTCGATTATTAATTTGATTGCGAATCCGTAGAGAAAAGATAACGAAGACCACCTTCAGTGATGACAGCAGAACCCTCTGCAAACTTTCATGCTCACATGTTTTGGAACATAATGATTTGGAGTGTGTTGAGAATGTCCGGAACTCAGAAACGCGGTTTTAGACACAAGAAGTTAACGATGATTGACCTAATGTCTGGCGGCGTTCAATAAGTTGCAAGCTAAATATACTTCTGACCCCGATGGAACCTTGCTTCTCGTAATACTTGTTAACAACTCAGTCAATGGGCACTTGACCGATACTTCGATAATTCCCGTATTCAGACAGAATACTATTTTTACAGACGAACAATAGTAGGTTGCTGGATTTCGTCAGTCACTTCTTTCAACTCCGAGATGCTTTGCATGAGTTTTGTCCGGGTGTGAACGAGCTTTTACCCATAAAAAAGACGCTCAGAAGAAGCCTGAACTGGCCTCATGGTTTCTTCCTAGAAGTTTTATTCCCTATCTTGGTTTTGGTTTTATTATCCATCGGAATGGAGTAGTTCACCTCTCACCATGAAGCTGGTGCTGTGTTAGCCATTATATGCTTGGCACATTAAACCAACTAAATTTTTCACCGAAGGGTCGCAACAACGGGACCTAGCATGGATTCTCGTACCATCTTTCACTCTAATGAATTCACTGATAGGAATTAACATTATTTCATGGGTTTTTCCTCAATCATTCTTGGGATTGCGGGCCAAGCGTCGTTTCAGAGCCACTGTCGTTTCGAATTTGTAAGCACTTCTTTCGGCCAACCAGTTTGTCACACTTTCGTGTATCCTATAGACTAGTATTTGCTGGACTTCTTCGATGACTATTTCGCGACTATTGCATGTCACGTCAGTAAATGGTCTTTTCCTAAGTAACGGAAAAGAAACCTGGAGTGGTTTTGGTCCGTATACGTGTTCCAAGAAGAGTCCTAGTAGTGAACACAAGATCGCTATATATAGCCAGTTGCTACGTGGATCATTCGAGTTTTGTTGGTTACGGGCAAAACGACGTGCATATTTGTGCTGGAATTTTGTGCTTGTGATAAATAGACTGTGACCAGCGCACAGTTATATAGAAGGATTTCGGTTGTTAGCTCTTTGAAAATCTACACCATATCTATCACCTAGATAGTTTCAGTGTATTTTATCCCCCTCACTTGAGATCACAAACTTTTCCGTTCACACAAGTCTGCACAAGTCATCTTTTACAGCGCACTTATTATATTTTGTTAGGGTGTATGCAAATGAAAAAATGAATAGATTTTCAGTTGTTACTGAGGATTCTGACTGTCCTGGCCAATCCTATTATCGACTGTTCACAGTCCAGCAGCCTCTTCTACTTCCACACTCAGCGCAATAACTACATCATTGAGGACATGGGGCGCTTCTTCTTGGTCATACTGGGTTATTGATAGTAAAATGTGAGTAGGATGGGCTTTTGGAGTGTGCTAAGATACATTTTGACCTTGTATGCAAGTCCTGTTTTATACTTCGGAGGCAGCAAATTTTTGTCGAGGAAAATGTATGAGCAAGGCGAAGACAATGCTCACTACTTTGAACAAACTGTTTGGCGTTTAGTTTTTTTCTGAACAGAGGACAAGAAACGGATGCCGAATTTATTGTCACAAACACACGTGGTTATACTTACAAGGTCAGTAATTAGCGTTGAAGCCGTTCGATAAAGAGACCACCCGGTGTTGCTACGCTGCGTGAGCGGATGCTAAACTCCAGTTGCTCAAGTCAAAGTAGGGGATTTGGTTGGGGTGTAACGGTGGATACTACTGATGCGGCATGTGAGTAGCACGTCTTCTCGTAAATCTGCTTTGCGTCTCTTGAAAAGTGAGATCTGTTACGGAATTTTTGCAGTCTCTTTGTAGCATTTGCTTGCAGTTGAGTAGCAGTCAATGAACATCCAGATAAAATTCAGGAAGACGCATTCAAGGAGAAAACGGATATTCAGTTTTGTAAACGAGGTGCATATGAGAGTTTTGCTCCCCTGTTCAATAGTCTGTAACTGTTCAGTTGACGTTCTCAAATAAGCAGCTCCGCAGCGAAGGCCTTCTTCCTTTCAGGGGTACCGTACTTTGAACCTTTGTACCAAACTGGGACTCACAACTTGGTTGGATAGACAGGGTTTTGGTCCGAGTTCCTACTCTTACACTCTCGTTCGTAGTGCACTAGGTTCTATGGTTTCCTAGAGTGCTGCGCCCGAAGTCGATAACTCTTTGAATCTTAGGTCGATATTCTTTGACAACTTTACATTAATCTAAAGGTGTCTCGTTATATCTTTTCGACTACGTCAGAGATTTCCTTTTGAGGACAGGAGTATCTTATTCCCTATAGCCAAATTGTACAAGGACCTGGGCCATTCGATAGGATCGTCAGTCTTACGACTAAGCTTTGATTGAGCTACTGAGTTCCTGAGTAATCTCACTGATCACCGTTGGGCCTATGGTACATGTTACAACTTGGCGTGTTATACAGGAGGCTGCTTCTTTGTACTAAAATTTCTGTGCTGAAGCTCATTAGGTAGTATCATGATGCGTACCGAAAATAACTAACAGGGCCAAACTTGGCTTGTGAACATCTCACCCCACCCCACCCTACCTAAGAATCAGTTACAATGGCAAACCATGTTCGGATTTCCTGATTTCTGAAATGGATTGGTCCTTGTTTGGTGGCAGTAGCACCAAGATCGCGAAAATTTCCCGGTTCTTTCTGGAGGATTTGGTAATACACAAATCGGTCCGATGGACCGAGGTGAGGTAGTCGTTTAGGAGAGATCGATCCCCATTCTAGGGCAAAATCTGGTGGGCCATTATATACGTACATGTATATCCTGCGTGTGGTCTGAGTGTAAAGTCGTCATGTTCTTTGAGATAGGAAAGTGGGAACAGTCAAGCATTCCTCCTAGATGACCGGTATACCTGTATTCATGGAAGCAGCAATACCGTCTTTCTTCGAGGAAACACGGGGTAGAAAAGATCGACCCAAACCTAAACCACCCGGTGGCCCAACGGTTGATCGTGAGCCTCGGCACGGTCCAAATACTTTTGAAAATCAAGAATCCGGTGCTACCCAAGAAACACTTGTTGTGTGCGGTGTCATCTGAATTGATACAGCTTTGTCATAATCTATGCACCTTCGGGCTATAAAAGGCCTCCGCTGCTTTTTTGATCAGATGTTGATGTCAAAGTCTCGAAATGGGACGCCTCCCACTCGCCCCGGACGCGAACTTTAAAAAGAGAAAGACTCCTCTTCTGCGACTAGAACATGAAATCTGAGAGCTTTTCTAGCTAAGGATAGAGGGGTTTCCTGAAAGACGAACCACTCTTGTTGCAAAAGAAATCAGATGCTACAGGGTTGAATTAGCCGATCTTAGCAAGACTCGGCCGTTTAATGAAGACAAGCTTCAGGAGGCTGACTCTGGTATTACCATCTGTTAGAGTGGAACAACACATGACAGCCGAAATGAACACGATATTGGGTTCGCAGATGCAGATCACATGAATAAGAATATAATCGGCCAACCGAAGTGGACCAATTTGAGAAGGATGGCCATCTGACTCCTGCCGTCGATTTATCTGCGCCTGTATCCGTAAATTGTCACCCTGAGGTTGGGAGAGAATCCAATCCTTCGATCTACTGTCGGTTCGACCTGCACAGCCAAACGACTCCCTATTCCTGTTGGACGATCTCAATGCCCGGTTTGACAAGCACTGGGAACCCTGGAAAAATACACAGGGACCATGTAGAATCGGATCAATGAGCAACAGCGATGGAAGAATGCTAGGCAGAACACACTTCATCGTGGGACGGACATCACTTTTGAAGTGGACTCAGTCATATATATATATATATATATATAAAGTATATCAGGATCTACCCACACTGTCATCCTATGAACCGTATGTTTAACAGAATAACGTCACCTTTATAGTGGTTAACGGGCGGTGCTTTTTGGCCCCTCTACTTGCTAGACTACTCACCTCTCCAAAATTTAAAGGATGCGATCCTGGATCTTCATTATTGGAAATCAAATAAAGTGGATAATGTTCTCTTTCTGCTGCATTGTGTTCGTTTCCTTCCGATTTGCCGAGCCTCATCTGGTAGGTATGGTTGTATTAGTTACCCCATATGATCCTTTGGTTTTGAGGTCACTTGTCACTGTGGCACTGGTTTGTAAGCCCTTGCAATCCCCTGTGGTTTCAGTGTGCCTGCTGTTAGTTCAGCTACACTCTTGACTATCGTTTACCTGTCGGTTCTTCCGGTTGACGCCGCTGGGATGTTCTTTTCTCCAAGCTGGAGTCCAACCAAGCAAAACACCAGCAAACAACTCAATCAACTGAACTTCTCAGCGGTACAACCAGTATTAATTCAAGATCACTCTGTGTTCAGTAGCATGCATATAAACTCCACACCACAGCAGGCACCTATTGACTTGGTAATGTGTTGGAATACTGGTAGCTCGGTTGCGTTAGTTGGTATTTGATCAGATGGCTGTTGATCTGTTCGCCGAGCTTGGCAATGAATTTGCAAACGTATCGTCACCATTCGAGGAGACATCTTCAGTGCGCTGTTGGGTGGTATGGGTGGAATGATATCAACGGTTTGGTGACTACACGTTTGCTACAAAATTGCCAAGCCCAGTGGACAATACGACCACCATGTCTCATACACCATCCGGTCTCTGGTATCCGGACTAGGCTCGTAGATATCGAGACGATGACTTCAGTCTTCCAATTAAAATGCCGATTAATCTACCAAACCACTATAGCCTCACGAAATGAACTGATACTAGTTGGGTTACAGTTCTCCTGGTAAAGTGCTATAGTCACGATTCTCGTCTACTGACATCTATGTCAAATATCCCACGATCGCCTTTGGTGGTTCGGAACCATGGTTTTCACCCCTGGACGTTTTCATTCCACAAACCTCCGTGTTTGATATCCCATACGATTTACACCACCATTAATACTATGAATAAACTTGGTGGTAAGTGTATCAAATTAAGCAGTGAGCGACTAATGAAACCAGAGTTTAAATGTTTTGAAGGCCTACTAGTTCGAAGGTCGCTCATGGGGGGTCACCGCACATACGGGGACGTTTTCTATCATCCTGGTAAATATATTGACTAGTGAGAAACGACTTTCCGCAGTCGGTGGAAAAAGTGGTCGCATATTCCAAAAACCATACACTTTCATCCAGTTGTTGCTCATAATTGTTGTTGTATTAGTTTATGCACTGATGGACTCTTATTGTAGACTTATTTGATATAAATAACATCCGAGTTTCATCCTATTTCTCATTTAGTTGTTAGAAATTGCGGAGGATGACGACATTGGAATCCCGTTCTGCTTCCGAATCAAAGCAAAAGAACTCTGTGTTGAATTGGCATTTGGGTAAGTCTGTAATCCAGAATTTCCTCCTTTCCCAATTAGGGTCCCGTCAGCGTGTTTGGTGGCACGTACTTTATTGGTGTCGGCATCACGGGCCGCTCAGTATTCGCACAATGGAATTGATTTCTCGAAGGCTACGACGTTTTCAGGGCTACCACTTCGTACTGTAGAATGTCTATGTATACTGAATTATTCTGCGAATTATTCTGTGAGCGAATCTTCAAGGTCATCAGTCACAGTCCATGGATACATTGCCTTGTTTAATAATAATAATAATAATAATGTAATTGCGGTAAAGGTGAATCGCTTACAATGAGCGGAATTCGCAGGTAGTTCTGCAGCTGAAATAATTCACTGAACTTTTTAGAAACTACATGGTCCTTGTGGATGCGAAATATGTGGAGGTGCCACTCCTGTAAATAATTTTTGGTATTTATATCTGCCTGACTGGTGTTCAGGGACCTCGATAATTGCTATTCCGAGTTTACATCACGGAAAACGCATTCATAATTGCCGGATAAATCGTGCCAGGCTGGAAGAATGTGAGGCTTGCAGATGTTGATGACCCATGCAAGTTTGTCGTTAGACAGCAGTGCTCCATCATAACTCGCAAAATATGCCAGGAAGACCATTTCGTCGATCATACCAGATAGCTGAACGAACTTAGCTGACGCACATGACTGACATGCGGCTAGGGGTCCACGATGCCCAATCAACTAGCCACATGGAACCAGTATTTGCAGATCTTGCCGGAATCTGTGTGCTCGTATTATGATTAACAAAAAACCTACTGTACGACATTGTCCAAATGAGCCATACGGTGGAATACGTGCCAGCTGTTCGCAATGTGTCTGACCAAAAATACATGGATGTTATATGATACATACGTGCTTTCTGATAGGTTTTCTAATATGAAAGTAACACCAAGATGCCCCAGCCGGACACTACTCTTGCAGCTCGCATTTGTGCCGCCAACCTGTCCGTGACAATAGTCTTCACTTGATACTACCCCCTTCACTTCCCTGAATACGCCGACAGTTTACGCATGGAGGCAAGCTGTTCGCTTTCCACGAAGGCATACATAATCGAACGCCCGGTACCCATGCCATCTGTGATCAGTTATACAGCTTTTATCTATTGATTGCTTTAAAAAAACTTACCCAAAACGGTGTCACATACGTTCCATCGACATTTATTGCATCTGGGAAGCGTCGAAACAGCGCTATCTACTGCCATCTGGAGAGGCATATGTGGCTAAATTGACCTTCCCCTGACTGCAGCACAAGCACGCGTCCTGTCCCCCATGTTTGGCCAGGACCGAAGACATACCATGTCACAATAAAAACCAACTATGCGGCACCTACTCAACATAGCTGATCGATACATCCCGAGTGGTAAGGATCTTCCCAACTTCATCGGCCACAAACTGCAGCACTTCACACGACGGCGTTTCATGCTTCAGCAGGGCCCTGCAGGTTTTCAACTCCTCTTCGGTTAGCCGTCAGTTTACTGGAAATCGATCGTACAAAGGTTTAGAAACCTTATGGTTGTGTTGAAGATAATAAGACGTGGATCCGAGGTGGTTCCCCCGCCTCCTTAGACAAAAACATACTGGACAGCCGGTGCTTCGCGTACTGTTTTTTATTAGTGAACACGCCAAGCTTACTAGCTTCTTCGGATTCCTCGACTTTCCGTCTGTCTTGCACGCCGCCTTCATTTGAAATGCACCCATTCGTAACGCAAAACAGTGTTGGTGCTTCGATCACTAGATGAACGAACAAATACCACGCCTTCTCAAACGCGGGGCGAGATAGCTCAGTGGTTAGAGCGCGAGCGTACTGACCAGAAGATCCGTGGTTCGAACCCTGCCTCTGCCTCTCGACTTCCCCTGTCTAGGCTTGGGCAACCTGGCAGTATCCCAGCCCTCGTGCTTCCTTCGGGTGGCATGGCAGCTAGGCACCGAAAGGGTGCTACAGCTGAACAATTTTTTTTCTTCTCAAACGCCGTGAAGCGGGAACAGTATACAGCTCCCAAATTCTCAGCGAACATACTTGAAGCCACTTATGAAGCCATAGTACAGCAAGTTCAAAGTCGAATGCGTGCCAAAACTTTAGAAGGGGGATTAACTAAAACAAATTGCAAAACGTGAGCGTAGATTTGAGTGATTTTTGTCTTAAACACATAGTGCAACAGAATGCAACATTTTGGCGTAAAACATTTTATTCCACTCGCAAATGTTTTGCAGATGAAAGCATTGTGCGTCTAAGGTGCAGCCCATGATAGTGGAAAGTAAAATCAAGTTTGAATACAAATGTTTGACTGCATCTATTCAGCTCATGGAATTTCTGTTCTGCAAATGAGTGGGAGAAGTAAGGAATACCCTGCTACCTAATGCTCACTACGAGCTAAGAAACTCTCCCACTTCTAGCAATAAGTTATGCAATCCAAAAAGAAATGGATAACCCGAATGGCAGTGAAATTATGTACCAGTAATATCTTGCGGCATTTCGAGGCAAGCACGGGAATGGCCATGTAGATTCTTTCATATTGGGTCGGTCATCATCATCATTATCACCAGTTGTAAGAACCGCGTACTTGCCGTAGTGGTTATAGCTGCCGCAGTTTCGTTCACCAATGGTTTGGGGAGATGGCATAGACAGCTACGCACTGTAGGCGATAGCTGATATAATTGGTGCGCAAATACAAGGTTGTCGGTAGATTTTTGCTTGAGGAGATCGCGAAGGGAGCTGTGCATTGAAGGTATTAGCTTGGACGCACGAGCGCTACTGAGAGTGCGACTGGGCCATGTCTGACAATGTCTCTAACCATTGATTTGGTCCGTCTCGGGGTCCCCATCCGGCCATGTAGATTCTTTCATATTGGGTCGGTCATCATCATCATTATCACCAGTTGTAAGAACCGCGTACTTGCCGTAGTGGTTATAGCTGCCGCAGTTTCGTTCACCAATGGTTTGGGGAGATGGCATAGACAGCTACGCACTGTAGGCGATAGCTGATATAATTGGTGCGCAAATACAAGGTTGTCGGTAGATTTTTGCTTGAGGAGATCGCGAAGGGAGCTGTGCATTGAAGGTATTAGCTTGGACGCACGAGCGCTACTGAGAGTGCGACTGGGCCATGTCTGACAATGTCTCTAACCATTGATTTGGTCCGTCTCGGGGTCCCCATCCAGGAAGACGACAATGACCGGCGCAACTGAGTTTGCTGGTAATGGCTTTTATACTTCGCTGCCAAATCACTGTTTGACCGCCTCTGGCTCGTTTCCACCCTTCGCCTGATTGTGAGAAAATAACCCTTCGAGGAGGTCGGTCGACTGGCATACGCAGCACGTGGCCAAAACAGCGCAACCTATGCAGTGTGATCAGATCATCGATCGAGGGTGAGTTATTTCTTCCGAAAACCATTCGACCTACCTCAGCATTGCTGATCCGGTGTTCCCACCAGATTCGGGCAATGCTCCGAAGACATCGATGGGCAAACACTGAAAATCTTTTGACGTCCTCGGCGCGCAGCGGCTAGGTTTATGACCCGCATAATGATATGAAGCATACTGCAGCTTTGTACGTCCGACCCTTGACGGATACTCTGTCGTCACACCAACTCCACAGTTAGTGCAGGTTCACAAAAGATGCTGGCCTTCCGGATCTGGATGGAAATATCATTTTTTGCGAGACTACCGGGACCGATACAGCTGCCTAGATAGACTGATTTGTCCACTATCCCGATCGGCTAGGCATGAGACATTGTCAGACATGGCCCAGTCGCGCCCCCAATGGCGTCCGTGCGTCCAAGCTATTGCCTTCAATGCATAGCTCCCTGTCCAATTCCCTCACTTAACAGTCCACTGACAGTGCTATGTACACACCAATCTATCAGCGCTCGCCTCCAGTGCGCAGCTACTTACCCGATCTCCCCAAATCATCGGTAAACGAAACAGCTACAACCACTGTACGACAAATACGCGGTACTTACGGCTGACAATGATGGTGATGCATGGCACCTGTGGGAAAGAAATCAAGCGTTTCCGATTTTGAGTGAGCTGAGCTCACGCTGTAAACCAATTAACGGCACTGAACAGTTAGAAAAGCTCTGATTCGTACCTTCAGATTCTGGACCATTTAACATTCCCTCTGGTTGTCACAGCTAAACAGGACTTCGGGACAAGTTCGATTACTGTCTGCCAGATCGGTTGATACGGTAAGCAGGCATTCGTAGTCTACATGTGCAGTTCACCTTCTGGGATGGGATTCATGTAACCCTTCCTGTGCTTGGCTGGCGACAATGAAGGAGATGGCGGCTAACCGATGTCAGTGACGATCATGTTGTCCGTTTCTATCCAGACTGTCTGATTGTTCTAGATGTAGGCAACTCGGATGTTTGTGATGGCTAGTCCTATTGCCTCTCTCTGTCCCATTTCTTTACTTCAAGTATAAGCCTTTATTCAAAGTGCATGGCGTACACAGAGCACTCGAACTTCAGATTCAAAATATCCTCACTGCTTGCAAAAGACCAGCAGTATGTTGAAGAGAGGAAACATTCCATCGGATCATATGATCCGGGAATTCGTCACTCCACAAGCCAATCGACTTGAGGTCACGTGGTATGAACTGCACTGTTGACGGATGATTTGAGCCCGAATCTTTATCAGTATCTGCAGGATGAACATTGATGATGATCATTCCGAAACAATTGTTTGGGGCGTTTCAAATTTCGTGATAAGTTAGATTTGCTTGGCAGCATGCTACCGGAATTTCAAAGTGTCATCAAAACTCCAAAATAACCATCAGCATTTTCGCGTCTTAATTAGGTCACGCTCAGGCCTGTCAATAGTTTGAGGAAGACACCTCAGGAATTAGTGAGAAGGGTATCCTCAAGAGGACCGAATGGAGGAGTCCTACCTTTCCAGAGTCTATTGGATAGAGGAGCTTACTCTAGTTATATGAGGAAGCAACTTTAGTTTACACCAAGGCTGAGGCATATGGACAGCCGCTGCGCAACGCTCTAACGTCGCCAACTTTCTAGTCTTTACAATGAAATAAGCATGTGCATGGATGCACTTTCGGGCCAGCAACATAACATGAAGTGAATTCATTATTCTCTCATAATGGCGTCTTAAGGTCTGGTAGAGTAGGACCATCTTCAATTTCCCCGCATTATTTCCCACTTTCCAACTGTAGCAATGAAGCTGAGAAGACCGAGTGGTGGAATCAGCTGCAGGCGGCCATTAATCAGGAATTGAGGCAGTTGAATTCCGTACCCCCATCGATAAACGCAACTGATCAGGTAAGTTCCCTTTAAAATAGCTTTAGCATTTGCATTGGGTTCCGTCTTTTTAATCCAAATTCATCGCACCTAATTGAACTTTGCAGTTGGCACCAGGTCTGGGTAAGATACCTCATACATCCGGTGAAAATGTTGTCTAAGAGGAGAGTTTGTAGAAGAAAATTAGTGTAGAATATTGCAGGAGCTTGCTTATACGAGGAGAACCCATGCTTTTTTTGTTCAACAATATTGTTTGATTGAATAGTGCAAATTCGTTGGCGTCGGTCCATGAGAACCGTCGGAACGACTGGCAAGACTTTCAGACATTCATCTCGGTCGTAAAGACCCGGCTCAACGGGTATGGTGGTATCCTACCTCCACTGTTTGGTAATATTTTATAAAAGTTCCTCGACATTGCGGTCAAACAATAATCCCTTGTAGAAAGGTCGTACATTTTCCAACTTTGGATACGAGAATTAGTGAAAATAGTGGAACTAATCTCGGTCATGACCGCACCCCACTTCCTACACTCACTTAAGGTCTAAAGGCCTAAAAAACGGGAGATTCAGCTGGGATTCCAGCTGAGTCTCTCGCAAGACCCAATTTGTTTGCAAATGAGTGTATTTTTCATCGGTCAATAAATTGATAGGAGATGCGTTCACTTGTCGTGAAAGAGGAGCTCTGAAAGCGACGTACATTAAAAGTACGTTCAGTTACTGGGATTCCCTAATATGGAGCGTGATCGAAAATGGGAGAACAATCGAGATCTGTTCCCATTGTTGTTGCACCCATTCCCTGGTTGTTTGAACAGATACTGAAATCTTCCGATTTGGAATCCACATACGGATATCTTAAATTGAAAACTACCTACATAACCGATAGACTGAGTTTTTTTCCACGACAAAGTAGAATTTTCGACCGCATATCCCGCTGCAGCTGTAAGAGAACGAACCGCCTGAGCTAATTTTGACAGTGAGCCATCAATGCGCGTAAACTATACTAGTCTACTGTGATGGGCTGAACAAATCCTGCAGTGCTAACGCCATTCCGAACTGTTTTTGTCGGTTTATTCCACTTTATGTTTGCCCGAATGTAAGTTATGCATTATTGACGCCGTCCCTCTAACCAATGGACACTGAAACTTTCTCAGTCACTTTTGATTTCGCTCTGTAAAGTGACTGTCCGCCGTTTAGTCGGGGAAAGCCTACCCATAAAATGTCTAAGTCACCCGCCTATGGTCAATAAGTTTTGCTAGCTGAAATCTTACCAGATCTTGACCGGTCGACTGATTCCATCGATCGATCTTATTTTATCGCCAGTCGATCGATAGAATGGTTTACAATTACCGTGTGAGCGGAAACGCCTACTGAGGTGTTCGGTTTGCTTGCTGCTCAGAATCACGTCCGTACAGATAAACAATTTGTCATACAGGACAGGAAGAAAGTGATTTGTATAGTTTGTGCACGATATACATAATAATCCTCCAATAAGTACCATTCTGGAGCAAATGCCTGTGGCCGGCTTCACCACGTCCTTAATGGACTCATCGCTGATTTCCGACAAATTTGGCCTCACCTCCCCTTTAGTTTAACCAGTCTTTGTTTCATCTCATGATTTGAACAATGTGTGTTGCAAACCGCTACATTCCTCTGTGTGGGCCAATACCACTTTGGAACCTTGTACGTGGTACACTTCTCTTGAACGACCATTCCGGGTCAGCCGACCGACACCACTTGTGGCTGGTTAACATTCCAAATTTGGAATGTCACGATGATGTCATTCGCAAGTTCATGACTCGCTTCTTGTTAGTCACTTTATTTTGTTCTGGCGTCAGGAAAGCGTTACTTCACAAGACTGGTAGTCGGTGTGACGCTGAGAACACACTTAATAGCTTTATAGACTTTTGGCACCGGCTTCGAGTCTCATCTTCATTATACATTGTTACAAATGCTCTTGTGACAACATATTCGTTTCCCACAAATTTTGTTCTCTTTCAGAATTTAGAACCAGTGAGTGGATCTTCGGCGATAGAATGGGTCAAAGATGAACAGTCAACGATGTGTGCTGAATGCTCTGCAGAGTTTACCGTGTTTAATCGCAGGCATCATTGTCGTGCCTGTGGAAAGGTAACTTTCTTTATATTGGTGGTGGTGTCGGTGATCCCTCAGAACGTTTGAATGTAGTCCATTATGCGCTTTTTCTCTACAACGGATATTTGAGTGTAAGAAGAAAATTTTTATAGAGGACTTGTATGCTACAGTTACTATAGAAAGGCATCATGATGAAGTTATTTTGTTTGAATCCATCCACCTCAATTTCGGATCGGTTATCGCTACTTCTAAAGGATCTACCCGTCTATGTCCAATTTCGTGACAAACGGAAGCTTACATCTCTACGTTATTACTTAGCTTGCGTGGCACTTTACTCATCGAGAACCAATGTTTGCTACATTTATTGGAGATGCATGCCCCACTGGGTCAGAATGAATAAAATAGCAACTTATCGGCTAGCAAGACGACCGATCGTTGGTCACTGGTCTCCTTGACAAGCTGATTTCCCTGTTTGAATAGAAAAATTAACACTATTTCTCGTAGGAAGGACTCAGATCGGGTCTCCTTGTCCCAGAAACTCTTGCGATTCCCGCGATCATTATCACTACGCATCGTGAATATGTTTTTGCACTTTATTACAGTTTAACCTTTTCCGTAACACTGATGACAGATGATCGCTATTGTCCCCTATTTCTCCCTGTCTCTCTATGTTCAACCTTGACACGGTGCAGGTGTTTTGTGGTACTTGCTCCGACTATCGGGCACCAATTGCATTTCAAGGAAATAAGGAAAGAGTGTGCGTAATCGATTACTACCTGATAAACTCGCACTTGAAGCCACCAACTCCGGAAATTGTCGAGAGCATTCTGCAACGTATGCAGCAAGTGAGTATTTCTGTTTGCTTTACAGCTGTCTGCAAGCTGGTTAATCGAGTCATGACAGTTGAGTGGCTGTTCTTACAGTTTGTTGTGCGGTTCCCCTATTACAGCTGTTTGCAAATTGGTTAATCGAGTCATGACAGTTGAGTGGTTGTTCTTACAGTTTGTTGTGCGGTTCCCCTCGTCTTAGAGACAGCCTCAATCGTGACAAACCCTGTTTACACAACTTTTACCATTTGGAATTCTTGGCTGTGGAGGCCCCACAAAACCGTACTCACTCAGCAGGCATTTGGTTATCAAGAGCAGTTTCGCCTGTTCCTGATATCCCCAATAGGTTGCACGAAATTATCTACATCATTTTTTAGGTTACTTTGGGTTGGAATGCTAGTGCAAAAGTGCTTCCTTAGTGGGTACCACATAAACTGTTAACTGATTCGAATGGAAAGGTTCCTGAGGATTTCCAAACAAACAATGTTATCGAAACCTGAGTGTGTGCGAATGTCGTCCTCTTTAGGTTTGGATTTCGGCGAATATGCTCCATATGATTGGGGGCTAAAATTTCGTACATCGTAACAATCACCGGTAGGGCCTTTCAAAGAGATGATATCCCCCCTGGAAAGCCTGTGGTAGCTTTTCTCGTTTACCCCAAGTTGGGGTTAGCCTTATAGAAGAGGTCGAAACCTCTCACCCCACGATAATCTCTCTTGGGGTATTTCCGTAGTAGCTGTGATTCAGTAAACAAGAATTCCCATGACTACAGCTATTTCTTCTGATCTTTCAGGGTCCAGTGTAGTACTCGTTGAGGAACCACCACTCCCACCGACTTGCCGCCTACCGAGATAGGTGTGAGCATGCGGTCACGTGTCTTTTTGAACTGTCCGTATCCTATTTTTTACTTTGTGTACCCTTAAGTAAACCATTGGGGAAACCCACTTCTGCGCCTATAAGCTCAGAGCACGTTTGCCTAGGAAAGAACCATTTTGGATAGTCGGTATGTCTGGTAATCAGTAGGAGAATCTTGGTCGAGTGAGAAGCCAGCGGAAAATTTTCCTAGCTTGATACCACCCATGCTACCATACTAGTTTGTCCATTAATTGCATGAAGCTCGAAGTTTAGGTTGGTACTCTACTGCGCCTTGTTATCAGCTCTCTCTGGGCATTGTTGGCCCGTTTTCGCTTGGCTTTTCGGTATAGGTCAAAACCAAGACTGAAATTCCCCAATCTCCTCATGGTGTAAACAAATCAATGGGATATACCCCTGGAATCATACCCCGTGTATTTAATGAAACAATTACTGTCGGTTTCCGGAGTTCAAACCCAACAGGCACCCAACAATTTCGGACGGTTAGCCTGATCACGAGATGGCTGCTCTATATTTCATTGTTTGCCTCAAACCGTACTGTTGTCAACAACCACCACGGTTTCAACATGATTGCTGAGTCGAAGAGACAGAACGATATGGTAAATATCGAGCAAAATTAGTGAAACCTTACCTCACATTAGCATTGCATACTATTCGTACCAGCCCACCGAACCATCCGTGCTACTGAATAAGACGCGACTAACTTCACTGAGTGGATAGCGGTGCACAAGTCTACAGTATCGAAAACGTGTGCGGACAGCAAACTTTCTCAGAAATTACCCGTGAAGTTCGAGGCTCCAATAAGCCTTCGAGCGAATTCCACTTAATCTCAATACTTCAGATACTTTGCCATCAGTTTGCTTTGAGTTGCCAATCTCTCTTTGGATAGGTAGCTTATCTGGCTAAAACAATAACTACTCTTGAACCTGGTTGTTTTATTTATTTGGTGACCTCAGCATCAGGTTCACATGACAGTGAACATGGTTCTCGTCACTAGCAGGCGTGTTCGTCATGTGTGTGCGTTGCGGAACCGCTACAGTGGCTATGCACATGATGCGGGGTTGTCGTTGTTTCACCACAGGGATCAATAGTCATAAGCTGCATGGTTGATAAACATTCTGAACTGAACCTTCGGTTCATTTGCGTTTGTCCAAGAACGCCGCACTGATCCACCTAACCACTTCACGTTATTCCGGATACAAATCCGGAAACAAATCGGCCATACAGCGTTTGTTGTGCCAGTAACAACCAATGAGCCTGGAAATTAGTTTGTACTGACTCCTTCAGCGAAGTCATCATGCGTGCACCTCCTCCGATTTGTCGGATCTGACGTGGTGCGTATAGAGTTGTCCATTCTGTACGGAAAGTCTGTGGGTTAACTGCTTTAAGAACCTCAGCATCTCTGGAAGCCAACCAACATGAAACTCATCAGAATACCCGGAAATCTGAGTGGAAGATGAAAGTTTCAGTCTTATGCTCTCTCAAGGGTGCTCACGTGAGCGATACCCGAGCGGACAACCCGCAATATTGATAGTTTTAAGTGCTAAGTTTCCAAGAATACTTGCAAACAACATACTGAATAGCAAAAGTGGTGTTACTCATCCCAAACTGAAGAGAATCTTCCAGAATATCAGCGGCTTAAAAACCAGCTCTTCTTTGAAAAAGTAAATACCTCAGTGAAAAGGATACTGGCCGTGTGTTAAAAACTTCAACGTAGAATGGAAGCAACTGCATATTGCTAATCCTTTGCCTATTTTCGTATCGTTCTTGGTGCTTTATAAAATCCTTTTGTTGCTTTTTGTGTCATTTTTGCTTCCTTACGTTGTTTTTCACAACTTTAAGTGGGAAATCTTGTCCGGCCATTTTCGTCCATCATTTTTCCGTAGATATTTGGTGTGCCACAAAATAACGAGACACCCTTATTTTTGGATTCCCGTCTCTCTTTTTACACTGCACAGGAACCTTCCACTACCGAAGCCGGCCACTTACTCTGGTGTCGATACACTAATGGCATGTGGGATTTGAAACCCTTCAGCCGTTCGACCAAAGCCACTTCGCAGTGTATATTCGTAACGCTGAAGCCACGCTCGACGGATATCAGCGGTGTGGATAATCTGTCTTCAGGTGCGCTACGAGACGACCTTCCGAATGACGACACACAACAAAGCGATAATGTTTCGACTCCCTACACGACGAATTCCTCTAATTCTGTGACAGACACACTAGGCGTGCCAGCGTCCGACGCATCATCACTAAAACCTCTCCAATCCAAGCGTGTCGCATCTCCCCACCATACTGCATGTCTTTCTCGTGTATTCTGTGCACTCGGTAAAGATACACTCTTGTCTGTTTATGCTGCCCGTGCAGACAGACGCGCAAAGGACCAGCTTCCACTTATTGGTACGCGGCTATTCTACATGGACTACGTGCATGCCGATGCTGAACGAAAACGACTTGCTTCCAGCGCCACACTGCCTCGGTTCTTCTCCCTGCGCTGTTTGTTGAATTCGCCGAATTCCTTGTCGTCTGACGATTCCGTTTCATCCACTCCTTCTCGAAAGATCGATAAGGCGCATGATACTGAAAATCCCTCAAAAGTAGCTAATCCAATCTATCGTAACCATAAACCGCCACCACTGACACCGAAACCAAATAAATCAGTCATAGAGGCCGCGCTCAAACAACCCAGAATTTGTTCAAATGAACAGAAAGGAGATAAACTGAGTACTCTCAAGCATAGCCAAACACTCCCTACTTTATTGCATGTTAGCAGTTTTCGGTGGACGAAATCCAGCTACCACACAGGAGAATCAAAGTTTTCCGAGAATCCGCATCTTACACAAAATGAACTTGCCAAACAGATAGCCTCGGTTTCTCCAACAGTGTTCGCGTTATTGCGCAACAGATTGGGATTTATCTTGCTCCCTATGAACACCGACTGTTTAGCGCATTATTTCGAGGCTCCCTCCATTGAAATCCGGACCAGGTGGGTTGCTGCTATTATTCTGAGTTTTCGTCCCGTTAAAATTGTTATCTCAGACTATTTTTTGCCTAGATTTCATGTTGTCACTTTCTAAGTCACTGCCAATCTGCAGTATTGACCAGATATTAATAATCGTTTTGTGAAAGCATGATCTATGACGGAGAAAATATCTGAGCGCGAAATTTGTACACTTCGTAGTCATTTTGGCTAAAGTAGTTCGTAAATGTATACTTTGACGAAAGCAAGAATTTGAGTTTCTTTTGCGTTCATAAGGTTGCTCCCACTTGATCGGTGAATTCTTCAAGTGCACGAGACCTTTATTGTACGCTGTAGTAGTCATCCACATGAGATGCGGGAGGAGTCTTCAGTTTAAGTACGATGGTACACACCTAACTCTCAAAAGCAACTGGATCCAACCGAGCAACGGGCAAGCGACGAAGTCTTGAGAGCCTTTCAAAACACCCGGCATCAGGGATCTAAGGTCTTGAACTTCGTCGGGTCCATTTTATCCTTTCATTCCCATCACGCGTTTGACGTCAAGTCATCAGCCACACGAACCTATATCATTCTGTCGGGTTGTTGTATGCAAGCCCTTTTTGGGAATGTAAGTGGTGGTGACTAACTACGGCTGACTTATTCACTGATACATACAGAGATGATTGACCTTTCAATTCAATTTCCTGGATGTCTGATTTGATGGCCGCTGGTCGCTCACTGGCTGAAGAACTGTTTCAACCGGAAGCAAGATCCTTATTTACATGGCACTCTCTTTTGATTACATCATGAGTAACCCAGTGCTGTGCACTTAGTGGGCCCACTGTGTGGAGTTAGTTTATACAGTATGAAGTGCTTTGTTTACGGCCCAATCTAATTAATTAGTATGAACGATTCTGCTGTGGACTTTTGAGCTAATTTACTCAGTCTTCAGTTGATTCGGATCGACTAGGAAAGATTGGGCTTTGCGTTAGATTTAGACGTTGTGGTCGATTTACTTGAAAGAAGGTACATCGGTTCCGCATATGCGGTGATCAGTGATCGCTTGTATAATTTAAAACTGATCACGCACACAGTCAAGTAAGATTCAGTCATACAGTTTCAGTGTTAACAGTGCTTGGTTGATCTGAGGTCAAGATACGGCTGTCATCTTCAACCTTCATACCTGGGAAGGATGCGTGGGACTTTTGAGACCAATACATAGTGCTTCACCTTAATTGTTCTAAAGAATTACTTGTTCCGTGGGGTGACAATAATCGTATCTGGCGGTCAGTGTCAGCATCGTTTACCTCCTATGCGCCGCTCGAATTTCTTTCACGTGCGTATTCGCAGTGCACACCGATAAACTCTGGTGCAAAATAGTGTAAGTCCATATATCAAAGTCCTGCAGTAGTTACCTTTGGTTGGTAGCGTCAATTTCGTTCTGCGACCTCTATGGGATTTCTACCACTACAGTAGAAACGATAAGCACCTTTGTATCCACGCAGTCTATACGTTTGCAGCGTTCCCTTTTCAACATTTGCGATAAATGTAAACTGTTTATACCTAATTATTTTTTCGTAGTTGATGTGTGCAGAAAGCGTCACCAACCTCAGAGCATGAAAAGCTAGACGTCGAGCTCTTATAGCAACTACATTTATGTGTGGGATCGACTAAGGTTAACTGATGGGGACGAATCCGGATATTTCGCACTAGTAGTTCTGCGGGAGGGAACACTGAGAACGGTGATAAGTTGATGGCCGCTTAACGGGTCGTTGTAACGTTTGTCCGATGGGAGAGGGTGGGCAACGGATTATATCTTGGAGTTTCGAGACATTGAGGGTGGGACAGTGCTCGCCTGTTCAGCTGATGGCCTCACTCATTACATTCTCGCCAGAAGTACATCACTGTGATCCGCAGAGCTGCTTTAAGGTCCGTCACAGTCCACGCAAGCTTTTGTTGCCGAGGCCATCATTGACACGGATCTTATTGAGACCGTTGGTTTCCAGCATGACTACTCACGTGAGCCATTCGACCTGTGCGCGCCATCCTCTTTCGTAAGCTCACTTCTTTTATTTTGAAGCTGCTTACGTAGTCGGGAAGAGACTCGGCAGCGCCACTGTGAATGGTTTCAACAAAGCAACTTAGGTTCAAGGTTCTTTTGTTTAACAAACGAACGGTCCAGTTGGTCTCCAGTCATGTTGGTAGGTATGCAGAGCTATTTAAGCTGGTGGATGTTAGGTAAACGCAATCAGACCTGTTTAAATCACTGGCAAGTACACAAGAAAACCGCTCCAAATAAGTTGTAATGGTGGTGGAAAAGAAGTCAGAAAATTCGGACAATTATTGGACTAGATTACTAGAGGTAGTATGTATTCCAAATAAATCCGATTGGTGGTTACTTAAGAATCGGAGCTTACATCCTAGATTTTAGCACCTGGTGCATTTCGCAGATTATTTGTGTCGGGTGTGTGGAACGACACCAACCTATTTTCGTGTACGTCAAAACGACACTCCCTCTTTTTTACTAGAGCTGATAGGGCGGCCAAAAAGAATCACTATCTCTCTAGCTGGATGATACAGTCGTCCAAATCGGAGTGCCTTCTTGAGGCCCTACGACTCCACTATTTTTGTATTGATTCTGTGACAGTAGCTCTGTGGATGTAAAGTCGTTCCTGGTTACGGGCAAACATAACTAAGGACCACCGTAGCGATTCCGGGCGTTTACATCTAAGCTGAACGATCCAGCCAACCAGCGTCCAATGTATTTGAGAAACACTTTCAATTGTTCCTCACATTGCGACTAAATTATTCTAAATGTCCAAAAAACATTTTAAACGACAGATACAGTGGGTCAGTCCTATGGCCTCGAAGACGACCGAATAGAGCAAACTCAGTAAGGGTGGAGTATGAGGTGGTCCACTGCAAGGCAGCAAAATGGATTCCAATGTTCGAGTGCATGACCAGTTCGTAAGCTCCAATAGTTAAAATGACTCAACAACAGAGTGGTAAGGGCGTCTTTGTACTTTCATGAGATTCTGGGGTGGTGAGTTTGATTTGATATTCATCCACCCACCACATCCATGGATTCAGTTACTTGGCTGTTTTTGATCTCTTCATTGTTCTGTTCCATCACTGAAACTGATGAATTATGTTAGTAGCCAACATTTAGTAATTACAGGCTCGGCTTAAATCAAAACTGAACGTGTGGTTTTGTCACACAGGAGGATGGAGAATGAAGTTATTGCTAGTACGCTGTACTTTAACTCAGATGCACACCAAGTGGTTTGGAATTGGTGTGCGGCAGTAATCCACAAAGAACCTCTATGTGCGCTTGTTTCCTTGTCCGTGTTTATGGCACAGCTGGCCGTGAATCATGATTATCCATGCCGAATTGAAACAAAGATATCCCCGAAATATCCGTTGCCTTTACAATGTCGTGTTGGATGAAACTGTCTAAGACCTCGCGTCCTTGAGGATTTTGCCATTCCGCCGATGGAGAAGACACCGACCCTCATTGAGGGCCGAAACATTCTAATCTTTTTAGCCCCAGTATCAACCAACAGCAGTCATTTCTTCACTGAAATCAGGACACACCAACACCTATCAATATGGCATTTGGTAGCCGTCTAACTTTGATGAAATAAAATGTTCGCTTGGCAGTTTTTTCTGGCTACTTCCGGTACACATTACTGGCGTGGACTATTGATCTTTATATATGAACACGACACGACCAGTTTTGACCATCTTATTTGTATGTATCGGAGCTCACCGTGGAAGGTGACGGAGGAGGAGATATTAATTTAAAATGGCGTTGGAAACTTATCGACGTTCCCGTTTGCTACATCGATCGATGAATAATCATCTAGCTGCATTGGACGAAGTTCGTAAGAGAATAAATGCAAGAAGAACCGGTTGTTTAACCGAAAAGCGGGTGTAAGACAGACTACCTGTTGTTTTACTGATGCTGCCAACTGTTCTCGGGACGCATGTACGACTCTGACTTTTGTAGATTACTCTCAGAAGCACCCACTGTGATAGAACCAGGCTTTCGAATCGAATTTTGTTCCATAATATCACGGAGCCAAACGGGGTTTACGTCCATATTGTTTAGATAACTTCTGTGGAGTTAGAGCAGTTATCAAAGTAGCTGAATAGTCCCTCAGCTTCCAAGGCAATGTCGTGCGGGCTAGGTTTGTGTCGATTTTCGCAATCGATTTGAGAGTGCCGTGAAGCATGCTGGCGTACTGTCTCGCACAAAGCAAATAGGCTGTCTAATAGCACCTGCGTACTTTGACTGACTAGTGCGTGATAATAATTGAAGATCTGTTAAGTGCACCTTAAGGACACCATCGGTCCTTAAATGTACCATATCTTTCTCGTAATCGAATTTGTTGCTAATCACTTACCATTCCGCGTAAGACATGAAACATAGATGCTGTAAGTCCAAGGTCAGATTTATCCAGCCTTCACTATCATCAGCATTGACAACAACACTAGTCTTGGAAACCATTATCTCCTTGTCACAGACCTTACAAACAAATGACGAAATGGATTGAATTCCGCGACATGATAGATGACCACTACCATCACCTTAGCCTTAATTTGCAATTTTTGAGCCACCGAGTTCTGGTTTGGCAAATGCGTGATCTCATTGTTGTCCCGAAGGGAATGATTTTAAAGGTAGTAAAACACTAGTTTTCGTTTTTATAATGGTCAAAACTCTGGTTCTCGTTTATTTGTCCTATTTGGTTTGTGAGATTCGCATCTACTAAAATGTATTCGTTAATTATCCACAAGCAGTAATCCATTTTTCAACAGCAAACCGAAGGCGTGTTGATTATAACTGCTTCAGTTTGGTTCATCGATAATTTAAAGAGTAATCGGAGCATAATCCAGAGTTGAAGGTGACAGCCTGGAAAGTACGTTGACGTAGAATTATTACACTTTTTGTATAATGTAAGAGTTTATCTGTTGCTCAAAAAAAGCAGTGGTTCATCTGCAAAAGCATGACTGTCAAGGGCTATCCGCTTCGGCATGACTAGCCGTTAGTGTGCCTCGTTTCGAGAGTCTCGATCCAGAGAAAAGGTTTGCATGAAGAAAACCTGTAGCGTTGACATTGCTGACTCTATAATATGGGTCCGAAGCGCGACAGTAGATTCCACTGCAAGTTTCGCATGCTCCAAGCATATCTTACGATATATACTGCCAAAGCTGAACATCCCGAACGATGCTGATGTATCAATTGAACCCTTATACTCGGATTCACTCTGTCCGGTTCGTGTACTCAGGCTGCGTACTTTTTGCCTTAGATGAGCGCATTCTATACCTTTCTGTTTACTTTAACGAAGTATAGACATTTTCAAGTTAACTGTAGGTTAGATTTCGCGACACTCTTATAACGACTTTCGTTCTTGCAAAGAACAGATATTTTGAATAAGGATAGATAACTTATCTGCCCAAGGATGTGACTTTCGTTCTTGCAAAGAACAAATATTTTGAATAAGAAGGATAGATAACTTATCTGCCCAAGGATGGTTTACTTTTTGTCATCTCACATTGGTGTTCATTGTTGATCTGCTAAGTCTGACTTCCTTGCGGTCCCATTTCAGGTGGATTAATTCTATTCGCCGAACGTGCGTCAGTTATTTGGAAAGATGACGATCTCAGCAATGTATCCATCCTCTTTCTCACCCTCCATATGGGGTGTCTTTCATCCCAGGGTCGTCAAGTGCCGTCTACCGGATCGCAATGATTTTACACAAACATCTATTCGTCGAATCTCAGTTTCAACTTGATCTATCTCGTTACCTTACGCTCATTCTCTTAATATCGTTTATTTTTGGCCACGTTACTTTCAAACTGCAGCTATTCTGAGCATGACGACACATTTATGGTTACATTTTTTGAAGAAATGAAAATCATGCCTTCACACACCTCGACATTGTCACAGTGTGTCACAGTGCGAGCTGTGAAAATCCATGTGTCTTATGAAGCCAAGCCGAACCACATAAACTAGACAAACCGTACAGCACCATGGCGTAAAAATATGTTATCGTAAACATATGTTAACACTCTGAAGTTTTTAAGAAACACCATAAAATTCTTCAGATGACCGATGACCACATGGGCGCCAAAAGATTACCCGACTTCTCGCAGAGGGCTTCCAACGCTTTGCTTTTCATGCCATTCTGAGCACTTCACGAGACATTTCAACTTGATATCGAGTAATTTTGTCATCTTTACACTGCGTTTTTTGTCAGGCCGTTTTAAGATTCTCGTCTAGATAAGATGTGATGAGAAAGTACGAAAAATCAAATGATATATCAGAAAGAACTGCTGCATAACAAGGTTACAGCGCACAGAAATAAAAATCAGCTGTCTACTATACGTGCCTAGAGTGTGTCATTTATGTTACCGCCTGGCGTACTCGACCGCCGGATGAAAGCTAACGTAGTGCTCCGTATGTTGGATTATTCAATCATTTAGATGTAAACCTTGTCAATTACTAATGAATGAGTCTCTAAGTAAGCTTTCAGGGTTACCTTGCTGTAAGAACAAGAAAGACTACTCGCTGCAATTTCCCAAAAGATTACGATGAAACCCAATCATATTCACCCAATTGCGCAAAGTGCTAACTCTTAGAGTTTGTAGAACTCAGTGTATGTTGTATATGTGTTACTCCGGGCATGACCACGCAGGTTCAGGTAGGTCAACCATCCTCTTAACTCTTCTAGATTTGGTCAACTGGCTGCCTACCTACCTCTCAGTAGACGACTAGATTGGAAGGCTTGGGTCAGTAAAACTCTATGGTGTAACCTGATCAAATTATCGAACCACATAACGGGACTTTTATGATTGGAGGTCAGTTATTATTAATCCATTAATTAACACGAACACATAGTTTACTACTAGAATTACGACACCCGTGGGTAGCACGAACCAAAGGTAAGAATAGAATCAGTGTTGGTGTGATTCTTTGAGTAACCGCTCGATTCCTGTTTGGTCCTTACAAAGTCCTGCTGAATGCGAAGATTCTGATGGGAAGCCGCATGTTATTCCACGAGAAATCCGTTCAGATAAACTAAAGTGGTCCTATTGAAGATGCTTGAATTTATGCTTCATTTGCGAATAGCTTCTTCCTTCTCAGGAGAGACCTCATTTCGAGAGCATTACTGTGATGGCTTATCAGTATAAAAGTCGTGAAAATCGCAGGAATGTTTTTTCAGCTAAGTGTATAGTGATGTACAGTGAGACTTATCTGCTAATGTTTATGGTGCGATCCGTACTGTCTTCTTTGTTTCCGGTTGTTTTACCGAAGCAAACCTTGGAGCAACTAACAGAATGGCTTTTACCGGCATGATTTTCAGTTTCGTGGTCGTCAATATTTTGCTTTCGAAAGCACTCACATGAGTCTTTGTCCACCATCTAGCTCCTGTTAGCACAGGCGATGGCCCAGTCTAAAGTTGGTGTCTGAAGAAACCTTAGGAATCATGCGCAACCATCCAGCAACCCAACACCTTCCAATGCTCGGCTATCATCTTCCGTCGTATGCATAGCTAGTTTTAAGACCACACTTCCATTAGTGCATTTTTCAGCGCCCGAATATCTCAAAGATTTTGGACATACGGTGGCATCAGAAGGTACGCCTGCAGTTGGTGTTGACCAAAAAAGGTCGCCCAGTTGCATGCTGCTCTCAGGAGCATTCGAGATACTGTCCAGTGAAATTGTACTGCACATAGACAAACAACCTTCTCACACTGAATGAGGTCTACATGGTGCGGCTAAAATAAAGGTATAGGAGAGAGAATGCTGAGTTGAGTCGTCCATTCCAGCTTACTATGAATCCAACGTTTTCTGAGTACTAGCATTTTTTCCTGACCTGGCGTTCGAGGTCGATAATAATCTAGTTTGGGATAGCTTTGAAAAGTCTAGCAGTTTTCACTGGGTTGAATTGCGCTTAGTAAACGAATTAACTCAAGTACTGTACAACGCTTGAAGTAGGTTGGGTTTCGCATTTTGACGGATGATGTTTTCTGACTCCTGGTATCCCCTGGGGTGAGGGCGGTAAAATCTTGAAATACTGGATTTCATAGAAAGTAGGAGAGTGGCTTTATCAAGTAAATTCGGAAAGTCTGGGATGGACTGATCACTGTGAACTACCCTGTGGAGTTGCCTCCCGGGGTTACAGTATAGTGAGCGCTTTTTGCCCAAGTTGTGGCCAAAGGTATTTGTCAGCACGGCATAAATCCATGCGATTTTTTGGTAAACTTCAGCATGAGTAATGATTATGCATTTACCATCCGCGTTGGATTCTCGCTTCGCTCATCGTAAACATCGAAAGAAATACTCACCAGAAGTTGTTGATTATTGTGTGGAACACACCCTGATGTATTCCATTATGAATGTTACATTGACTACAGGTTAGCGGGTCGGTACATTGATCCAAGTCAGTGACCACGTGATCACTCAATATTTGAACTCAAGCAAATTCTGGTTCCCAAAGGTGGTACATACTTTGAACGTTGTCTCCGCTGTTTCGCTCTGCACTTAGTAAAGCGGCTGCATAACTTTACTCGCCCTGATTTTATTAGTAACACGACAAAAGTATTCAGTTATATATCTTAGCAGCGCTCTCTTGTTTGGCTAGTTATCATGAGGTTTTTAAATCTGCATTTCATCGTACATGTAGTGAAAAGCTGAGAAGCAGTTAACAGCTGTTCCTTTCATGTTTGGAATAATGAGTAAGCATCATCTTGCGGTTCAGAAAGATTCGGGCATACAACCCTCCTGATAACAGCTAAGTTCGTCACCTCACGTAGCTGAGAGGTGATCTGTCCGGACTCCCACACAGAAAGTTCTGGGTTTGAGTTATTGAAGCTTCTCGCCCAAGTTCCGATGCCAATTCCAAGTTTATATCGCGAACCTACGTGCTTCAGATGTTTTGGCAGTCTGAGTCATGAGAAAGAAATTCTTCTACTTAATACTGCGGGTGGTACATACATTCTGATAATTCCGGCACATGTGGCCGATCAAAATATCAAGAAATCTGATGGTCGCAACCAAAGAACAGGGCGCATTTTAACCGACACTGAAGAGGGAAGTAGGAGATGAAGCCTGGAAAATGCACACAAGTGCACCCCACTACATCATTCCGGTGGAACGCGATGGGAGTGTAAATCTTCAGTTCAGTAGACTATTTTATCCGACAGGACCTGTTCCTTTGTGACGAATAATGTAACTGGTGTTTCTTATCACTCGCGACAATGATAAATCACAGATTAGCTTCACATTGGATGTCAAAAGGGATCCACAGGATGAGAAAATAACACGGCCAACCACGAGACTCACGAGGCGCGCTGTCGACGTTCTTCAACAATAAGAAAGCAGCTCTGATTCTTCTCAGTATAGGTTGACCCGTCAAATTGAATTCAGGTGTGAGACTTCTAAATCTCTTCACTACCCACAACATATCGAGAACTGTTGAATAGTCTTGAACAGCCTTTTCGAATATCTGGGTTCTTTTTGGGGAATTTCGTTCTGATCGAGGCGTTGAAGACATTTTCGAACACTGCTCTATGAAACGACTTATTTGTTCGCCACAGGTCTTCTCCATAGTCGTGAGACTGTCATTGTTAACCAGTAGTTTTAAGATTGTCCATTTACTCCAGTCAGTGTTTGTTTGACTTCAAGAAGGGAAGTCGTAAGCACAAACACGTTCCATTGGTTCATGACTCAACTTTAAGTGTAACGTAAACAACGTGTAAACACTAACGCGATTTGACATGAATAGAACAAGGTTTCCACTATGGAATACACGAAATAACTATTTTAATCACTCTGTTTCAGGACACCCGGAATGTATCGGACTAACAGTTATTCGATCAATATTACCTCTTCACGCATACCGACACACACGCTGTAGGCTGGCAGTCACTGATATCTGATACAGATAAACACAGCTCGTTGAATTCAAGTTCAGCTCGAGGCTTCTAACCAACATGCTTCATCAAGCGAAGAATTTAGTGGCTGTACGTCAACGCGCTGACAAGTTCGTACGCGAAAAGAGTTCATCGTTCTGACGTATTGTATACCCTATGTAGCGGCGCTCCTTAGTATCTCGTATTCACATCATACCAATTTGAACTAGTTGTCTTGCTCTGGAAGGAGGAGGGGACTCGAACATCGCGCTTATTGAAGCCCATCAGCGCTGTGCATGGTTGGCTGTGCTGGGCTTCGAGTCCCGAACACCTGACGTCCGAAGCCTCCGTTTACCAGTAATCCAAAATACCTCATCGGATCACTTTTACTTGAACCGGTTGCCTGTCATTGCAGTGGCTGTACACCTGATTCGAACTACAAAGCTGCATTCCTACACATTTCACCAACTGAATTCTGTGTTGGCGCTCGTCTAATATCAAATATGTGGTGGTGTACTGTACACCAGGTTGACATCCCTTTGACCAAAACGTCACCTGAAAAGAGGATTTAAGAAGGCTGCCGTAAGAAACATGGTACGCGATACCGATTGCAACTCGGAAAGTGCATTGTTTGGATCCAAGCCTCATTTCTTCCTGAGAAGCGTTTTTGTCGTTGGATTAATTCACTGTCGGCCGGATTGATTATCAAGTAGTGGTTGGACCAGCCGACAATACAATGCTTCGGACACAAGAAAACCAATGCGATGGCACGGAAAACACTGGGAAGGTAGTAGACGGTGCGCAAGGCAAATGTGAAAATAGCTGTAATTGAAACTATTGGATTAAAAAGGAAAGAGTGTGACGAATGGCTATACGGAAATGAGGATCCCCAGTTGCCAGGAGGGACACAACCTTTATTACAAAGCTGCAACTTCCTATGATATATTAACTCGGGAGGAGAATTGAAGTAGGCAACCAGACCCTTGCACTAAATAGATTGAAGAATGAACCGGAGATGCAGTATCGCCAACTCGTTAAGGGCATCAAGACCACTTGAAAGTTCATTAAGCTTGAGGACATACTGGATCTTTGGAAAGTGTCACCTCTACATTACTTACGTTATAGTCCAGCAGATGTTCGGGTCAACATATTGAGTGAGTCCAAGCGGTCAGAAGGGTCTTCAAACTTTTGTCGATGTATTACCGATGGCCAGTTCTGTAGTCACACACATCGTAAGTAGTCACCGCCCATTAGGATTAATGGCTTTAATTTCGAACACACTTTCTGTGTTTTTCGATATTTGCTGCGACCGATTCAGGCGTTAACATCGACGATGGGGAATATGCGGTCAGTAGACCTAATTGATGCGGTGACAGTTGACAAGTGCCTGTAGAATTCTTCCTGCTCAGCTTCTGGGTGAGAATTCTTGAGGGGCATGCTTATTGACGGAACTGTCGAAAGGTCCTCTTGGTGGTCATTATTCTCCAATCGGTGCAGACTGGTCTATACCTTGCAGTCATGTGATCGATCAATGCATGCTTCCCGTGAAACTCCAGATCAGCAGAATGTATATTCAGTTTCATGCAGTTCTGCTTGAGAGATAGCTGAGTGTCGCCGGGGGAAGCTAAATCATTAAGAGCATCTCAGCGCATCGACAACAAGGACTGCACACGTTTCTGGACTGAAGCTCACAGACCTGTCGAAAAGAAACCTGTGTTCCAGATTCCAAGTAGAAGTTGGCGCAATTCCATTTTTGTGGCTGCCACGTGGTATAATTTGCAAATATTTACTACCTTTTGCAACTCCTGATTCATCGCTAGATGATTCAAACCACAGTCTGACTTCCAGCTGTCTTTCTTGAATCAGTCTTACGGAGGTTAGCAAAAGAGAACCTGGCCAGTTTGCTTGTGATGGTTGGTCCATACTGGTTTTGTAGAGAGAGAGCTTAAATTTCTGACAGAGGTGTTGCAGGATTCTGGTACTATTTTCACCTCATCGAACTCTTTGGTTTCAAAATTCTTTAGACGCCCGTCTGCCATGCTTAACCGTCGGAAGATTAGAGTGTGCATTTCTCGGAGCCCAACTCTTCCAACTCGCCCCTCCTCGATGGTTCCATAACTAGATATGTGCTGGTCGCCTGGGGAATACATCTATGACGCACAGAGCAGTGCGAATTTAATCCCAAGACCGGCTCGTGCCACACCACTGCTTACACCACATGTACTCTCTACTGTATGCCTATTACTCTTTGTGGAATGGTCACGCCTTGATTACTCAAGTTACAACCATTATGGTCTGCGGCATTCTGCTAGCAGTGAAATTCGACTATCCAGAGAAAGTGTTAGTTATTCTTCCAGATATATACGGCACCCGGCTAGCTCCCTAATCCCTGTGATCTACACTATCAATCCATCTCGATCCCGAGATTAACGTAAGGTACCGTAAAACGAATCCCCGCATGTCTGGTTTGCGCGATTCAGGAAGGTCCATTAACAATGGTTGGATGTTTTAACTGATTAAAGGGGATAACAAACGCTACTCGATGGAACGAATATTGGCAGTGCTGAGAGAGTACCTCGCCAGCTCATCCATTGTCTATTATCCATTACGCTTCTCTTGAACAGAAGAATGTGTTGCAAATAACTGCTTTCCCCGCCACAATGCTTTAGTGCAGAAAGGAGCATCATGGCAGTTAAAACTCACCTTTGACCTTGAATCCATTTTGTCCGATCGACGTTGGGTAAACACTCATTATCGTCAGCCATTGCTGAACTGATTGACGGCTTGAGCGTCCAACCGGCAGTTGCCTTTTCTGACTCGAATGCTTAACTGCTTTCCCACTGCGATTTTTGTGGGGTTTGAGGGTCTCAGTAGAGTTCGGCATTCCGCGATTAATTTTATGGGTCTGATCTTCCCCACAGAATGATACACTGTAAAACACAGTAGTCAATCTTAACAATGAGCCGTTATGCACAAACTTCTAATGTAGGACGTCAGAATGTTCATGCAATACAACGCATGAAATAGTTTGTATGATTCTGGGTTCAACCAGCTAAATTTACCTGTTTATTTCAAAGTACTAATGTAGATGGAGTAGCGTATCCTTTTCTCCGTAGCCTACAGTATCTGAGAATAAAAGGATGTGATTTTCTTGCTAGTTGGTCAATCTAGACATACAAACTATTTCATGCGTTATTGCGTTGCATATAAATTCTGATAGCCGGTGTAAAGCGGCTCATTGGTTTAGATGAGTGAAATGAGTGCAGCGGAGCATCGGTGTCGAATACTGATTTGATGCTTTCTATGAAGATGAATTTATACCGGGCCATAGACAGCCAGCGGAGACTGATTAACATGGTGATCACCGTGCGCTCACACAAGGTATAGTGCCGGTATCCTCTCGTCAGGGTTATTTGATCTATCGTCGACTAGTAATTACACATTTTTAGCCTTATAGCACCTTTTTTTAGTTTACCTCGTCGAATGTCATAAGACTTGCTTCATTTGACAAAAATGCTCCCGGAAATCCCCAAAAGTCCAAGAATAATGCCGGCAAAAACTATGTGTGAAAGCCATTGCACCGAGGAGCATGCGAAATCCTCAATCCATCACCGAGGATAGCATGTTTTGCGTACTTATCATTAGTTTATTCAGGGACTTCACCCAGAACTCTACCATGCTCACACGGTTCTTCTCTTCAGTCCTCCCACAGCTAGGAGAGCCCTTCTCAACTACACATAAACCTTTCAATTTACTCCACAAGTTTTTATACTGTTTTCATGTTTCATGTCTGAATGTGTGCGCAACATGATATGGCAATTGATATCCGTGGAAGAAGCAAGAATTTCGTCAGTTGGGCGTCAAGGATTGAAGCCCATTATGTTGGTATATGATTTTTCACGAGAAAAGTAAAAGTGGTCATTAAGTTTCCCGCAACGGATACAGATCGTGTTAGTCTCCTTCATTTTGACTAGGTAATGTTTTTCCCCAGCAGAACGGAACCCTCCTTTATTGTGACCTCAGTATTGAGAACTCCCTCTTCTTTTCCATTTCCATGCCAGTAACAAATTGAGCCACGATGACCGTTCAAAATATGCTCTTTCTTAGGACTGTGCAACAGTGTCTTCCATTCGTGGTTGGGTAAGATAGTACTGTCTGCTAAACCGAATCTCCGCAAACTCGAGTGCGCTCTGGCGGCCTGTGGAACCAAGTTATGTTCAAACGCCTGAAACGCGGGTAATGCTGGTCAACTTACTCGAAAGATTAGATACTCAAACATATGTCGCGATACCTTTTGTATTTGCGCATCTGTTGTCTGATTGGTTACACCCGTCGGCATGCTCCTGTCTGAATTGCAGCGGAGTCTTCAGTGAGCATATTGTTTTCCGTACCTTACACAGGGATACTATCTTGGAATTGATGCTTACTGATTCACTCAAGAGAATCAGGTTGTAGTGCATAATGTGTTGGCTGAGACATCCGCATAGACGTCTGTAATTATCCTGGACATCAGCAGTAAAAAAGAAATGAATGTACTGAATTTCGGTTGACTCAACTGAAACAGTGTGCTACTCATATCCAGAGCATAAATTATCACACCCAATATCGATCAATATCACGATGTAGATCACTGTATTTGTGGCCCTGGTTGAATCTTTGATAGCCGCGTTTGCTGAGCGCAGCTCAGGGACCGTCATAAGCTGGGTCAGTGGAGTGACCTTTGTAGTAGCTTGCACTCTTGCAGTACGTAACTGAGTTACCCAGAAGTGATGACCCCCGACCTAAAGTTGTCACAGTGTGGTGATCGGGCTTCTGTGCTGCAGTAATCCTGCAGACTGTACTTGCTGGAACTCAGTTTTTAAAGCTTCAAGCATGTCAGGAAATCCAACGGGAGCAGGACGATGACGATCAGCTGGTCCCCATGCTGCGAGAAATCATTTTATGCGGCAACCCCAGAAGTTCTATTGGACTAGATCAAAATCGATTGTAAATCCAATATATAGCTGCTATTGCTGATTTTAGCGGAAAATTCGAATGTTCAAAGTTGAACGTGAGCACAGCGAGTCGATAAAAAGAGTTATCTTAGTGGCTTTTTGTAAGCCGCAACATCCAACGTTTTTATCGGACACCGACCTGTTTCCGCAAACGTAACCACCGGTTAACACAAACCTCCGTCACATAAGTATGTATGGGTTCACAATGTAACCCTTAGATGACAAGGTTTCAGTGCGTGGCCAACACAGAGAGTACTTTGGCAACTCGAATGGCTGTGCATCAACCCAGTAACCATAAGTCTGCATGTTTCTTCTTCTTTGATGCCATATTTTCGTTTTCATGGAGTACAGTGACGATTCGAAAAGGACTATAAACGTCTGCAATCATTCCTGGTTTACAAAACGTGGTTTTCACGTCACTTATGTCAGTCAGCTATGTTTGGTAGGGTATGAAACTGCTGGTATGGAATCCGATGGAATCCACAGCTACTTCGAACATTTTGCGTTCGTTCTTGCGAAGTTACCCAGCTCGATAAACTGAATGCAGTTCGGTCCGAAAGGTTTTCCAATACATGGATTGTACAGGAACTTCTGTAATAAATATGGTCTTTTCCATTGATGTTCCTAGTACAGTTGATTCGAGCATGGAAATGCATATCTCGTGACGTTACGCATTGCAGGTCGGCAGTAAGGAGCCCCGAGCTGCCAAAGCTGATCAAGATGCGATGGTATTTTTTCAGGTCAAACGTCATACCTAATTGCTTCATGGATTTTACAGACCGGTCGCTGGTAAATAAGTTTGACTTTGACGACCAAGTTTAGCATACTTGAAATGTGATTTTGGCTTGATGGGACACTTCAGGTTATCGGTTTTGTTGTAAACACAACAGAGGTAAATACAACGTTGTACTTACGATCCGAAGCATGTTTACTAGAGGTCTGACGATGTTTTTCTACCTTAATTTGGCTACTAGCTTCCGCCGAGTGGTAGAATGGAAAACCGTTTTTGGTCAAAAGAAAGTGTATGTTTCTCGAAGATCGTGTGGATCGATTACTAACAACAGGTCGTCATCGATCGTTGTCAGTCGAAATGTCACTACAAGCGGTCTGTTGAAGCGCATCAAACGTTACAATTTCAGTCAATATCTCATGTTTCACGCACGCCATTTCAGAGTTATTTACTAGATAACATTCTGTGACAAGGTTGATCTGTGAAAGATACGTAACGTGTGCGACGTTTCACTAGGAGTCAGGGGATGAAAATTTGGAAAAAAAGGTGTGAATAATTTACCCAAGTGAGCGGAACCAGTTGTCAAACTTAATAAATAAAATGCACAAAATAAAGAATAAAGATCACTCTCTCTATAACGACATCGTCCACTTTGGAGGGAAAGTTGCTAACGGAAGTTGCCCACAAGGCAATTCACTTCTCGGCAAGTCCCTTTCAAATATGTACCACCGAAAGGTAGGTCTACACATGCGACTGCGAAAAACGGGATGAATGAAAGTTTTCCATAGCTGTCCATTTTTATCAACCGAATTATTCCTAGCCCTCACGCTGGTTCACCATGACTCAAGGGGCTTCTTCCCAGTTTATATATAGGATCTGGTTTTGTTGACAAGCTCTTCGGACCGCACGTTCTGCTGCTTCACTTGCCACATGAGCGGTAACAAACTCGTGTGCCATTAGGTCGGATTTGACAGTATTGCTCACGCTGGCTAGGTCATGAATCCCAGTGGGTTCATTCAAATGACTTGTCTCAGTATCTCTCACTGCGCTCAACGAGCGGTGACAAATACGGCAAAATTTCACGGATCTGCCCGGATACTGTGAAGCTTATTCCTGTGGGCTGATGCAAACAAACCGTCCCAAGTTGCTTTGTATAGGCGTTCTGCTATGCTACTGTCAATTGGTTGATGTAAGACAGCCATGTCCAACGAAGTCTATTCGACAGTTAGGTTAGACAGCAACATTAATACCTGATAATATTTGGTATCACTACTTTTTCTGGACATTCCACCAGTCCACGTTAATGGCGGTGATTACTGGCTGTAGTGATGCACACGGGCTGCCGGAGCATTTCGTACACTAACCGATGTTATCCATCTGCTGGACTGTGTCAAAGGACCGGTTTCTCTAACCATGCTGCTACGATCTAAATGTCTAGAGTCTTGTTATACCATGTCCATTTGTGAATAGGAGCAAAATGTCACATGTTTACGTTTCTTTGCGTAAGCGATCTAAAGTCCCTGTCAAATGGGTCTCTTTTTTGAAAAATATACCAGTCGAGCAGTTTTCGCCAACAGTGTGAGTAGTGTGTTCCATCTTCAAGGAAAGAAGCCAGTTTTGTTTTACTTGAGGACGGTGGTGCAATGAAAATTTAGGAGAACGCATTGCTTTGTTTGGTATCTCCACCAAGCCCCCCTTCTTCGGCCGGAGTAGCCGGGTAGTCATTCGCCTTTGCAGCTCTCCGTGTACTGGCCTTCTCTCATATCTCCTTCAAACAAGTTTCCATTGTTAGTTTAGCTGCAATAACCCATTCTTCGCCATGTAGAAGAACTCATACTGAGACTCTCAAAAAAGTTCATCTCTGACAAATTAAAAAAAGGCCACAATGTTCCTGATATCTGCATTCTGTATCAAATGTGAAGGAGTTCTGTCTGGGGCCTTCTGCACACCCCCGTGAACACTCGATATCATCACAAGCAGTACATTTATTCAAGTATATTCAAGTATATTTATTCAAGAAATACCATTGCAAAAAACAACTGTGACGGCGAACGAAGATTTCTCAGGCATGAATAGTGGATATTCTAAGGACTAGCAGGCATCGCTGGTGGACAGCCAAGGATAGGGAGATTGAGAAAGCTTTCAACGCGGGAATCAGGCATGTCGTATACTAGCCAACACAATCATTTGGTTCAAATAGGGACTGTGTTAACTAAAAGATCTTCAAAACGGACGGAAGTTGAAGTTACTCGCAGACAGTGACTTGAGAGACGGACTGAACACTTAAAAGAACAGCTAACATGGCCATTATCACACACTATCAATGAACAATGGGATTACAAAATCAGTTCTATTTCGGTAACGGAAGTTCAGCTTCAGCACAAGGGAGGCAGGTCAAGAACTTTGTTAGCTGCGCGATCCAGAGTGGGCGATGAATCTATTGTGGTTAGCTTTCTTGGTTAGTGAAACATCTGCGATGAAGGTAGAATACTGACAGAAAGGAGAACCTCGGCATATTCCCATATTCATAAAGGGTGCAAGAATACCACGCAAAAACTCTCTAGGCATCGGTCCAGTAGCAAAAGCTTCGAAGATGCTCTCTATTAAATCTAAGGAGTCAAATTTGTGAAAGCCAAGTAAGGCTTCGCCATAGTTGAGTTCGCATCTCTCACATCTTCAATTTGAGGCAAGTGTTTGAAATGCGCAACCCAGGAACTCTTTCATCTTAATTTTCCATCCGTGTGTTGCTTTTCTCCATTGTCTACTATCAAGGACAAAACTGATAAAACAATGCATAAAAGAGAAAATTAGAGGACAAAGATCAGATCGCTAAAAGAAAAGAAAATATCATGAGTGATTCCGCTTTTGTTGTGTGATTCACCACTCATGCATTCTTCTATGATCTCTTGAAGATTTTCACAACGTATCACAGTCGGCTCGATACAAAAAAAGTATAACTATTCTGTAAGAGTTCACCCTATCATCTGATGCGGGTTCCCCTAGTAAACCTGATTGCCAAGTGTATTCATAAAGGTAGCACAGTACTCATGCACGAGAAGATACCCCTATCAGTGGGCCAGTTCTGAATGGCCTTAAAAAAGCAAAAAAACAGCTTTCCTCTGGAGTCGAAGGAAAGAAACATTCCAGTTACTCAGGCGGCTCACCAACTCCTTTAAGGAGAACGTTATTTTGGAAATGGTCTGTGTCATAAAATCGGATTTACTGTCCAAATGTCAGGTGAAAATAGTTGATTTCACAAGGGTCGCTGATACACCATCCAACTTCTATCAGTGGGTCCTGTTGATCTGGTTGGTCGTTAATTAAATTGACATTATGCTAGAGCACCGTTCATTGCAAAATGACTCAGCTGTGATACAGGTAAAGAGAAATGAGCCTGTGATGTGGGATCAAGTGATGTGCCATGAGTCAATGCCCTTCTCGCTCGTATTGACCTAGATGAGAGAAGCTGATGAGCACTGCTCACGGACTCAGAAAAATTTAATGAATATCTGCAGTGTTCACATAAAACAAGGAGGTATATTCCACCACACTCCAAAAAAGCTTTTGATTCCGCCCTTATTGTTTACTGTTCTTTCAAGAGAAAAAAACACTTCGAAGACGGTCTGGGATTTTCAAAAGGCGTTCGTTCGGAGTGGAAAGCTCCATCAAATATCAAATAAAAATCGGTTCAAACAAATGATGGGCTAGCCTACTTGTCTGTTTTTTCTGCGTTTCCCAATTTCGATTATTATGGCACGAAATCGCTTATCTTCGGCACACTTTCAGGGAGAATTTACCGCACAAGCCAAAGGAAGAACGAGAGCTGAATTGTGGCTATGGTGCTCAAGTTAAGACAGAAGTAATCAATGAGGGGGGATTCGATCTACTGGAACAGGAGCTTAAAATTATTTGTCATTTTACCGCGAGCTCAATAAACTTAGCGAATTTTCGTATTAAACGTAGGTTAGTACATGCGTTTTCAGAGCCACGGTTCACATACGTCAGACGCTCCAACCAAACCAGTGCTATATTTATAACACAGCATTTCCGATTTGAGAATTTTTCTTGTTTACAGAACCTGATATATTTTATTGCAAGCGAAAAGATAGTGTTTGATGTAGAATTACATCGACACGTAGGCGTCGAGTGCGCTCTAAATTATGTCGAACAGTATAAAACAGATTGCTGTGTTGGCTGAAAGTCAACGCCCTTACTAAATATAGGTCAGCAAACCGAGATGAGCTGTCAGTGAGGGAAGATTTGAAGGCTTTTGTGATATACATATGGATTTGTGGTTTCCACTAGCCAGTGAATAGATGCAATGTTCGCGTATTCTGTCAGACAAAATTGTGACGCTCGACAGGAGGATGCGAACAAGTAAACACAAAAAAACGGGGTTAAGGTTTATTAATTCGCCTTTCGGCTGAGATCTGAGCGTGACACCGGAACGCAAATTCAAGTCAAGTTTGGAAACCGTAAATACAGACTCTTCACGCTTCCTTGGTGTTCTAGATATTGGTTCAGTGGTTATTTCTTCCCTATATGGAAGGCCCACAAAACTGGTTTATTTTGTACCAGGTGATTTGTCTGCTTTTATATCACAGATTCCTTTGTGCTTAGTATAAAGCGGGTCCGGTAGCCATTTAGAGACGGTAGTTCTTGTTAAAAACAATCGCGAGTACAGACATTCATCGCCCTTTGAGTGATGTGCTTTATTTTCCGTTCTGATCAGATAAGGCTCTCAAAATCTATACACTAACCGACCCGTGTATATTCACCACACAAACTTCGCTGTATTGTTTCATCCTCTTTCCTCTTTGTAAAAAGTATTGGGATCTCAGGATTTATAGGAAGTTGTTGCTTTGTATAAGATGATCACGCATAAATGTGTATGCAGGAACCTCTTTACTAAAAGTGTATGCTGTAGAAATTACCACAACCGCTAATCATAACGTAATTCAGAACTAGTTGTTTATAACTCTGCTCATCTTTCCGAAAGACTATAGCTTCAGGTATAGAGTATACGCTGAATACCCGGTTTCTTCAAACCGCTGTCGCTTGTAACGAGGTAGCAAGGCATGATTATTCTGACAGTCAGGACTGATTTTGTGACGAATAACGAGTGTCTTGGCTCATCATGTGATCTTGCCAAGGTATCCGCGACTTCATCTCACTAGGTTAGGATACATCCCGAACCATGGGTTTAGTATTCTTCGAGATCCTAGACTTTATGACCCAGCCAACACTATGCTTGACTTAGTTCTGCTGCCCAATTCACCGGGCCATAGTGGACCATATTGCCTTGCGGCACCACAAAGTGGATAATAGTGTGTAATATTATAACAAATAAATACGAAGGCCACGCAAACAAGGCAATGTATCGAACAATGGACCAGGTAATGTGAGTACAATAGAACGTAAACTAAGATAAGCAGGTCTACACAACTTACCGTCACGTTAGCCGAAATGGCGCGTAGAGATAAGTGAAACGAGGAAATCTGACAAGGCACTGTGTTGTGCGTTGAAGAATAAACCGGGCATAGGTATTGTATAAAACGTCGCACTATACCTATGAGCATACGAAAATGCACATGAATCCGCCCTTGATTAACTCGAAAAGTGTCCCAAACGAATTGAATTAGGCTAATTTAAACGAATGTATAGTCAAACTTTATCCTCGTGAGTTCAAGCCACATCACGTCAGGACTTATTTGACCTATGGTGGCTTTCGGTATGAGAATTTACAGCCATGTCACCTGCAAATGACCAAAATAAATCAATAAAAGTTAGAAAAATCAGCTGATACATTCATGTATAAACGCGCTATACAAGTAGGTGAAACGCGATGTTGTTATATATGGTAGTGGGATTGGCTAGAAAATGGGCTAAATAGAATGAACATAGAATTACGGTAAACGGAATCTCTGGCGAGTAATAGCTTGTACTTTCGACGAGTACATGAGGTTAGTATGGTTTTAGTGAGTGGCTGCCGAAGAGGGTAAACAGCGGTGACATCAATTCGCTGGGAAGAAGCGCTGAAATGCTTGCCCATTACGAAATCAAGCAAGACATTCCTTGGAATTCCATCTTACCTGTGCAGCTGTTTTAGCAACTCGATCACTAGGCAAAAACCCCAGGAAGAGTGTAGAAGGATAGTGATTTAGGCGACATGGCTCGAAGCAAAATATGAGATAAACAGTTGGGTTTTGAATGATCAGAATCATGGGAAATAGAAAAAACTGGAGGTATCATCAAGAAGCACGAGATGTATGTGATTCATCAACTTGCCGCACTTCTGCTGACTTCGGCTGAGCGCTAATACAGTGGTGCGCATACCTTACACGGATGGATAATCAGATTTGAGAACGATCGCCGACACGATTAAAGCTATTTTTGTTCATCCAGGGAAGACCGTATAGACATATCTGCTTCATACACTAATTTGGTGCAGCCTGTAGTTAGTGTTGCTGGAACAATTGGTTCACTAGTTCTTCGGTTGCAGCTATTCCGAAAAGCCCTTTAGATCATATCCTCACTGCTTTGTTTTCATCTCCATAGATTCTAAAAACCGGGTTATGAATTCGTGGGCTGTAACGTTCTAGTAGATTCCCAGTATGGACTATCTTGGTTCTACCATAGTACGACATCATTAACACCAACACCAGATGAGAACACTGGTGATTCATTGCAACACACTTGATATACGGAGGTACTAAGATCGCGAGAAGTTCAAATTGGCATGAGCAATGTGGTTTCGCTACTCTATTAAATGGATAACGGACTATGTCCGTTTGTCCGTGAGTTTTGTTACTCCAAACGTAAAAAAATAGTAAAGTATTCCGCGAGCAGACATTCATGTATCGACGGTTCAGAAAGACAAGTATTACTAAGTTAACTAGTTCATTTACTTAGCCATCCTCGCTTTGTACCAATTCGATGTGGATCATTCAGCGAATCACTTCTAACTAGAATGCCGTAATGGGCTTCCATCTTTTTATCAGTTTTTATAAGTCAGAGCTACCAAAATTTGGCAAAACTCGCGCTGAGGAAAGGTTCCTTACATTCCCATGCTTGTGAAATGGGATAAATCGATTCACATGTGACCGAATATTGGGATATCGGGTAAATGTGACCCCGGTGCACTGCTCTATATTCGGATTAATAGTGATTATGACAACCAACTGAAGTATTTTGGGTGTGTATGAGGGTGATCTTAAACCCGCAACACCCTTCGATTATCTCCGACCTACGCATAATAATCAAGTAATTTATTCTCGAACACAAAATTTAGGGCGAAATGATTTTTTTCTACTGCGGACACTGGTTTTCACAATCCACGACTGGCGATTGATCGGTTGTGTGGACATGCTAGACACACTATTGGTGGTACAACAAGCTTGTTCTGGTGTGTTGCAAACGAACACAGACCGACTGAAGACTGCTGTGTATCGACCGTGTAAATTCAGCGTGGTCACACAAAAGCATAATCATGGTTGCTGAGTCACTCTCGTAGTTACAATACATTAGCACCTTAACCAGGGTAAGGTTTGACGGTTACAGCTAAGCACACTGTTGAATCGATAGAAGCAAAACAGCCGTTTGGTATTTGCAGGCGTATTTACGTGGATTAAACTGATGAAACTATTCTCCGTAAGAGAGCATTCCAGTAAACTAAAGGCCCATACAAATGGTGTGGATTTTTTACCACCCAGGCAAGCAAGCCTGACCGATAACAAAGTAATCTGAGTCAAAATGATCGGCTAGACAGAATAACAGCTTCAGGATCTGCGCTGAATTTCACTCGGCAACGAACTTTGAATGAAGAGGAAACCAGAACCTAAACTAGTTCTATCGGGTGAATTCAGCCGGTCCCAATAGACAGTGAGCTGGAATCAGAACTGAGCTGCTCAACTGAAGCTATCCTTGGTATATCCAGGCTGCGTGGAACACCCGCAGATTCGTGCAGAACGCTGCATTAAGTTTCAGGCCGATAGCATTGAGGCGGAAATCCTCCAAAGTTATGAGTGTCTTCTGACGGTTGAATTCTGTTTTCTGGTTCCGGTTGTGTAACTGAGGAGATTGCTACAATAGTGGAGTGACTGCTAGAGAATACTAATCAGACGATAAGCAGTGATTTATGAAACAACAGTTTTCCAGTGTTTGACGTCTGCACTCGTCTGAGAACGAGTAATGCTACGAAACCAAAGTCACAGTTACAGTATCCACAAAATATCCGAAGTGTTTTGTAGGTAACCATTCGATCATTGAATTAGTGAGTACAAACGCACCCACTAACCTTATCCATGAAGTTTAGGAGCCTAAAGAAGATAAAAAGTCCAAAGATGTTACCAATGTAGCAGAAGCGAACTAGCAAGATCGAAACAACAACCTTGAAAAAGCATTGATATTATGAAATAAACTGAATGAAAACTTCTCACAACTATGCCTTATATACTGGACAGCATGAAGACAATGCATAGCTTTCACATTCAACACTGAATCGACTTACTAGAGTTGTGGTGACACTGGTATAGAATCCACATATCGTTAATATATTTGGGTTCACTTATCGAAATACGTCTATTTTAGCTATTCTGCTGAGAAAGTGGTCAGGGTGAGTGTATTTACCTAAACGCCAACATAAATTTCATTATAGAACCGAGTCGGATTCACCTATAGGTCATTTGCTCCCACAAAAAGCTCAAGGGAATGTTTAGAAGACCGACCCTCTTCATGGTCTATGGGAGTCTTTGATGGGCACGCTTTGCTTGAATACACAATGGACGTTTCCAATTTTTGTTACGACTAACAAGCTGATGAAGAGAACTAGTAACGTCAAGCCAATGTATCTCACTCGCTTTCTTTATGGATACTCGGATAAAAGACGAGAAACATCCGGATGAGACGGGCAGTCGTGATTCGATGTGACCATCTGAATAATTAGCCCCTAGCAAGTAATATTCACACCCAAACCCACGAGGGTACGGAATTGAGATGCGCAATAATAAGTTCAGTGGCAACTGGAAACACTGGTGACTCGGTATGAGGATGTAATGCCCATGACGCGAAGACAATAGAAGACTAGAAGTAGACCAGAACGAATAAACATTTGGACCGAAATAACCTGGTTTACATGCAGTACATGTACAGTAATCATTAGACAAATGATTAGATAAATTTAGCAGCATTGTAAGGATACTGGAGTACTGGCTGGGCAGTCAGCCATCTACGGGACTAGTACCATAGCAAATTTAAGGGTATCATAAGCTCCACATCATTCACCATTTATATACCTGCGACTGAGTATAAATTGCTGATAGAGGATACATGTGGATGGTTGAACATAGGGACAGAAAGGATGAACTTTCAACTACATCCACAAACAAAAATATTCAGCGCGTTTTGACCAAACGCCGTGCAACGTCGGACATACAGTATGTTAGACATTTGTCTAAGTATTACGAGGTGGCGATTATTCGGAATACTCAGAATGTTCATCATATTGAAACAAACGGCGATATGAATTAGTATCCTTTATACTAGCTTTCTACTGTACCCTATCACTTAGTGAAATTTGTGCCACAGGGGACCGCCGCAGCGGGCAATAACCGAAGTATCCAGCTGCATGCCTACGGGTAACTGTCTGTGCTGGAACCGAGATCAGATGAGGGTTCATAGTGCCCATTCATGCAAGTAAATTCATTAGTGTCACTCCCATCCGTCGCCACCTGAAAAAAAACCAAGGGAATTCGGTAATACTATGACGGGAAGAATATCCGAACAATACCAACCCCGCATCTAGCCACACATTTAGAGTTTTCCGGAGGCGGCGCGCGATACACCCAGATAGACAACGTGGAACAGTAAAACGTGTACCATCATCCGGAAGACGCAATGGAAACTGATCTATTTTAAACAACCCTAACAGTCATATCTGTCCGGTAGATCGGAATATCCCGTTATGACTAGTAGCTAGAACACCGCAAAACAGGGGTACTTCTTTTTGGTAAACAGTGCTCTGTTGTTGGTGCCGCCAGAACGACAGCATGCCAGTATGTAGGCGACCCTGGAATCGACTTCGGGCATGATGAACCCCAATAGAACACAACAAATTGTTAACATGCCACTGAACAAAAACAACTACTTACAACAATTGCACGTTTGGCTGACGATCGATAGGGTCGGAAAAACTCGCACATGATTGGTGAATGCAGATTCTATGCGTTTGGACGTTTGGCAAGATTCCGATGATACCAAACTGTTACCAACCGTCGAGGTTGTGATGTCACAGACACATTCAAAAGATTGTCTTCCAAAATGGTATTAACAAATAGGCCTGCTGCCTAACGGGCGTTGAATAAAGCTAACAGCCATTTGTAAAAGGCTACGTACTCAACTGGTTCGGTATCGGAGTAAAAAAGTTACCAAAGTAAATGTCCGGAAACGGTGGGATATAGTATATATATAGTATATATATATATAATATGCTTATCTACTCACTTTGATTTACGAATTCCACGAATTCGTTTAGTCCTTCAAAATCGACCACTGTTGAAAAATTGAATTATCCAAAGGTTAGCATGTGTTAAACGTACCTGGGTTCCGAAACAGAATAAACCCATATCGGGTGAAGTGACAATAGAGGATCACACAAGATCGATTCAGTTTATACGGATAAACTATACACTTAGCTCCCTTTTCACGGTGAGCACTCTCTCGAATGGAGAGTTCCTATCGCTAAACTCGCCCCTCACTACGATTTTATGACACCCCAGAAAAAAGCAGCTTCGAGACATTCACAGATTATTACCCAGTACAGTCGATTGGTTTAGGACGGTTAGCAAGTCGGGATGGAGACCACTGGCACAATACATGCAAATTCTGTCCTCCTCTCTAGGGTAAAGACACGTGTCGTTCTATGAAATATGTGAATATTCATAGCAATCTAATGTCAATATTAAAGCCGACTGCATTCTTTCCCACTAAATGCACACAAATCCGTTCACTAAAATGTTTCGTTAACTTATTTCGGAATGACGTATAGAAGCGATTGAGAACCCCAGGAAACGAGTTGAGGAACAGTTGTGTTTCCGTGATCTCCTCTTTTGGTCAATATAGATTGGGGTGGGGGGGTTATAACCAAGTAAAGGATACATGCAAGCAAAACGAAGATAAATAGAAGTATGTGAGCAAAGGCGTGAAAATTGTTCACGTCACCATCGATGGGCCTGAGTGAGCAGCCATAAAGTAAGCGGATCATGGAAGTTTCAATGCGCGTACGAACGCTTTCTGGGCGCATAGACTCGGGTCAGGCGAACGAACAGCAACTGCCTAAGCTGTGGCCAGATGTTGAATGGATCTTGGTAGACAGATTAGCGGTTGGTAGAGTATTCTAAAGGCATTGTTAGAATTGACCACAACCGCTATCAACCGACTGAGCCAACACTTCGTTAGTGGTTGACATCCCCGAACAGATGTCGGCCAAAACGGTTCATACTCCTTTATTTTCTTGCATAACGTGTCATGCATCCTACATACTCTGCTGAACAACAGAAAGCAAAGGAATGGACTACCATTATGTGAGCACGGACTGGCAGTTTATCTGTGGTACCGACTGGGTAGCTCGGACGTCAGTCTGGGTGAGCTAAGAGTTCAGCAACTCCAGACAGGGCTAACCATCCTGTTTGGTTTCAATGTGGTCGTTACTTTCGGCACTGTACAATACGAATCATCTGGCGCCTCCGCACCAGCTCCAACCAGTACACAGGAGAGACTCGTGGGGTTCATGTTTGAGGAATCTGGCAAGCGCTGCAAATCGAAAGCTGGCTTGATAACGCACGTCCGTGAAAGTGTTGGCACAAACGTGGTCGTCCAATTGGCCTGAGCTGATTATTTCTGCCTTTTTGCGACGAAGATTAGCCTGAGTCAACGTCACCGGCAAGCACACCCCACCCAGCATAATGCAGATAAGCTCAGCCGAATGAAGAATTTCGGTGTCCGCTGGTCCCAACAAGAGTCACAATCACTCATGCGCCTGGCTAACAATCTGTGTCCGTTTTGTGAAACGCAAGCCGCGTTGTTCGCGAGACCGGAGCAGTATTTTCCTGGTCGATCGGCTATCAGCATCAAAACCAGGTTACGAGTGCTTAACTGACAAGCACAACAGGACGAATCATCATCTGGTGGCCCTGACAAAACTATCGGTCAAACAGCAGCCTATTCGTCAGAAGCTGATGACTATAGCGTCTGGTTTAAACAAACCGTGGATTGCGCCGTGTCACTCTTGGAATCCCATGCTGACAGTTCGCTTGCAAGTGTCGACCTGGCATTTGCCCAAGGGTTGCAGTCTGGCATCATGACACCGGAACAAGTCCTGTCGCTTCTGGACATCCACGCCTCCAAGACATTTCCACACACTTCGTCGTCAGCTAGCCCATCGGGTGCCGGCCAACCGAAAGCAGATCCGCCGAGCCAACTACGCAGCTATCCAGAGATTATAACATCAAAGACGGAAAGATGCATTGTCTGCTGTGCTCGATGGGTCATGGAAGGATCTATACGAAAGTATTAGCGGTCTACCTCTAAACGCCGAGCAGTATTGGAAACAGGTACTCTCAGCCCCAAAACACGTGGATAGCCGGCCAAGTCGCGCAGTGCTACCATCCGATTGATTTGATCGAGCAAATTACAGACGAGGAAGTCGCTCGTACGATCCGTTTAACGGGTAATTTGTCCCCAAGTCTGGACAACCTCACCCAGGATATTTGGCCAGTTTAATGCCAATGCCCTCGCTGGACATTTCAAAATACTCTTATTATCTGAAGACTGCCCACCGCATTTGTGTCGTGCTCCGACCTCCGTGCCATCCATTCTTGTTCGGCGCTTTCATAAGGTGCTTGCTGATCGCTGGAGCCGTAGATTGCAACTTCCCTCATTCCAGCTTGCATTTCCACATCGACACGGTTTTTTGGAAGCTACATCGCTGTTACACGCCCTGCTTCGTCACTCATCAGAGACTGCTCCTAACTTCAGCTTGGCGTTTTTTTGATATATCGAAAGCGTTTGATTCTGTTTCGTATGACAATTGTCAGATCTGCCGAGGCGTTTGGAGTTCGATACTCGCACAGTCCTGTGAGAATGCTGTTGCAGTCTTCCCCAATTTCGAGGTTCATTGCCAGAGAGTTGAAGCATGGAGATCCACTCCCTCCTTATTGTTCATTATGGCAATAGATGAGGTTCTTGGATTGTCCATGTTGCAACTAAAATACCGGTTCCGTGACACTTTAGTGGAAGGTTTTGCCTCCGCTGACGACTGGGTCGTGTGTGCAGAAAGAGAGAAGCTTGAAGCTGTTGCGGTCGAGTTGCGAAGAGCTGGTATGAAGACCAACGCCCGGAAGATTAAACCAATGGTTATTTGTGGGGACAAGGAACATCGGGCGACAGCGGTGTCAGTTGGAACCTTTTTTTTCGTCGAGGAACGCATCAATCCTCTGGGCCCGACAGACATCGTGACATAGTTGGGCACCTGTTCACTTTCAAGGGGAAAGGAGTCTGTGACCACCGATAGCAGTTGTTCAAACTACTTGATGAGATGATGTGTACCTCGTTGAAGTCGCACCAAAGAATGGAGATCACAAGGAACTACCTGGGAACTACCTGATGCCGAGGCTGACATATTCGCTCGTGCTCGGTCAAGTCCACCGAAACACGTGACACCTACATTAAGCAATCGATTCGTGGCTGGCTACGTCTACAGAAGAACATCCCTATCAGCCGGAAAACAACATGAAAGACTTGGTATCCCAAGTCTGACTGCAACCATCCCGATGCACCGGAGAGCGCGTATGGAAAAGCTTCTGTCTACCCAATACCGAGTACTGCGCAACGTGGTCATTGATTCCCCATTGGGCAAGGTCGTTCGAGATTTCAGCCCTCCGATCCGAGTCCAAGGTGCATGCGGAAAAAAGACTGATTATAACGGATTTTCTCTCGGCCGTGGGCAGTCTGATTTTTTTATATATTAAAATGGCCATCCGCTTTGAAGTGAACCCGCCCGGATAAGCGTTTTCACAATATTTGCTTCCTAGCGACTGTAGCTCCGGTTAAAGTACGCTTTCGGAGCAGATTTCCGTTGCCCTGCCGGTAAAGCAACCAAATAAACTTTAAATTTTAGCGGGACAAGGTTGCTGTAGCATCCTTTTCAAGTCGTTTTCCGGCAGATCGAAGGTTTGATTTAGTTATCAGGTGCTGTCATTTGTATGTCTACGAAATGGAAAGTCACTATTTTCTTTGAATGTAAGTTAAACTGCCGAATGTGTTTCGTTTAAGTTACTTAGAATATCCAGCAGCTGTAAAAGGTATTCTATTAGGAATCATCAACAATACATACCTCACAAATCCGCAGAGCGATCCAAACTAACAACTTCCCTGTTAGTAGTTGAAGAATAAACTGTTCGGCGATGAGCGGCTGATCAGAAATGTGTTAACTAGCACTTAGACATGATACAACACTGCTCAGCCATCGGTCACGGAATCTACACCACGTGGTCACTTGTTGGGTGGCTCCTCAAGAGTCGTGTGAATTATTCATCCTCCTGATCTACTTATAATTTGTTGGTAGTATGAGGGGACTCGGAAATTTCAATCGAAGTTTCACTCAAATAAACCTACGCCCGAAAAGGCGAGAAGCGCACCGCAAAATGATTGCGAGCAGCAACTGGTGCCCTCCCTCACCTACTCTTTTCTATTCACTCTAAGGCTTGAAATATAATTAGACAAATACACTCATTTACAAACCAATTTGGTTTTGCGGGAGACTCACCTGGAACTGAATTGATTTTGAACATCACAAATGAGAGATTCGGCTGGGTTCCAGGTGAGTCTCGCAAAATAAGTGTACTTCGCCATTTCATGCGCTATTGTGTTGTATGCACATTCTGTCGTCTTACATTGGAAGTCTGTGTATACCGGCTCATCGTTAAGAGTGAACACTGTATTTTACAGTGTATCATTCTGTCGGGAAGGTCAAATCCATAAAATTAATCGCGGAATGCCCGAAATCGACTGATACCATCAAACCCCACAAAAATCACAGTGGGAAAGCAGTTAAGCATTCGAGTCACAAAAGCCAGCTGCCAATTGGACGCTCACGCAGTCAATCAGCTCAGCAACGACTGACAATAATGTTCACTCAAGGCCGATCGCACAGTCTGGATTAAAGGTCAAAAGTGAGCTTTAAATACTAGGATGCCTGTTGTAATTTCTGCCTTAAGGCACCGGAACGGGGAAAGCAGTTAGTTACATCTTCTGTTCAAGAGGAACATAATGGATGAGCTAGCGAGGTACTCGCTCAGCAGTGCCAATATTCGTTTTAGCGAGACATGTTAATTTATTAAACCATCCAACCATTGTTAATGAACATCCTGAATTGCGCACACCAGACGTGCGGGGTTCGTTTTACGGTAACTTACGTTAACTTCAGGGTCAAGATCGATCGATGTGTAAGCCACAAGGAGTAGGGAACTAGTCGGGTGCCGTATATATCTGGAAAAAACCTGACACTCTGGATAGTCAGGTTTCAGTGCTGGCAGAATGCTGCGGACCATAATGACTGCAGCTTTAATCACCAAGGTGCAACTATTCCACAAACAGTAATGGACATGCTGTGCATGTGCTGTAAGCAGTGGGGTGGTGCGAGCCGGTCTTGGGAGTAAATTCGTACTGCTCTGTGCGTCATAGGTGTATTCCCCAGGCGACCAGCACATGCCTATTTATGGAACCAGCGGCGTTGGCTTCCACCGAGGAGGGGCGAGTTGGAAGAGTTGGGCCCCGAGAAATGCACACCCCAATCTCCCGACGGTTAAGCATGGCACACGGGCGTCTAAAGAATTTTAAAACCAAAGAGTTCGATGAGGTGAAAATAGTGCCAGAGGCCTGCAGCAATATCAGTCAGAAATTTGAACTCTCTAGGTAGCCAGTATGGACCAGCCACCACAACCAAATTGGCCAGGTTCTCTTTTGCTAGCTTCTGTAAGACTGATTCAACAAAGAAGTCAAACTATGATTTGAATCATCTGGCGATGAATCAGAAGTTGCCAAGGCAGTGAATATTTAAAAATTATACCACGTGACAGCCAAAAAATGGAAGTATGCCAAGTTCTACTTGAAATCTGGAACAACAGGTTCCTTTTCGACAGGTCTGTAAGTTTCAGTCTAGAAAGGCGTACCGATGCGCTGAGATGCTACTTAGCTCCCCTAGACGAAACTCAGCTCTCTCTCAGGGAAAACTGCATGAAACAGAATATAAATTCTGCTGATCTGGAGCTTTACGGGGACCATACATTGACCGATCACATGACTGCAAGGTACAGACCAGCCTGCACCGATTGAAGAATAATGACCACCAAGAGGACCTTTCAACAGTTCCGTCAATAAGCATGCCCCTCAAGAATTCTCACCCAGAAGCTGAGCAGGAAGAATTCTACAAGCACTTGTCAGCTGTCACCGCATCCATCAGGTTTACTGATCGCATATTCCCTATCGTCTATGTTAACGCCCGAATCTGTGGCAACAAGCGTTCGTTGCTAAAGATTCTCCGGCAACCCACGACCGGTTTCGCCTTCTTGAGGCTCATCAGGTAGGCGCAGTCCCCGAGATTCCGTCAACCTTATGTTCCACTTGAAACCAAAATCCTTAGATACATCGTAAACGAGAGATTCAGCTGGGTTCCAGGTGAGTCTCCCACAAAACCAAATTGGATCGCAAATGAGTGTACCTCGCTAGTTTTGTGCAATTTGGGTTCAAGCCCAAGAAGGGCGAAACCGGTCGTGGGTTGCCGGAGAATCTTTAGCAACGAACGCTTGTTGCCACAGATTCGGGCGTTAACATAGACGATAGGGAATATGCGATCAGTAAACCTGATGGATGCGGTGACAGCTGACAAGTGCTTGTAGAATTCTTCCTGCTCAGCTTCTGGGTGAGAATTCTTGAGGGGCATGCTTATTGACGGAACTGTTGAAAGGTCCTCTTGGTGGTCATTATTCTTCAATCGGTGCAGGCTGGTCTGTACCTTGCAGTCATGTGATCGGTCAATGTATGGTCCCCGTAAAGCTCCAGATCAGCAGAATTTATATTCTGTTTCATGCAGTTTTCCCTGAGAGAGAGCTGAGTTTCGTCTAGGGGAGCTAAGTAGCATCTCAGCGCATCGGTACGCCTTTCTAGACTGAAACTTACAGACCTGTCGAAAAGGAACCTGTTGTTCCAGATTTCAAGTAGAACTTGGCATACTTCCATTTTTTGGCTGTCACGTGGTATAATTTTTAAATATTCACTGCCTTGGCAACTTCTGATTCATCGCCAGATGATTCAAATCATAGTTTGACTTCTTTGTTGAATCAGTCTTACAGAAGCTAGCAAAAGAGAACCTGGCCAATTTGGTTGTGGTGGCTGGTCCATACTGGCTACCTAGAGAGTTCAAATTTCTGACTGATATTGCTGCAGGCCTCTGGCACTATTTTCACCTCATCGAACTCTTTGGTTTTCGTAGTGTATTAGGTCTGTAATTAGACCAACTTTGTGTTTGTACATTAGAAGAGCTTCAGTATCAGTCGTTATTTGTAATGATGACGCATAATTTTATTTTTCCGATCCATTACATTTTATCTGCATTGCGGACATTTTGACAAATGCTCCGCTGCGCGTCGCCCAGGTCAACAAAGCTCGCCGGTGTCACGTAACAGCAGGTGAGTAACACTCTCACGGCGCCACTCAACCTGTAAAGCTGAGTTCATGCATGAGGGAAATTTCGTCGTGAAATAACAGCAGACCAATTCCTTTGGAAACCGATAAAATAGTTTTTGTGGGCTTGTTCGCATGGAGAAGGGACTGCAATGATGATAACTCCGTGCTGCAAAAACTGTTGCATAAGCTTGCCAATAGGTTGCGACATACTCCCAGCCTGACTTCTGCCGCGACCAAGCTGTAATCTACTGCGACAGTCAAGTTGTTCAACGGTAAACAGTAATGAAGCGCTAGCATTTCTTGACAGGAAGATAATTATCCCGACCTTTAGCCCGTGCTCACAAGCATAGTTTTACAGCTATAAACCGTGTAGTATAGTATTTCCAGCTGCTACGGTTTCGTTCGTCGAGGATATCCATGCGCTGAAGACGATCACCCAATTACTTGATTTGCGTTGCCTCGGAGGACAACTGAAAACTTGGTGGGAGTAGCCCGGTTTCTGTGTGGTCCACGATGTCCGCCAGCGGAGCAGACACTGGATTGCGAATTGTGCAACCTGGCAGTACGTATCCGAGACATTTCTGGAGCTAACCGGTGCTGCACGTAGCGGCCACGTCTCCGATCCATAAACAAGGATAGATCAAACCGTAGCGGTATACACTCTATGGTTGAGAGCCAAGATGAAGTCACAATGGTATCAAAAGTGTGGGAAATTGGCAAACACCACTCTGGTCTTCACAGTTCGAGAAGTGATTCCGTCTTTCGCCAGTCCACCGGAACTGACGCAGCTGCCAAAATAGGCGAACTTATCCGTCCCATAGGTCAGTTCGTCTGCTACTGCGAACTGCAGTAGCATCAAAGTTATTAGGCAGTCGAAGAGTAAAATGCAAGAAATCTGGGTTCGTCCCGAGTGGTTGACCGGGTGCATGACCGAAATGGAGTCTTGTGTGCGCCTTTCATAGAAACCGGGTGCCGGTTTTGAAAGCCGCAATGTGAAACGGACCCCCGATTTTAGTGACGATTTACCTTACCGGACAGGGGTTTAAAGAGGGCAACAGTTAGGTGAGTGATAATGGATCAAAAGACAGCTTAGAGGTGTGGGGACCGGACGGTCCAGCGGAAACTGAACTGAATACACCATGGGCAGTGGGAAATAACTCAAGGTTAAAAACTTTCTTCGTAAGGGCCGTACTTGGATTAATGATCAATGGTAGCAAGGCAGTAATTAGCACTGGCGCCTCATTGTCCCACAACGATATTCTGAGTAATGAATCGCCTGCTCCAAGGTCGATGCTAATATAACTCCAAGCAGCCTATGAAACGTGGCGAAAAAAACGTCACTGAATCCAGCTAGCATCCAACATAGTCACTGCGCACTTCCAAGACATTAATCTCAAGAGTACGGTAAACAACTGATCATTGCGTTTTTTTTACACTCGTGTCGTTGAGCACAGCCGACACCGAGGCCTACTTGATTGAACTCAAGATAACCTGGGGAGCGAAATACATTCATTTGCATAGCAATTTGGTTTTGCGAGACTCAACTGGAACGCAGCTGAATCTCTCGCTTAGGTTTTTAAACTCGGAAACTGCGCCTACTCGATGAGCCTCAAGAAGGGCGAAACCAATGGTGGGCTGTCGGCAAGTTGTCAGCAACCTTACGAATAGTGTACCATAACCTATAGGGAGCTTTTCCATTAACTGAGCTTGCGATACAGGTTTTGAGGGACTCTCCAGAGACCTTACAGCCCAACTCGCTGTGTCATTGTTATTCGACAAAGGGAACCTGTTCAGCTATGTATCAGTAATATTACAGTCCAACCTCACGTAACAGCGGGAAAGTGCCGACAGTTAGTATAACGGGTCCGCTTCAATAGTAACAATTCACCGATTAATAAACCGTGACCGTCCAAAGCGGAACGGTGCGGCAAAAATGTCTGTAGTAATAAACACTAAATATCAACTGCAGAGGTTAGTGGATACCTCCTCAGCTTGATTTTAGAAATGCATTGAACCCCTCTGACAACCTGCTAATTAGATGCTGCGACCTTACTGCTCAGCTATCTATCCTCGCGCCTCACGTTTGTCCAATTATTGTCTTCCATGTTGTCTAGGTCACTGGCAAGCTCTTTGACCGTCATATCAGAACCGCAGCTTTCCGCATGCTCATGAAGCCATGCGGGGGATCAGTCGGATAACTTGCCCACCAATACAATACTGACGATTTTTTAACATAATTTAGTGGAACATAACGGGCATCGGAAAATTAGTTCTGTCGGTTGATGTAAACACGCCAACTCGTGACTTTTCAAGAGACCCCCGTATTGATGTTTGAATATCTTGTTCAGGACACATTTAAGTAATTGGAATAACCGAAGCCACGTGCAGCGGGATGTGGTCAAAATTGATGCCAAATCATCTATGGCATGTCAAGTCGCCCACGTTCCATGCTGTTTGATCGCTGCAATCATGGGTGTGTGCCAGAGCAGATCTTGTTAGGTTTCTACAGACAACGGATTTGACCTTCGATAATGCGAACTATATCGCCGAGAAGACACGCGCGGTGTGAGGGGTGCAGGATCCATTAGTTCGGGTGAAAGATGGGAAAGCGGGGGTTGCCATAGAAGGTATAGCTGCGGATACTCAGGTAGTGGAAGGCGTGCTACATTTCTGAAGTCCCCAAGGGTCAGTGTATTGCCCAACCCTGCCAGCTAACCATTATCTTGCAACAGTATTCCTGCTTTGCTTTGCTGAGTGGTTCACATACGACGTTTGTGAATTTTGCGGGGTACAGCTGTCCATGATGGATAATGGGTACCGACCCTAATCGAGATGAAATTTCACGGGGCACGATATGAGTGAAGTCCCCATTATCACAAGGCTTACTCAAGAGAGTCCGTAGCTTCTACACGCTCAAGTGCAACCCATAATGAAGCAAGGCGCCAAATTTGCCATCACAACTTATGATTTCATCCACCTACCATGACGGGAACGCCACACGTTTGCGGCTGAACATCACTGAGGGGACAGATTTCCCGGCTGCTCCACCAGGTTTGATTCATCTGTCACTGTTCGACCTGAGGTTGGACACCGTCGCCCGCACACGTTGCTAGGAGCTACAAGAGTTTGTCTTCTGGCCAACCTGAAACCTCACATGCCGATTTACTGAACGCTCGAGCTGTATCAGAACTGCGCGCGAGGTTAAAGAATAGGATGAAACTGGTCTACGAACATATACTCAAGCTAACAGGGATTGTCTCGTTAAGTAGTACTGACATATACTGATGTCGTCAACAGTTATCCTGTCCAGTAGAGAAAAATTCACCCCCATCTCTCCGAAACTGCTTTATTCAGCATTCTCTAAAGATAAACCACTAAAATTGATGTGTTCGACCTCCCCTGTCTAGGCTTGGGCAACCTGGCAGTATCCCAGCCCTCGTGTGGCATGGCAGCTAGGCACCGAAAGGGTGTTACAGCTGAACAGTTTTTTAAGGATGTCCGCAGTAGATCAAGAATTTGGAAATTTTATCGTTATTCAACTGCTCTACGTTCGGTCGTTCTCAGTTGGCGTGAGCAGCCTGTCAGTTGAGTCAAACATTGCGCTTCAAACTGGATATAGCTACTAAACGACTGCCAGATAACAATCCTTTAATGGTGGGATACGTGCCGTGTGAAGCAAAGCCCATAGTCATGGAACAAGCAATAACCGACAACCTGTTCAGAGACACGTTTGAGAACACAGGCCTTGTATTTCTTAACGAGGATCCACTGTTTACCTGAGTTATGCATAAGAAAACGCCAGAATCGAATAGGGGTTGCGGTGATTCCTTCAAAGTATCCGAAGAGTGGCTCATGGTGTCCATAAAGCCTTCCTGCTCTTGACTTCTGACTTTACTTTGGGACATGCATTTACTTAGTGACTGTCACTCGACGAAGCAAAGGTAAAATCTTCAAAGCTAGAATGCATGGAGTCAAGTCGACCGGTCTTCCCGGATCCAAAAAAGCCAGTCCCACGGGAAAAAAACATTTGAAAGATTGATTAAGAGACGCCAGTAACTGCACTTGCGGTATAGAACTGGTTCGCCCATTTGGTGCAGATCATGCTACTGTGTCTTTCAACATCGAGTTCTTCAGCACCCACCAAAAAGAAACCGTCCCCTGATCCAGGCGGAGGATGTGGCAAGACGTTAACGGGAAACCGTGCCAACCCTTCGGCTGGAGTGATTCAAACCACGTTACCGATCCGTCATGGCCAGATGAAAGGTAGATTAGTTCACTAGTCGCGAACGGCCTCAATTGTCAGGTTGCCAGAAACCAGTGGACGATGAACTCCCACAGATAGGGTTCAGGTAGGATACCAAGGTATAAGTGAATTCAATAAGGGCATATAAGCTCTCAATCACCGAAGAGCACAACATAAGTTGCTTCTGCAGTAACTTTCAACAGCGCGAAGAAATCTTGTGAGTAGTACCGTGATACCCACTCTGAGGAGCTTGCGGACGTTCACTTGTCAATATTAACCGAATATAGAGGAACGCTAGTCAGGAAAACCGATCCGGGTTCTGCCGTGAAAGGTATGCCTTCGAATACGCAGCACAATACCGTGGAACGAATATCAGTGACCGAAGAATTCTCACCACCCCAACAAATCACGCTAACGATCCCCGTTTAAAGACCGCCTCCCGCTCCATAGATCCCTGGGTACTAATGCAGTGTACAACGGCCAGGGACAAAATCGCAGCTTGTGAAAGCGCTATAAACCAAACTTCCCTCGTTAAAATGTCCCCAAGTAACCCTTTTGCTGTCGTATTGTGAAGGGAACAACTCCGAGGGAAATCCGATAGAAACAATTGAAGGGGAACATGTCACGGTAAAGGACATTGTTACCGTCTTCGATGCAACACCCACCAGCAAACGATGAGCATCTACACATTTAGCCTATCCTCTCACTATAACCATCTACACAACTGGTACAATAGAGAAATAGGGAGGCTGGGGTACGATGAGAATGGGAAGTCAATCATATGGGATGGATTTATCCCTAGAGGAAATAAAAGAGAAACTCCCAACGACTGCCAGATATTCCCTCACGAAGAGAAAACTCCATATATCCAAGGGAGGCTAATTCTAGGCTGTGCAAAGGCATCGGACAACTTCGAAAGGTAGCGCCATGTAATATTCAAAAGAAGCTACAGTTTGTTCGTTAACTATTCGGTCCATTTTCTCAAGTCATGCCTCTTCTCAGGCAGCCTAGTGGCTGCTTGACTCAGGTATTCACTAAGAATGACCAGAACCTCCATCATAGTAGAGGTTGCCAAACCCCAAAGACCGAATTGGCTAATTAAAACATCCACAGCTGACAATGAGATCCCGCTCATGGGCAAAAAACTTCACCGAGCGACCTTATTACAAACCTATAAACCGCGTCGAGAAAAAGCGGACTGGAGCACACAGATGATTACACCGTATTCCGATGTAGCGAAATTCGATTGGCTCATTTTCGCTGATGGCGACGAAACTATCCAAATCTCACTACACTAGAATGCAGCTTGGGTTCGACGATATTCCGGCTTCGCAATGAGCCAGCAGCAGTCTAAAGTTAGTAGTCAGTGAACATTACGCACGACAGTTAGAGAAGCGTCGCCTGATTAAGCGCTAAGCCTAAGAATAATCGTTACGCGAATCTTGGGCCAAGAAGTGGAACTGGTAAGTGACAATGGGAACGATGCAATACTACAATAGGGTATATTTCACAATGTTGCGTGCGTCGAACTATTGTTACAAATGCGCTATTTCTCACCATCACAGGCTGATTCCGATCGAGGGTCAGAGGTGTAGCAGCAAAAAGACCTAACGATTGTCTCTAGTTAGAATGCAGGCGCGAGAACGAGAGTGAATAGCGTAGAATTAATAGCGCTATTTTCCACCATCACAGGCTGATTCTGATCGAGGGTCAAAGGTGTAGCAGCAAAAGGACCTAACGATTGTCTCTAGTTAGAATGCATATAGGCTGAGGAACGCCATCATCAAACAGAAAAGACCCATAGCTTCGCTCAGGGCGAAACCCAGGATTGCGTAGGAGAACAACTGCTGTTTTAGGCCGGGATTTCGAGCATAACCAATTACGAGATTCCCAAACACAGAGCCGATTCCAGCACCAGAACCACCAGCACCAACTGTTGCCGCACCGGCCCCAATGTACTTGGCTGCTTGATCAATGTCCCGTCGTACTAAGGACGTATGGAACTGGCTTGTCTGAAGGGAAGAGGCAACGGCGACCGGGGTGCATTTGAGTGGCTGGCCCCTGAGTATTGTTGAGAACACCGGTCGTAGAGCGAGACGCGTATGACAGATTGCACCAGGAATCATCTGAAATGGCAATGATAGTGAACACGCATTAGTATCATTCAGTGAAACAATGTACATTTCAGAGATAGGCGTGATGGGACCACAGTGCCATGACGAATGGTGTTTGCGATCACAATATAGGTATCAGTTTTGTTGGGCTAAGCTTATTATATCGGCCATTTATTCAAAGTTCGTTGTAGATAAAAAAAAAATTCGGCGGTTGACCCTTTCGGTGCCTAGCTGCCATGGCCGCGCGTTGGGACCACGAGGGCTGAGCTAGTGATAAATTCCTCAAACTAGAGGGCTGAAAACTAGAACGTTCGATAAAATGAAGGCGAATGGATGGACATGTGCAATACTGCCAGGAAGCTATACCTCGTTCATGATCGCTCCTACGGACACGTGACTGACTGGCCCTTGCAAATGAGCAGTTTAGAATTACTGTATTCTCCGGTAGTCCAGTTAAAGTGACAACCAAAAACATGAGGCATGTGAATAATCTAACACCGAAGACCGATTAGCAAAGATTTGATCCGTCGTACTTGGACAGCAACATATCTCTGCACCAGAATCCAGTCTGTTAACCTATAGCGCACAAACTGAAAGATGGATGGCGGCGAAACACGATTCACCAAGATGGGAGTAGTTAATATGGAATATCAAAAATACTTCCTAATTACTTGCTAGATAGGGATAAAGCATTTCGAAACGACAATCCAACTTAAATCTCTTTACATAAAAAAAATCGTTCAGCTGTAGCACCCTTTCGGTGCCTAGCTGCCATGCCACCCGAAGGAAGCACGAGGGCTGGGATACTTCCAGGTTGCCCAAGCCTAGACAGGGGAAGTCAAGAGGCAGAAGCAGGGTTCGAACCACGGACCTTCTGGTCAGTACGCTCGCGCTCTAACCGCTGAGCTATCTCGCCCCCTTTACATCCATAAACAAGCAATGAAAAAATGTCTTGGAGACTAGTATTTGTTGTGAAGATTAGCGCAAGGTAATCCCCGGAAGAGCACTAAGGGGAGAGGCTTTTGGCCTCTTAACGTGATATTTAATACTAAGTCAGTTGGCGGGTAGTTTCAGACTGCTCAGTTAGATGGAGACATAGATGAGTCGGTGAAGCTGGGCTGAGGAGCGAAGAAGTGTTCACCATCGTGTTGTTACTTCGCAAGTAAAGTGTCGATTCGGGATGCCACCACCGCAACACCTAGAAAACCGTCAAGATACTGTAATGGACGACCAATGGATGCATCTCTGTGCCGTTCGAATGTACAAACGGACCGAGAGGGTTTGAGCCCGTTCGCTGTCAATGGACCTGTGCCTGAATGCCGATAGAATTGACTACGGGGTTTCTTCGAACAGATTTGGCGTTGAAAAAACCTTTACGATCGTAATGTACATTGGAGTAAGAAAGTTTATGACGGGTTCCGAATGAGCAAAGATTGGTACCCAAAATAGGTAGAGACCATAAATTGCACAGAAATACACGAATACTGCCGTGAGTACTGGTGTGAAGACCATCAGCTTTTCGTGCTTCCGGAACCACATTTAGCAGCCTTCTCAATCCAACGAATATGCTTTACCCTAAAGTTTCAGACTCATGTCTCAATCCCGCCAAGCACAGGAGTAGGTGAGACGGACGGATCCACAGATAGTAAGTAGGCTTTCTGATGGGTCACACTTCGTCCGCTTGTTAGTTTATGCCTCTAAACTTACGAGGAAATACATTCCCTGCAAATGGCATAGCCCATGAGCAAGACAACGCTATTATGGTGCTCAATTCAGTCCGCAAATAGTTTCGGCTTGTAATATTTTCTAATTACCCTCATCAGAGAGAGCTAAGCTCAAACACCACCAACAACTTGTTTAAACAGCCCGAAAAACCTTGACGCGGAAGAAACCTAGCCTACCACACGTATTCTTGATGCCCACACACCTGAACATGGTTTCAACGAAAATTCTACTGAAACCAAAGGATCAACTATACAACTGTGAAGAACGGTCTTACTTCTGCCGCTTAAACAGCTTCAGACGTTTGATCATCGATGCCTTCGTGAGGCCTTCGTACAGGCGTTGGCTGGCTACAGTGTATTCGCGGGGAAGTGATGCGGAAGCGAGTACTTGGTGGATCAATCGCTAAGGCAGCAAGTGGGGTTCAAAAAAAGTGTTGGGTCAATCCTGCTAATGTAGTCATACTTTGATGTGGTGCCGTTTTTAGTTCGTTGTGGCTCTAAGGTGTAGGCACTTTGTTGCTGTTTCTTTCCTATCAGGAAACTGGACTGCTTTCCATTCATAGAGAGATATATCTGAGTTGTTGGGGCGTTAACTTACTGACCGGAAGATCCGTGGTCCGAAACCAACATGAGAATGCGAACTGCTCCTGTCTAGATATGGGCGACCTGGCAGTATCTCAGCCCACGTGGTTCTTTCGTGTGCCATCAAAGCCAGGCACCGGAAGGTAACACAGCTAACGAATATATTTTTATTGGTTGATGGTAATCTGCAGGCGACGCTTTAAGATACTGTTGTGGCAGTCTTTCGGTACACAGCTGTTAAGCGACCTGGAGGGTCGAGAAAAAATTAGAGTTGACTTTGAAGGCCAACTTCCTTCAAGCTCTCGCAACAAGGACCTCTTAACAATATTGACGAGTATTCCCGATTCCCTTTTGCTTATTATTGCACTGATATGTCCTCTTCCACCGTAACTCGCTCGTGTTTTCACTGTTTGGTATGCCCACTTATATCCACTCAGATCGCCGTCCTACGTTCGTGTCAACCGAAATCAAATTTTTTGTTCCACAAAGGCATTGCTGCTACACACCGCTGCCTGTAATCCACAATGGTCAAGTGGAACGACTTAATGCTATCCTTCGGAAGACCATCTGCCTCACCCTAAAATCACGAAACTTGCTTGCCGCGAATTGAAAGGTCGTCCTTCTTGACGCACACCACTGTAGCATACCCTTGTTACCTACAAAAAACAACTGTATCCTACAAGAACGTTTATTGTCATTCAGATGCAGATCAGCTAAGTGTCCCTTGCCTACCTGGATTACTGTCCCTGGGCCGATCCTTTTAAAACGCAACGACCGAGCCACCGAATATGACACTGGTGAAGGAAGTGAAGATTTTCTTTTAGTCAACAGAACGCTCATATGGCAAGCACCAAAACCGTACCTCTACACCGCTCCTAAAGGACATCCGATTCTTCCGATGCAAAACTCAAACTAATGCATGTTGCTGAACGGTAGGAACCACACCTAACACCATCAGTCTACTGTGATTACTCAAAACCCGAAATCTTGGCTACCGACAACGCAATTTCATCTCATCCTAATGCAACCCCAAGAAAACACTTGGGTACTCTTAGACGACAGCGCACACATCCATCTAATCTGCGCAACAGAGTGAATAAAGCCAGGTAACTATCACAGTTTTCATTATCATTAGCTCTCGTTCGCCGCAAGGTAGGTCATGACCATACTTTTCATATATCATTGGCTGATAAGTACCACCCTATATTTTCATCTCATGTGCAACCGATGTGAGACGATTGAAGCGTACCCGTCATGAAGAGATTGGATCCTAGCGTGGCGACGCTTTGTGCACACCCTTTCGGTGCCTAACTGCCATGCCACACGAAGGAAGCACGAGGGCTGGGATACTGCCAAGTTGCCCAAGCCGACAGGGGAAGTCGAGAGGCAGAGGTGGGGTTCGAACCACGGACCTTCCGGTCAGTAAATTCGCGCTCTAACCACTTGAGCCATCTCGCCCCCCGTGCACATCCGCGACCCACTGAGCTATTTGGGGGGGGGTGTTCATGCGACAGTCGCTGTCTCTCATACCAGTTTGGTCAATCGTTGGAGGGCTGACATAGTCTCCTGGCCCTCCAGGTCGGGGGGTTGAACATGTGGCGACTTGTTCTGTGAAAGTTGAAATGCACTTGCATTTCCAACCAAACACCGCCGCCTTGTGACCAGGCTTTTGAGAACCCTAATTGTCTTGCCGGTTACGTGTGGGCGCCCAAGCCATGTACAACCACGAATTGCACGCATACAAATAAACTCATGCCACACCGGCTGTCACGTGGTACCATCAGCCGGGGCGCCTTACTTGCAGCATACAGCAGGGCAGGTAAGCGAAAACAGACTATTGCTGACGCCCTCCTTCTTTCTCGTTCACATACTTTTTCTCCATCCTCTTCCCACCCCATCAATAACTTTTCTTGTAGGCTCGGCAGTTATGACTGATGACTCCGTACTGCATCTGTTTTGCGAGCAGCATCCACGAGTCATCCGGTACTGAAATCAATCTTCAAGCCTCGACACACGTTTATCTGGCTGTTTTCAGTGTTCACACTCTGAAGCAAGCAGGACAAGCTGCTGTTGCTCTCACTGGGAGCAATCTGAATTAATGTGTGTTGCGTACCAGAAACAAGAATTAAAATGCAAGCACCGTGGTTGAGCTATCTGTCCCATCAATTTCCATTCGCTACCGACTTCGCACCTCTGGCGATCCACAGGCTGCTGCGGCAGAATGTGCGGAGATAGGGATTGTCCGAAGTCACCGGCGGAACGATCCTTGCTTGACTGGATACCCGCTGATGTTCGCCTGTGTGCGGTTCGTCTGGCGACGTCTGTGAAGGAATCTCACAAGCGGGAAGTGAATCACTGTGTCGTGTCTGCTTGCACCGCAACTGACAGTAGCGGTGACGCTATCAAAGATAAGATTTATGCCTTGTTACGGCCAGCTAAAAGCTCAGATATCGCTGTGGTCGCCAGAGATCTGAATACACAAGTGGGCGGGCTTAGCGCACCTGAGACTCAATTAGATGATCGACATGGATCGTACACGGTACGTAAGGACATTGGTGAACGATTGCTTGACTGCTGACTGCAGGTTGTTTTTATTCAGTACTAACTTCCGAAAGAGCCGAAGTCATCTGACCCTCCAACAGCGTGCCGGCTACGAACTCAAACTGATCACACCGCTATCAGTTACCAATGGTGCCGATCAATAAGTGACTGTCGCTCGTTTTGGAACACATTTGTGGATTCCGACCACGCGCTCGTCCAGAGTCGCTCTTCCCTTCATTTTTCATAGCCGGTACAGTGCGGACAAATAGCCTAGCAACTGAGAGCTATAAATCTGGATGTCAGACGAATTTACCAGAATAGTCAGCTGAAGTCCCTTCCAACTGCTCCATAATCAGATATGAATTAATACTAGGACGATGTTACCATCTCTTGAAGTGTTGGGAGTTTTGCCTGTGGCGAGGTGCTTCCAGGCCCATCCAAGCACTGGATATCAGACTGAACAGTGGCACTGCTAAATCGTAGATATCCCCACCGGTCCGGAACACAACTTCGCCCGACAAATGTGCGCGCCGACCGTGAAGAAAATCGTCCGGCTGTAACACACTTTCGGTGCCTAGCTGCCATGCCACCAGAGAGCACGAGGGCTGGGATACTGCCAGGTTGCCCAAGCCTACACAGGGTAAGTTGAGAGGCAGAGGTCGAGTCCGAACCACGGACCTTCCGGTCAGTGGGTTGGCGCTCTAACCACTGAACCATCCCGCCGACCGTGATGCCTGGTAGAAACGGAAGAGGCCCAGAAAGCCGGGAATGCTCGGTTATCTCAACTGTAGCCTAAAGCTGACGTGGGACTCCCTACGGTCTCGGAGGTTTATGACACATTTCATCTCACACGCCACCGAGCTGCCGGTCCGGATGACCTCCCACCCGCGTTGCTCAAAGACGGGGGTGGAGTCCTCAGTCAGGGCTCATCTGATCTAGTTGCCTGTATACGGGGAAAGATTGTCTCAGACAACTGGGGAGAGTCAGCGGTAGCAGACAATTTCACAAAATGAGCTCACAATGTGTTAACCACGGGGGGATCAGCTTGACCCCTGTGGTAACGAGACTGTCGGCCTTATGGTGGTTCATGAAACACTGACTCGAGAGCACCAAGCGGAGTTTCGGCCTGATAGGGGTTGCGTTTACCGAATCCTCACACTCCATCAACGTCATGCGTACAAACGACCCGAAATCTTAGTATTCCTGGGTTTCCAAGGCGCATTCGACTCAGCTGACCGGTCTGTTCTCCTCAATACGTTTCCCCATCAAGGAATGGCTGGGAGGTTGTCAGCATTGTATTCAGACTTCCGGATGTGAGAGTATATGAAAAGCTCAACAAGAGCTTCCGTACACGAAGCAATGTACGTCAGGAATGTCCACTCTCTGCATTCCTATTTAATTTCGTGAGCGATGAGATGATGAGACGAACGCTGGAAGATCTTCGAAACCCTGGTGTTCAAATAGCCTCTGACAAAAACCTTGTCGATCTGGAATACGCAGACGACGTCGTTCTCGTCTTCGAAGGGAAGGTGCAGGTATTTTCAGATGAACTGGTCCCGTCTTTTGGTATGCACCTTGCGCCCACAAAGGGCAAGGTAATGCTCCTAGAGACGAGGATGTGTCCAGCACCGGAAGCCGCGTTGCTTAGGCTATGTACTGCGCATACCGAACCAGCGTTTGCCGAAGAAAATGCTGCTTTGCGTACAGATTCAGAGCGGCGGAAGCAGAGGTGGCCAATCATTGACCTGGTGGGATGTGAAAGAGATAACGAAAATCCTGGTTACTGTCGGTGCAACTCGTCTTCCATGATGGTGACCGCGTGATCCCCACTGCGCCTAGTTGGAGACGCTATAACATACGGCTGCTAATCCACGGCAGTGGCGTTCTTGTTTCCCGTTTCGATCCAGATTGCTTGAGGTGGCAAAACAAATCGTTCAAGTGTAGCACCTTTTTCGGTGCCTAACTACCATGACCCCAGATGGAAGCACGAGGGCTGGGACACTGCCAGGTTGGTCAAGCCTAGATAGAAAAAGTCCAGATGAAGAGGTCGGATTCGAACCACGGACCATTCGCACTCTAGCCACTTTAGCCATCTCATTCCTATTCTTCAACTGAAGAGGCTGCGATATTCGAGGTATCGCAGTACACTTTCATGAAGGATGCCGAGACAGTCTTAGGAATTCCACGCTGCTAACGGTAAGAATATCGCAGTCCCGGGAGGGAACCCGGCCTACCCACTGTTTTGTGTTAGCGTTTGAGGGGCAGACGATCTTCGGGACAAAATAGCGGGGTCTAGTTTATGGTACATCCCACGTCAGTTGCGCTTTATGCGGTTACTGCTATTGCAAAGCTTACTGTTTGTCAGACCACAAACGTGAAGTCACTGTCCTATCTGGGTTTATTAGTCCCAGCGCCATCTGCGTAGAACTGCATTCTCTTACACATCACTCTGGTAATCCCGCCTCAGCCATGACAAACGTGACTTAAGAGGCGGTATTTTCTCGCACTAAGAAAATGCGTCTGGTCCCACCGAGCTACGTACTAGTTAACATCCCAAAATGAGCTTCATTTCACAGATGCAAGTCCCATGTATCTTTTTGAAGCCGACAGCGCACCTTTGACAAATCTGGACCACAAACCGCGTCCCTGTCCAGACTGATCCGCTAAAACGTCGATCATATGGGAAGCTTTCTAGCGAAGCCACCGGCTTTCTGAGTAAAGTTTTGTACGCCACAGGGTACTTACGTCTCTCTGGCCCAACTAGAGTATCCAGTGTGATGCCCCACTACACATCGCGCAGTATATCACTGGGTGGTCTGGGATTGCGGGATAGAGCCTCGTGGGCCTTTAGGTTGCGAGCATGATGAACGGTACTGGAGACAAGGTTAACAAAACAAACGACTAGCTACTCGACGCTAGATTAGTCGTTTATGAACCAAGTGACACTGCACCTACCAAGAAGCCTCATCAACCACATTTCCCAATATCCGATGCTGTTTAGCTATAACCTTTCCAACCTACTCAGCCGGTATTCGACCCGTTTGCTACCACTAAGAACCGTGCACGACAAAGATCCTCAGCGTATGTTTACTGCTATTTTAACGCGGGCTACCTACAGCAGGTCTGTTGGTGTACGGCGGGGACTCATGGGAAATGTGCTAAGCGAAACGCGCCGCGAGCCAAGTCAGTCGACCGGCAGAGGGTAGTCAAGACAGTTACCCCTCCCAATTGACCAGCGTGAGGCTATTCCGCACAGACGATTGAATTCGGGGTACCAAATTACATCTAAATGGCACATAAACCAAGGAGGATGTTCGTACATTTCTTATCGTGAAAGATCGTTACGCAATGGCCACTGAAATGCGTACGGGCCTACGGCAGCAGTCGAAGCACGCGCGGCTCATGGCTACAAGAAAATTTGAGAACAGCCGGAACAACTTTTAAAACCTCGATAACCAGACTCACTTCGTCAACAGATAAGGACCAAAACCGAAACCGCGATGTCTGCCGGCGAACGCGCGCGATCTGTGGCGTAGGCTCCGTAAAACAAATCAATTGGCTTCACTGGTTTCCAGTGCATCCGGTCGGAGAGCATGCTTTCTGGCAATCGACAGAATCTCAAGTTATTGCCTGCTGATTCAATGAACATGGAAAGAATGAAGCAACTTAGTCATCAGTTGCGTATGCGTATCGGTCGGTTGAGCCGAGCCTTAGATGCACACCCAAAATTTCTCTGAAACCATAGCTCGGAGGAGGGAAACTTCAAAATAAAGTTTCAGCATTTGGTGGCGTTTATCCGGTCCCTTGAGATCTTTCCATACGGGCGCAGTTTTGTTGGAAGTTATTTAAACGTACTCGAGGTCCACCATGGGCGCGGAATTTATATTTTAACGGCTGCCAAGGGCTTCGCGTGATGTACCTCTGATGACGGTGAGAAATTTGTGGAAGAGCCGGTTTCTTCACGTGTTTTGTTTTGCATTGCGTTTGGAAACACTCTCGAAACCACAAGGACAATAATTTCGCCCTCTGTGTCGCCGCGATCTCAAAATCGAGCAGCTTTTAACGACCTGCGTATGAAAAGGTCTCCTATCATTGTGGCAGGTGTCCTGCAAAACCAAGCCATGGAATTCGTCACATCTAGTAAGTTTTGTTGTTTTTTTATGATGCTATATCAGGCGCTATCAGGTGCTATATCATGCTACATCAGACGCAAGGCTATACCGAACCATCGGTAGTGATGTTGGTTGGATTGGCGTGTTTATGGGCAGAACCAGCATACAGCACAATACGGTGGCCAGTGCTTTCAAGTCCTGGCACAAATCAAACGGATTGAGGCCATCTTGTGGGTGCATGTCACACCCTCATCCGGTGAATATTGTGGATATAATGAACTACGGGCAATCCATCAGATTGAGTATGGTGACCGCGGTACCGCCATCGCAACGCCGTACTTGGGTCCCTGGAGAGCCCCGTACATGAACATCTTGGGGTGAGTCGTTTAGGGTTTTATTGTAGTTACGATTCGCCAAGGAATCGTCACAAATTGAGACCGCATGGATCGCTATGGGTCCATTGAGGGCGCACGGTGTTTCATTTCTGTCATTCAGACAAGGCAATAAGACGGCCGTGACTAAATCCGGCACACAAAATAGAAAAGTCTCAGAAAGACTTCTAGAAGGCACCATGATGTGAGTTAGACTGCGGCCCGAAATAACAAGCGGCCAAAATTGGTCACAATTCCTGACTAACCAACGTCTTCTGGACCCCGGTTTTCAAATATCTGACGAAAACCTTCTCGATGTGGAGCATGCAGACGTCGTTCTCACCTTCAAAGAGGAGGAAAAGGTGCAGTTGTTTTTGAATGAACTGACCAAAGTATGCACCTTGTACTCACAGTGCAAGGTAATAATAATGTTTATTCACAACTGGTGGGTAGCGTGATCATAAGATTACATTCAGAATGAAGCATGAGTTTGTTCGTAGTTGTAGCTAATGGGCCGAGTTGGCGAGAAGGTATAGTCAAGAGTAGGAAGGGCTTAGTTGCGGGTGTGCTATCAAACTGGGTATGGCAGTGCCGTGCCATCATTGCACTGCTACTTCGGTTTCTGGACAGCCTGTAACGGACGTCATGTTTGAGATGATTGGGCTGGCATGTGCAATTCTGTGAGCAGCGGGGTTTTTAGTTGGCCAAGGGAATTTACAGAGGTAGGACGAAGCCAATGTAAGATCGGAGGTTTTTCTGGTCCGTTTGGCTATCTCTAGGGATGTAAATCACTGACCAGGTGGAGTGGATAACAGCAAACAGGGCGTCCAAACCGGGTATTGCCGGCTATTGAGCAGACTTGACGCCAAGTACCCGCCTCCATGGCTGCACGTGTTCCTTGAATCCCAGGTCTCAAGTATATACCACTTGGTCTAGAGCTGGCACATATACACCCGTCATTAGCTTTAACTTCGCTGCGATCAATAATGCATATGGTTGCCGAATACCGCTATTGAATAATCGGTGTACACACGGGACCAGTTGAGCAAGTGGTGGGTTTACCCTTATAACAGTAAGACTGCAGCTTCAGCGTGGACACCCAGTTAAATTGTGGACAAAGCGATTTAGTAAGCACTTGGTGAGTTGGCCACTACCACTGTTTAATTACATGTTTAAGGCGTATGTACGGAGTGCGTAGGGTCGTAATTGATTATACATTTTCCTTTCAGAAGTCATGTCGAGTAAAAGCGGCCTCCTGAAACTGAGAACTGGATTGACCACATTACGTTTGTGCTGATACAACCAATAAATAGAAACATGAATTTTTAAGGGTGGTTGTATTTTTGGGCATACCACGCACAGTTGAGGCCTTGGTCATTGGACTGCCCACAGATTTTGGCCTGGTGTTTACTATAGGTAGCAGAGACATCGCGTACAAGTGTACGTGAGAGGCGGTCGTTGGTCATTGGATTAGGTTATTGTATAGGTGAGGCCTCATAGCGGCGTCGCACATAGAAGTGGGCCTAGCAGTTACAACAAGTATTCGAGATGATTGAAAACGCGTACAGTTACGATTATGAAAGACCGTCATTGGCCATTAAATTAGGTTGCCGTGTATAGGTGAGGCCTCATAATCAGCGTCACACATGGACACGGGTTGGCAGTTACGATACGTGGCGAAGGTAGGCGATATTGAATACAGTTATGAGTATGACGGGTCGTCATTAGCCGTTGGGTTAGCTTATCGTGTATAGGTGATCGTTGCATACCTTGAAATCAAAGCCAACCGGGAAGTGTTGGTCCTGCGAACGTACCTGGTTGCTCAGTACATCCTCCCTCGTCACCTTCAGATGCAGTAGAGGCACGGTCGACGTGTGCGTTCACAAATCGTCTTGTCGTTTTAACGGGTTTTTGCATATTCGGTGGTTGGATGACGCTGAATTACCGTTCATAAGGGCACTTGAAGATACCTGCATCACGCCAGGCGCCCCTGCTACTGAGAATCGGGTAGTCGGCCATTTAAGTCCCTGGCTATGCACCATTCGCTTTCTGGAGTTGACAGCAGTGAATGGCGACTGGTGATTCTTAATCTTACTTTCCTGTTAGGTCGACGTAGTAGATCTCAGTTAAGCCACGGTGCTTATCCATTATCTGGGAGCCTGGTGCCTATCCGCTTTTTACTTTTCTACTGTCACTGCTCACACTAACCCCTTTTCTTGCACAACGGAGACCTTATGTCATGATTCTATGGTAAGCTAAAAAGTGCCACCCGTTTCAACTAGTCCAACAACTAGCCTCCCTGCTAGCTACCTCGACGACAATGTTCTTACCTTCCTAAAACTATGTACCTACTCTGGCCCAACTAGTATTTGGTTTCTAGATCAGCAAATGTATCCACCTTTCCTGGGTCCATTTAGCTTGCTGTCATCCCCTTTTAGATTTTCTTTTATTGACACCGTTATATCTTATGCCTCTCTCGCCACAAGCTACTGCTTTCATTCTATTTCTTCCTCGTTGCCCCTCTTCTCAAGCTTCAAACTCCTACTGCAGTTGCCCAAACGCCCCGTAGGACTGTTATTCATTCAAACTGGCTGGTCCCCGGTCTACACTCACGCGGCCCTCCAACGATAGGGAAATTATCTGTGACCTTGCATCCGCCTGACTCCCTGTGTCAATCTCCATCTCACCCAGATCCAGCTGCCACGGAACTGCGTATCCCTTCTCCGATCGCGGCACCCTTGACGACCGTTACGGGGCTGTCCATAAACCGACTACTGACAAGCAACTATTCTCTTCGAAATCTCGACCGCCCTGGGAAGAGTTCTTTTCGTACCCGATGAATTTTCGTACGATGAAATTTGGCTTTGGCTAGCCTGATTTTCTGCCACAATTTCAGCTTGCCTCTTCCACAAGTTCAAATCCGTATACGATGTTCGGTTCGCCCTGTGTATTAACATTACGTCCCCATCCAACCTATCTGCTGCACCTGACTTCCCTACAACATTGAAACCAGTGAGGTCGCTTAGTTTTAGATTAAACCACATTTTTGAGACAAAAACTCGCCACGTGCTCCCAATTCGAATTATTCTACCTCCATCTCCACTTTTGCTCGGTGTGACTCCGTCCATTTGCCCAACCGCCCAAGGTCACTCATAGCCAGCAATGGTTGTCAGTTTTAGTTCATGCCATGTTCATGTCTTTGAACTAGTCGGACCTCATGCACATTGTTCCCTACAAGTTGGGAAAGCAACCTATTATTATTTCATTGGATATTTCCCACTGTTTATGACATTGTCCTCTTTTCGCGCAATCCGCACTACCCGCAAATCCCCCAGTCATGCTTCATTCTGACTGTGAACGTATGATCATGCCAGACGGTATGTCACCCACAATTTGGGAATAAACATTATTATTATTATTATTATTAATATGGTCTGACTCGAGACTTGAGAGGGCTTAGTTACATGACTAAACAAGGCCTTAGTTATTCCTATTGCCCCCTGACATCAATCCTGCATCCTCTTGTGATGCGCGATGGACCAAAAATCCACTGCGCTTGACGATTCACCTATTAGTGTTCTCTTTCGTTAACCAAGAGCAAGTTAATAAACCAGAAGGCGAGGGGTACCAATAAAGTGTGATTTTACAAGAACTAGGTGCACCTCAGTAGAAATGCTTACAATAGAAAAATGAAAAGGTTCAAACGGAGGACTTATCGTTTTCAGCGTAAGTTGTAATAGTTCCACCGAGTTTGGCTGGACGCAGATATTGGTGTTTCTTTTGACAGATTCACTGTTTTATGTTTCCTGGTTGTCCGTAGCTTGTGTGCCGAAGTTGCGGCGCGGTTTGACAGTCGTTCTCTGATGTGTGCGCGCGATGTTTTTGTGTGTGGGCATACATTGCGTATGTGTTGGGCGAGCGTGCTACGTGAAAATCACAATATGAACTCTCATGGGGGCCTTTTCGACGCGCACTAGACTGGGTCTGAACTCACATCGGTCAAAGGTTGCCGACAAGTCACGTGTTTTTTGTGATGCATGTTGTGGAATGTGGAGCAAAATAAAGCGCTAGAGAGACGGTGGATGCGGATGCACTAATCAGCTTGGGCGACCGCTACACACGTCTACTGCTATGCTAATGATGTCTATTACCATCGTGTGAGTGGCATTCCGTCAGGCGTGAGTATGCGGCTGCTCTTCATGTTAACGAGAAGACGCCTTCTTCCTTATGCAAACAATCCAAGAAGTCAAATCCAGCTGCCACTTTTTACACTTTTCGCCAACACATGTTTTAAGCGCTCCCAAGATCTCTTGGACTGAGTTTCAGGTCACCACCTGATGAACATTTTGTGTCACCGCCGACTCAAGTCGCACAGTACGGCGTATGCCAGAACAGCCGCCACATACAGCACTAGCCTGCTTTTTTGAACTTGGTTTTAACGAAGAACTTAGTAGTGACCCAATAATGACATCCGAATCCGACAAAGAACATTGTGCGGTCTTGTACTCCACCACGGTGGCTCTGCCACATCCAACCTTGACAAGGCGAGACTGCAGACAGCCGCTCTGACCACTGAGAAGAAGGGCGTTTGTCAGTACTTGCACAAGACAAAGCCCTTTAGCGCCTTGTGGCCAACAGAGTTTCATCAAGTTAACCAGGAAAAATACGGCTAAGCCCGACCAAGCACTTTTGCCCGGCAATTCGTCGGTCGCCCGATGAAGGCAACTCTCTTTTCGCTTAGAAAAAAGCAACTGTCGTGCCAATTTTGACGGCCGTCTATCGCCCGGCAGCTATTGGCATGCAAGCTTCAAAAACGCCGTGAATTTCGAAGCGGACCATTCTAACTCACCTCATGAGCAACCTGATTCAACGGCATAACATACATTCCTCCCAAGATTATCCCGCGTGACTACAATGCCCTGTTTTTGGACATCTTATTGCAAGCCAAATGAAGGAACCGTATCGGAGGCAATATCTTTCAATTTATCAAAAGCTTTTAATCGAGTCCATACGCTGCATTGCCCCATTAACTCGAAATTTGTGAGATTCTCGGAGAGATTCTAGTCTAGAATAAGGTCGTCCTTTCTGGTAAAAAGTTCCCAGTTAACTTCCGATTAGCCTACTACTCTTCTGCACCGGGCCCTGCATGGGTTCCCCGCGGCTCCGTATCAGAAGAACTCCTCTTTGTGATCTACGTCAACGACCCCCCAACGTGCCTTCAAATACATGTCTACTTTTGGCGGATGGCCTGAAGTCTTGGACACCCGATTCCAGCGCCCTCTAAATAGATTCCGGCGCAGTGAAGCAGCGCCCAAAACACTGGCGCCATGCTCTGAGTAGTGAAATGTGCGTCTACAAAAATTGGCCAAATGGACTTTCGTTGTTCCGCGGATGATTCGGTGCACCCCACGTCTTACTCGCATGGACCTCCAGACAATGACTTTTGTGTGCAAAGCACCAGACCGCTTCTTGAAACGCCGACTAAGTTGTTTGGTGAAGGCGCAAAAAGAATGTGCGTGTCCAACGAGCCTCTACGAGGCTAGTTTCATCCTCAAAGTTGTCCGAGAATTTTTGACCTTCCTTCTAGATTATGGTCGCCATCTGGAGACTCAACACGTACGACGCAGTTAAAGAACGTTTGATTGATGAATTTCCATCGTCGGCTCGCCCAAAACACGGTGGGAACATAGTGAGAATATTTTCAGGATAAGAGTGCGCACTTCTATTAGGTCCCAGTCCCCCTTTTTTCGGGACAATGGGTGCGTTGAATAACCCTTCTCCGGCAGTTGTCCAGGAGGACCCAATTCAAATTAATTTTGGAGGCTGTTCTATATAATTCCCCGAGCTGACAAGTTTTAAGCTCAGCACGGGGAACCCGAGAGTGGTCTTACGCCCTTCATGCGTCTTTGCCGTGAACGGTATCACCTGAACAAAGCAAACATGCTCTTTTCAAGAAGCCTAGTCAACGGTATTGACCCAGTTTGTCATTATGTGGATTGGCGAACATACCAGTCGGTCGCATTTTAAGTCACTCTGTTGCTTATGCTGACATCACTACCATATACCTGCATGGAACAGAAGCATCGTTTGCTAATTTGCGGTTTGATATCAGTTGACCCCAGCCCCCTAGGTAAATTTTTTTGCCGCTCGAAACATGGTATCAACCTGAGTTGGATGGTGCAGTTTTAATTTTGTTCTGGACGGGTTCTAACAGGTGGGTACCTTTTTTATCGAAGGTTTGCTCGTTCGCATGCCTAACTGAACCAGTGGTCTTAGGAGACGTTTGTCAGTGCACCTTTGTTACCGCGCGCCAATTTTCTAACTAACCTGTTCTTTGTTCTTTATTTTCTCTGTGTAATTTGCCTTTCTTCGTTTTTGGTTACTTTTGTGGCGTGTTTCAACCGCAAGCACGTATCGGGAGTAAGTGGTCAGTTCAGTGTTATTAGTGTGATCGTTGCCAATGCAGTACTGCCTTTTTAAATACTCACGACGGTCGCGTCGATTCTTTTGAAGAGCTCCTTGAATAAGGAGGCATACCTACAGGTTTTTCTACCCTTTTTTGAGTTTTTTTGCGACAGCCAATGAGCCATTAGTTTATATGGGTCACGAATGCATGGCTTTGAGGAGTGGCATTACCCGAGTGATGATTCAGAAGAAGAGCAATGCTTCCCTAAGTCCAAATTCCGGATATCTGATTGGCAGTATCTTTTGCCTACTTGCAAAGTCGCGTCTTCTAGCCTAGTACAGACTGATAAAAAGACCTAAGTGGACGAAATAATGGCCTGAACAGTAGAAAGGCCGGGCTTGTTCAAAAACGGGATTGCACCAGTCCGCTGCAACAACCACGTATCAGCTGCTCTGTGTTACGTTTAGAGGCGATGAAAAATTGTAATTTCATTCAAGTAAAACGCCCCGCAAGGGCCAAAATTACGCTACATAATGTCGGGCCTTAGTTTGATGCTTTTTTTTCGCGGCCTCTGCTGCTGTGACAAATTTGTCGGAAAAGTGAGCCAAATACCTAAAGACGAGTGATCATGGAGAAAAGACAGATATAATCAAACTGGGTAAAGAATAAAAGAAGGAGTGAGTGTTCATTTTCTAACGGAAATCGTTTATGACCACTTAGGTCGTCGGTAAAAATAGTGTCTCAAGCACCGACTATGTTTACAATAAAATAGTGAGCCTTTGGGATCTCAAAGTAGAGGCGGGGTAAATTGGCTTATGGTCTGATGTCGTAAATTTGCACTCTTGGTGCTCTGGACCAAACAAAACACTATTTCTGTGTTCTAGGCAAAGAAAAACTGAGAAGCTAGGGGTTGAATTGTGTCCGCGGAAAGTGGATTTGTGCTCACATGAGGATGAATTTTCAGGAACTGTTCTAAAATCGGACTACAGAGCCACCAGTTGTGTGGGTTGTATGACACTCATACGAAGTGGAATATTACACTTGCTTAGATTTTGGTTGACCAATTGACCTGACATGCTGTCAGCATCGCACCAGTTTACTGCAGACTTTCGGGTATCTTGGTGACGTTGGTTCAACCTTGTGAGCGATGCGGCTGACAAACCATTGGCTACGCGATTGACAAGGTTGTGCATTATACAACCCTATTAGAGAGTTCATATACGATTACTACAGCAATTTCGGTTTGAAAATATTCGCTGTGATAACGCTTTGTGTACCACCTCTATATACGAAAACTGCATTTTACGATGTCCAGTTTCATGATACGGTTTCAAGTGCTGCACATCTACAAGACCAATTTTACGTAAAAGTTGGAATTCTTCATTTTTAACTTTCTTTACAAACAAATATACATCAGCACTTTCTCAGCCACAATGATCCGCCTCATTTGCTTGGCTGCTTCATTCGTCGGGTTTATGTAATCCTTTTAGAACAAGAACGTTTAGCTCGCGCAGTAGCTCATCGCTATTTACGAAGAAAAACAGGAGTCGATAGTTAAGGCGAATGGGTCATAAATTTTTAGGTTTTTCCAACTATCAACCCTCAAGTTCATAAGAAACGCCTAATATTGAGCTCAATTCCTGTTGAGCTTCTGAAGCTGGCAAAAAGATGGAAATATGGTAACAGGTTACAGTGAAACTAACAGGGACATTTATCTGTTGAGCTTCTGAAGCTGCCAAAGGTTACAGTGAAACTAACAGGGACATTTAGACTGCTTGCAGGACAAAAGGGGACATAAGCTGAATAAACGTTAACTTTGTGAATGTTTTTTAACTTGTATTGCGGCTCCTCAGGTGACACGATTTTTAGGTAACATAAGATGTGAAGAGCAATTGAATAAACGGAGAATGAACCGTACTAAATTTATAAGCACTATTTAGTGCCCAGGAATAACGTACGGGAGCTAAAATACCTGCGAACAGCTATAGCGCGAATTGCAACGGGAGTTAATCCAGATAAATATCTTCGGATGTCTCTGGAAAACAACAATAGTTCAATGGCCAGCTGCTTGTTGAACGCTGACAGTTCGATCGGCTGAAATTTGTGGAATCTCTGGGGCTATGAAGCACTCTTACTGGCTGGATCTGTTTGGTCTATTTATGGAACGCAAATATGATTCGCATTTTACCTGTGAACATTCATTGACCACCGTGGTACTCCATGTTGTCACGGAAACCAAGTTGATAGCACTGCAAGGTTGGTTTGTGAAAACCAGAGGTTGATGTCCAACGCCTACCTCATAGGATCGTGCGATGCCTGTTGGAGCATTTCGCTCCATAGCTCCCATTCAAATATGTGACCGTCCCACAGGTGAACGCCCCCGGCTCCGGTTGTTGCCATCGACAACAGGTCCACCGGAGCGTCTGAACATCCACATACCAGGAAAAGCACTTTAACGTTAAGTTGTTTCAACGCAGTGGTCCATTCCGAAGAGAAGGTACTTTATCATGGTGTGACGGATTGGAAACCCCGCTGTCTCCTAGGCTGTAGCGTACGGTGCCGACTCAGTTTTTGCCACCTGATTGCGCAACACATGGAGGTATGAAAAGCACCAAGTTGATGTGGTTCAATTCTGTTTTGCGGTTAGGCTTCGAAATCAAGGTGCTTCGTCTTAAACTCTCAGTTGTTATCCTGTCTGACAGTGCAAGCCAGCACACGCCCGTGAAATCCACACTAACATAATGCCTTATGTCACATTAGCCATCGCATGGTTAGTTTCCACTATTGCCTTGTTCGCCACGTACAGCTCAGCGAGGGAGTTGAAGCATGCGACTATTGACGTTTTCTACGGTTGTTTATCCATAAACTTCCTGGTGTCCCACTTGTTACTCAAACTCATATAGGTTCAAACTTTTAACATATTATTTAGGTTCTTAAAATGGTAAGCAGTTGTAAGCCACTGATAAGATCTGCCCCCTGATGTCCACCAACCAACCCCTTCTGTCGTCTCTCCATCACAGTCTTCAGCGCCCGTGTTGTTGGGCAAATTGTCCAGCAACGCTATTCCGATCGACCGCTTTGTACTTTATATACAGAAGTTTACTTCATTCCAAGGCTCCAGTACAAGATTGGAGTACAATAATTAAACACACGGCATCTTCATCGCCCAGGCAGTGTAGAACATAAACTGAAAGTTATTTTGCAGCACCCTTGGTAGGATACCGGTGCTGAAACTGTTCTCAGATGGCTTACCCGCTCAATTGGCATTTCCTATTTGATTAAAGATGAACTATTTCTCCCCCCAGCTCTTTGGGAAATGGCGCGAGTATTAGACGATCCTTACTTGACGTACACTGAGGCAGTGAGTTGTCCCACAGCACTTCTCATCAAAATTAAATTACCTCTTTATTCAATATGAAGAGTTCAATCATTGCCATAATGACCGAAAGTTTGAAAGCGCACTTGTTCAATCACAAGCGTTTGTAGATGGCGCAAGGTTTTACCCACTAAAAACTTTCTTCTCGGTTTTGCTCACGGTACGACAAGCTATGTCGCATTCTCGGTACCCTTCACCTCTGAACAGACATGGGGTTAAACTGAAGATATTGTTATCAGCCGTGAAGTTTGTGCTTTATTTATCAACCCCCGGCCATCCGGGAACGTACAGATTGGTTTAATACCTGTGCCCCTGCGGTATGGGCTTCTTTTAAATTATCTCCTTAAACCTAGTTAGCGCGCATATTTGTGCCACGGAAAAGCTTTAGGGTGCATAACTGCGTGAAACGCACCAAAACTCATCGCTAGATATTGCTGGCAATCAGAACCGCTCTTTAAATGTCGCGCGCATCCTCGGCGGCGGGAAAACGGGGTTTACTTAAGCTGTATTTCCATGGTTACAATGGGGAAGCCTTGATGTGCTAAATCTCAAAAACCTAAAGCAGTTTCTGCGCAGGAAATTTGAATATAGCGAGATGTCAGACCTCGCACTTTCCCGCCGAAGCCAGCAAAGGGGTTCGTAAAGTGGTCTGGAACACCAATTGCGGGAGGCAAAAGGGTGAAAACGGTTTGATCAACCGTGTCCGTGTTTAACTATGGACCCACCAGCACGCACTTAAAGGAGTTAGTCATTGCAACACTTTGCAGGAAACCATCAGTCAATCTCAAAGTCCACAAGTAGTCTTCTATCGGAGGTAAGCGTACACAATACTGGTTGGTTGAATCTATGGCCTGCGTAATTACTGGACACCACTTTTAATTGTCAGCGGCAGCTAGCGCTGTGTCTGCTTTTTCCTTTGTGATCATCCGTGGACATGGGCATTTTGATGGACACATTTCTCCGTTCGATGTTATTGCAGGTCAGAATCGAACCACGTGGGTTCATGCAAAATTGTTTTATAAAGACTGGGTTCCCTGTCAGTTGGTACCGCTTCAATGTAATTAAAAATGGGTAAAAAGTAAACCAGCAACCTACCCTGTGAACATGGCTACAAGATCTCACGGCTCCAGGCATGTGTCAGTTTCAGAATCTCCGTGAAGCCGAACACTTGATGGTATAAAATCAGGGGTTTAGAAATATAATCGAGGAAGCCGCACCGGCCAAACAGTTCAGTAAAACTGCACGATTTCCGCAAGGCTGGTTACGCTGCAACAGGCCCTTAAAAGATTAGTAACCTTGCCAGCCAAAGCAGCACATTAAAGCAAAATGTCACGGATCCTAAGGCTAATGCCGCCGTGCATGCCTGCAACGATTTTCGTTTGTCAGTGAGTCGGTGGGTTCGATTCCAAAGACGGACAATTTGGTTGGGCTGAGGTGTTCAAACATTTGATGGTACCATGACATCCTTCGGTGAGCTGCATTCTGACGGCCATCCTTGACATTTGGAAAAATGACCTAATACCCTATTTAGATAACCAAAAAACTTACACGATAGAACTCAACCGCGAATCACGAAAAATAGATATGTACATGGCAACCACACTGAATATCGTCAACACAAGTTATGATAGGTGGGTTGTGGCAGATTATTGCGAAATGAGCTGGCAATGCACTTTTTATCACCCATCAACAACACATGTGTACTTCGGGAGGCTTCGGAGCTCCATTTTCTGTAGGCCTCGCCATTGACCAGACATAAATCGTCAACTGAGATTTTTTTGGGCGGAGTAGAGGTTTGTCAGGTGCCTCTGGCCGTAATCACCACTAACGTTCATTTTGCGCATGCGTACCAGCCACTCATTTTGCAGGGACACCTTTCGTATTGAATTTAACTTCACCTCATGAAAATCCCGTCCCTTGCCTAATGGGGTAAGCGCCTTCTCCTCACTATTCGCACAACAAGGATCTAAGGACTCTGGCTGCGCTGGCCGAATTACAGGAGAAACGTGGCTTGCGCCGGAAGCGCCGGTTTGTTAGATGGAGATACGAGGCTAAACTTAAGTTAGTTATGTCTCTCATGTCTCTTAAGGAGAAAGCGACAGCCATCCGCATTGCCCCAGATGATGATGGCAGTTGGTCAGGCTACTGTTCCATGGGGTGTGCTCCGATTACCCACGACGAGTAACTTGCTACACAAGAGTACATTCATTTGCCAGTCTGCGGCTCTTTGGCGTGCACTTTAATAAAAACGGACAGCAAAGCTCAATCACAAGATAACGGCGCTAATTTGCAGTGTGGTTCTTTGAGAGTGCGCTCCAATGACTACTTATGAGCAGGGACTTCCCCACACCGTGGGTGCAGGGTGCTGTACCGGGTCCACATATCAGTCGGCGGAAGCCATGCTTGTTTATGGTATCAAATTCAAACTAGTTTTTCATAGAGTGCCTCAGATTTTTGAGGTTTCTAGCCCGGAAAGGGATCTTCGAAACTTGACTCGATGGCTTTTTAGTTCGCATGTGTACTGTAGGACGTAACTTGTTTGGGACGGTCACTCGGAGATTACGCAATGCTAACCTTGAATTTCGTCCACCAATGATCACCTACGGGTCAGCATTTTCTCAATGTCCCTGGAAGAGACGACCGCAACGAACACTGTGGAGTAGACATTTTGCTCGCCGTTGCTTGGTGTGCAGACCTTGAGAATGCGCGGCGCCGGTCAGCGACGGACCTGTACACATGTTGACGCCAAGAACTTGAACTAGTGCGTACCGTTGGGGATCAGTAGGGAATTCTTAGGCTTGGGTGGACTTTTGTACCCAATTCTTCTTTTCGATATTTGGGCTTGTGAAACCTACGAGTGACTCAGTCTCGTACCTGAAACTTCAACACTCGGAGTGGCCTTCTTTAGGATATTGAAACGTGGTGGGCCATGCGTGGGCCTGTCGTTCATTCTTTCCTTCTTTTGTCGATTAAATGCCCCCGTCCGTTTAGCAAATGCCAAAACAAAGATAACATACAATAAGCGGGCTAACAAGAATTACAGCTTCGGTTGCCGTGTGCCTCGAAGCATGCGGCTAGCTACGAAACCTAAGCAATCAACTTCTGTTCACCGCCAACGCACTGCTTTGTATCGTTAAGCAAAGCCGAAAATGATGTATCCGCTGAACTGTAGTTTTTTTGAAAGGAAGAGATAGCAGATCGCTTGGTATTTGCTTGTCACTATACAGGCATTTACACATGGAAACAACAGAGCAGAAATAACATTAGGAGACGTAGGCTCCAAGTGCTTGGGAAACACGTCTTCCGCCACGAGAGCATTTGTACCTTCCTTTTGTGCATTTATTTCCTGAACTAATCAGAAGCAAGTGCGATATACCGTAACTGCTCTCCCAACAAAAGGACGCATGAGGGATAGGTCGCTGCCCATGCTGTCCGAAAGTATATATGTCCTATTCGCAAATTTTGGTTTAACCTACAAGTTACTGGCTGCAATGTATAGAGTGCAACATAGGCCTTCAAAATACCTGAAGACCTTTGGGATAGTTTAGTAGGTTGAGCCTGGCAGAATAGAGGTTATCAAGTTTGTTATCACTGTCCGTCTGTCAAACAGAGAACCAGGGCTGGTATCTGTTAAGGTCACATTCCTTGGCACCTATACCCGTTGAATATTTATTGGGTATAAACGGGCAAAACTTTGGCATATTTTTACAGGCGTTTAGTGCTATACAGTTTGCCAATTCGGTATGAGGCACACTATTTCTCTTGGTGTGACAACAGTAGATAGAAACCATCTGGCCCATCCGCGGCTTCTTGCCTTCCCACTGCCAAATGGTAATTATGTGATCCAGTACACATGCGTTTGAGAAGCAGATAATAAGAATTGATCACCAGAACGGACTTTTTCCGTGCAGAACAAAACGCGTCCCGCATTCAGTGCTGAGATATGGTTTGAAAACGCGACGTAACGCTTGCGCCGTGCTCCTGGTCCTCCTTTGTCCAAGGTGGCTACCGTCTGCAGCAGTGGAACGTGCGACCAGTTTAAAGCATGCTCAGAACATTCTTTTCCAGGGGGTTGAGTAAGGCAAGCAAAACATGCACTGATATTAACCACTTCCTGAGAAGTAAAATTGTAAGGTGCCAAATGGAGATTTCAAAAATACCAAAAAGGAACGCTGGTCACAGCAAAAATGACTGAAATAGTTTGAACTTTTCGAAAACAGTTCAGACAGCCAGATTTTCAAAAAACCTCTTGGGTTTGAGTTAGATGTAGCATTTTTGCTCAGAATGCAGTTCAGACAGCTAGATTTTCAAAAAACCTCTTGGGTGTGAGTTAGATGTAGCATTTTTGCTCAGAATATTTTCACGGTAGACGAACAGCCGTCAAAGGCGTCATTCTGAGCGGAAAATCTTGCGGAAATGTTTAGCACAGTCTGTCTCCAAACATACACGGAAATTTTATGGATTGTGCTCGGGGGTGTTTTGTAACGCAGACGTTGCCTGTTTAGGCTAACGCAAATGCATCAAGTGATCTTTGAGGTCGTCACGAACAAAACGGACGGCTGCCTAGGAAGCTGCTATTAAGTTAGACGGCAAAAGCATTAGGTTCACGTGGGAAGATGTAAGATATGTTTCTGAACGTTTCAGAAGCCCAGAAGGAATTGCCGGAGAAGCCTGTAGCTTCAACTGATTGTCATGTGACCGATTGGTGCCTTAAGATCCAAGCGAGGGAGTCGAGCTAATCCGCTTCATCTTGCGTTAAGCGAAAAAGCCAGGCTAACCACAAACTGCAGTGTTTATTAGGCTGCCAAAGGTTCCCTGTTGGGACTTACGGTTGCCGCATGAGGCAAATCCACTTAAGCCATCCGGTTTTTCAACCGTCATGGGGTGGTGGTATGGTCGTGTAATGGTCCCCGGCCGCCTGTAAAAGCACTCCATGTATCCGAAAGATAAGTGGAAACCATGCAGCTGTACAACCCAACAAAGCAACCAACTGGTTTGAGGTTCAAGTGTTGTAAGATCCAACGAGTATCATACAATGGCCCGCAGAGCTCCGGATGTGACGGTTCACCTTGCGCGCTGACACTAGAAGCCTGCTGCGGCCCGGTTTAGGCCGTTTCTTTACACCAAAGCTGGCAATAACCCTTGAGGGTGAGATATTCCATGTATTTTCCCAGAAGTTACACAGTGGAAGGGGGAGGAGAGCGCAAAGCGCGTTATATCCGAACAAAGTATTTCTGTAAACGCCCCTACTTGTGCTTAAGCGGTGTCAACGACAGTAACGGGTCGACAAAGCATCAAATGAAAATTTGGTAATGCGTGTCAAAACTACGGGGTTTTCGGCTCCTTTCATAAATTTGGTGGCTGTAGGCGACCAGTTTTCTGCAACTTATGTGGCACCTTTGATTCTGGTGACGAAATCTGATACCCGGGGCACTCCAGCGTGTTCTTAACCAGTTCATTTCCACTCCAAAAAAGAGCATACTAACTGTGCTTCCTTGCTCGCGCCAGTTTGGTGGCGACCACGTCCACGTCAAATAAAGTCCACCACCCATAACGCTGTCCCTTATCCAAAAACCTCCTGTACTCACAGTCCCCGACAGTCGTGCCTTTATTCTGGTTGTAACCCTATGATCATGCCTGACGGCATGCCACCCACAAGTTGGGAATAAACATTATTATTAAGCTTACCGTTGCACATCGCTTGATGAAATAGAAAACCAAAACAGATCAATCTAGGTAAAAATTCACCCTTCACTCGGGTTGCCGATTTTGTATGATGCCGAGAAGCTAATCCTCCACGATGCATTTTTGTAGCCACATGGACCTGAGTTCCTCGGATTCTTTGTGGGGCCGTACGGCATACTGGTTTGCACGGGCTACATAACCAGCATTCCCAGACAAGGCATTTACTTTGCTGCTTTGTTTTTTAAAGATAGTTAGTAGAGTGAGCAGCAAACTGTGAGGACGATAGGTCGCGACCGAATCCCATGCGACGGCATGAACGCTGGTGGTTACCTCCGGCTTTCCATCCGTCAGTTGAATTTGACCAGGTCATTCAGGAAAAAGCCCACCGTCGATAGCGGCGCCATGGGGTGTGCCACTGACTCAAAGGGTTCCGCGATCGTTACACAATACAAGCTGAGTAGCGCAGTCAGTTAGCTGCAATTCACGAATATCAGCGAGCTGACTGAAGCGCAAGAGGAGCACCGACGAGGACGAAAATGTGCAACGTCTGAATTCTTAAACTGCATTTGAGAAGGCAAATAGGTGCAAATAGGCGTCCATCTTTTAGGATCGAACAAAGAAGTCACCGAGTGGGTAACTTTTCTTCACAAAATAGGTGCCCATGCCCCACTTTTTCGACTGTAACAATAACTAAATTTATGTAATTTCAGACACCAAATAATTGTGGTTGCGTATAAATTGAAATCGCTTGTGCGGGAAAAATTGAGACATCAAGGAAGCAAACCAAGGCATGTGGATCCTTCCTTAAAGGAGGCACAAAGGCGAAAAACCCACCGTATTTTAATGAGACAAGATTTAAATGATTATTTTCAGAAAAATGGGGCAAACAAAGAAGAGTCTTACCGCCGGATTTCCTGAAATTATGAACTCGATCGGCATAAAATTTTTCCGTTGTCTTAATTTAGGGCCATTAAGTGTGGGTAGAACATGTTGTATAAAAGACTGAAAATTCCATTAAACGGCATAAGTGCAGCGAGGATAGAAAAAAAGAAAGGAACTTTCCAATAATTTTTCACGCTTCTTGTTAGTAAGAAACGGTCTTTTGCTAAATCTGATACGCATTTAGGGTACGGGTTTTAGCGGTACAGTTTAAGCTACAGCGCATGAACGTTAGGATTCAAATACACCAAAAATCCCTATGTAGTGGAGGTCGGGATGACCTTCCTGCAAGGCCTACTCAGGAACATTAGCAGATATGGACACCGCGCGCTGCAGCTAATCATGCAATAAGTAATCAAGCCTGATGTTTCATTGCTTGTGCTTGAACATGCAACCAAAAAACCCAGCTCGTTGTGAGTTTATGAACGTCAGGACATTACAAAAATAAAATAACGTTCACGCGTCAAAGCACGCATAACAATGGTAAGATATTATGTTAAGGTGATCCATCGCAAAAGGCTGAGCGCATTCGCTGTGACCGTTCAAGACGAAGGTTTGGGCCATAGCTGTTGACACCGAACCAGCATCCGCAGAGTTTTATTATCAGTTCGATCAACCGGTGGGATTTTGATACTCAAAACCTTCTGGACCTCCTAAGAGCATTGCAACAGGAATGGTACTTTGCTTCTAAAGAAATCTCGACTTCCACAGGTGAATGCCAGTCGCGGCTGTCCTGTGACCGGGCTTTTGAGCATAAGCCTTCGGTCAAAAATACCACTCGTTTAGCTGTGTAGTTTTTTGGCGACCCGAAACTACCTCACACCTGCAAACTGGCAACTTGAGCTGTTCAACTGTTTAATTATCAAGAAATTTGCACCGATCAACTTACTCATAGCTCTTTCCTTGAAGTGTCACCAATGCACCAGCCGACGGCAACCCGATTCAGCAAAGGACGCTTTACACCATGAACTAACTATCCCATTGCTTAACGCGAAGAGCTCGTATGTGATTGTAGTGGCTGCAGACTTCAGTGCTTTATTTCGGCAGAGGAACACATGTACAGTGTACCTAGTTTATAAGCCAAAGTTGGGGACGACGATAACCAAATGATTCTTAGTCATTTCGTGCCCCACGTCCGTATGCGAGGTTGTGCTTCCTGGCATTCCCCTACTGATAGGCAACCATTGGAACAAAACAACTGCGTGGCTTTCATATATTGACGATGGAGTTTAATCATTTATGGATGGCCATTCTTGAATATTCATGATGGTTTACATCACGATTTGTGTGTTGGGTGTTCTAAGTACGTCAGCATAGCGAACAAGCACCCCATTTGATGGTGGAAATTCCCTTCTATACACAACATAACGAAATGTACCGGCCTTTACTTTTACACAGACGCAGAATTTTAAGGCGATACCAGGAGGCACTCAAGTTAGTCCAACATACTAACGTTTCTATGCTCTTCATTGCATAATCTGATAGTTGGAAAGTAGTGTTAGTCAAAGGAGCATAACTTGGGGCTGTCACCGGCAATATGAGATCACCCTAAGTCAGTTACCGATGGACTCAAAATCTTAAACACCAAATATATAAGTAACTCGAGCACCGTCGCGGTTTGCTGAGTCTGTTGAAATTCTGCTTTGACGCTAAAGAATTCATCTAGTTCTTACACGGATGGTGTTAATGGTCCGTCCGAAAGCATAGGTTTTACACTGCTCGTACCTTTGGAAGTAATGCATAATTTGAAGAATATGGGGTATTCTTAGCTCCACACACGCCGCTCGCACTCCAAGCAAGCTGCAATCAGGAGCTGGGAAGCGGAGTTGGTACCCCGCTTCAACCCGTCCTTTTCAATGATTTTGGTCTTCCGTAAAGGTGATGCACTTAGTTGATGCTGCATTCTGAGGATCATTTATCCGCGTGGTTGTTGGTATCGGCCTCGTTACGGTCCATTACCTAGAGGAGTTATTGTTTCCAAACACAAGACGGCGGTCCCGAAGAGAGTTAATACTCTAGACATCTGTAGAGCAGGACATGGCGATTACGGAGGAGATCAAATGAAAGGGTGCAATAGCTTGAGTCGGATAAATTTTGTATGTTCTTTTACATAAATCCGCTCTGAGTCTTACTGGTCCATCCTCCGTCAGTCAGGTACCTGTTTGCGGCATACAACTCCTCGCCTGTGGATTTAACTTTTCAGGAACATCAACGATCTCAAGTCAGGGAGCCATCAGAAGAACGTAGCACGTGGCTAATTCGATTATCGCTGTCCGTCCGAGCGAGATGCCTCGACTTTGCAACTGAGTAACAACAAATTTTGCGGCCGTTTGAACCGGTTACTTGATTTAAACACCAAAAAAGCGAAAGGGGACAGCTTTAAATGCAAATTTCCCTGTTCTTAGTGGAAAAATATTTGTCAAATTTGTCTGAAACAAACCGAGTAATTTCTGATGAAAACGCTGAGTATGGTCACGGTGGAGGGCCGGCCTTCCACCTGCGGTTATTAGCCCAGTTAGTAGCAAATTGTAACACAATGTCGTTCTGATTGCGTAGCTATAACGGAGACAACCGCTGAAACAGATTTTTGTAGCGCGGAATAAAATATTACTCAGTCGATGCCCAAAGATCGTCATTTGGATTCGCGGCTCACGAGGTGCACCGCGTTCTGCGTTTCAGCTCCGTTCCCTCTGAATAACGACTGCAGCAACAGAAGGAATAAAACACAGACCAAAATTTGTTCCCACTAATGAGCCGAGTGAAAACAAACGCATGGTTTCTATGTAAGCAAAAAGTGTCTTCCGGCTTTTAAAATTTTGTAATTTTGCCTAACTGGAGCTCCTGTGAGGTCCCACCCCGGAAGCGCCCATCCCGGAACAAACGGCTTATACACTGAAATTTCCCCTGTGGTTCCTTATCACTTACTAAGGTCGGCGACCTCAAGATTTCTGAGCAAAAAAACAAAAAAGCTGAACTGGACAGCCCTTCAGCTGCGGGAAAAATGTGCATTCTGATAGGGCCGGATATTGGAGATTTACTTCCAGTAGATGAATAGCGGTCGAGAACCAGACAGAGGGCAATATTTTTGACATGCGTCTGCCAGTGGATGGATTTAGGGTTCAACTTATTTGTATTTTGCCGCGATCTGTGCAGCAAGGTTCATACTATTGGTTTGATAAATGCGGCAATATCCTCCCGGTCTAATATCACGAAGCACATTGTGCCAGATGATGCGCCTCTTGTATTCGCCACCTGCTTGACAATAGGAACAAAGGAGCGACACACACGTCCCTTGTGACCTATGTAACAGACTCTGGAGGCGCTAGTGACTGCTTCGCCAACAGTTTTAACAGGGAGATTGTAACTTTATTATTCGGCGTTAAAACCATTTGCAAACATGCCTAGCATCCCACAAAGAAAGATCGACGGCTTCCTCTCTACGGGCCGAATTGTATTTGGAGGTTCATCTGCATGAGCCCACTCGTTTGCCTTCAGCGTTGTATCTATCACCTGACGCCAAATACTGGCCTTCAGTAAGGGACCTCATGTTCAAAAAGATCTGCTGATTCGTAGACGCATAATGCTCCTATCTGCAAAACGTTTACAGGTGGAATGAAGCATTTTACGCCAAAATATTGCATCTCGTTGAATGTACGCTCAACCGAAAAATCACCCCAATCTACCTCTTCTTTGTCGTGATTCGTTCTAATTGGTCTTCCTTCCAAATATTTCGCGCGCAAGTGACTTTGAACCTGCTGTCCTATAATTTCAAAAGTGGCTTCACAAACCACTCAGATCCGCTTGAGCATGCCAGACAGAAGGTGTCCCGGCACGCCAAATGGCTCAGGCGGGAGTATGATATGCATAGATCACGTCAATGCGTCCGACGGTGAATCCTTGAGGGCGACGGCCAACGTTGTCCGTTAAATGACTGTAACGACCGTTTCAATTTCTTGAGCAAGGAGCACCAAGGTTAGCAACCAAACCGGCAAAACTCCGAACGACTGGCTACGCAAATGTGCTGTACTATACAAATGAAAGCAGTTACACGGAATACAAAATTACAAACCTCAATGGCTTTCGGCAAACGGTGAGGTACTCCAAAAGCAAGCAAAGCCGATATGGATCAACAGTCAACGCGTGATCGAAACCGGGCCGCAAACTCATGCATTCAAACAAATTTATCGCTGACCAAGGTTTTGGTACAAAAATAGCATAACAGAAGCGGTAAAAACGAGTTGCGCGGCAAGGAAAACGGTAAATATACATGTCTTGTCAAACTGAAATAGGGTTCAATTACACCAAACCAAAAAGGGCGGTCCATTCGAATTGTTAACCGGGAAGGCAGTCATTAAAGCTGGGAGGCAATTTTAAAAGATATACGAAGTCGCAACAATTCATGTTCCCTCGTTTTAAGGCACTTTGGACCGCGAACATCAAGTGCGCACTATTGCTGTGTTGAAAAATGCCGAGGTCAATCTTAGTTAACCAACTTATAGTTTGTATCTCCCATTACGTTGACACTTGAAGTTCCCCACGTTTATTCTGTCCTCATTTGCAACTCCCGCCCCACCTTTGTGTTTAGTGCGTGTATGTGAACTGGCGTTTGTTTGTCCTTACCACGTCACTCATTTGGCCTTGAGGTCATCCGGCCATTTTGTGGCATGCGCGGCTGTCTCACACGGTAGCCTGTTTGCTTATTTGGTTTGTTGGTACAGTTGAATTGTGCGGAGTGCAACACCGACTAAAATATTCCGAGGGGTTACGGCAGCATGCCCGACCACCAAGAGAGGGTGGTGCCACAGTCAGCTGGCCGCTCCCGTAAAAGAGCCCGAGTATCTCACACAAAATCGAATACATGACCTAGAAAACGTGTGAGCAGATTACTAGCCGTTCGCCCGTTACATATTTTCAGTGCAAACACCCAAAATTTACCCGACGGTTCACACCTGTGCTGGAGAACGCACATACCTCTTCTGTCGTGCGATGTAACACCCCTTCATCCATTTGTCCTCTGTATTTAGGGAGCAGCTAACCAGGTCCCTGATCGCGTTACTCGGTAATCAACCAGTCAAGCATATGTACATACCAAAATTATTAAAATGAGTGGCACCTCCGTAAATTTTGCACCCCCAAGCTCAATGAAACAGTTCAGCTGCAGAACTATCCGCAAAATCCGTCCGTTGTAAGTTATTTACGTTTTACCACAGTTTGCGATATCTTATTACATTAGGCACCGTTTTCACTGTCAGTGGTGGTTGTTGACACCAAAGTTTCACTCACTTAAACGACTACTGAGCGGTAGAAGATCTGCCGCTCAATAGTCGCACAATGGAATTGATTTCTCGAAAGATGAAACATTTTCAGAGTTTCCGCTTCATAGTGTAAAATGTTTGCGGATAATGAACTATTATGCAATTCATCTACATTGGTAATTTGTTTAAATGGGGGAATCTTTAAGGTCAGAAAACACCACCAATGCGGTACGTTTGAAATTAATTTCGCTTTTCCCTCATGCAAGTTCGTGAAAGAATTCTTCCGCTGTTGAAATTATTTACAGGGTTCACTCGTTATTTATTGAATTTTCGCACTCTAACATAATATTTCCGTGCTAACCTCTGTTATTTTGCACTGAGGTCATTTTGCACCCATCGATGGATCACAACATACGTGGGCGAAATGGCCATCCGTCGAATGTAAGACGTGGCATGCAATGCCACACCTGCAAGGCCTGGTGGCACTTTAAATGCACGGACTTATAGTACGACCAGGTAGGCCAACTAGCTAACCCTCCTTACCCGTTTTTGCGCGCCAGTTGCCTCTAAAAGGTGTGCGATGTATTCCGTAACTAAGAAGGGATCCATCAAAAACGAAACCTCTGCTGAATCAGAAAGTCCAATGTAAAGGCTCCGCTTTAATCGGGATACTCGACGCGAAATGGAGCTTCTTTCTAAAGCCCTGGAGGATGCAAACAAAAAGAACGCAGCAACCTGGACGAAAGTTGATAAAGAACTTTCTTTGCTGAACATAGCGCTATCCACCCTTGGTTCGCTGGCCGCGGAGCTCATCCAGCTCTGGTGCGGCAATAAAGACCGCCACGGCGTCTCTAGTGGACAAGCGCGTAAGGGAGAGCAGACTAATTATGTAGGGGCATTCTTCAGAAAAATCCCTCTAACAAAGCAGGCACAGCCGGTCCTTGGTAGTGTCCTCTCAAAGCCTGACCACGATTCGCTTCATGAAGATTGGTTACGCCAGAAGGGAAGCAAGCGAACACTTGGGCTTCTCGTCACCCATTCCTCCCCATCTGACATAAAGATCTTGGAGCGGGCTGTCCGCATTCAAAAGACATATCCAACGATCAGGCGTCTAGCTGATGATCGCTCTCTAGAGGCGCGAAAGCTAGGCCACCGCAGTTTCAGTGGAGAGATGCGAAACAGGCTTCCACTTGACGCCAGTTCAGCCGACCCCAAACTTATGGCCAAACCGATTTTAGTAATAGACCCTCGTGCTCCCAAAAGCACGCCGAGGCAACTGACCGCGACTCCGGATAGCAGTTTCTACTCAACCACCACAAAACATTCGACCTCCAAAGGCAGCGATGCGCTGAAGAAGGCAAGCTTCACGTGGACGGAGCGTCGAAAGTACGTAGAGCTAACAGCACTTCTTTCCGTAACAGACGACAAAGGCACAACAGTGAACTCCGCACCCAAGTCACAAATGAGCTGGATTGGGTCAGACGAGGGAGTCAAGTGGCGAAGCCTACCGGAAAACCAACCACATGTGCTGATGTCGACATCGGGGAATGCTGCGAGAACCGTACAACCACTGAGTCTTTGAAACTGCATATCTCCAGCTCCACTCCTTCAAAAGTGGCCTCTTTGATTGTGGACACAGTTGGATACAAATTTGCTCCAACTCCTTGAACAACAGCAAATCTGGTCGTCCAGAAGACGGTACTGAAGGGGCTACAAGTAACAGTGGTCGAAGTTTTCGCACAAGGGGAAAAACTTTGTCCGCCAAAAGGTAAAAGACTTGCGCAAACCGGGCTCCTACGGGGCAAAAACTTTCAAATGTAAAGCGGCCCTCGAAATTACCAAGTGAGGTAGCGGGCAAGTATGTCTCAGAGGCCCCTTTGGAGCCTTCGACTCAAGCTCGACGTACAACTATAGGTTTGCTAACTTCTCTGGTTACACAACTCTTGGTTCCTTACCATCGGAAGCAGCAGAGTGTTGAAATGCCTGTCCACAAACTGCCTCAACTTTTCCAACAAACGTTGCGACATTAAACAGTCAGTCTTGTCTTGAACAGCCGTCCATAACCGCACTCACAGAGACCTGGCCCACATCAAATGTTTCTGACACGGAGATCTCGATAGACGGCTATTCTGTTTTTCGAGCTGACTCAAAACGGTGGAGGACCTGTGGGGTTGCTTTGTATTTACGTGCGGCCCTGTCCATCCCGATTGTCCTCTCTGCTACCACTTCTGCACCTTTTCGTGATGCACTGTGGATTCGAGTCCCGCGGCGCGGGTCCGATTCTCTTCCTCTTAGTGTGTTCTGCCGTTGCCCCTCGAGTCCTCCGAAGGATGACCAACTCCTCATACGAACCTTTGGGCAACTCTTCTCCAGCCACCACTTCAACCATCTCCTGCTGATAGGTGACTTCAACGCTCCGAAAGCCTCCTGGATGATGCCTCAGCGCGTCGGATCAAGTGGATTTTTTGCAGCGGCGCTGATCGTTCAACAGAGCGCTTGGACTACACACGTTGCTGCACCCACCAGATACCGTCCGGGCCAACAACCATTCCTCCTGGATTTGGTCATCAGCAACGAAAGACGCTTCGTTCATCAGCTGATAATTAACGCTCCACTGGGACATAGCGACCGCGGTGTGCTGACCTTTGATTTCATCTGCTATTGGGCCAGAAATCCCGAACCCCGAACGTGGATTCGAAACCTCTGCCGTGTAGACGTTTCAGGAATGTATCCTTTTTGAACAAGCTAAACTGGGACCAGCCTCAATGGAAGATTCATATAGGAGTATTGTCCAGGAAATTCACGAGTCTGACGCGATGTTTGTCCCAAAAAACCAGCTTGCAGTCGGATGGGCCGCAAGCTACCCAAAAGGATCCGGCGCTTCTGGAAATGAGGTCTTAACTATTTTGCAAAAAGTTGACTACAGGGGACACAGAAGATGAGCTGGCATTTCGTAAAATGCTCGTCCGGAAAAACAGAAATGTGCTGTACAAGTGCATGAGACATCGCCGCAGAAACAAGCCATCCGCGTCTCCCTGAGGGACAGGAACGGGGAACCCACGAGTGACCCAACAGTGGTATCTGAGTTCCACAGAGAACACCATGCGGGTCTACATTCAGTCCAGCGTCCTAGTCACATCCATCCTTGTCAAGGCGTACCTACGAATGGCCTCTGACCGAATTGGTATTCACGGTGGAGGACATTCATTAACTCCTGCACAGGATCAACCCATTCTGCGCGTTTGGGCCCGACGAAGTCCACCCAAGGATCCTGAAGGAAACGGCGTATACACTGGCAACTCACTTCCATCTGCTGTTTTGTCGGTCGCTTGACGAAAGCCACCTTCTCTGTTTGGAGAAAAACGATTGTCACACCAATCTACAAAACTGATGACCGACTATCACCTGGCAGCTATAGCCTCACTAGCGTGCCATGTAAGGTGATGGAACGCATTTTGAAGCGAGCCATTCTAGATCACCTTACTTACAACAACTTGATTTCTCCGGTTCAACACGGATTTTTCCAAACCGTTCCTGCGTGACGAACATGCTCGTATTTATGGACAGCTTAACCCAGGCCAAGGATTCACGGACTCACGGATTGACAAACAGGAGCGAGGCTTTTGCCCAAGTTTCCCGGGTCGGTTTTGTTCTTGTCGTTCAGCAGCTGTCGTTCACCTGAAAGGCACAAGTGAAAAAGGGTGTAGCACTGCTCTTTAAGTTCTCAGCGGGGCAGTATGTTTGCCAGCGCGAGGACTCACGTAAATAAGTGTCTAATAGTGTTTTGAACTGAGTTCTAGAGGGAGCGTGGACAACCGTCTCAGGAAGGTTATTCTACGCAGCAACTACCCGAAATGAGAAAAAGTTTGCCTGATGAAGGTGTGCGCTCTGAGCTTAAAATCCTCTTACCGTGTCCCCGCCGTGTGTTTGCTGGGTCAACGGTGAAAAACCTGTTGGCCAAGTCTTGTTCAAACAGGGCGTAAGTAAGAATTAAGTCCCCTCGGAGGCGACGATACCCAAGGGAAAGAGGTCGAGCACCACGAGACGCGTTTCGTAGTCCATGGACTTGAGACCGAGGGACTTGAGACCAAGGACGAGGGACTCCTATCGGATGCCATATTTATCAACTTCTCAAAAACACTTGATCGAGTCCCACACGTCCCGCTGCTCCACAAACTCGAGTCTTACGGGATTCAAGAGAAAATCTTACATTGGATCAAGGCATTCCTATCAGACAGATCATTCCGAGTGAAAGTAGGCTCAACCTACTCTTCCGTGGCGCCGGTCTCCATTGGAGCTCCTCGAGACTCCTTTTTGCGACCGCTGTTGTTTCCGATGTAAGCCAACGTCCTTCCAGATGTTCTTTCAAGTCCATGTTTACTTTATCCGGGCGACTTGATATCATGGGGCTCCAATGCCAGTGCCTTCCAAACGGATGTAGACACCGCAAAGCAGTAATCATTGGACTGGCACCTTCCTCTGAATGACGAAACGTGCGTTCGTATGTCATTCGGAGGAGACTCAGCGAAATCCTTTGTCGTGCCTGACGAGAAACGACCAGAAGACATCACAAAGGTAGATGCCAAAATGGATTTGGGTATCTGGCTCTATTCAGACACGACCTTCTCATTGCACCGTGAGAAATCGGCCCAGAAGGCATTCGCCGCTCCACGGATGATTCGGCGCAACTTCTCCCGTATCACTCGCATGGACTTACAAATACTCTATGGAACCTGCTCCAGACCCCTTCTTGAATGTGCCAACCAAGTTGTCTACTGAGGACTCGCGGAGGACGTACTCCTCATTTAGCATGTCCAACGAGCTGCCACAAAAATGGTTGCCATCCTCAAATCCGTGGACAATGAAACGCGTCTCGCGGTGCTTAGCCTCTATCTCCTGGAGTATCGTCGATTCCGAGGGGACCTCATACATATTTATGCCCTGTTCGAACAGGGCTTGGCCAATAGGTGTTTCACCGTTGACCCAGCAAACACACACCTCGGGGATATCGCAAGGAGGTTTTTAAGCTCAGAGCGCACACTTTCATTATGCAAAAAGTTTTCTCATTTTGGGTAGTAGCTGCGTGGAATAACATTTCTCCGATGGTTGTCCACGCTCCGTCTGGTACTTAGTTCAAAGCACTAGTTGACGCCTTTTTATTCGAGTCCCCGCTCAGGCTAGCTTACCGCCCGGCGCTAAGAAGCGTACCGCCCCGCATTGGCAAGCTTACCGCCGAAAGCTGTGAACTTAAAGAGCAATGCCCCTCCGAACGAAAAAAACAAAACCGACCCGGGAAACTTGGGCGAAACCCTCGATCCTGTGTATCAATCCGTGAATCCGTGAGCCAACGACCGTGAACACTTTGCCTAATGTAATGGGATGTGGTGAATTGCGGAACAACTGACGGAGCTTTCAGATAGTTTTGAAGCTGAAATAGTTTGCTGACCAATCAAGAAACTACATTACCCCGGCGGATGCAAAATTTGCGGAGTTGTTACTTCTGTAAACAACTTCTGCTCGGTACTTGCTATCGCGAGTTGACATCGTTGAAGCCAAATTTATTATTGCCGGAAAAATCGTGCAGTTTTGTTGTTTAACCCCAGTATTTCATTATAACTTGCGAAATATATCAGGAAGACGATGACGTCGATCATAGTGGACAGCTGAAGGGATCTAACTGATGCACACGACCACCATGCAGCTAGGGGTCCATGATGACTAAGCATTTTTGGTATGGCGTGCTTCAGTGTGTCGGAGTAATGCATCCCGTTGCTAACGCAACCACTGCATTCTACAAAAGATTGCTGGTCTTATTACCAGAGTGAAATATCCCGTTTGGTGGGTGTGCGGTCCATTTTTGGGCGATATACGACCAGTGAGCCGTAGGATAAGAGACGAATCGTGGGTCCGTGAGGCGAATCTTGCCGGAATCTTTGAGCTTCTATTAGGCTCAGTAACAAACCACTATATTGAATTGTTTAAGCAGGCCATGCGATGGAATATATACCAGCAGTTCGCAGAGTGTGTCTGTGACTAAAATATGTGGATGTTATATGATACATACGTGCTTTCCAATAACGTTTCTGATATGAAAGTAGCGTGGCAATACGTCGCGGACAACATTGAGTCTTGCATTCCGAATTTGCGCCACCGGCTTGTCCATGACGAAAGTCCTAACTTGAACTGCACCCCATTTTTGCCCTGAATAACCTGGACACTTTACGCATAGAGGCAAACTGTTCTCTCTCCACGAACGCATATATCACCGGACGCCCAGTGCGCATGTCATCCGTTACCAGGAAGGTATACAACAGCTTGTGTCTACAGGCCAAATATTGGATGCTTCAAAAAATTTACCCAAAGCGGTTTGTCACGCGTCTTTCGTCGACATTTGCTACATCTGGAAAGCATCGAAGCAACGCTATCTGCTGCCATCTGGAGAAACATGTGTAGCTATAGTGACCTTCCCCTGACTTCAGCACAAGCAAGCGCCCTGCCGAAGCCGAAGGCATATTATCTGCCATAATAAGATCCAACTGTGCGGCACCTACTCAACGCAGCCGGTTGACACTTCCGGGTAGTTGTGTATATCCTGAGAGCCAAGGATCTTGTTGAATTCACCAGCCACAAACTGCTGCACTTCAGACGACGGCGCTTCATACTTCAGTAGGGCCCTGCAAGCGCCCAACTCCCCTTCGGTTAGCCGTCGACTCACTGGAAGCCTATCGTAAAAATCTTATTGTTGTGTTCAACATAATAGGCGGTGACTGCGGGATGGTTCGTAACGCAAAACAGCGTTCATGCCCCGATTATTGAATGAACGCACAAATACAGCATCTTTATCCCTCATGTATTCATCCAAAACCTTCTCAAAATCAGTGTGTGAAGCCACTCCTAAATCAAGGCCCAGCAAGTTCAAATTTAAATTTGCGCCAAAAAATTTGGCAAGGAGATTTTTAAAAGCAATCACATAAATGAGGACAGATTAGGTTGATTTTTGGTTTGAGCATATACGCAACAAAATGCAGTATTTTGGCAAAAAAGTTTTATTCCACTCGAAAGGGCTTAAAAAAACGAACTGTGCCTCCAAGGGCCGACAAAAGATCTCAAAAGTTACCGGGTAGATTTGTAGCAGCGCGGGATGAACTTTCCGGTACAAAACTTCATACTAGAACAAAGAATATTTGTTAAAACGCGAAACAGACAACTTCGGCAGAGTTAACTATCAATCGGAGTTTACCAAAAAAATATTAAAAATGAAATGCTGGAAAAAACTCTTAGTTGTATAATTTGGTAAATATCCAAGGCCACTGAGCTAGGAAATCCTCGTTGGGTGGATGAACTGCAGCCAGTTACAAAGCGAGAACAAGAACTATTCCTTACGACACTGGCCTCCCCAAGACCGCTCAGGGATTTCAGTCCAGAGGGTCTGCGTTTTTCATCGCTGTGTTGGTAACAGCTGTAATTTAGGTTAGCAAAATATCAGGACCATCATACAACCACAAAACGAAATCAAACCGACTTTATTGTTACAAGTAAACCATGAGTGCGAAAAGCTGCAGTTTTCCGAGGTAGTGCTATCCAGAACGATTACGAATATTTGTGTATAATATCCGAAGAAAAGCTTGGGGTATAGCACAGTGTTCATACAACTGGACAGGTCTTGCATTATCGCCCTATTTCAGAGAAGCATTTGGTCGGGAGATGACACTATTCGACAGAATGGGTAATGAATAGTTTGCAACCTATTAGTAACAGATGTTTTTATCAGAAAGCATAGCGCAATATATTTTTGATTCCTTAAAAAAATAAGCGCGCAACACGTACTGGGGCGCAATTGTTAAATAAATCATCTATCAAATGATGGACAGCTGTACGGAACTAACCAACCTGGAGATTCGTTATGATGATTACGTATGCTGCTCCCTACCAGGGCAACTCATAGTAATTGCCGGACCCGTACCTGCGAGCGCCCAGGATTTTAAACCATAATTCCACTAGCTAGATACGTGTCCACACAATCTGCATTCATGCAACCCTTTGCTCAACTAGTAAGCCGCATTATGTTTATCAACCAGAGCCAAATATCGTTCTAAGAACCTTTGTTCCTCATGTATCCTCAAGATGAAACGTGGTACTATCACGAGAGTTTTAGAGTTTGCATTTATATTCACGTTTACTTCACTACCGGTTGAGCAGTCTCTTTTCCACTCTGGCGCTATTATGTTGGTGAATCCACACCAAAGGATGGAGACATATCCTTGGCTATGTTGGACTTGAATTCTAGGCAACTGATGTGCGAAATGAGCTTGTTACCACTACTCCACTGGCGCACGCTGAATAACTCAGCAAACGTGCTTACGGTTTCGCAATGTAAGTAGCTCATCTGACGCCATGAACAATAACCCAGTAAATGTCATGGTTGTGCCGATCGATTTATTCGTCTGTCAGGACTTTCTTGTCAGGCAGCAAAATGTGTGAAATACGGCGGAATTGAAAGTCGGTATGGACTTGACAGAGTAGCAACATCAGACTGCAGTTAGTATCTTTAAACGAGGGTAATGCGTCTGCAAAATAGCAGCTTACTTCACGGTCTGTATCGTGTTCGACCTGATAATCAATGAATACATTTTGCCAAATTTTTCTGCTGTTATAAAAATGAATCAATTTGTACCCAAGGCGGCGTACTTGCGTTTCAGCTACCAAGATTCGGGTGGTGCAAGGAGAGTAGACAGCGGGATAACTGACAAAGTTAGAGCCGGTTCTGTGTAAGAAGTCAAGGCATAGTTTACGCAAGAAGTGCCAGATGAAAGGTGGCGTTTTCAAAACAAACCATTCGGTGGACTATGTCGGCTTTGGGACCTAATTTAGGCGATATGTGTAGTACCTGGCATCCGGGAAACACCAAAATAATGCAACCTGCTGTATGTGGGCAAAACGGATGTGACTAAAACGACCATCGCTGGATTCCCACAAAACAACATGGCCACAGTTGCAGGGCATGGCAACAGCCGAAGATGTGATTTACCTCAGTTCAAAAAAGAAGACGTCCATCTACCCGTTAAAGAGACTAAACATTGCAGGCAGTGGTTGTAGACGTCTGCTGGTCAGTACCTTCGCAACTATATCTAGGCTGCTAACGCGCCTCACTAGTGGTTTTCTGAACATCGGTAGAGTGTTGCACTCCTTTAGTTCTTGACAGGTCAAGAGTGGGTAAACGAGGAGCTTTTAAAGTTTTTGGATTTTGCAACCAGACAGTCTTTGTAAAAATGTGTGCCTTCGGTTGTTGAATAACGGTGTACCTATTAGCTGCCACGTAATAATCGGTCTTGGCTTCGTCTACGTAAAAGCTTGTTGCGACGATGGAACTTTTTTCAGTTATAAGTCTTATAATTTAAGCACACAAATAAGAACTAATTGTCCCTCAAGCACACTTTTGGATCTTCCCAAGGTCAGGAGACAAGAAAAGCCGAGCAGCACTCAAATGACCTATGGAGTTCTAATATAAAAACCCAGGCTTGACAAGTTAAGATAGGGTAGCCAACAACACCCCAACTTGACACTAAAAGTAGACGTTCCTTAAGGTTAAACAACTATTCCTAGAGCAGTGACGGTGTACGGAGCTTTTGGATTGTCGAATAATTTTGAAGTCGAGTGCTAAAATTTTACTTCAAGCTTCCTTCGGCCAGTGCAGGTTTTTCTGGAAATTTCAAGTGCGCATCTGAGGATCAGCGCTCCGGCATCCAACTCAAACTCATGTTGTCATCCTGAGTTTTCGACCGTCCACAATCCAGAAAAGTGTGCATCCGAATGGAGGTTACAGTTGAAAACAGTTGAAACGCAGTTGAAAACTGTGTAGGTGCATTTCCTGCAACAATAAAAAGCTGAGTGCTAGGAAGTGTAAAAATCTATAGAAAATTATTTTCCGCATATATATCCGAAAATCTCAGAATGTCTCGCGTACAATAGAGAGAGTTTGGCAGCTCACGCTCTCATTAGGTTCTGAAGTTAAGCCAACACCACAAAATTAATCTGCACACCTTCAAACTTTGCTAGGCCTTTCCCACTTCACACAGGCTCCTGCTTGGTATATCTACTTTGCTTTTTTTGTAGGAGGACCGCGAGAAAGCAAAAATTTCTGGGAAAAAATTGACCTGCATATCCAAGGGTTTCTATATATAGTAACTGTAATAGAAATCAGAGCTTTCAATTACTTTCCTTTAAGCTTGTGTGATGCAAATTACTGCTGGTAAGGCTGGTCCAGCTGGTCCAGCAAGCAGCGTGTAGTTAGGAAATATGTCTCAGGAATAATTGCTTCGATGCCTTCCGGGGCGGGGCTTGTTCTCTTCGGTTATCTTCTGCTCATCGAAAAAAGTGTCGCGATTCTCGTAAAACAAACTTGCACCATTATGATCACTTATTTTCTGTGGTTGAAAACTACCAAGTGACAGAGCTTGGATCCGAGCCGCAGCTGATGCACCCTATACCCCGAAGGCACCATTACACCGGCAGACTACCGTTGGTAGTTTATTAATATTTCAGTCGATCCGTTCAGTCTTTTGTCCGTAGGATGATCGCATGACATCTTTTATTTACTCTTATCACTCGAAAATTTACGAACTGTTCCTTTGCTTGGTCTTGCTTTGTGGCAGGGTCAGTTGTTGATAGTTCTTGCTTGCTCCATACTGCGAATTCCCAAGTGTGGAAGAACTATGTATATGCTCTGAAACCCCCCTGGTAAAACCTCGGCTGTACAGTCTAAAAGGTTGCGCACGTAATCTAGAAGTAAATCAGTAGTCTGATTCACGAAAGTCTAAAACTGGGTATCATTATCAAAACTTAGTCATTTACCAACCTGCAATTGGTCCCTTCATCAAGTTCAGCAGATGCTTCACCATCAGTCGAGATGCCATGATCCATGCACCTATTGTTATCCCCGTAAAATATCTAAGAGCTAAGTTTCGGACTCTGCAACATTATCCCCGTAAAACATCTAAGAGCTAAGTTTCGGACTCTGCAACAGCAACCTGATCAACTATCAGTAAACGCACACAAACAAAGGACATCCCAATATACGTCAAAATACCCTCCGCTGAATTTACAATTCCCCTGTTTCGGGTGGCTATAGATCAAATGGTGGTGTTTGGCAAATCCAGGTGCACAGAACGACAGTATTGCGCACCAGTGTTCAACTTGCTCGAAGTTTATCTTAAAAGTATCTTTACACTGCTGTAAAATCGGATAAGCATATTCATTGGTCTGCACAATTAGACCGTGTATAATAGGTAACTTCATCTACATCTCTTCTTGTTTTTACGTGCACTTTGACCGTGAACTTAGCCTTTAAGTTTTGTGGCACACCACCTGCTTACTGACCATCCCGTGTTATTTGTGATCACTATTTTGTTGTCTCAAAGCTAGCAAAAATGCATGTTTGCATCACGGTCTTATTTTTTGTTCTTCCTTGAACATTTTGCGCACTCTTTGCTTACGTCGTTAGAAACGACTGATGCAATCAGTATGCTCCATAAAACCAGGTCTCCTAACGACTGTAAATAATGGTGTCTGGCACGAATCTCGTACAAGCACATGCGGACTTTCTATCTGGTCACATCTTGGCACATCTTGTCACTTATTCCTAAACCAGTTCGCTTTACCTAATGCGTTCCATGCCTGGGAATGAAAAGAGTAGGAGAAATGGCAACATATCGCAAAATATGCCTTCTGTCAGTTCTATTGAGGTGGATAAAGGCGGTGCGGTGTTTTGGTTCCCAGATTTTTTACTCTTGTACGAAAATTGCCGAGTAGGACACTGAGACATCGATGGATGTCTTGAAAAGTGTTCAGAGCATACTATTTATGCGGTACGCTCACTGTCTAGTCTCACTCAGCCACTGTTGGATGGCAACCGTGGGTATCCAGTTGAAAGTAACGTTTGCGCCTCATTACATTACGCAATGCGAGTTGAAAAAATACAACCACGTTGCTTCAGCGTTGCTACCAAGGATTGCTAACGACTCTAGCTCGTTCCGCAGGGAGTGGTCACATGCATTCAAGTTTTTGTACGCGAAGAACAAACTCAAAACTCGTCAGCATGCCTAAATTTGAGCACTTTCAAGTAATGCACTTAGATGACTCGATTTTTTCGTAGTGTTTCTGGTGGAGTGAAGTTCTTAGCGTTAACCAACCCAAGTTAACCTACCTTGGGGTGCTTGACGCCTCGGAACTCAACTCAGCATCATCGTCAACGCCAAAGTCAGCGTATACCACTGCAGGTTTAACCGGCTTATGCTTTGCGTCAGATGGCCTTATTCAAAGCGGCCACTTTAAGACCCTAGTTTCGCAGTACCCACCTGCTCTGCATGCCATGCCTACCGGCCTCTTCGCTTTACTGAATGGTATTCCCATAAGCCTTCTCCCATAGAGTCACCATCGTCCTGCACTTATTTTCCGCCATTTTTCGCCTTATTCATTCCGTCTAGTTTGTCTTGTTACCGTCTCCCTCTACAGGCACTTTCTCAATGTCTACTTTCCAAGTTTCCCAAGTACCAGAAACAGCTAACCGGAAAACCCCGTCCTTCACTAACGACTTTTCTCCGCCAAAACAACGCGACCGTTATCGAGTCGGGTACTCGTTTGTTTATTCCAGACTTCACTGTGCCCAACCAGACAGTCTTGGGGCAAGTGAAGACAATCCCATAGACCTCAGAAATTGATGTCTGCGCATATGGGAAAGTCGCATCCTCTGTCATGTACTGTTTCTTCAGTTTGTGTATAGAGCGCGAGGTTGATCTGTCTGTCTAGTGTTAGTAACGAAAGCTGAATAACTTATCACGGGCTCTGTTGAGGTAAGGAGAAAGGTTTCTTTTGCACGAGGCTTCGGATACCGCCTTCTCTGATGTCACCCCGGTGACCAGGAGGAGGGTACAGATGTTAGCTCTGACGTCTGGTCCTATCAAAGGCTGTTCCACTTATACAGTCTGTCCGAGCGGGTTATTTAGTCTACGCCTCTGTGTGACTGATAGCGAAGACTTAATCTCCGTCTGTTCTTGATTTAATGTGTACGACGATGGCGACTCCAGCAATTCCATTTTGAGGCACGTTGTTTGTTGACTATTCCATGCTGCTCAAAGTCCATTTTCCCTCTATCGTAGTTGGCGGTTACAATATCTATATATACATATATATATATATAGTGTTCTTCCTAGAACATCTTTTACCCAGTGTTCATATCATATCGAGTCAACCATGTAGTCAGAACAAAACCAGTGTCTCAGCCGAGATAAATATTAGGGTGTTGACTGATATCCCGCTAGTAGGTTAGTGAAACGTTATGTTTGCCACCATCATCGTTAGGTGCACATCAATGTTTAGCACTGAGAATTTGCTACCGTACAACTGCAATTTATTGGAAAGGCTTATTGAGATGAAAAAGATAAAAGTGGATAGGGAAGGAATATAGTATTAGCCTACCACAGTCACCCCTAGATGCTTACAGCTTCAGGCACTCATCCTGACAATACAGATAGAAAGTGACGACATTAGCGTTACTGACGTTGACTGACAGCCGTATCTCGCAACTTGATTAACCATGCACAGAGGGGATCATGTGAGTTTAAAGATAAAGCCTGACTGTAATTCAGATTTTATTGTTGGTTGTATTGCGCAGTACTTTCTCGGAGAAAGTCGTAATATTAATATAATAAATCATCAATATTTTTGAGCCCCACAAGCTAACTTTCAAAAGAGAATAAACGTAATATACTCGTTGAAAATATTCAGCTTTCAATGAAGCTGCACTGACGCTGAAATTTTGAAGACCTTTTTGCCTCATATGTAGATCAAACAGACAAAATCAACAATCAACATATTAGAGATCAGTATTATAGACCACCTCGAAGCAGACTTCGGCTCGCTATGTGCTCATGGAAGCTCCATCTCTTTACTACTCAATTACAGGACAGTCTATTAACTTCCCCCATCGCTTGTCCATTAAAAATGTCACCAAGTGGTAAGCAGCACGTTATTCTGTCACCGCTCTTTACTGGCACAACTCACATTTTAGCCCAGGCTCACACCACTCATTCGGGATGATGTCTTAATCCCTAAACTAATCTGTCGGGGCAACCCATCATGGCCAGTCATTTCAACTTGTTTGGTGCACCAGATGTACTAGTGAAAACTCAGCCGAGGGCACACACTGACTCTACAGATGTTAGCTTATCGGTCAGCCTCGACTAAAATTTTTATTCCAAGCTGGTAGCACAGTAGGTCCTAGCTTACGGTTACAAGGGTCTACAGTAATCTCCATGACATGAGCCTTTTTATAAAGAGTTGGAAAGACTACTTTTGTACTATCTGTTGCTCTAAGTGAACTGGAACTGGGTAGCCCACTGGATACAGTTGTAGACTTGCCTTTGGTCGACTCGAGTTCGATATCAAGTAGGGGCGCCCAGTAACGGGTTGCCGATCCTCATCTTTGAAATGCTATGCAACTGTCGTTCCACCAATTGAAGACGTAAAAGTTCAAGTGATGGGGAACAACAACTGGTAGCCTAGATTTTATGGCACGGGTTTGCTATTGACATGTGAAGTTGAAGGTCAGGGAAGGAAATGATGCATTTTTCTTTTGTAAATTCTCGCGAAACAGCTACACTGTTGTTGAAAAGCTACTTCTTAACTTTAGCAATTAAAAAATAATGATATAAACGGATTCTTTCTAGTTATAAGCTATTTGGACTGTTAGAGTTGTGTAGATGGTAGACGAGCTGGTTTGCACAAAATATCGATTTTTCTAGACGAATTGGGCTTGCTAATGTACTTTGTACTTACACAACTTCTTTAGGTTTCTTCAGTGCTCGCTAGTGAATAAAAGCTAATTTGTCCCAGATGACTGGCTTCTGTGAACTCATTAAGAGCTATACAGAAGTATGTGGGTTCATACCTTTATGGTGAACTCGAAGCAACTTGAGTCTAGGTGGAGAAAAATCCTCGCTGTAAGCTTGACGAATCGCTTGTCCTGTGTTGGTTTGTCAGGTTAATTCTGGATGAATATCTCAAAGATGAATAAGTCCGGATGCTGTTCCATTTTAACTAGTGTTACACCAAAAACAGCATTCCTTTGCTGCAATCAATCCCTGTTACTTCTTTTTCTTCACACCAGTCGGGAAGCATGCATATGCACACTCAATAGTGTTATACGCATGTACGTTGGTTAAACACTCCTAAAGTGATTAGGATGTATAAGTACTGGGTCAAGTTAATAAACCTCTTCGCTGAAGGGCTGTTGTAGTTGCTTCAAGCCAGACAGCATACACTTTTAAATTACTGTCCTTAGTACACCAAAGTTTGTCCGCATTACACTTCAATCGATCAATCAAACCAGGTTATTGTGAGTTTTCTTGTCTTGGCACCTAGCTGCGCCTATCGATAGCGTGTGAGGTAAGTTGGTGTGTTGCCCGGTTGCAGTTCAAGATGCAACGAATAAAGGTAACTATGTCATGTGATCCATAGATGGAAAAGTTCGGAGTACCTGAAGGTAGGACTCTAAAAAAATGTTGGACCTCAACTGGTGGATCATGCAGTCTGGATCCAAGTGAGCTGAATCTAAGATTACCCTGTAACATTTATACAGAGGTTTAGAGTATGCCCGAAATTTTGTTAATTGGCAATAACATTGTCTTCCGCATAATTCCAGAAAGAAATGAAACTGCATGGCTGTCATTTTCGTGTACTATTGTAGTAAGATATGCTGATAACTGAAACGCCTACAGGCATGTTACGGGAGGGAAGAGAAGTTTCCTCACAATACTGAGAAGAAAACACAGGATGAGTGGGGTATTGCATTAGGTGGGTACAAGTCAACCAGGAAAGAATATTTAAGCAACCAGCTTGGTCCCGGTTAAGTGGAACCTGTAGGCGGGAGCTCAGCACAAAAGCACATAAATCTGGTGCAAATGGATTCTACAAAAAATGATTAGAAAGCTGTTTTAACGGACTAAAGTGCAGCGCTAAACGCGTCCACAAGCAATGAGCTTGGACTCATGAATGAAATCGTATTCTGGGTGAAGGGAACGAACAGTTTTATGTTTCTAGCCTCCCCATGTCCAAGTTACTTGGGTCCAGATCGTGTTTATACTAAAACTAAGATGAAATGACAATAGGCCAATGCACTCATGATGACGTCATGTGGTGTTGCTAATATGAGTTTCACCCCAGATAGGGAAGAAATTGTGGTTTATTCTAGAGTATAACGTTGCAACCGGGACGAGGGCAAATGCACTTGATAGCACCATTGCAACGAATGAGCCGGTATTGATTAGTCTTAATGGGTGGAGACCAAAAATCACAAAGGAAAGACCTCTGATAGAGTGGGAAGACGTCCTATCGACAAAAGGTGAGGTTATCATGGCAAAATCGATAACAGCAAAACTTACATGAAATCCCCACTACGTAGTTGCACGCCAAATGCACTTTTGAGTACTCCGTCAAGGTCCCATTAACCGAGGAGCACAGATGAAATTAACAAGCAGGTGATTGGTAAGACTCATCCGGGTTGACGCCGGCAGCAGGGTCACTAGACGAACAGTATGAAACACATTCCATAGAATTTTAAATGTTGACTGCGCCAGCATTCGAATGACTCACAACTGACGAACAGGTGGCAAGGCTAGCACCATCGCACGAAAAATAAGTAGTAGTTTATAACACCAAACGATAACGAAAGATTAGTTGACATTTGATAGAATTTTTGCTCTCCACCACATCGCTAAATTGATTTTTCATGTCGCTTGAATGTTCCCGTAGTTTCAACAAGAACATAGAGTGACGAAAAATAATGCTTTTCAGATCCCGTCCTCATTCAAGGACATATCTACTGGTTAAAAATGGATAAATAATGAAAGGAACAGCTAAGACTGGTTACTAAATTAAAGACACGGAAACCCGGATAAGTGATTCTCAGTTGAATCTAGGTGAATGCTGTAGGGTGATCTAGAGGACCGATCGGTGACTGGGTCGATCGAATCCTGTCACATGATGAAGGCAGACTCAGAGCTTGTATGAATCGTTTTTGACAGCATACTATCGGATTTGGCAACTGTATTGCGACTGATTTGGCAGTAGACGTTGGACAGATACGGACGATTTATTAGCCACTCGATAGATAGTATTAAACGACTCGTTTTGATTTTTCTCGAGCTAGGTGTCAGCAATATGTGGCACAAATGAGCTTTTGGTCAAACCATGAAATTTAGTGGTTTCGGTAACAGAGATGTTCATGTATTCTATAAGAAATTTGCCATGTGGTGCGCTCAACATATTCCGCTGAACAACAGCATGAGAAGGTAGCAAAACCACATTCTAGAAGGGGACAAGCATCTTGCCCTTGAGGTTCAACTTCAGCGAAAGGTGGGTTGTAAACCAAGAACGTAGAGTTGCAGCTTAAGGCGTGCGCTTTAGGAATTAAAAAGGGCGGTGACTGACAATGTCTGACGATAAATCGATTTTATGGAGTAGATTCATGTAGAATAGCTGCTTTGCAACGGTTTTCACAGGCGACCGGGTATTAAGTTCAGACATGTTCCCATCCATAAAATTCTCTCACTAACCATTATCCCTGAGCAATTCAGTAATATGTTTCAAAGTCCAGTTTATCCTCGCTCGGCTCGTTTAAGCGTAAATCATGTTGTGTTTCTGCCTCAGTGGTGCAGAAATTTGGCAGTTTGTATACTGTCCCGTTCAGTGGGCTTTTTGTGGATAGATTTCTGAAGTGAACCCGTGGATGGTCTCAACTGAACGTCCACGAAGTGGAATGCGTTGTCACCTTTGGTTTAAGAAGTTAACTTGACGGGGGAGCGCGATAGGTTAGGGAGGCGTCTACTTCAGATCTACTAGATTTAGGGATAAAATATGACCTACGTACGGTTGCTAAAAGCAGGTACAACTAATCTCCATATTTGATCGACCAAGATCAAGCTTAACCACAAGAATACCTCTCAACTTGGACCAACGTGGGAGCCCACATTGACCTCATTAATTTGATGGTAAGATGTTGACCTAAATCGTAATTATAAATTGAAAATACAGCCTAAATACAGACAGTGGGAAAAGGGAGTACCAAAGCTTGCCAGTCAGTATGATGACGAACGAAATCTAGTCTCAGTGAGTTTATGTCAAGAAAGCACATAAATTTGGAACTACATTTAGCGTGTGTGATCAGTTCCAGAAACCCAGATTGTATCAGCATAAATTTTGTTGTGCGGGTTCTAAAATCTCAACCAACCATAAGGCGATTGCGTGATATGAGGAGTTATGCATATCCAACAGGATATCTCAGTGGGGTGTCCTTAGGTAGAACATAACGCCATGTGATTGGGGTAACGGTAGGCTTGAGACGTCGGAGCAAGACCTCAGAAATAAGAACTTTATTCTTTAAGCATTCTAGACGGTTTGTCAGTTGTTCGTCAGTTGGCCGATTTACGTCTTTTGCGTTTTCTGTTTACTAAATATTGAGGTATCACTCAAAGGCTGCATTATTTTTCTAAAGTGGACATCCTTGTCCATTAGTACTGTTCCTCCTACTTTGTCAGATTTCATCCGGTGGAAAAAACCACTCCTTATTTGTAGGGCTTGTAATGCGTCTAGATGTTTCCTAGTGAATGGGCTTTTGTGACCATCTCAGCGTGGCTGTACTTGTTGCAGCAGTTAACCAGGTTGGATGTGAGGCGGTTCCAAATTGCACTTCGACGCGGACAGCCAAATTTTGACAGCAGTATTTCATTGAGAACAAAAGTGGAACATTACCCTACATACCCAATGGGCTTCCGGTGAATTTTGCTGGCGGCTTTTGCTCAATCAGTGTTTCGTTCAGCTTGAATGTTTTTTCATCTAGGCATAAGCTCCTGACGTTCATCGTATGATTGTTTATTTGCCGGAATATGATTGAAGATAGAAGATCACAAACATTCTAATAAAGCTGTACAAGCTGGATGGAAAACTGCTCTAAATTATGCAGTTGAATCGCTCTACAACATCCTTGTTTATGGTGGGTGCTCCCCTCTTTTGACCGTGCTTTACCTGTCCAGTATCAAGGGACCATATTACGGATCCGTCATAGTTTGGAAAGTCATGTGCTAGTTTTAACTTTGTGATGACGGTTTGGTCACTTCTGACCACTAACTATACTAAAACGCTATTATCCTCGAAGCTATGAACGGGAACACACCATTACCTGAAATTTGAAATGTTTATAAAGTACGTAGTCTCCTACAGGACCACGTCTTCTAAAGAGAGGATGACTTAATCGTCCTCTTCGTTGGTAAACAGATTCACCATCTGATCCAATGGCTAGGAGAGACAAGGTAAACAAAACACTCGGGCTCACGAATTTGCAATTGTTTTTCAAAAAAATATGGAAGAAGTTATCAGGTCATGGGCGAGAGTGAAGATACCACAGGACCGCTTGGTCGTTTTCGTTTTAGGAGAACAAGTCGGGCTCTCCAGAGGTAAATTTGGGGATAAGAATATCCAAAATATCATTTTACTGTAAATACCGGTTGCGAATACTGTGAAACACTTAGAAAGTGGAGTTTATAGTATACAGAATGGGCTTTTGCTTAATGCTCAATTAATTGCATAGGGCACACAGCAAGAGGTTCACACAGAACTGCAATCTACGTATTTTACGGTGCGTCTGTATCATTGTCGGAACCATACACTAACCACCGCACTCTAGAAACCCAGCTACATCTTGAATGCTCGAACATATGATAGGAAATTGCATTTCTAGATAGCATGTCTTTCTTCTGTTGACTGTATCTGTTTCCGACGTTTCTCCTGTGACACAGCCAAAGTAAACAAAAAGCCTCATCAAATCTATGGAGTTAATTGTTCAAGCCTTCACAATGATATCAAAATAGTAGGCCGTCTTTAAAGTATCATAAATGACTTCCAATTCTCTATCGAACAATGTATGCTGCTTGTTTGTATTGGCTATTTTTAAACTGTCTTACGATCAGCGCCTACCGCAGTTGGTTGCATAATGGTGGACAGTCCTTACTATATCCGAAATCTAAGGGGTAGAATACCATCGTAAATGCCTAACAAATTCAGTTAACGACTTTCTTTAAAAGGTCTATCTTCCGTTAGCCATTCACTACACCAGAAAGAAGCTGATAACCGAGGTTTTGATGAACTTAAAGTGCTTACACACTTGAGAGTATTCAGGAAACATGGATTCTGTGGTCTGAATATACATCAGAAAAATGAGGACTACGACATTTGTCTCGCACTGTCCATTCTTCTTATCGCGAACAATTCACTGCACCTTTGAACATAAATTGACTGTCATTACCATTTGTGGAAAGCTCATTGTCAAACCACTCGTTGACGTGGTCGGATATTGGATGGCTAAGCTGATTTTTCTTGTCAAAACATCAGGTTAGCATCAGGTTAGCATTGATTGTTGTGCATTGTTTGTGCGTGTAACAACCAGCTGAGATTGACAGTTTTGACCAGGGTTCCGTGGGGTTCCAAATTAATTAGGTGAGGTATACCAGCACAGCAGGTAAAACCTAATGAAAAGTCGATCACAAACCGGATAACGCGGTGTAGTGCCTATCAAAAGTGATCAATTGAGTGTCTTCGTTTGCTACCTGTGCATGTTACCTTCAACCTTCATAGCACGTCGAAGTGCACGTCAATCGCTCATGCAGCGAAAACGAAGCAGCACTAACATTCGTTTATCTAGTTGAAAATCAAAGAGGTGCTAGTATAAGAACTAGCGTACCTTCTACTTCATCCCAAAAACAACATGCGTGTCGGTTGCATGGACAGAGTGGTATCCCATTTTATAGGAGGAAAAGAAAATTTTGAAACCATTGGAACATTCAAAACTTACTTCATGAAGATTTTCCCCTAACCAACTGGGTTCTTTAGAACTGGCTCTAATCAGCACGATGCACATTGGTCACCAGTACTTGTTGTTACTACATGCGTTATTGTTTGATCTGGTCCGTAGAAATGAGGAAACAATCGCTTTGATAACTCTATCAGGTAGAATGTAAAAGCTATTTTCACTTAGAGGATCAAGTCTTCGCACTGATTAAGAATGATCAGGCGTCACGAACGTACGCACAGAACTATCTGTGGTCGATTTGTGCTGAAGATATTTGTGGTGAACGAATTTGTATCGGTTTTTGGTTTTCTAAATGTAGATCATACGTTTCCTACATTTCACTCAGTATAGCGATGCTGCTGGTTTTTCACTTATGGGGAGAACGGCCTTTCTGTTTTATCCCTCGTTAAATCATCGCCTTCAAGATATTTGTGTATGTCAAATGAAGGTGGCTTGATTCGCAAATGAGAATAGTTAGCATAGTGAGTTATTCTAGTATCGGCTGTGTCGTAGCAACTGCGATTTGTTTTTGTATACCGCACATGTGACGCATAGGGGCATGATGACGTTCCTCTATGGTTAAGCCACACTCTCTTGTAAAAGATCGCCCGAACGAAGGCCTCATCGTTGTTACCTTATTGTAAACGTAACCGTTATTGGTCTTTTATGCGACACTTGTTTTTTCAAAAACTTATCAGACGACAGAAGTCCGTCAGATTTACGGAACATCTCAAAGAACAATTTCGCTGGTTTGAGGTGTCCAGTGTAACGATCAACATACAGCCAACTTCATAGTAAGAAGTGAACTACCTGAGACCAACAAAGGATGAGGTCAAAAACCAGAATCAAACATTTGAAGTGAAATGAAACACCCAGTCCTGATTGCCTTCAGTGGGGTTACCAGACCACAATGAATTTAAGGTGAGTCCAGTGCTGACGACACTATGGGCCAGCGGAGACAGATTACGTAAATTGTCCTTCAACCAGTCAAACAAGCCCTCCGTTGAAGCTGAATTCGGGTTTCGATTACCAATTACTTTAGCTCTGTTACAGCGAATACTGTAAATAATGATAAACCGACCTTGAGTACTGCCGAACCAATCCGACAGTGGATCAGTCTGGAGAGAATCTAGCTGAGCATCGACTGAAGCAAAGAGCAGTGCATGGTGATGTTCTTTCATAAATAAACTGGGAGTTTTCTGGAGGGAAGCATCCTTTTTTCATCAGTTTCCTGCCTTTTTCAAGGATGGGAAAAACGGATTCCTTCAGAGGCTCACGACACTCCGGCAGAGCATTCATAAGATGACTGAAGCTCCAGCAGAACGACAGACAGATAATGTTTTAAAAAATGACCAGATCTGAATATGAGAATCAGTGAACCAACAGTTTAGTCACCATCACTATTAAGTTACTCATGAACATCGTCCTATGCAGGCTGGCTTGCAATCGCAGCGGATGGAGTCGTGAAAATTAAGCAGGGTTTCGTCTGGGTTGTGGTTGTAATCTTCATCTTTTGGCAGCTTCTGAACACCATCATGCATATTGAAGGCCAGCGATTCTTTTGTTCCCAGATCTGAAAGTGTGGTTTGGCTCAGTCTATCGCGCTGCTTCGTGGTGATGTCTCACATTTATTGGTATACTCAAAGTTTTGCCCAAACTTTCCCATTCATTGCATTCCAACGGCCGTAGCAGCGTGAGAGTTTACGAAGAGCATTCCCCTGAGTTAATCGCGGAAACTGTTATTCGTCAAAGCTGCCTCTGGCGACCTTTGCTGTGGAGATTTGTAACTGACTTAGTTCGTGGTGTCTTTCACGTCCGATGTGAGGCTTTACCATGGGGAAGACAGTGAAGACTTGGAATGTGCGGAAGACTTTGCGCTGCTTGGTTCGGATTTCATCCAGATACAAGGTACACCGAAGATGCTAGGTACCATTAAAAGATAAGGAGAGTTTACCACAAGAGCCGGCCATTGCCTCAGACCAGCTGGCCACGTTGGACAGAATACGCTGCTTTGAATGGCAGCGTTGCTGATGAAGTCAATGTAAAACCGTTTAAGCGATTCTGCTCTCAACTCTGGCACTTTTGGGTTAATTTGACAACCGTCTGTTAGTGAAACCATGGTCTATCAAGTGGCAGTGCGTCTAATGTTGTTCTACGGTTGCGAATCTTGGCCACTGTTCAGTAATACAAAGAAAAATAGTTTGTCTTTGGCATACGATTCCTTTGAAAAACTACACATGCATCGTGGGAACATCGGATTAGCAATGTTGAAGCACGACCAATGGTCTTGACAACAAATGAACTGCTTGTCAAATTACTGAGTCGATTCAGCTGCAGCAACTACGCTGACTAGTTCCTACGTTTTGTATGCCAGGTGATCGACTGCTTCATCGTGTTTTGTTTTCTGAGGCAGTTACAACTGAAATATACCACAAGGTAGACACGGTAAGACCTGAAGACGGAGCATGAAGAACATTGCATCTTGACTGGACAGGTGTATGCCATCTGCTAGTTTGATGTATTAGAAATCCACCTCATCAATGGCTGATGATACTGACAGACATGGTAATGTCAAGCAAACAACGGCGCTGAAGTATCTATTCTCTTGGTCTTGATACACTGTTTTATTTTTGTTTCCCTGTAAATTCCCTATTCTACAATACTCGCTTGCATATGCTGTGGCAGCCAGACCCACCATGCATACGTACGTGTGTGGTGGTTGTCAGATTGAGATGAAGAATTCATGGAAGAATTTAAATCAGCACTGCTTTCCGATGAATCACCTTCACTAAGACATCACCTGATTTAAAAAAGGTAGGAGGAAGAACATATCCACTCATTCGCATAATTCGGGCCAAAAGTACCTATTACTCGGCCAATCCTCGTCGTACGAAAGGCTCTAATGGTGCTCTAATGTTTAAACGAATGACCACAGAGACCTCTACTGTTTTGCTATAAAGTTTATTATCAGCACTCTTAGCTAATGAAACAGCAGAAGGTTTTCGAAATGGACGCAACAGTGAAGTAGGACATCTTAGTCGAAGACAGTCCATGGAACCCCTCCCGGTCCGTGGGCCAAACAATGAACAGTCAGGTGAAATGAGCTGCATAGATAGCGTTAGTTTTCGGTAAGTTACAAAGACAGCACCTAATAAAACAATAAAAAGTCGTAGAAAGTCAGCAAAATCTCCCAATCTGGACAAAAATAAACGCTACTGGTGCAGTCCACAGAATTCATTGCATCAATAATGAGAAAATTAATTTATGGAAGGAAGTGTACACATGGTCTACCAGCTAGTTTCTCCAGGACTTTAGCAAGTCGGAGAAGCACACTGCAAACACGGAAAAAGAAAGGACACTCCTAGCATTCATATAACATCCACCAGCCTTGTCCTGTCTCAGTAACCCTCATGATGAAGGGCGGCCTCTAGCCTTCGCGATTTGAGCGACATCCTACCTTGGAGAACGTCTGTCTAAGGACTTCGTACGGATACTACGTATCTCACGGATTTGCGTTGATGGGGAACATAGCTATTCAGACGTAACTGACAAAAATCAAAACTTTTATCTCAGATTTACGTATCCTTTCTCAATGCTCAAAAGGGAGTAACAACCTACACTTAAAGCCTTGCGGGCATCCGATAGATCGATGAAGCAAGGTCTTGTTTTCGTAGGAGTTATTGACGTGGTAAAGACGAAAGTGCTGCCTCACGCAATGAATATTTGAAGATAGGGGGACAGTACCTCCTTTCTCGCACGCGCTTATAGCCCAACACTCTTTTTATACAAATCTAACTGTATAGCTTGTTGAAAAGCTTTTGTTTCTTGAGCACAGTAGGTGGGAGAATTACTCTTAAAACGCGTGTGATGGCAAGAAAACCTATTCCATCTATATGCTAGTTTGTATGTATCATGCTCATGTTGCCTGCGTGTATTATCATTCTTGATGTATGTATCATCTGGTTTTGGGACAAGTTGCCTTGTCTAACAACGAACATGGAACATGTAACAGCGCACATGTAGGTAGCGTGCGAAAACGTCAAAGTAACAGAGATTTTGCTACAATAAAAATGGTTACGACTGCGTTTATTGGTCGAATGTTGCCACTTTGTCGTAGGAAAAATTGGAAAAAAATCCACAGTAGGTTTTCGCTTGCAGCAATGTAAAGTGCAAACATTTGGACGCAATACACTACTCATAAGTTTGATGAAAATTCTTCGACAGCCCATGACCGATTTCACCTTTCTTGGGGCTCACCAGGTAGGCGCAGTCCCAGAGTTTCCGTCAACCCAATGTTCTACTCGACAAAGTTGCTCAAAGAGCCAGAGAACATATGCGACCGCTTGATGTGGATCCTATCAATGAAGGATGAGCGGTGCTATATCCTGTTTAAGTGCGAGTTAGTCACACTGCTGGTCAGCCGCTCGTGGCCGAACAGTTAAATGTTCAAACTACCAGCCAGAAGATCGCGGGTTCGAGACTTTCCGGGGTTTCTCGGGATGCGCATCGCTGATGATTCCCAGTAAGGATGAAACAGCTGTAGAGTGCTTCTCGGCTTTTCAGCATAGATTGGCTTCACAAAAATTTCAAAATCTCACACTACCAACAAGACTAAGTAATTATCATATGCACATTGCACCACTGACTTGCACATAACAGGATATTTTGTCTTCCATTGTTTTGATGTTGAAGCACCTGAACTGGGCATATAGACATCAGTCAAGCGGCAGTCTGATGGAAATGTTAAGGATATAGAAAGTGATAAAATGCGAAAAAACTGCGCAGTTTGAAAGTGCGCTTTAAACACCTTTGCCGACTAGAAACACAAAGTGGTGACGTAACTGGTTTACGTACCTTGTGTTACCATGGGGACTGTCATTAGTTAAAATATACCTACATAACTCTGTACAAACTCATTAGGCGTTGCTTTCTCAGACTATCGATTGAACCACCTGGGACCACTTCACTCAGATTGGTAAGCATAATTTGCAGCTGTCGCCAACCCACTATCGTACCAGTGAAAGAAGAACTGAGCTAAATCCTGTTGCATGATTCGGGCTGCTTTCTCACTTGCTTTTAACTCTGCACATATGTAGTTATTGTTATAATAGATAAAAGTCCGAACTGTTTTAGGGAACAATTAATTGCAGAATACCAGGTGTTGTTCAGTAGATTGAACAAAATTAAAAGCACCAAAAAAGGAATCAAAAGCGTTTGGGACTAAAATACATATTGTTGTTGAGTTTTAAAAAATAGTGTTACAACTATGGTGTGCATCTTCGAAACCGGACACCATTATGGAAGATAGCGTGCGTCTTACGGAACAAGCGGAGCAAAAAAACAACCGGCACGCTTCTTAGGGAATCTACATTGATTTCATGCCACTCCTGGAATTTAACTTACACAGTAACAAATTGATGATGAAATGTAAACCAGCCTTAACGAACACATAAAATGGAATCACTGGAAGTGTTTTCATCGAGAGTGATGCATTTCTTGCGCCAAAATCCGTTTGTTTCGCGAAAGAACAACAAAGAGCGTGTAAGCCTGATTTGGCGCAATTTAACATCTTTTGTTTTACCTTCCTTGGGTTCGGGGCTGAATTAAAAATAGGATTTTACAGCAATTAAGCAATAGCCGATAGATTAAGAGTATTTTGCCCTTGTCTTGGTCTGCCTCTTTTCCCCTCTTGGGTTTGTTAGCTGGTAATTGTCGGAAAACGGACTGACAAAAGCCTAAAATGAAGTTGAGAAATGTCACCAAATGCACATTAACTTAGCCAAAATATACAGCAACGGTGGACTGACGTTCTCGTCATCAATGTGCTTTGCTTCGCCTCCTCAATGGTCAACATCTGCATTACGCATTGACTTCATTGCAGTTGGAACCTTCAAGGCAACTACTGAATAGAATAGTTGAATTTGGTACAAAACATGTTTGTGAACAAACGATAAGATTTTATTCGTAACAATAAACGTGATAAATGGAGTACGCAAAACTGTGTACTGCACTAGATCCGCGTGATAATGGGAAATCGAAATTTCTTCCTCTGCGAAAATTCCTGTAGAAATTTATATCATTTAGATGAAATTACACTTAGCAGAGACGCAGAATATCACTGTGTCATATAGACATTTGTTGCGGTTTTTTCCAGGTAAGCTGGTCATACATACGGAAAGGTGTCACTAGTATCCATAACTGAAAAATCGTAACGGCTGAGAAAATTAGAGTTGGCTCTCAACGAAAGACATGTAGCCACATTTTACTCATATTATTACGTGAGAATTAACTCGAGTATATAGACATACATTCTTCGCCAGGATGCTGGTGTTGAACTATTTGAAATTTCCTCTTGTAGGGGTTGAACAATCGGAAAAGTTATTTGCCTTCTTTCTACATTCAGGTTGTGTAAAACCTACGCCTAAGCTGAATGTATCAAATCTGAGTTCGTTTCACGTGTGTTGCTTCACTATCCAACGACCATTCACAGAATTACCACCAACCTAACATGACCGTTCGAAAGTGTTGGTTTATTCATCCATCCAAATTGGGACAACCCCTGTAAAATTTCCGAAAGGAGTTAGGCAATTCAAACTCGCAGCTGAGGAAACAAGTGAAACTTCTAGGTAAGCTGCGCGGTTTTCTAGTGTAAGGATAATATTTATGATTGGTATAATGATGTCGGATTTTTTTAAAGGTCATTTTGAGTAATGTCTCCTAGATATCTTGATCCAACGTGTAGTTGTAAAACCAGCACACATACCTTCTGTACCACATTGTTTATCACTTTCTTTCATCTTTATACAAAGTGATTCTCGTCAGATGGAGAAATCCGAAGATGGGACAATCTCCTAGCTAGGTCATAACTGGATATTCAGCAGAGAGTACCCGCAAAGTGATCAGATAGCCTCGATCTTCGGAATTCTGTAGACCCAACACTCACACACTCTTCGCCTGTTTTCAAGAAGAAATCACCTTCAACTAGGCCTAAGGAGGAGAGGAGAATACCTCGGCCTGTTATAGCAACCAGTTGAATGTTAAATAAATATAAAGGCCCACTGGTTCTAACACTGATACATCAGGTGATCTCATACAGACAACTTCAGATCTGCCCTTACTAAGATTCATTGCCATCTGTCTGGACAACTATCCGATTTATCAGTTGTGTTGAGTTGGAGAACACTGATCCACTGCATCGGCGAGTGCATTTCTCATAGATGGATTTTATTGCCTCTAATTTTCCAAATGGGAAAATAGCCTAACTGTCCTATCATTTTGAAATCAGATCCGGTTTTATTTGGCCTACTCACTTACGCCGAGTTAACAATCAGGAATACGAAATGGAAGACCTCTAATTGAAAGAACCCGTCAAGGAGCAGCGTAACTTTGAAAATAACCTCGGACCTTTGGTACAATTACAGACGTCGACCCTGGCAGTATTCTATATCTGGATGAAGTTTTTATAAGCGATGTGGCCTACAAGCAATTTATTGAAAGCTGATGTTTAATATTTCTTGCTATGTGGTTCTTTCGGTTGGCAAGCATGTACCTGAGATCCGATCACTTGACATTTCTAGTGAAATCAGAGCACAATGTTTGCAAGCAGTGATTTCAATAGGATCTCATCACACACGTTCATTTATAAACGGCTCACGGGTTTGAAAAGTGGAAGTGGAAAGCAACTGGCCTTCAGATGGATCTTTGCACTCATCTCAAGAAGTGATACCGGTTGACGAAGTTTAATTTGGTACCGTGTGTGCCACGTTTGACGAGAGAGCGTTGCTTGGCGCAACCTGACTGCAGTCACCTCTGTTGTTTCGAAACGATGACCTTCGAAAGATCAGGTGGCACTCCGTTATCAGAACGTTGGATTAATTTAGGTGGCCGTGTCAAACAGGTGCTTTGCAAATGCACTGGTCAAGTGGGTTGTTCCAGATTTGTGTTGTCTAGGCTAGTTCTAGTAAAGCCAAGCCTTATTTGCGCCGCAATGATTGCTAGTGACTGCTAGGCGAAATGTGGCATTTTAAGGAGTGCTGTGGTCTATAAATGGCAACTATATCTGGGCAGGCTTCTTTGGAAGTGAACTGTGCCTTCTGAATTCTGTTCTGCTGGGAGTCCTAGATTTCTAGTTAGGCTGTCCTCTGAGGATCGTGAGTCTTCTGAGCGGTGGAATACGCACTGTAGTCTCGTGTCATTGACAAGTGGTAGTATTGTTGACAACCAGAACAAAGAGGACAGGCCAAAAACGAAGGTTTTCAGCAAGGAAAATCACTGCTAAGAAGAACGCCATTAAGAAAAAAATCAGCCAGATGGCTTATTTTAATGCACATGCTTTCCCGGAATTCAAACAAAGCTCACCGAATTCAGAAAAAATTACTATCAACACAGACATCCGAAGTGTCGGAAGTCCGGTCTGTTCACCTATATGAATCACACGACTGATCTTCGAAAGTCCGATGCGGAAGAAAGACCTTTGGGGGCTGCCAGTAGTCATAAATATGCATGAACTATCTAACACTCACATTGATCTTGTCTTGTCTTTTTTTAAGGAACACCCCTGTTAGTCTAAGGGGACAATATACTCGACGACGACTATGTTTGAAACGTTTCTGTTTTCAAAATCATGCATGAACAAAGTCATTGGGCGGTTGTTTTGGTGTAACACCTAGAAAGCATGCAAATTTTGCGTCCCCTGCCCAGAACATACCACCAACACAAGATTTCTGTGTTATGGTTGCGAGTGAACGTCGCCACTAAAATGAAATCGAAACAACAAGGCACACAAATTTGAAAGTAAAGCTGGTGCTGATGGGATGCTCAAATGAACCGTAGCTAGATCTCCTATGTAGTCTACCAACTGCGTACACTTCTGCATTTAAATAGAACTAAGAGTGAGACTCAAAGACTGCGCCACCTGATGGTCTTAATGAAGGTGGGCTGTAGAACGGCTTCAACAGATTTATGAGTGGTGTGTTCTATCAAAAAGTTGACTTGAGTTTACGTCTGGATCTGCAACTGGTTTCACCTATATCTATTCTCAACACTGCCTCCTAAAACAACTAATAGCTATCCTAATTTGGTAGGTAGATAAAGGATACTTTGAAAAGAAGGTGAATTGGAAACTAACTAACGGATTATACAAGCAGCCTCCGACAACTTGGGGTACTCAGCAGAATCTTATTGTTAGAGCTTCAGCGTCAATCTCCTGTTGAATTTTAATCGCGATAATAAATTATCCATAGACGTACCACCACAGAAGTCTGGCACTTTAAATGAGTGGGATTCGGTTTTCTCCATCATGTTAAATTTGAAAACGTTTCCAATGTATCCAGGTTTGTTCGGTTTTGTTGTTCGGATATTTTCGAACTTTACTGACCTTGCTTGAATTATTTCACTCCTAGGTTGATTTACCTTATTCGAATAAAGTACGAACATTCGCAAATGTTGAACTACTTTGACCGTTGTTGCAATGTTACAATCCGGCTTGGGTCAGTGCATTTTGTCCCCACTGAGATTACCATTTTCAGACAGTATGTTCAGTACTTGTTACTCAATCTACGCAGCACGTTTGTGAATGAACAGAAGTCATCACCGCGGACTAAGTCCACAGCTGCAGCTGAAACTGAAAAAGCCACCCAAATCACGGAAATTAAAGAATAATGTGATTCTGTCGGGTGTTTTTTTGGTGGAGTGGTTTAAGAGGAGCTCATTTGTAGTGTTGCCTCACTTTTCAGGTAAAATTAATGGACTGGGTCACATAAGTGTGTGCTCCTCATTAGATTTGTCATTGCGGAACTGATCGCGGACCTTGTAACTGCTTTCGACTTAACCTTCCAAGCTTGGTACAATAAACCCAGACAAATCTGTTCATGTTCGAGAGCGTCAGGTGAAACGAGATCTTTTCAATATGTTCTATTTGGATAGTTCACTTTTTAGTTCGGAGATGACATATACGGGGTGTTCATTTTAAGGAGGAATCGGTGGTGAATACGCTACAGACCACGGAAATCGTTATTTTATGAGACTTTCCTCTGCAATAAGAGGAACAAAAAGAGAACACCGTCAAAAAACCCCTAGCTGCAATGAACTTTGTGGTATGATGAACCAATTTTAGTTATGGAAGCGGTGGATTCTCTTCAGAACAACTTGTTAACAACGCATTTCTGTTCAATGGAAGATTTAAATCACCTGGAGAGTGGTTACTGTTAGAAAAAAACAGAAGTTTACTTCTCTGGAAACACTTGGTGTCTCCAGTTTGAGACAAAGCATATTTTGCAGCGCATATCAATCAATCTAAGATAGAGACTAGGCCGATCTGATGAGTTCCAAGAATGTGAAACCGGCAGTGCGCTGTCCATGGTCTTTACCGACATTATGACTAACGTCGCTTGCAGGGTAGTGAACTTTTTTGTGCATACGGGCTAGTGTGTTATTTTGGTTACACTATAAGCTGTGGTTGAGGGGACCTAATATTTAACGTTATTTCCTAAATAGAAATAATAGAGCGGAACAATTGGTTTATCGGTGGAACGAACCACTGGAGTTGTTCCAGTGGTAGCTCGTCAAAGTCAAGAAAACCTTCTCCGAAAACCCAACACAGTGAAAGAATTAGGGGTTCTTCCTCCTCAGGTGATCTGAATAAGATCGAGACCAATATCTGTACACAGACTTTTTTCATGTTGACAACCGCGAGTTCCCTCCGACGCCGTTTGCACTGTGCGTCCACTGTATTTGCCAAACCTTTAGAAAGACTGTTATACTGAAGTTAGATATTTTAGGCAGATTTACCGATACCTTGTTGACTATCTAGAAAACAAGTACGGTATTGGTTGCTCAAACCTTTGTTTTAGAGTTTCTACCTTGCGTGGAGTCGGTTCTAACTCTAGAACACAATCCGAATTAAAATCGTTGTCGATGCTAATGACAGTATATCTTACCAACACTGTTTCTATGGTAAATCGCATGCGGATAATGTTGCTTGCACAAATAATCCTTCGTTGTGAAGCCATTATGCTTGTCCGCTTCCATCAGGGTTTACATATGATTGTGTGATAGATACACCCACTGATACACTAGCCTCATTTGACTTTACCGTTTAGCAGATCAGATAGCAAACACAGAAATCATATGTATATATATATATATATATATTGCAACCTGTTGCATGCGGATTAGCAACCAACCACAACGCAACCATTTGTATACATTCTTTTGCAACGTGGTTTTTGTCCTCATTTTTAAATTAGTCCCGTGGACTTTCCCCGGCATACTGCTGACGATGCTCGCATCAGAAAGATAGATTCATTTAAGCTCCTCCAGAACTAGCACCTTCATAGGAGTTCACCTATGAAGGTGATAACTCTTCGGTGATCTCTCAACGACTTTACTGAAAAGCTGAACAGTGGAGACACCATCTCTCAGTACTTTATTGTTGTTATTGTGTATTGTTAAGATCTCTTTCAAAACTGATAAAAATGTCATTTTTCGGCATTTTCAACATGCGATTAGGCTTGTGGATTTTGATACGGAAATGCATCTTAAGTTCAGTAGATTTTTCTTAGGCAGTGCCAAAGAAATCCTCAGTGATTGACTTGATGCATCCGTATTTACTCACCTGACCTATATGGAGGAAATCACATTGAGCTTCTCGGTGTTCAATCACTTCGGCTCACATTTGGAGTTATCATTGTCAGTGGGATAGAAACATTTCCACGTCTTTGTTTTTGGTGCAATTTCTCGGCAGATGTCCAGAAGCTCACGGGCCCACTCTTACGTTATCTGATCATTTAGCGTTTGTAAACATACTGTGATTAGTTTGTGGGCGCTTTCCTCATCAGGCTACCCAAGTTTGCCACACACCTGGAAAACCCCAAGCTTCGTGCACGCCAGGAACGTCTATAGGCATCGAAGAGGTTTTACATTTTGAAGTGTGGATTCCATCATGTGACTGGGGACAATCTATGCTGACAAGCTGGAGGCACAATGCGGATGCTTCATTCTTGTTCCACACCGGAAGTGCATGCCTTCATGTACAGTTAAACCAGATGAATGATAGGCCACACGTGCCTAAATGGTGTGATGGTCAGCTAATTACTGGAAGGTGGAGGTTTCATACGTTCATCGCAAATCATGAAATATACTATGGCCATCGCTTAACTTTCGACATTGAATATACTAATGGGATGAGATTCATATATTATAAATTATTTTAGTTGACCGATATAGCGAGTATATGCGACCCCGTGCAGGAACAGTGTTCCGGTGGACCATACGCAAGTGAACGGTGACCCCTAAACACACACACACATACAAGTATAGTTTAAGCACGATTCTTCTGTGCCAGAATGTTGAATTTGGAATACTCTTACCTAACTGGGTCAAAACAAGGAATTCCAATTATATGGTTTCGCGATGGCAGCCTCTCTTGGCTTAATTTCGCGATACCAATGATTCAAGCCACGTCGTCAAACTCAATTGCCTCCACTGTAGATATGTGAACCAGAAGCTTTCCCATTGTTTTCAGACTTCTTGGGTTTCTGAACACTTTCTCGGAAAAAGTACCAGAAAGATTAGGATAGGTTGACACTTTTTTGGTTTTACCGTCAAAAAGTTCTGTGTAAAATCAATCAGGATCCGTCACTGCCAGCAGTATAACTACTCGATAGGTGTAAAAATAAGTAAAGTGTACGCTTACCATTGCGTTGAACTTCCCGGGTCCTCTAGATACATAGGGACATAAAGGTATTGAAGAAGAAACCACGATGAAAGCAACCAGTCATGGAAGTGATGTAAATTCCATTTTTGTCACAACTTTCAGCAACTTTGAATGTAGTCTGTAAACTTTACAAGACTCAGCGCCAAACAAGTTCGTTAAGTTTACAATGACCCTAAGAACCACGGGTTTCTAACTCATCCTAATGAGAATAAATCCTCGTACTTGGTATGCTCCTTTCATGAACTTACTGAAGATGCTAACATTCGGTTACAGATTCAGCGTTTTGTTCTGCATGGCTTTTCAGTTTTCGGATCAGGGCCTGCACCAGTTTGTAATCAGCTTATCTTCTACAAAGCGTTGATATATCGTGAAATAGAAGTGACCAATTTTGGACAAATAATCTAATTCACTTTTCATCCTGATTGGGATTCATCAAATGAGAGGTTCGATGCCCTAATGCCCAAAGTTTCAATCGCTGAACTCATATTATCAAGGAATATTTGACGGGTGTTCGCAGTTAAATTGGTGGCACAACTAGATCAATTGAAGCGCTCAGGTCACAGGTGTGTTGATACGTTTATAAAATGTATGTGCATTGAATTCGAGTCACATCGAGTTGCGGCTCACTCAGTTACGAAAATGTCCGCTCGTACGTTTCTTGGTGGTCTGATATTTATACGCCCACACAGTGTGTCAGATGGCCAGCATCCAAAGCAAGGCAGGATGGAAGATATATGCCTTCGGTGACTTCGAGTCAAGAATTTTCCTGCGGTGTTAACCACGAAAAACAACCCTAGCAAGGCGGATGGGACTGTTAAAAGGAAATTTGTGCAGTTACGTCTTCAACAGTTCCCACAGCTATTACAACTACTAATATTTTTCAATCAGAAAACTCGGGAGAGCAGAATCTCACTCAGTCAAATTTTGGCGACCCGAAAGTACCAAAATTGTTTGTATATTTTCATTGGTGAAGAAACATGTGTGCAGCGACAAGTTGAAGGTATCCACACTGGATCTGGCATTGGAATCAGATTTCTTGAAGCATAGCAATAAAGGGTAATCCTCTGAGCAACCTGTGTCTCTCTCTCAGCCGACAAGTTGGTTGAGCAGATATATCACCGGCTCGGGCTTACTGTGAACTACCATGTACAGCAAAGAACCATACACATATCCGAGCCCAGAAGATAGAATTCTGTATCCTACAAAAATACGAATCACCAATTTTTATAAAATGTGGATTTGTTTTCTACGTTTTCTATTCACGTTTGCTCGCTAGTCAACGAAAACATCTGGATTCACGCACATTGCAAAACGTTTTACAGTCACACTCAGTTCTCCTTCCGATGCGCTAGGCGTACATTGTATTCCTGTAGTGTGTGCTCATGTGTTCACAGGTTTGATCAAGCAAAATTACGTCTATCACCTCTTGCAGTGTAGGTTAATAACGCTGGGGATAAACCGCTCATGACCGAAGGGGCCAGTCTCTAACTACTAGCCCGGAGGCAGGAAATTCACAACGTGCACAATGTTGATATGCTGAATGAGGATGAAACAGCTATTTAGTGTTTCTCGGCTTTTTTTGCGTAGATTGACCTCATTTAGAAGGCGAAGTCTCCATTGAAAATTTTCAAGTCTCCTCACACTACCAACATACGTACAAAATTTGAGTATCCACGCTCAATATGTATAGTCAAACAAACTGATGACCGACACCCACAGGTCATGTGGAAAGGACTGACCAAAAGCAAATAAAACAGTAACATAGAAATTTTCATCCTTCGAGTTTGATATTGCGAACACGTCCTAAAACAACCTTACTTATCTGAAAAAGGCAGAAATAGTTTGTTTTCACCAATCAGCAAGTACTCAGTTACGATAAGCTCGCTAAAATGGCGGTCGGTAAACTTGGCTGAAACATTTAGTAATGGAAATTTCCAAGGGGGCTTACTGAAATTTCTCCACTTGATTCTATTAAACACGCTTGGTGTTAAATTAGGAGTGGTTAGCGAAAATATTAGTACTTTCATAACAAAAACAGGCAAAGTGACATTTCCTCTCTTTGGCTTTGGTTGGGCTACCAAACTTGCTAAAGAAAGTGTCCCGGAGAAAAAATCCAAAGACCATTTATTTGCCAGATTAATTGAATGAAACTGAAATGTTTTATTGGCAGGTTTCCTCTACTCCTGTCAATCTACTCCTGTCCTCACTTCCGTACAAATCAACCTTTTGGTTTCACCCACCTGATACATTATTCCCAACGCTTGATTTAGCTTACTAGAAAACTGCTCATTTTCCATATATTTCTTCTGTCCAACAATGAGAAAGAGTGCCAATTTCACGGAAATCGCCAGTGGGCAACTAATTTTCTCACCAAAAGGACTTCCGGCGTTAGTCTGACGGTGGTGTCCACTCCGGCTAAAACAATGAATTAATAGGGTTTGACAGTCCACAGAGTAACAGGTGAATGACAGCTGATGAATCAGCGGTATAGCCTTCAATTTATGACGCAGGTTGGCACTTTGCCGCATGAACTGTGACGATATCCGAAAACTGCTTTCATCCCGAGTTTCAGGCAAGTCGAGTCCTCATAACGAGTAATGGAGCTTGGGATAAGTAGGAACCCTCCTGCCACAAGTGAATATATTCAAGAGCAGAGGATATCTAAACTGAAGGTGTGGTGTCTGTGGTATACGCTCAAGATTGTTCGCCTTGTTATTCGGCAGGACGTGGTGTAAACTCAAAGTCTATGGAACACTCATTAGTAGGGAAAATTTGGGATATCTCGCTGACTCACACTGTACCCGGAAATGTCTGTCGTAGCAATGTTATAAACCGATTCGAGAACCACATGTTGACCACAGAGAAATGACCCGTTAGGTTTGGGATCCCGGTTTGCTGACCTAAATATAACGTAAACGAGACCGCGCACACAGATAATAGTCCAAACCAAATCCAGAACCCTTATGTTTTCCAAACGCTGCTTCAGTTTTGCAATTTAACAATTTGCCTCGAAGTGCATGAAGCTCTTGGACTAACTAGAATGGAGATGCAAATGTCATATCCAGTGTTTCACTGAAGATTCCACGTGAAATCCCTACAAACGCCGCATTATGGCCTTGGTGTACGTTTACTCATGTCAAAGACAGGAAAGTTATTAGGGAGTCAAGTTAACGCTCGTCGTTTCCAGTTATTCAGTGTCTATTCATAAGCCAACGTAGTTGAATACCGGAATCACTGACCGAAAGGGTAAACTAACAAAAAAGTTAAACCACATGTTTGGCATCACATTCTTCTGTCTTGTTCATGGACCCAAAATAACAGGCTTCTTTAACTAGACGACGTTTCAAAGACTAAAGTAGGTTTGACTGTTTTTCCTGCAATGTCCACCAACACAAAAGCTGCCGACTGGTAGGCGAAAACCCTGCCCTATCTCCTAAAAGAGCCAGAAACCTTCAACGAGTATTCTCCTTTGCACACGAAATTGGTTTTGAAAGGAGGCTCAACCGAATCCAGCTGAATCTCTCGTTTATGATGGTTCAAGATGAGAGAAACAAGTCGTGGGCTGTCGAAGAGTTCTCAGCAACTTTATGAGTAGTGTGCTACGTCTAGAGAGTCACAAGCCTTATTCAGTGAAGGATAGCATGTTAACGGCTTCCGGGTACATTAATGTGGAGTAATTCTTCATAGTAATGGAACTGGCATTTGGTCCTCATCTTAATTTTGATCACTATTGTTCATGAACGCTGCTGAGTTAACTACTGGTTAACCACTCAGAGATCAGAACACATTAACCACGTCTGTACGTAGGCGATTTTGAGATGGGCAGTTGAAATCAACAAGAAACGTCAGTACGTTTAGCAGAACATGTATTCTGGAAAAATCCACAGTGTTCAGTAAACTCTGTCTCCCTAGTTCTCTAAACTGGATTATTCTGCCCCGTTTTGTCATGAGAGTCCCGTCATCCAAAATTCAGAACTGATAGAAGTTTAGCTCAGATTGTGCAAGTTCACGAACAATTATTGGGTAATGACCCATTCCTCCGACGTCGCGACAATCAGCACTTTTTGCAGCAGAGGTATGCTGGTTTAACAACGCTATCATTGGTATGGTGAGAATGTCAGTGTAGACTGAGTAGAGTGGGTGACAAGAGATCAGAACCAATCGCATATCCAGCCCTGAGCTCAGTAAATTGTTTGGATATGGCGTTATTCTGAATATTAGCAACATAGCTAGGCTCCCTGAAGCGGTCGACGACAGCGGACTGGCTAGCTGTGCCAATGAGTTTGCGGTTAATTCTATCTGGGTCACTGTCAAGCAGGCAGCGTTTAAGACTGGGATCTTATACCTTCTTTAAGTTATTCTGTATCTCGCGGCAGCTGTTGTATATTTGATTCATCTGGAGGAACGTGTTGTTTCCAAGTGGCTTTTGGACGTCTATTTCATTCAGACGGTTGAGTAGTCTTTTCATTAGCTATTTAATTTGATTGTCGTTGGTTTGTTCGCTGAGCCGGGCAATTTGATTGCAAACGTTGCATCACCAATCGAGGTGACATCATCACTTCGTTGTTAGGGAGCGTGGTGGAGCGTAGCGATGGGTTGGTGTTTGTGTCCGTTTGATTCCCCATCTGACAAACATTTCCTTGCATCGTCCGACTTTGATTGAAAGAGAGCAACAAAAACCAATAAGCTTTTATGGAAAGGGTCCTTGCAGGAAAACATAAATTAAGACAAATAGGGACCACTGGTCAAATGTGCGCAATATGCCGAGTGGTTTCGGTCATGAAAAATGAGAAAAAACAGTGGCTGGAAGCATATCCTTCGCTTGGTTGACACTGGTTAACAGCTTCTTTACTCAAGGCATCCGAGGAGCTCTCCCCATAAACGGACTGGTTTTCTTTTCGAACGAGTAAATGAGGGGACGCCTATGTATGACAGCGTCTGTAGTAGTCAACTCGGGCATAGAGTCAAGTTAGGACGTGTATTAGGTTACCAAAACCCAAGCTATTTGACACAGAAACAACTGAACTGGTAAAATTCACCGTCCTAAACAGGGATTTGATGTGGAATCAGTAAGTGAAAGCAAGTTAAAAGTGTTAGTGCTGAGGAATGGCATTGGCTCAAGAAACAAAGTCCACGTTTCAAAAGTAGGCAGTTATTTTTTTTTTTTGGGGGGGGGAAGGAGGGGCAATGGAAGTTATAGAGGAAACGTGGAAGTACATCACTTACGTCTTGTTCGTGAAAATGTTACCGCCTCTACTAAGGTTGCGCCCAACCTGAAACAGACTGTAAACATTCTGGTGGGTCACTTCACTGCCGGTCTGCAGGTAGCCAGTTTCCACCAGTGTGCGAACTTCCCCGATCAAGCGGTTCATTCGGGTTGTATATCTCTATCCATCTGAATGATGCAAGGCACAATTCTTTCATTTGCACCAAAAATATATCCGAAAGGTCGGTTGGTAGAGGTTTCTCCTATTACAGTCAAATTAGTTCAAAAGAGGGGAAATGTATAAGGATTTCCGAAGATTGAGACTGTGTGCGTGCAACAGCTGGTTTAGCCTTCTTGGTATAAGCGTGCTATCGATGGGAGGAATTAGTAAACTTCTATCCAGTACCTGAAGGATGAACTTCAAGTGTCTGTATAAAATAAAATTGGAAAGAGGGCAGATCGTGAGGAACACCTCTAATCAAGTTGCACAAAAATGTTTACAAAATCCAATCTTTTGAGAAAAGACAGATGGCTGAACTATTGTGGAAATTAAGGTATGCTAAACAAGGTGAGCACTACAGAATATCTCGACTGATGAACTTTCATTGAACTGCGTACTTACTATTTCCTCGAACGGTGACTAGCGTTCACAACGCAGTTGTAAACGCTCTGTGAACACTAACAACTAACAGTTTGAATGCAAACATTGTGAGCAACTCAGTGTCATTTCATAATCAAGTTACCCCAGACAGACAGCTTCTCAACGGTGATGCATGCATGATGACTATTATGCATTGTAATAAATAAATGATCAGCCGTTATTATGCACTGGGTTAGATCTCAATTCATGGGTTCGAAACTGAAGCAAGACCAGTGACGTCCAAACAGACTGCTACGGGTAGCTGTAGGAGTTCATCGTTCTCGTTTGAACAGTCCTACTTTGATGCGACTATTCTGTTAATTGCACACCCGAGTGTCGAAGCCTTGGATTCGACTTATGATCTTATTAGAGCTCATCAGTTTTATTTATCCTTAACTCGAATCCCGAATATCTGGTGTGTAAGGCGAGAGTGATACACTGCCCCACCAGGGTACGTTGGATGCGGTTTCAATTACCGCGTTTGTAAAGGCGAACTTTCTGATGTACGACCGATGCGCTTGAGTTCTAATGAGAGCAAAACTTGAATCCAGGACTTATTATTTGACCTAATATTCGTCGCCGGATCAAAAAACCGCTCAAACGACTGATGTGAAAAGAAAAGGTCTTTAGTCAGAATGACGCATTCTTCTTGCTCAATGGCTCATGTTTAGACAAGGAAATGGGGACGGGGTGGTTGAACTTGTTAAAAAGGTGGATGAGGTCCGGATGTACCAATTTGGCCGGAGGAGCGAAGCCATGGTTCGGGATCCAATCGCCAATAGAAACAATACTGATTAGAGCGAAATGAACGAACCGGATTACCCGGAAGTAATCCCACAAGAAACATGCTTTCAATGGCAATAAGTTGGTTTTAGTAAAGCTAGCGTAACTACGACTTTCACATGAAAAAGTAACTTCCGATCGTGATTAATTATAGCTGTTCACTCGACATTCATTCGAATGCAAAAGCGGACGCCCTCTGTGTCCCAATGAAACCAAACAAGGCACTGAATTGACACATAACTTCACCCAAATATCAACGTTATTATTAGACAAGTCCTACTCAGACCATGATAACTAGCAAGAGGAAGCGGTACTCTGGCGAAATACACTCGTTTGCAAACAAATTTGGTATTGAGGAGATTCACCGGAAACCCAACTGAATCTCTCGTTTATTTGCAAATGAGTGCATTTCGTTGATTTCGTGCAATATGGGTTCAAGCAGAACATAAAGTTGACGGAAACTCGAGGACTGCGTTTATCTGATGATCCCCAAAAAGGGTGAAAGCGGTTGTGGGTTGCCGAAGAATTTTCAACAGCCTTATGGATAGTGTAATACGTCCAAAGCGGTACTTTCTGAGAGCACTGCCTTACCACGGTTGAAGTAAGCTACATGGTATTTGGAAGCGTTTTTTTCGGATGCGACTCATCTACACAGGATTTTCTCTTTCGCTGATGAGGTAGAATGTACCGGATAAGTAAGCTATGATGTGCTACAGGTAACAGAGGTCCGACGAGCGGTCTTTTGCGTACTAAACACTGTCAGTTATGTTGAAAAGTTGATGACTCATTCAACCGATGAATTGACTCATCATTAAGGTTACATTGAAAAGCTAGTGGCGCTCCCTTGGTTAGTTTGTCACACGGCATCAGTGTGTATTGATTACTTTTTTTACCACTTACTAAATGGATGCAATGACCAGAACAAACCAACTGAACTAGACTGAACGAGACGATGAAGAACTTCTTCTCGACCCATTGAGTTGGCACTTTAGGTACCCATGCTCACACTGATTCTGCCATTCAAAAGCTCTCAGTTTATCCTCGCTATTCACTATGTTTCCCTGATTGTTTGCAAGTAACTTGTAAAATCGAAGAATTACCCACTGTTCACCGAAAGCATTAGTCTTCGGAGTAGAATTTAAAGCAGTGAAGCTCAGTTAACCAATTTGCTTGTGTCCGGTGAGTTTCCAATTGAGGCCCCACATACAGGAAGAGATGCATCAGTTTTGATGCAAGGCTTATTTGTAGGGTGTACTCTGTTCTTACCAGCTGCGGGCAAAGTCAGATATCCAGATCTTCACATACAAACTACATGCTTGGAATTTGGCCGGATGTTATCAGTTCTTGTAAACCCAAGCATTGTTACGTCTGCGTCTTACAAAGGCTCACTAGTTGGAGAGAAACACATTCGGGAGAATTAAGTTCTGCGCTCTCATTTTGTTTGGCCATAGAATGCCCTCGATATAAAAGGGACGCAGGAGGTAATACTTCATCAAAAGTCGGTTCGTGCAGTGTTTTACTTCAATTGCCCGAGATTCTCCAAACCAGGTAAATATGGCCCTTTATTCAGATACACACGACAACAGTGCAGGAGCTCACCATAAGGCACCAGCGGCCAAGAATATTGAGTGACATGGACACGAGTAAAAGACCTAGTGTTGTCAGCTTGTGCGAAACCAGTTACAACAATACTCTAGTAATTTTCGCAATCGGTTCAGCACAGGCTAAAGAAAAGTGAGCTAATTTGCCCCAAGCCACTTTATCCTCTAAGCCACTCACTGTGGTACAGCTTGTTGCTCAGCAACCCAGTAGACGGCCACGTGTGATTGGGTTAATCGGAATTATGCCTGTGAAGTATGTTTGGATATGTAGACCACTCAAATAGACTAAAACCACTGATTGCACTGCAGTCCCAAACCATGAGAGGAGAAGAATCAAGAACGTGGAATAAAGTGTGAATGGGCAGAAAGTGTGGGAACCCGGAAAAACGGCCAGGTACGTGATGAAAGCACACCCATTCGTACATATATGCGGGCGTCATCGAAAAAAGGTTTGATTACGAGTACGATCTCATGAGTATTTTTAGTAATTCTCAACCATTTTATTACCGCAACCCATTTTACTATAGCTAGAGTGCGAAACCCCATGTTGCCGGTCCATATGTCCCACCATCGATTTGCTGTTCGGTGAAATTTTTCAATATTCTCGGTTATGATCCACTCAACGGCATGTCTCGTTACGACTGTGTACTGAGTTCCTGCTTTCGCAGCCAGCAAATCTACATCGCTTGTGGTGACTATCTTATCTGGAACTCGCCACACGAATTGTTAAGCATCGAATTTAAGCGTTCAGAAAAGACTGTTAATGCCGTGTATTTAGCCCCAATCGTTGAAAGGATACTGCTGACAGTATTTTGATGACCATATCAAAATGGGTATACTTCCTAGGTTCCTGAACCAAGCGGACCAAGCAATTGAACTGTCCACGATGTATAGTATGGTGTTGAACTCTTTTAGTACTAACCCACAGGACCTGAGGACCCGCAGGAAGAACAATTGGTCATCAGTTGCCAGAATCTTCTCAAATCCTTCTATCGAACGTTTAGTATAATTTGTAGCAATTTCACTTAGGTTAGCTAGAGCTGTAAGCCATGAAGAAAGCAAAGCTGCTAGTCTCACAATTCATGTGTGCCTGAAATTTGACGTGGTTGGATAAGCAAAAAGGAAAGCTGGTTTCTTACATTATTTACTGTAATCAACATCATCATTCAAAGAAATAATCAAGCTGTAAACAAGAATGCTTCACTGTCATATATATTGGCTGTAACGCTGAGACCGGTGTACTAGAGCTAGATTATTGTCATCCTCGGGTTCCATGAGATTCTCCCTCATGGAAGCAACATGAAAGCGGTGTTCGTGCCCTGGTCACAAACTTTGCCCGTTGTTCCCGTGTTTTTCTGATAGCGACAGATTGGTTGCAAGTCTAGTACCATTGTTGGTACGAGAATTTCAACTTCAGACTAACATATAATTGAGACATGGATGAAACGACCGAGAGGTGGTACGGCTGGATGTATTTGGAGATTGGAACTACCTTTACACATTCACTATCAGTTCTTTTTTCGAGGATGTATGTTTTTGTAAAGGATATTGGAGCCCTGAGAGGTCATGACACGAAGTTACAAGCCACTTGACAGGACCGTCAGTCTTCTAAATCTTAAGGTCGAAGTGCACGTGTGGATTGGGACCACCACCATTTCCGGGGGATTTAGTGAATCACTTTTATGCATTCATACTGTTTGCATTTTTCGTTCATCTGCGTTACCACACTTGCTAAACCTTAAGTGTTAGTTGCTATCCAGGTCAGAAACTTTCACTGATAATCTGGAATTCATTGTCGGCCACCGTAGTGAACGTGCTCCATACTTGTTATTTCACGAAAGCATGCATTGCTCAACGTGGGAACTGCAAACTGACGAAGGTTACCTTTTTTCTACATGCCGTTTAGGTAACGAGTAGCTTGTAATGCAGCGTGTCTTGTATGTAATGCATGGTCGTGAGTGCACATGTGTACACAATTGAGAGGGAGCAACCCGGGCCGAGACGTGACTCAAAGGAAGGAATCACATGTAAACACAGCAACAAACAAATGTGTGGCAGAGGGAGGAAATACGATTCGCTCAGAGTAGAAAATAGTGAAAGCCAGAAACATCTTCCATGATGTCCAAAAGAGATCGGCCCCCTAGTTTCTTCCTACTGAGGGCGCAAAAAAAAAACTCGAAATTGTCGGTTCCATTTCTCGGTCGAACATCGACGACAGGTGGGCATAGAATTTGAATGCACAGTGAATATTATTACGGGAAATCTGAGGAAGAGGGGGATCCTAACAAATTATACCGGGATGGAAGATTGCAAGCATGAGCCGGAAAGTCCAGGCCAATAGGAATCGTTGGATAAACCACATTCAGAAGAGAGAAAAAACAGTACGTCATAAGTAGGGCAGTGAAATGAGTCAGGAGTTCACAGCTAGAAGAGCTCCAGGTTGAAGATTGCTGCTTCGTGCATTAAAAAGGCATTCCGTATGAACCACTATGAATATGCTTCAGAGACTGGTCCAAAGGAAGGGAGGAGTGATTGCATACAGGCCTACTGTAGAAAGCCCCTGGAAGGTGGGTGGGTGGATGAAGGAATGTGGATAGGAATAGTTGAGCTAATCCTTTTGGACGTCATTAACCAACGTGGATGCTGCGTTGAAGCCAACTGGAGAAGCTGGGAAGGAGCCCGGTTGATCGGTGACCGGAGTTTGTTCATTTGATTCATGTGAGTTAGTGGCGTTCCTCCCCGCCTCCTGAATGAGATAAAAATAACAATCTATCGTTAAATGGTTAAGACAGGAATCCCAGTAATCCAAATAAAATGCGAAACCGTCGAGCAAACTACGGATGGAAGGCAATGTCTCAGCTATGAGAGCAACATATTGAGTGGCCGCTTACTGAGTTGGGCGGGCATTAGTGTTAGCTTCTGAAGTCACAATCGGAGTAGCATGGCTATGGGCTTCGGGTCTGTCAGCAAAATATGAAGCTTGGGCAGACCGTCATTAAACCGCCTATTAGAAAATGTTGTGGGTGGTTGCAACTGGTTAGAAACAGAATCACTAATAAAGCTGTTCAGGTTCGAAGAACGAGAAACCAGTATTAGGACAACAAGAATATAAAGATTGTCTGTAATAAAATTCAATCAGGCTTCCAAATTGTGATGTGCGAAAAACCGCCCTCCGTTAGTCAGTACAGGAAGAACGGTTAACCATAGCCTCTTCGAACCATTACTGATTGCCTGCTATATTGCATTTAGACTGGGCTAACCATCTACTATTTATTCTTTCACTGACAATCCGGGAAGCGGGTAAAAAGATGTTCGTTTTAAGCGCAATATGCGAACCCACAGGTTTTCACATAGTCGAGAACCCACATGTTAGTCCCAGCAAAGCCTGCAATCCTGCAGATAAGTGTCTGCCGTATACGACGCAATCTAGAGCTTCATCCAGTTATGAACGTATCATTCAGAAAACGTTTGGACAGGAGTGTAGAGGTGACACAAGGGGTTATAGTCCTGTTGCACGCAACTCAAACTGTTGAACTAAACCAGGGAACGAATGCCAATCAAACCTGGGAAAAATTACGGAGTTCGTGAATATCGCAGAAATCTGAAGGGTCTTCAGGTCTCACAAGCTTTGCTCTGTGACGTACGGTATCAATGAATTTCCTATAGAGGATAACTAGGAGGCGAATATTTAGTTGAGAGGCATGGACTTTAACCGCCAAGATAACTAAGTATGATGAACCGTAATTACTCTAACCACTTGAACCATTTCGCCCATCACTCATTCAACGCGACAAGTCGTCCGGTCCGGACAGCCTGCACTCCATACTCTTCAAAGAAGGTGGTGAGGTCCTAGTGAACAGTCTGACGACCATACTGCAAATTTGGAACGAAAACAAAATATCAATGGGATGGAGCTCCTCGATTGTTATCTCACGTTGATCGATTATCGGGAGAGATAAATTCGTGGGAATCAGGCTGGATTTCATTCTGACCCAGAATGAATCGACATCTGTAAATTGAGACGAGAGTTCTTGAACCGCAACAACAGTTCAGAAGTTCCACGTTCGTTGTTTTTCTTGACCTGAAAGCTGCCTTTGATTCTGTCGATCATCTGGCAATCAAGAGTGTCCCTTACAAATGTGTATTCATCATGAGGACACTGTATGCGAACTCCTGTGGGCGCGCACAGGTACACAGCAAGCCTTCGCCCGAGTTCACTAAGTCCAGTGGTGTAAAACAAGGCTGCTCTCTCAATTTTCCTCCTAAATTTGTTATTGACGTGCTGCTGGAAATTTCTCCACCTGCCTCTGAAACCTCGAAAGTCGAAATGCTCCAGGACGTTCACTCATAGACAGTGAGTATGGGAACGATATTACGTTCCTTGGTTCAGATGCTTCAAAAATGCAAACCATTTTAGATTACCTAAATAAGTCTGCCGCACGGTTTGGTGTGCGCTCCATACCTGTAAATTGCTGCTACAAGACTGGGTGGGATCAAACCCACACCTCATGCTTGCAGGTGAGCCAATCGACGTGGTAGGTAAATTTGTTTGCCTGGGTAGTGGTACTAGTTCCGGTGGACTGGCTGGAGACGAGATCATTCCTCGAATCGGAAAGGCCAGGGCAGGCAACTTTTGCCAACCTATGGCACCATCGTGAAATCAGCCTGTATGCCAAGGGCAGATTTTACACTGGGGAGGTGCGATCCATCCTGCTTTACGGATCATAAACGTGTCCTCTACGCGTAGAGGACACAGATGTCAGTGGTTGACCATCGGTGTCTTCGAAGCATTGGTCGGATCTGGTGGGAACATCGGATTAGCAATGCTGAATTACGCCGGATGATCAGGTTACGTTGGTTAGAACAGGTACTCCGCATGTCAGGGGACCATCTGCCTCGCAAAGCTCTTTTCGCGCAGTCCTGCGCTAAGTGGAAGCAACCTAGAGGTGGACGATGTATAACCTGGCAACGAGGTATGAGAACCTTAACCAGCAAACTAGGTCGGGTGGACAGCTGCCGCTTCCTTTGATGGGGACCTTGGACTCAACTCACCAACGACTAGTGACACTGGTAGAAATAGCCCAGTCGCGCAGTCAGTGGCACTGGTGCACCAAAGCTATCGCCTCCAAAGCTTAATTACCCAGTTCTCGAATTGCATTTGATAATTTCTGCTTGAATTTACCAGGCATTTTGCCGGAAATTATACATCCATTTGCATAAATCGCCTATTGACGATTTGACAAGAACAATCAGAGCAAACCTAGCTTAAAGCAAAGAGCACAGCAACAGAATAGCCAAGCGCAACACGCACTACAATTGAATCCAACAAAAGTAAAACAAATGGATTGCACCGACCTGTGTACATGCGATAGACCACAGAATGCATAGAACAGAAGAGCAGCCTGCATACGTTGTAAGGCCGGGATCAAATCGACACAGTATGTCTCACTAAAAGTCTAAGCTTCAAGACATTCGCGAGATATGTAAGAGATTTCCTCCGAACGCCCGCGAATGTCATAAAGCATTCAGGAAAGAGATGAAGTGTCATACATCAAACAGATACTTAGCGGATGGAAAAAACCATTACGGGTTAAGTGTAGATGGATCAACAGTTGAATAGTCAACCAGCAAGAGTAAGATGAACCGTTTGAAAACTATTAGGTATACCAGAATGTGTCTGCCGAAGACCAACTAACCTAATTCATACGCTTCAGTCGATGGATTTATTGGGTTCAGTGACCTGGATAGCTACACTGGGATCCATCCGACTAAAGTTCGTTCGACTACACACCGAGAGAGGCAACATTGTTGTTAAACACCGCTGCATCGCTGCAGAGGAGAAAAAAGCCAAATGGAAAAGGAGATGAGAAAGGGACCTGGAATCGCCCGTACGTACGTATTCCGAAGAGGTTATATTCGCAACAATCGGTCGAGGGAGCGGAAAAAAGTCGCCGACTTTGATTACTGACATATATTCACATATGTAAAAGAGCTGAAAGGCTTAAGTAAATCTCATTTAATTTATCGCGGCCAGAGTTGAAAAACCTGTAGTCAAATATCCCATGGATCAGGGAATTTGTTTCCGTCCTTGAAAGATAAACCTAAGCAACTGACTCACGCCGATCTATGAAGCGAGGAAGAAAACAGTAGATATAATATAATGATACGTCCCCAAATACAGTAGAATTTTCCGAAAAAAGAAATCCGAAATAATAAGGACTGATGAGCCGTAGCACAGCTGTTCGCAGCCTCACTAACACAAGTATATCGGGAAGAATGGCGCACAGTAACTCCTGAAAACGACCAAGTTGGGATTTATCAAGTGGACATCATAGGAGGAGGGGTTCGGGCTCAATAGTATTTTGTGTATCAGTTCCTTCATGAACGATGTGAACAGTCAGTGTGAACAACCCAGCTGTATAAAAGTGGTCAGGTCGCACGAAGCATGAACCTAGTTGAGGCATTCACCTAAGTTTCCAAGAAAGGGCAGCCGAACATTTATGATGCGATGCGCATGTACGTTTGGAGACAGGGAGGAAGATACTGTTCATAAGATTCACGAAAACTCCAGGCAGCTCTTCACCGGTTTCGCTCTTCTTGAGAACTCATCAGGTAAGCCTGGTCCCCAAATTCTCACCAAACGTATGTCGTAGTTGAAAAGAAATATGTGCATAATTGGCAACAAACTTTGGCAAACCAACCTGGTTAACATGAGAATGAACTGTGCAGCAGATTCAGTTGAAAAATACCATAATCAAGAGATTAGGTTGAGTTTCCCGTGCAAATGAGTGCATTTGTCGAAATTGGTCCAATCTGGCTCCAAGGTTGACGGAAACTCAGGGACTGTGCCTGCTTTATGAGCCGAAAAAAGGCGAAATCAGCCGTGGTTTGTCAAGGAGTTTTCAGCAGCCACGTGAGTAGTTTCCCTTATGAACCCCTCCTTTATAATATTCTTTTACTGAACATTCTACACACAGACGGCTTCAATTTTTCTTGGAACAATGTTTAAGAAACCGATGAAGTCTCACTTTTCAGGTGGACTGGAACGGATCGGTCAGAAGAGCTTATGATTAAAGGACCAAGCGACCACCGAGGACTTTCGTGCAGAGTGTGAAGTCCAGACGAGATTTATGACCCACTCTAAACCTTTCAACAACTTATTAAGGAAGATTGACATTATTCCATGAAAGTAAAATTGATGTGCAAATGAGCGTATTGTCGAAATCAGCTCAATTTGGGTTCAAGTAGAACATGAGATTGACGGAAACTCGGGGACTGTGCACACCTGATGAGCCCCAAGAAGGATGAAACCGGTTGTGGACTGTCGAAGGGTGTTCAGCAACCTTGTGAGTAGTTTCCTTTAGGAAAACTTGACATTAGTCTTTCTACATAGTATTTGATCAACCACGCACCAAGCAATCCAAATACTAAATTAGATTATAGTCGTTGCAGTCACCTGACCAAATGTTCCAGACTGTCAAATATATTTACTTGGGGACAGGAACACCCCGGAGTCACAAATGTTTGTGAACTCCTCTCACACTTCCCAAATTCTTCAGAAAGTTTCTCCGGAAAAATCCGGGGACGGTTGGAATAATAGAATCATTGCGCATTGCTGCATGCCTAGTAGACTGTAATTCCAACAAATGGGAATGCATGGACAACATCACTAACTGCAGGGAAACAAGGAAGTTATGCGGGTCGCAAAAGTGTACAAATATCGGACGGGTTTGAACGAAACAAAAAAGGTACATTAGGCTGCAAGCCAGCAGGGGATATTGTCGCACAGCCGAAATTGCTGCTTGTGTACCGAGCTATCAGTCAGTTTATGACAAAGGAAGATAAAGCCATACAACACATACATCACCAGTATCGCTAATTCGAGAAGGGGAAAGCATCAACTAAAATCAGCTGTGAACACACCAATGCCTGAAAAACTGGGTAACCACGTGATAATCATAATTGAAGCAAAGAAGCAACGAAGAGCAGCAAAGCACAGACATGTGTGGTTTCGAATTCAACTGTACTTACTGTGGCTGTAAGGCTGACCTGAAAACAGGATTTTGTCGGAGTAGATGGCACGCTAACGGAGAGACCAATTGGGTGAGACATTATTGCCGAAAGATGCACAAGTAAAAAGTAGAATAATAAAATAGGTTATCAAGAACGTTCATGGAAGGCAATTGAAGAAACAGAGAAAAAGATGAAATATGACTGAATTTCGTTTGGATAGTAGGCCGACGCAGACGCTAAACGGTGCACACTATGGTCTCCGTTGAACGATGGCATATGTCAATTTGCATTTTCCATGCTGACCTAAGAGCCTGTGCCAAGTTCACTCCTTTCCCTTTAACAGTTATGTGACATGCGGAAGAGAATCATGTTCCGAAACCTCCAATCCGTTCAGGAAAACAACTTGTCTGCAAGGTCAATGGTCAGATAAATGTTTGTTGTCAGAACATAAGAAAATCCGGGGCAACGGTGTTGTCTCCTGATCCTCATTGGAAGAGGATTCGCATTTTGGGCACTTAGAGTGGTTTACTTTAGGACTATCTGTCAGAAGGTATCGGTTCCAAACAAAATTATACGGACAGGAATGAAGTGATCGCGGTGTTACACTACCGTGTGGGAGTATCTCTAGACACTCGTCATTAAGGCCAGATAATTTAGCACGACAAAAAGATAGTGAAAACGCAAAAAGACGCAATAATCTGGGTCGACTTATTCGTAAGTGCTGTAAGCACTAAGTTCCCTTGAAGGAATACAACACTGCCGGACAGTCACGGCAACGCGATCGACAAATCGTGTTCTGTAACCGTTAACAGATCGGCCTCATTAAGAGAAAGTTCAATTGAAGAGACGGGAATATCCAGTTGGATGGTAAGAACACTGTGGTTCTCATGGCCTCATTAAGAGAAATTTCAATTGAAGAGACGGGAATATCTAGTTGGATGGTAAGAACACTGTGGTTCTCAACAATACGAGCACCCTAAGGAGGCGACAGTAATCTATCCATTAGAGACCTCGCTGCCAAGTAGACTTCACCTGATTCTAACTCTGGTGCGATAACACGGGAAAAGGATAAGCAGAAAACGATAAGCACATAGGTGACTTGAACGATAAGCTACGTATTTAGGGGAACTTTGTTATCACTTATCCCAACCTCAAGCGGCTATTTTGTATTTTTCCGGCTTGTGTGTTGTCATGACCCTGCAGTCTACGCTGACAAGAGGTTTTGTCCCTTTCGATTTAACCCTGTCAGAAAGCCCAACGGCAGGCAGACAAACTAAGGGCAGCGGATCTTCATAGCATGCGAAATATTGTGACCGCCTGGACGTAAATTCGTACTGTCTGCTTCGGCTGAAGTGGAAACAGTGAAAGGTGTCACCCAGACAGTGAGCATGTTCAAATTTACGGAAACAGCGATGCTGCCTTCCCCCGATAATGGACGGGTCACAAATGGTTGATCCCAAAACCACAGTCTGATGGCCCAACGACTAAGTGAGCAATACGGTCGAAACTCTTCTAAAAACCAAGAGGCCGGTGCGGCTTGCTTGCTTGCACTTGCTGTATGCAACAGTATTAGGAGTGAGAATCTACATCTTATTCTATGCCTCCTCGGACAAGGCCAGCCCTCAATAATTAGAAATAATCGTTCAGCTTCGACATCCTTAGGGGGGACTAGTTGCCGTGCCACCCGAAGGAAGTGAGATACTGTTGGGTTGCCCAGGTGTAGACGGAAGCGGTTGAGATGCAGAGGTTGGATTCGAACCACGGACTTTTCGGTCAGTAAGTTACCATTTAGACAAACACACAAGTGCGACGAACGCAACCAACCTATTCGTTGACTTCACGTTTTGTGATTCGGTGAAAAAAGAAGCATAGTGGGACATCCTTGATGGACCGTCCAAAGAGATTTGTCAATTCTCTCAATTTTTATTCTGGGATGAAGGTTAATGCTCGAGCGTGTGGAACTACGTCCGAAGATTTCAACATCACCACGAGGGTAGGATAAGCCTGTTTTATAGTTCCAGCGTCATTCAGTTTGTGCCCAAATGCAATATGCGTGGAGGATTTTCGAACTCCAGATGGTGCGCCTAGTCACCATCAGCTGGACGGCCATATGTTCAAAACGCTTTTTAGCCTGCGTAACCCGAAGGTCCGTATGCTGCTTGTTTCTGACGATTGTGTTCCGTTGGAACATTCGAAATCAAATCAGAAGCTCACACCAACTAGTCTTTACCAACAGGACTCTGCGAACTTGCTAGTCGATCTAGTTCCCTCGGGTTTACATTGGATCCATAGGATCACCCGCAACAGAATATCCGGATCCGTTTGTGCTGTCATAATTATGCACAGGCACCTAGCTGTCTCTCCACCATTGACAGGGGAGTCCGTATCGAATGCCGATCAACCATACAACTAATTATCATTATTATTATGGCTACTATTACAACTGTGATTGCAGTACGGATAGCCACTATTAATATCATGGTTTTGACTTTGATTTCGGCAGCCAGGTGCTCTTATGGGGTTCCATTCTGGATCTGAGGAAAATAAGACAGAAACTCGCTGACGATCAAAGGATAGGTGGTCCCATCCCTTTTGGATGGGCTTGCCAGATACGACGCGGGAGGAAGATAGCACAATTAAATGAGGAAATCACGTAGTAAAGAGAAGCGTCTGAGCGAAGACACTGGTACGACGCGGGAGGAAGATAGTACAATTAAATGAGGAAAACACGTGGTAAAGAGAAGCGTCTGAGCGAAGACACTGGCAAGATAGTCTGTGAACTGTGTCATGAAACTGAAAAAGACATAAGATTGGACCAATGATAAAGCCATGGAGATTGTCCATTTCGAATCAGCTAAACGCTCTATGAATCGCCAAAAAGCAAGGATGGATACACGGCAATGCACACCAGCAAAATTACACCGTCACTCTAGTTCGCTTCATAGAATTGGCACCTCAGCGGCAGGATCGCATAATTAACGTGACAGGGCTGTTGAGAACCGTCCCTGAAGAAGCATCCCTCGTGGATACTTCGTTCGGTGAGTAATGGACGCAATGAATGGGTTACTCCTGCGTGAGGACTTCAGATCGGGGCAAAATTGAGCTAGATGATTCTCCTGCCACACAACTGATGCTGTTGGCGTTAAAGCTCATTTTCCTGTCAAGGTTTATCTTCGGCGGTGAAGATGTTAGCAGTTTTATCGAACTTCCTGACTAATTAAGTTAAATAAACTGGCCACCCAAAGCCGAATACGCCCGCACCATTGATTTTGAAGGAATACACGCTATGGTCTGAGTAAGCGAATCAAAGGGCACGATAAACTATGGGTGGTTCGAGAAGTTAACACTCACAAGTCACACGAGTTGCGTATGCGATGCCACCAGGTGCAGATAAATCTAGCAGGGGTAAGTAACACGGGCCACAAGACAATAAGCGAAGCTCTGAGATGGGTGGATAAGTGTAGCCGCCAATGCTGAACAAACTGACCCCACTCAGATGGGGTTTCGTACCCGATTGATGGAAAGAATCGCGGTTAAGCTTCATGAATTTTGTCTTTCAGGGGGATTGGTGCACATACGGCTTTCTTGGTACTGTTCGTCTTGTTCAGGATATGTGCATACGCATACATGATAATAATTTCTCCTGCCTCAAGAGTCATAAAAAGCCGGCTCCTTAGATCAGGTCCCGGTAGTTTTCTAGAGTTTCTTCGACAACAACCGACACGGATCCTACAGACAATTTCACTATTAGTCTCCAATATATCTATGGTTTCAAGAGACTCATCAAAGCTTATATCACAGTTTGCATAGGACACCACAAAGTGCGGTTAACTGGGAGGATGAAAATTTGAAAAACTATTTACACTGCAAGTCTTCGACCTGATGCATATATCAATGGTTTGAGAAAATGGAGGGGAAAGACTCGATACCTGAAAGGAACATCATAAACAGCACCCCGCTGTTCAGTTTAGTGACCACGTGGTCTCAAGTACAGCCCCCGAACCTGCTGGGATGCTTCAATCGAGACCTAGCAACGGCATTCTGATAACTTCAAACAATGGGGCAAACCAATGATTCGAGTGACTCGATATCACACGGTCTACTTAACACATTTATCTAATGTGGAATCCAGGTCTGACATAGTTCCAGACATACTGGCCTCACCGGGGAGTAAAACGGTCACCAATCCCAAGGTTTGTTTCTGAACTGAATACACCGTATGTACTGCAGCTGCACGCAGCTCCATTCCAAAGCTACTTTTGGATTGGCCTAATTGCATTATTAAGCCGATCGTGCCGTTTGGGAAAATTAGATTTCAGAAGAAAGGGGAGCGTCAATGGAGCAAATGGCCATGCTATGCAAAAGGCAGCCATATTTAACCTAAAGAGGTCTGCATAATGTTGTCAGCTGACAATCCTGAGCAGCACACAGCAAAACTTCCAAGTTTTTCGCTATACAACCGTCCAACCTATAGAATTTTGAGGTCATTTGCCAATTCAGCACCTGAGTTACACTGGCCGTCTTCGAAAAACAAAAAGAACATGTCTTCAAGTCGAGGGCAAATCGCCCAAGATAGCTAACTTTAGTTGAAACTTCTTGGTGGCACATCTAGCATAATGACCAACCCTCCGATTCAGTTTTTCTATCGATGAACTTTTACCAGTCTCCAAGAGTTTACCAGAGGAAGTTCCATTAGACATCGAGATACCTCTCGGACCCGAAAAAAAATGTTTTTCACGGCTGCATCTCGATCCACTCCTCATTGAGAAACGTTTCTTCGTACATGAAGGGATAAGATTAAAAGTGGGTGCAGCTGTCGATAAAAGAGGGTTCGGCGACTGGTTTTCATATCAGATGATGTGAAGCTGAGATATCCTATTAATGCCCATGAGAGAATTGAATCATGGAGACGTTATGTTAATAAGGTCGACTGTGCTGTGATAAGTTATACGTATGCGAATAATTTTAATTTACGAGGAGTTTCTTTCGGGTAAGCATGGATAAGCTCCAAAGATCCCAGAATCCATGCTGTCCACGAAGCACCAGTTTCGAGCACAGCGGTATTCTGTTTCAGTAACTGATGCTGCAGGCCACATGGTGAACCAGTAGCTCGACAGGTCCTAACCACTGAGATAAGGCTTCCAATGGTTCAGCTCATTCTCAGCGGGAGAGTGTTAACAGGAAGGGTTTAGACAATTCGGAATATGGATTGCGAATGAGGTGTCAAAATCAGCGCCGTCGGTGCCATTGGACCGACAGAGGAGTGCAGAGAATATTATGACACGTTCTCATTAGATACTCCGTCGTTCCGACGTACTCTCAGTAGTTACCAGGCGCAAAATACTTTGAGTCCTCCGAAAACCGTCGGAGAAGCCAGATCCCGCTGAAGTGTGTAAGTACAAGTCAGAAGGTAGCACTGTAGGCATGCAGCTTCGTTCGAAGGCTGATTTCTGTGTGGCCAGAGAGACACGGAGCTGTACGAACTCCCTTCTGGCGGTATCCATGTCAACTCTCATTTCTTGCTGACGGGTGGTGGGGCCCCCGCACTTGAAGAAATCGACTCGGTTTGTGGGCGCTCGGTTGACTGAGGCGATTAGACAGGACTTGATATCATTCATGATTTATTTCCCGCCTCATCAACGGGGCACAGCAGCCCACGCGATCAAGGGTTAGCTGCACTTCTGTCCGAAGAGACCGAACTTAACCGATGTTTGGTCTATATACCTCAGTAATTCAGTAGGCCATAGTGGGGATGCTCATGTAGTATCAACAGTTTCTCTGACCAGACTGATCAGCAGATATCGGTCTGACGAACAGGGTTTCCCGCGCTTTAGGTTGGGGAGTGGAACAATTGTGGTACCCTGTTCCTTAAAATTAGACAATCAGATGGTCTTAAGAACCACCGCCTCTCTGGTGTTAGGCGTTTAACCAAAGGGTTTGATTGAGGACTCCAACGTTCCTCTTGCTTAAGTTTGGGCGTTGTGGCAGTGACTCAGCCCACATACAACTATGAACCGTACAAACAAAAGTATCTTCAGGTTACACCGGGCGGATTGGTCTATTCGACCCACATACAATTATGAACCGTACAAAAAAAAGTATCTACAGGTTACACCGGGCGGATTGGTCTATTCGGTGCGTACAGTAGGGCTGATAAGCGAAAACAGGCGGCTGCTGACAGCTCCCGTCTTTCCTGATTATCATATCTTAACTTCCCTACGATCTCATTCGATGATCGCTGTCCCACGAGTCAATCAGACAACCAGAGAAGTGACCAACAAGTTAATCTTGATAATTTGTCGATAAAAACTTGCGGCCTTTCTGAAACCTGAATAGGAAATCCAAGTATAGTAACCGAGATTACGACACCTGCGTTGCCTGCGTTATTCAGCTGCGGCAGCTGCTTGCGCAGGTAACAGTAATGCTCTCAGCTCCCGAACTTGATCGAATAACTTTAAACAGCCACCTCTGTGCCGTTTGTCTGTCAGATTTCCATAAGGACTAGAGCCAATCAGAATACTAACCGCTCTCTGTTCAGTTCCTGTCTGAGCATCAGAAACAGTAGTCCTGATTCCGAGACTTCATATCGGGAAATAACCACTGCGGTATCAACCACGTATAGTTTAGCTACAGTTCCAATCACAGGAGATTTCAATACGCAGTTAGGGCGCTTCATATCATGCGAGGCACGATTTGGTGATAAGTTCATTTTAGTCTCAAACGTACTGATAATGGTCTTTTAAAACTGTCTACTGGCAACCAGTTATTCATTAGCGGTACTAGACTTGGGGGGAGAGGATAATAGCTGGCCTCTCCCTACTGCTGAACAACCGTGGAGCCGGTACCTACCGACGGCGAGGCTCAAATTCGACTGTTGATCACTCTGGAGTACATACGTTGATTCGGACCAGGCCCTCGTTGGCTGCAGATTTTCACTGAATTTTCCGAATAAGCCTAAATGGCAAACTTCAGATAGCGATAGTAAGGGTATCTGACCCAAAAGTTAGCAAACATACAAAATATACTAGGAAATCTTTTGAAAACAGTTCCTTCAGGAGACATTACTAGTGACTGAGAACAGATGCTACATGCGACGATGGAACGGCCGCATTTGATGCCTTCGAGTACGCAAATACCAATCGTTAAAAACAGCCACTGTCCTCTTCGTATGAACTTGTAATACTTCAGAACCACAAAACTATTTGGTTAGACGTCGTTCCAAACGAAGTTTGTGTCAAGAGGGAGGCACGGTGGAATCAAACGGCTCAAAGAATGAAGGAGGCTAGTGCAGCGGGGAATGCACGGAAGCTGTTTTAGATGACCAGCAAAATAAAACCCACTGTTTGCTAATCACCTAATCAATTCAATCTAGACTGCTGGACAGAATATTTTCAACAACCGGTCTTACATTCTACCCACTCAGCTCCGGCCGTGGTTAGTGGCTTAGCTTCTTAATCAGCTGACGAGGCACCAATGTGCCTTTCTACTTTGAAACGCCATCGGAATGCAGGGCATCGATGCTTTCGCAACATAGCACACGTTGGCTGACTGCAGCGTGTTCGCAATGAAGCGGTGAATCAGAATCACAAGAGCAACAAACGAGACTCATGTTGATTGGGGCATGCGTACTAAGGAATGCAGTTTTCGTCTACGAACTCATTAGGAAAAGCCCCGCGAAGGCAGCTATCGTCAGAGTGCTGTGGAATCTTCTCACCTCTTCAGAGAGTGGAGTCCGCCTGATACACCTTACACGCACATAGAAACACTGCATATTATGGTACGCAACCGGCTCCAATGTTGGGCTGATGTCGAATGAGGTTCGCAAAGGCTGTTGGGTCAATTCCACTGAAGACTTCTTACTTCGAGATGATACCCAGATGAGCTTACCTGGTCGCTGTTTCAATATGTAAACCTTGTCCTGGGTCGTTTTTCCATAGAAACCTAAGTTTGGTCCCACTAAGTCCTCACCCCTCCTTATTAGGCATTCTTTATTGTTTCTGTGGCAGTAAAGCTTCATTATTTGTTGTTGCTTTATTGCTTTCGATGATGACGATGTAGTTTGCTACTCAGGACGACACGTTCAAGGCTTGCTTACATGGGTGGTCACTAATAGAGTATGATACTGATTAGTCAACTGCATATCTGAAAAACATATGGGAAAGTCAACACCTTTGTGCAACAGTGAGAGTTCAAAGCTAAAGCCGAAGTTTCTTTCTCACACTAGCAAGCGGACTGTTGCGCTTGAGTAGTACGCTCCGATAAGGTTAAGTCTCATATCTGACACGTTATCAGTTTCCAAAATAGCCTCAAAAAACAGACCATTGGCTGAGTCGAAGGATGCGTTGAAGTCAGTGGCGATTTGGTGCTGAAAAGTTCAGCGATGTGGCATGGATATTTGGTTACCGCAACCTCATCCTTAATGGAAGCTTCCGCTTGATACGAAATTTTTCCGCTTCCCTGAGGGGACACAGTAGCAGTATGACAAAAATTTCAGGTGCGATATCTATCAAGCTTATACCTCAGTAGTTCTCACACACAATTTACTCACGGACGTAACAGTACTGAGCAAATTGCTGAGAACTCTCGGACAGCCCAAGATCGGTTTCGCCCTTCTTGGGGCTCATCAGCTAAGCGCGGTCACCGAGTTTTCCTCGACCTGAGCCCAAAATGCACGGAATTCAACACACACTCATTTGCGCACCAATTTGGTTTTTACAAGATACTTACTTGAATTCCGGTCGAATCACTCGTCTATGGTGTTCTTCTTCACCTGAATGCGCTGCAGCAGACCACCTCATGTTCCAGTAGGTACGATATTCGACATATCACAATACATTGTACAGACGTCAAAGACCACTCATAAGGCCGCTGGAAAGTATTCGACAGCCCAGGACCGGCTGAAGGAAACTCGGAGACTTGGCCTAGCTGATAAGCCTTAAGAAGGGCGAAATCTGTCGTGGGCTGTCGAGGAGTTTTCAGCAAACTTATGAGTAGTGTGTTACGCCTGTACCGTTTATTTTGGAACATTGAATATCGTGCCAACTAAAACTAAAAGAACAGCATAAGTGAGGAACTCAGTTGGCACTCTCACATTGTTATGCAAAGGAGCGCATTTCATAACCGTTCAGTCTTTTGTTGGGTATCCGGAGAAACGAAGGATTGTCCAATTCGTTGAGAACAATTCAGTGTTCAACAGAACAGCCGGTGAAGGGTGCTTTGCAATGTCAGTGAACATGCATTGTAGAATTCCGTCAGGATACCAGCTCCACTTGGAACCTTGTTCTTCTTAAGTAACCCGATTATTTTCACTGATTCACCTTAGCTAAGGCGTCGCAATCCATTAATACGGCGTGGTTGTGCTATGATAGCTAGTTGGTGGTTGGAGTTGCGAATGAGCAATGAGCTGAAGTGTCCAGTTCATCTCTTCAGCTTCTCTTCATAGTCTCTTATGAGTTAACCGTGGGTATTTTGAAGGTTATTTTGTTGACTTTGCTGTTGACCTAAGGCGCGACGGGTCAATAGAAAAGTCTGCGAACAGTAGTTCACATTTGCAGCTGTCTCCATGGTAGAGGCCATCACAGACCACCAAAGCATAAGACCTTGTCTGGCTGGAGGGGTGGCTGCGAAAATTGGAAGTCTTGACAATGCGCGCCTGGGCGGCTGACTGGGAGAGAGAGAAGGATAGTCTGTTCCGAGATCCCGTCTTCGTTAAGTTACGGGGTAAACCTCAGGATTCGATGCACCGGCCTGCTGTACGGACGCCTTTGGATGGAATCAAGACACTTTGGGAAACACTGGTTAAACTCCCGGGACAGTGGTAACTCGGCGGTAGACTGACTGGTGATCGCATCTGAAATACACTTTCAGGTCCTAATGATTGGCCGCGCTGATTGCGTTGTGGACCGTATGATGAAATTTGAAACTTACGCGAACGAGGGCGTGATGTGGACATCATTTATTTCCGCTTTTTGTTCTACACTAGGACTTTCAGTGGAAGATACCCTTGCCACGAGATGTTTGGGAAAAATGCGAGTAGGTGTTTGAGCAGGTATTTGCTTTTCGGGTGTTGAAAAGGCGTTATACATCGCGAGTCTACTGACATCGACAAGGCTGGTGAACTGCCCACCGTTTTCGCAGCGTTATCTCGAGCCAAGCTTTTTAAGGATGTGACAGGTGGCGCCATCTGAAGCCCCGGGGCAGGTTGTCCGGCCACAAATAACGATTAAGATATGACGGTTGGGTGTACGGTTGGGAAAATTTGAAATGATTATCGAATAAAACGTATTTGACGGAAAAGTTCGACACAGAAGTAAGGGCCATGAAGTTCTGGTTCGCCTGGGCCTCCAAAAGGAGATTCTACTGCCGGGTATTGGATGCGTCGCAAACCGGAGCTAATAAGTGTTGACTTGTTAATCAGAGCCATTGCATGAGACCCTACGTTTCGATGACACGGAGATTACGGCCACTCGAGCCACATATATGCGATGCGCTCCCGAAGTGTGGTCCAACTTACATATTGGTCATTCGGACGGCATCGAGAGCGGAACTTACCGTGGACGTCGTAGCATGAAGGAAGCTTTGTACTTTGAAAACAATCATGGAGTAATAGGGGAATTTGAACGCAAGCGACCCAGCACCGCACGGCTTTTGTTCATGGCAACCGTAGTCTTTACATGCTGAAATACACACTGCAAAGCCGCATGAAGGGTGTGGAAAAAACCGCTCGTCAGCTCTGTGATCGAGATCATTACGAGTCTGCAATCCTCGTGCCAGATATCTAAATCCCATGAATGGGATAGTTCATCCCAAAGAGAATCTAACGTAACAGGTGAAAATGGCTGGAATCGGACAGATATCGAATAACCGAGCCAGCTTCAGTGCCATCATTTCGATTGTAGCATTTTCCGAAAAATGGTGGTGTGCATATCAGTCAAGCCGAAACAAGTGCGTTGAAGAACAACCCGTTGATTTCGTAGGTAGTAGATTAGCAATACTAATGGTATCAACCATTTAACAGGGAAGTAGGTTAGTAAACCTGAACTGATCGAGATGATGGTGTTCTCACTTGAGGACGAACAGGCTACTTCCATAAACGGATGGTGTCTCCTCCACCGTCCCGGGATGGTGGCAATTCTTCAACAGTGGTGGAATAAATTCCACACCACTAGAACTGTCATTGATTACAGAGCAACATCTTTAAGGTGGTGCTGCATCTTATTTTCTTGTCCTTCTCATTTACCTGTCACGGGAGGATAGGAGTAGCAGGTCATTATGACAACGGTCATGATTAATGTAATGACCAAAGCGCGCAATACGAAGTGATGCAATCTATAGAATCACCCGACGTCTGTTGTGGGCGACCAGCGCTATATTATTATATTGTCAGATGTACGGCATAAGCACTACTCCAAACCATATGCCATTGCACTTATTCCTTGTCGTCACTTCACTTGGAGTCATGAAGGCAAACTGGAAAACTGGCATTCAGGGCTTCTGGGATGAATGCCTAGAAGAAAAGTTCAAAACATAGGCACAAAATAGCTATCACCGATGAGTGGCACTGATTGAGGACTTCTACAGTGATTATAAAATGCAACTGTTCACTGACAACGAAATGCATTCATTACACCCGAGACAAGTAGCATGTGAAGCCTAGTCAGTCAGGACAGAATGTTTCATAGGGAGTCGGTTACTTTGATAATCACTTTGAAAGCAGTAAAATAAAAATGACCAGATAGCATTTAAATTCCCTAGAAGAGAACATAGAAGAGAAACAAGTGTATCCGAAACAGAGATCAGTCAGATGAAACCGAGTTTGCAGGCACATCGTATGCAGACATACATGACTAATCCCAAACAAATCCTGAAACAAGATCTTCGCGGGGCTTCTGTAAGTTAGTATTAAGCATTGATTTTCTCAGTCGTTATTCCTACGATTCGTTTAACTGCGGTACTCTTTTGATTTATAGTTTCCAAAAAATCTGAGGGAGTCACGATTGCTAACTCCGGACCTTCTGGTCGTGATTCAGTGAATTAAATCCTAGTCTTTGCCAGTTGTCACTATTAGATGTTCTCACAACCAGAGATAGATAAGCTGTCAACCACGTCATAAATTTCATTGCTGTACGCGAACACACTGACTCACATCACCTTCAGAATGACTTGGTGAAAAACATCCTTAAATTTAATTTCTCTTCCCGTCATACGAGACCCGAGCTTTGAAGGCCTACCACCGACTACAGTAGTCTCCCCGAACAGAGACCACTCCTGGGGAAAGGCCGAAGTGGTCCTACTTAGAGGGAACACTTTATCGACCATGCAAACAAATGTAGGTGTAAAAAAATTTACTAGCCATACAATGATGCGTTGAATGTGCTGCAATAATACTGTGGCTCTCCTTTCGAACACCCGCAAAATGACAGGCAAGTCACAAAGATCCCTTCCATCATCTAAAAAAACCGACGCAATAGTAAAAGTTATGAAATCTCCGTTACGAGTTTACGCATGTTAACATGAATTGCACTCCGGTTTGGGTCTGAAACCGTGGACGATGACACTCTAAGTCTTCTCACTGCTGTGGGCATTCTGTCCAGTCAGGGACGACTCCAGCGTGGATGTTGTCTAAAGCTATGTTATATCTACCCAATTACATTGAACGTTTGACAGGGGATGGTAATGCTGTGTGTGCTGTGGCATCATCAAGCGGCATTCCCGCCTAGCCTTCTTTGATATAGGGAGCTCCATGTATTGAAGTCCAACCGGAGAGACGAGACGTCAAAATGTATCTCTTTGTTTTTATTTTTATTTTTATCCCTTTGGCTTGCAAGCTGTACTTCAGTAGTAAATCCCCAGAAGAGACCAACTGGCTTCGGCCGGTCTTTTGAAGCAGTCCGCCAGGAGAAAACGCATTCACCAGAGTTTCTGATCAATCTTTCCAAGGGATATCCATTTTTACCATTTGTCTGTACGCGATTATCGCCCGTGATGATGCCCTCCCCTCACAACTCAGATTTTTGTGCAATTACTTTGCACCAGAAGAATATCACGAGCGACAAACCAGAATACGATTTTTATGGATTTATTTGTCAGACAGTTTTCACTGACACCTTGAGTTTCGCGATCTAAAACGGACAGCCTACCCACTGAAAACAGACAGCTGCGCTGGCTGTGAATTTCGATATTGTAATCAAGCCATGAACAGCCCTCAAATGTGCACGAAGTCAGGCACCTTTGTCGGGTATCCAAAAAACGGAACATGCTGATCTGAGTACGAAACCAACCATATAAATCAACGCACACACAAGCTTACAGGATTAGCCAAGTAGAATGGCTGCTAGCCAACGCATACGCACACATAGGCAGTGTACGCAAAAACTAGAGTATCGAGCCAGGTCGACTTGTGTTCAATGACAGATCAATAGATGACATCCGTAAATGAGCGTGTTGTGATAATCACTGATGTGGTCACCAAGCCAAACGGTAACCAGTTGGCTTGGAAGATCAGAGTAATTGTTGTTGAACATTGGGATCGCACGGTCATCAGACCGACGGTTGAACTTCTTCCCGGTTACATAATGTTCGACTGGTAAGTCTCACACATCGTCAATTATCAAAAGATTCGGTCGGGCTCTGTAAATGCTCTAAGAAACGATTGATTTCGTCTCCACAAGACATCTATTTTGACGTTATTGGCTTCCTAGGAAAACAGTGATTGTGACGTCTATTATTTTAGCAAACTTGGCAAGCGACACAAAACTTCATAAGGCCACGCTTTCCAGGTTAAGGCTGCGAACTGCACTCAGTAGCTCTCTGACCTATATATTCTTTTGTTTTGTGCTTATCGAAACCAATGGAAGCACCAATCAATTGCACACGGATCTGGTTGAATGCCGTAAATGAGTATGAAGACGATGACGAGGAGGAGTAGATGTGATCCCGTTCGTCCGCAAAACCGATTAGATGAACTAGTCAACAAAGATGAGCAACCCGGATGAGTTGTTATGAACCATCTAATGAGTAACAGTCTGACTGGAGCCTTTTTAAAACAACAGATAGGAATGAGTAAATCGTGAATATCACAAAAAGTTACTTTTCCGTTTGCCCACTTCAACACCATAAATGCAATAGCTACACAGTGAATATTCAACATGCAATTTTGGAGACCTTTCGGCACCCCGGGCAATTAGTTGTGAATAAGAATGTCCTTCACGAGATCAATCTGTCACTGGGCAGGTGGTGACTAGCTGAGACCAAAATGTGGAAACAAACCGAAGCTATAAGGCTGATAAGGAAAGACGCCTAATGGAGACATACTGGATTATATTCTAATGAGCATGAGATTTAGGAGCAGAAATCTGGGACGTACGAATAAACAAGATGGCTACGAATCAAGTTGTTTACTATCATTACAGTCTCATCGAAACAAACGCTCGACAACATAATGGTTGCCACCCACACCTAACTCTGGTAAAACTCCAAATTTATGATTCGGAAACATCGTTAGAGATGTCGCCATTTCTTTACGCACGTGATCCGTGTGAACTAAAACTATAATTGATAAAGTTTATACAGATTTGAACTTTGCTCTTGTGGATTTAAACGTGGATGAATGATGGCGGAAAGGTAATTAAAGTAGCCTTATATGAGAAACTGTGTGGTGAAGCCGGCTTATCACCCCAGAATGGGTGAAACTGGAGTGGTCCGGTGTCCAAAATGCAGACACCGGGAATGATATCCTAAGAGGAGAAGTGGCGTTATGTCCTTATTGAAACAAAAGAAATAGTTTCGACCGGCCTTAAATAATCGCGCAGAGAGCGACTGGATGCCTGCAGTCATCCAACCACACGAATGAACGCAGCAAAGATATGCAATGTATTTCTCATAGCGGTTTCGGTGTGCACAGGTATCTCTGTTTCAGCAATAAAACCGATTCATATATCTTAGTTTCCGACCCCGACCATACACTGCGTTGAAAAACATGCATACGGGTTTGAAGTTAGGAAGAAAGGAGTCAGCTGAGATTTGGCAAAAAACTTACCCTGTGAGATTTACGAGCACTCTCCGACCCACATGTGCATAATGACTTCCGTAGAATACTCCGTCACTGATATGTCAACCGGAATGTACATATTCAAACAACAGCTGTTCGGTATCGATGAGATAAATTCTGAAGAAAACTCGACGTCATTCGATATTTCCAACCCGAGACAAAACTGCACAAACAGAACACATTTAATGGGCATGTTGGGTACAGCCAGCGTTCGCCTGTAGCGGATATCCCACCTGGACTGTTATCTTATTCCAAGCGAGATTCAATGTACGACTTCGAGAATGGGATTCATCTGCTGCAGAGTCGATGGTGGCGCGTCCGTTCATTGACTAGGTTACAAAAAACTATTGCAACTCCGTCGCGGGATACGTAATTGGCAGTGCGGAGAAGATATATGACCGAAGAAATTCCATCAGTGTACCCAAAACGGGAGGGAAGAAGCGCAGTACAGAACAGTACGCTTCATAGTTTGTTTATGGTGGGTATTCATCGCCCCGAAGCACAGTCGTAGATTGCTCGAGGAAAAGGAAGTGAATAGAACATGTGATGCAGTTCTACTACCACACAGCTTTGCTCACCACGTTTCCCAAAAAGGTCCTCCTCCGAATGAATAATCCCGTGCGACTTAACTCCGAAGGTTATGCCAACGGAATATCACAAATTCATTTCAATTATTAAACCCCATTGAGGTGTGGATGGTCCAGTGACAAAGCGTCGGGGCCTGAAAGAATGCCTAGCCCCCCTGGGATCGAATCAGAAATATACATCAAGGAAAGAAAATATGACATTGCATGAGGCTGTACAGCAGAGAAAAATCGACTGGGAATAGGTGTCCTGTAGAATAGCTAAGAAGAGTCATGACGATGGAATCGGCGCAATGTAAAAGACTCAACTGTGCTTGACGTGACCGAACAATTGGAACGAAAGTTAAGCGAGTTAAGTGATCCTGTGAACAATGCTCTACCATGCATGTTCATCCGTATCATCAGGTCTCAGCAGGAATCTGAGACCCTGAGGACTGCACGTTTTCCACTGACCCTATAAACTCCCATCTTGACATCACGCGAGTAAAAGCGACATATCCTGACATGAAAAAGCATGCATGCGGGCGAAAAACAAGCAAATACAACTGAAACATCTTTCATTCTTTGTGAGCGCACCGTGCCTTACCTCTTCCAGTATGTCGCGAAAGTCGTCCGGCTCGTGAGCGGGCCGACAATGTCCACAGCAAAAGTTACAGCAACAACAGCAGCACAAACAGCAGCAACAACAAGAGAGGATGAACACGGTACCCAGACAGCACTGATAAGAAGGGGGCAGAGATAGAAAAGAAACGAAATGAAGTTATGGTATATGACGATGAGTAAAGTTAATTAATGATCCATTAACGAACCTTGCCAAAAAAATTGAAATTGACCAAAACAGCAGGAGACTAAAAAACGGTGAGTAACCCTAAAAGTGAAATTTGAGAGGTTAGGCAAGGCTACTGTCCGACGATCCAACAGTAGAGATCTGAAGGTTACGCAAGCCAAGGTGAAGTAGCATAACACTAACGGTTTACGTTTGTTGTGAATATTCAGATTGTGGTGACCCGGTATATGCCTGTACATCATCATGTGTTTCTTGTTTCGTTCGTATTGTGTGCACTTTGACTTCCATTCAGGAACATGCATAACAATGAAATTAATGAATTAACTGGCACCACCAAACCAAGAAGTGAGAAATTCCAATTCCAAAAGCGTATTCAGGACTGAGTGTTGCCATTATGATCTGACTTCCAAGATAGGGTTCAATAAGAGAAAGGCGTTCAGAATGAAGCCATCTCGAAATGCCCGTTATTTTAGAGCTTGAACTATTCTGTTGTACTTCCGTTTTTTACTTCACGGTTTTCTTAAAGTTAATGTTGTACGCCGGTGAAACACCAGAGTTAACACGTGTGTTCTTTGCAACGATGATGACCGAGTCAGTCAAATCCGATCCCACTGCTTTTTCCTACGGAAAGTATACGAAATATCCCATTACGCAAAAAATGGGCATGTACGGGGAAGCAGAAACTACAAATGGAGACTCCTTGTACGAAGTGGATACAACGGAAGTGACAAAATAAGAACAAACATTGACTACACGATGTGGATTAGTCTTTGGTAGAAAACCAAAAATTCTACCAGACCACTGTACGGTACTAACAAGTCTGGCGGTGGTCCACCTATGTGACCTCTACGAAAGAATTTTCCCCCAGTATAGTGAAGAGACCGCTTGCATAGCAGCGGACGCATAGCCTCTTCGCAATAGGAAATACGTAAAACGATCGTTTTGTAATGTTCGCACTCAATCTGTCTATCCGAAAAGCAGAGCACCATTACTCATTCTAACAGTGCGAGATAGTCCACATTCGGCTGAATGTGTCGTCATGCACAATTAAATGACTATAAGAACAAGTAATAATAAGTCTGATGAAAGCGCACCTAATTCTCTGACTAACCATATTATTCAGACAGTTTGAAGGTTCGAAATAAGTGGAATTCAGTTAAAAAGACCTATAGATGCAGGACTAGTGTGTTGACTCAAAAAGGGATGAAGAGAGATCTATGGAAATAAATACCATTCGAATGAGGAATCCTGGGAGAGATTGAAAATGAAGGAAATGCATAGGTTCTCGCGGCCAACAACAGTTGTGCGTTGCCGTCAGCTTTGGATTGACAAATGGCCAGACGGTTCTATAGCCCACTGATTGCACGATTGGACCTAGAGTTTATATTACAAGCTGAGGAAGACGATTAGAAGGCAATGTAGGTCTTAGAGGGACAAGTACTGCTTGTGCATACCACGACGTGTAAGCAGAGTCATTGTTGTGACTTGGAAATCCACCAGTTGATTGGAAGAGTTATCTCGTTGCTACAAAACTGATTTTCGGTTTTATATTGTTTGTTGTAGACAAATACCCCATTATGAGGTAACCACACAAAACTTTCGTATGCAACCGGTTGTGTCGACATTCGTGCATGCGCATTCATACACAAAACGGATGTCCACGGGTGAAATTGTCGTGGGATTTAAACAACCGAACGCTTGAGGCGTATCCTTTCATCACGATGTTGGCCCGACAAATCCAAACCCAGTACACTATCGAGGTGAAGTGTGTTTCACAAAGCTAAGTAATACGAAGGGCACGTTGCGGCAACCTTGGGTTCGCCCAGCTGAGTGCATTCGTGCAGCGGCACTCAACCATGCACATTCCTGTGACAACCATTGCACGTTCTCTAACGTACCCACCAGCCAACGGCTGGAATAATTAACACATCCCATCGAAGACAGCCAAATCTCAGGATGAATGAAAGGCTCAAATCCTCCAGAAAGCTTCAGTCAGACACTGTCTTGTAAGATAGCCTACACTGAAACGTCGAGGAGTACTGTACAGAAGTGCTTCTCGAATCGTTAAAAGTGCATGTTTCACGAAGCTTCAGGGAGAGCCGCGACCAATCAGATATCACCTTCAAACGAGGGTAGTACCACTTGTGAAACAGCTAAGAACTTGATGCTGTTTTTCCAGGTTGTGTTCAAGCATGATGCGAGTAGCTCGTCCGTAAGGTATCACCAAGCAGGCTTATTCAGACTAAACGTTCAACGCCAAACCTGGCACAGTACCGACCAGACGCTAAATCACACTTTCTTGAGATACAATGTCCTAAAAGATGTTTCAGTTTTTGTTCTTATGACACAGTAGAGCTGAATGGCGGGGTAGGTCATACAGGGGTAGGTAACATAGGTAGGTAACATACATGACATACATAACATGGGTAGGTAACATACATCCAGGGATCATGAACCAAATAAGAAAGGGTCCACATCTATCGACCGGACACGAGTTCGTGAAATCAGCAGGTTAAACAGACAAAACTGAACGAGTTGTAGATGGGAAAGAAATGGAGCGGAAAGGAGCAGTCTCTCGTCCACGGAGTTGTAGTCTGACAAGGCACAATCACTGGATGAGTCACGTAGCAGCACAAACAGCAACAGGATGTTCTCTCCGCGATGACGTAACATTGCGGCAGGACAGGTGTGTTCGGCCTAAGCCGATTAGTTGAAACTTGTTCGCTGTTACAGCATTACTTGAGAACAATCGTTCATGATTAGATTTTACGGATGAGTAACACTGTTAATAAAAGCAAACTATAAATCAAAGTATCGTCTAAATAACAAACGAAAACTGAACCAGCCTCAGCGTCGAATTTAAAACCTCAATTGGGGCATTAAATTCTCTTCAGCTGTCGAAATCACACCTTTTTCTCATCAACAGGAGGAGGACAAGCTATAATGAGAAACCGTAGAATACTTGAATGCCATGAAATAACGTTCAGGAATTGAAAACGGAGGTCAATATATAGCTTGGCGAGTACCCGATGTGCGCAATTTTCCCAATTTCAACGGCAGCCACGAAGTGAACTATGGAAATGCCAAACCGTATGAAAAATCTGCTGTCAGGCTTTCAACTAACAGAGGTTTGTTTAACCTCAGATATCAACCTACGTCCTTTGGTGGCTCGGTGATGCTAGTCAACAGAAACGTAATATATAATAGTACGATATGATAAGGTCTGGTGTCCGCTATCTACTTTGTAAAGCATGGGGGTTCATGAAAACGAGTCGCTATACCGTTGCTGATCGCACGACATGAACTACGGACTATCAGTAGCGCACATCTGCCCTCAGGTCAGCGCTGTTGGTCAGACAAATTCTACTTCTCCAGAGAAACCCAAAGACCGCAACGGCCTCCGGAAAACGAACTGAACTGTTATCAATGCTTGCAGGTTGTATGTACTAAGCAATCGCTAGAGTGAAAGTAGAACAATCACTCTAGTTCAGTCGAAGCCCTAAATTATACAGCAAATTTAGAGTGGACCGAGCCACTGGCCTTATCCACGGAGGCTAGGGTACTTGCCAAACCAGAGGGAGCATATTTAGTCGACAATTCGGTGGATTCATCTGGGGAGCGCACAGTACGGTACTCTTCTCCAGAAAACAAAATGCTTGTTCTCCTTGGTAGTAATGCAAAAATAAGTCATCACCTTTGCCTTTGAAAGGTGACGGCTCTCACCATCTCCCTTAAAAACCCTTCTGAGATGAAGATATAGGTTTGGCTTTCTGGCATAAACCAAGCTATTTCGCTTACTCATTACCATTCGCCAGATTCGTGCACGAATAACATTAGTCAAACACGCAGTATTATGACATGTTTTACCGCCTCCAGGTCCTTGGACTAGCTACATTTGTTTCACTTGACACTAGGGATATACCCATTAATCTCATATGTTGCATTGACGAATTATGCACCTTGCGAGACAGACCATACCCAGCGTAGCCAAGCCATTGCTCGATACACTCCAGTGTGTTTACTCGAACTGATAGTTGCGTCGATGAATATATTGGTTCCACAAACCGATTAAAGCGGACGCCAGTTGATCACTCTGCTTTCTTCCAACACCCTCGAGGCCGCATCAAGATACGGCTGTTTGTCAGGCACACCAACCGGCCACTCAGCATCACAACGAGTCGTGCTGACCTAATAAAGTTACACCCTCGTGACCACAGTGACATGGAGTAAAGGTGAAGCGATTCAATTTTTTCAGTGAATCGGTGAGTGCGAATAACTGGCATCAACAATGTTGTGCTACGTGAAGGCCTGGTCTTAGGGTGGTATCAGCAGATGAGTCCACTCCTCCGTGTCAGTCTGTATCAAACCCACTATCACTGTGAGATATTCTCTTAGGAAGTATGTCAACCACTTCGGGAACAACTGGCCCCTTTTTGAGACTTGGGATTTCTCCATCTCGTTCCTCGATGGATATTTATAGCGGACTCCCTAAAGAAGATAATTCGTTGGAATTGGGCAAAAAGGTCCCTTCAGCAGGGATGTGCACATTTGGGAGAAACAAATTTGGCAGTAGCGTAGTTCGTGTTGTGGAACTTGCCTTCCCGGCACGAGTGCTTCCTTTTGGTGGATCTCCTCCAAGATGAGCACCGTAGTAGAATTTTCAAGCTTATCGGAAATAATGCTCTTAGTGTCAGTAGCAATCTTGGGCAGCTAAAAATTCCTCTTTGATCAGTGGCATCGGAACGTATTTAATACCCCACCCGAAAAGCAGAGACCGTCCTTCAGAGAGCCACAACGAATAGGCACTCTTCTCACGGCGGTCTCATCCTACGACTGGCACTGGTGTTGCAGAAGCCCGCTAAATGCGCTCCTCATGTGAAAACTCTTCGACAGCCCATGATCGGTTTCGTCCTCCTCGGGGCTCATCAGACAGGCACAAGAACCTTATGAATAATGTATTACGTCTGTACAATATACTGCGACGTGTATTGCAAAGTGAAGCGGCCTGAAGAACATCATAAACTAGAGATTCAGTTGAGTCTCCCCTGAAAACCGAATCGGTATGCAAATGAGTTCGTGTCGAATTTCGTGCAATTTGGGTTCAAGCAAAACATGAGACCGATGGAAACCCGGGAAGTTGGCCTATCTGATGAGCCCCAAGAAGGGCAAAACAGGTCATGAGTAACCTTGACTTCTTCAATCAATACGAGCTGCCGGGCTGTCAAAAAAAGTATTTGGCGTCTTCTGGAGTGGTGCGGTCCTCTTTTGGGTTGGGTAACCTATGACGTTGTGACTGTCCGCGGAAACCGCCTACCTTCGTTTGTCCCTTGTGGGCGACTACCGCAGTGCCAAGTGCTGTCTAAATCTGGCGATCAGAAAAAGTTCAAAATGGGACGTTGTGGTGAGTTACACTGCCTCTGAAAAAGGCTAACCTACTTCACGAACCCCGGAAACACCAAAACCACTGTGTGCGTCTTTGAGACTTAATTCTTTCCAGGTGTGAAGGATGGACTTATTTTGGGAGGTTTTTTCTAAAACGATCAATAACCGTGAAGGCTCATTATAGAAATCTCCCTCACCGGCAGGGCCTCAGAAGACAAAAACCAAAACTCACGCTGACATATCCTAGAGAGTTGGAAACTCAAGCCAGCAAAAAGTATGGTACTACAAAGGAACACTGACAGCTCTCCTTCTGGCATCGCGTTCGTTGAAGACTAACGGAAATTTACACAGGTAAGTGGTGTGAAGCTAGGCCGAGTTCAAACATTAGGAGTGATCAATAGCCTGCCGCACATTAACGGCAAGAGGATGAATCACTGGTGAACCCAGTTAAGGAGACAATAAAAAACTACATCAGACCCTTCGGATGATTACTAGAGACAATGCAGTGACGTTCCCTGGCAAAGCCGAAAAGTGGGTCAATATCGCGATATTTCAGAGAGATACGTCAGACCTTGGCGTCAAGTTCAATAAGATCGAAGGTTTCCATTCAAATAATATCCAGATCTAACGGTACAAGGTGAGTTCAATGATCAAGAGAAATAAAAGTTAAGTTAACTTGTGTGCACAGGCGCAACACTGTGATCATAAATGTGATCTGCCCAATATAGCAACAGAGAGTATGCATTAGTCGATAGATGTTGAAGGCTACACAACAGTTGTAGTCAATTGCGATCCTGAATTAGTATCATCACTCAACTTTAGTGAATAGTTATGTGAAACCCACTAATATAGCCAAAAGAGTACCTCCACATCCGCATTCTCATTGATGCAACACACTGCTTCGCCGCAAAAAAAAACTCTTGGATAATTGGGCTCGAATAGTGATAGAGCATTTTTACTCAAATCGCCCAGCTCAGCAAACAAATTCACGACATCTTGTTTGATCTAAGCTACGAAAGTTCCAGTAAAAAGTTTCACGTCTTTAAACTGATGTCACGAAGTATTCGCAAACATTCAGTGCTGGGGGAGAAGTTGTATGCCTCCAGGCACCTCCAAGAGATAACCATTGAGGTTGGCAGTAAACGAGCCAACGGCTGCGAATAAATGGCCGTAATACAGCAACGTCAGCGCTCCCGGAACATGTTGGGTCCTGTCAAGATCAGCCTGTTTCTTGTGAAATGCTGCGAATGCCCGAGGACGGTAGTGAAACAGGGCCGGCGGGAGTAGCCCTTTAATGAGGCATCTGATCAGGGATACAAGGCCAAGGGAAGGTGTAGGAACAGTACCATTGTTTTAAATCTACCATGGGACTGGCCGGCGGCGTTCCAAGAATAGGATATTTAATTAGAATGACCCAAGAGGCGTACGAAGTTCAACTTGCCTCGTGACCGGACGCGACTCTGGAGGGACCGTTCTGCCGCTCACCGGTATATGTGGCTGTAGGTTGCGCCGGGTGTCGTGAGTATTTTTTACCCTCTAAGGAGTAGTGAAGTTCAGCTGTGGTCATCAGACCCCAGATTGTAGACTCCGTATTCCACCCAGGCAGGCGATTCAATTAGAGGTTTGTGCTGGGAACTCTCTAACTCGGCCTCGACAATCGGACAGAAATACGTCCTCAAAAGTACAATCCATGGTTTAAGTTGATATGTGCACGCATCCTCCTACTGCTATATACTCAAAAGTGATTAACGCTCCGGAGCATGCGAGACACCTGTTTCCCACAAACGTTTCTTCGCAAACTTCTCGTTCCACTTGCTACCTCCATCCTAGTACACAGTCAAATCTTTTACTCCTGCAATGTACATTCATACCTACCGAAAGTTAGCAGTATTCCAAGCTTATTTGTTCCTTGCTTTCGTTCACACCTCCAAAAGTTTAATGTTCTAGACCAAAAAACTGTTTGAGCACCTGAAGATACTTAAAGTTGACGCATTTGGCGCGTTTATGAGAAAAGGCAGTCACCTGCCTGGTTTTTCAACACAACTCTGCGGCCAAACTCTTTAGTTCCTCTGGAGAACTCAGCACCGGGGCGACAAGTCGAACAGGTGGTGGTAGTGCTGTGTTCCACAGGACCGGAGCTGATTCATCAGGCTGGACTCCAGTCCACGGTCCGACAGCCGATATTAGAGTTGATACACCGTACGCAGCCCTAAGACCGTGCTCGCTATTTCTGCTTAAACGTCCAGTGACCGCATCTTCGATACAAAAGGACGAATTACACCAATGTCTGGTTGATCAACTTGGCCTAGCCTGTTGCAGTTTTTGCATCGCCACCTACCCCGTCACAAAGAGACTGGGCCTCACCGTGGTGTAGTGGTTTGTGTACCTCGGCGACCCATTAAGGCATACTGGAGGGTGTCCGCGCGAAACTCGCAGAGTTCTTCATACCAGGTTGGTCAATGGTTAGCGGTCTGACGAACAAATTGGGGGTTCGAAAATGTATGGCGACGTGTTCCTTCCAACAAAAGACTGCTGCCTTATGGTCACGCTTTTGAGCCAAAGGCTTTCGTTGAGGTTCCAAATCGTCCTCTTGCCTAGGTGTGGGCGCCCTGACGGTATCCCAACCCACTTACAACCATGATACCTACGTCCAACAACTAATTCATGCCACATCGACCGTTGCGTGGTGTCATCAGCCGGGTCGCCTTACTTGCTGCATACAGAAGGCGAAAACATGCAACTGCTGACGTTTTCCTTCTTACTCTTTCACATACTCCCCCCGCCATCTTCCCACCCCATCAATAACTCTATCCTAGTAGGTCCAGCACTTAGGACTGATGCCTCCATTCGTCCTGCAACGGCTTTGCAAGCAAAATCTGCGCGTCATCCGGCGCCGACATCCTCATGTATCACAAAATCAATCTTCAAGTCCCATCCATTTGGCCGCCTTCGGTGTTCACACTCTGAAGCAAGCAGGTCAACAAGTTCCTCTTGCTCACAAACTTGACTCGCATAGCAGTTATGTGTGCTGTGTATCAGAAACAAGAATTCAGGATGCAAGCACATTGGTTGAGCTAACCGCCCCATCACTCTCCATTCGCTTCCGGCTGCGCACGTATAGCGACCCACAGGCTACTGCGGTGGGATATGCGAGGGTTGGTATCGTCGCAAGTCGCCGGGCGGAAGTATCCTTACTTGACTGGATACCTGTTGATAGTCGCCTCTGTGCGGTTCGTCCGGCAACGTCTGTGAAGAGGTAGATAGATAGAAGAGGTTGATAGATGCCTACTTGTCGTGTCTGCCTACGCTCCAACTGACTGTAGCTCCGACGCCGTCCAAGACAGGTTTTATGACGCCCTGAATGCCCTGCTGCTGCGAGCTAAAAGCTTAGACATCGTGGTGGTTGTAGGAGATTTGAATGCACAAGTGGGCAGGCTTAGCGTATCTCAAACTCATTTGGGAGGTCGATATGGATTGGACTCAGCACGTACGGACAATGGTGAACGATTGCTTCAGCTGTGTGCTGACCGCAGACTGTTTTTAGGCTGTACATACTTCCTAAATAGCCGAAGTCGTCTGGCAACATGGTGTCTTCCAATGGCGTGCCGGCCACGAACTCAAATCGATCACATTGCCATCAGTTACCGATGGGGCGGATCAATAACTGACTAGCGAAACACATTTGTGGATTCCGACCACGTGCTCGTCGGGAGTCGTTTCAGCCTAGGTTTTCCAGGGCCGCATAAGGTGCGGACAAATCGCTTGGCAACTGAAGGATCCGGATGTTAGACGAATTTACCAGAATCGTCTTCTATAGTCCCTACAAAATGGTCTGCCATCACATGTGAACTCAAGCTGGGACGAGAACACCACCTCTTTGCACAGTTATGAGAGAGTTGCTTGAGACACGACGCTACCAGGCGCACTCAAGCACTGGATATCAGACCGAACAGTGGCATTGCTTAAATCTGGGAGAAATATACCCAGCCGGTTCCGAATATAACTTGATGCGACGAATTACCAGACGTCAAGTGAAAGTGAGCATGCGGATAGACCGTGAAGTCTGGTGAATAGAGAAAACCAAGTAAGTGGGAGAGGTCTAGAAATTCGGGAATGCCCGGAAAGTATTTCAGTTAACCGGCGAGACCGGTCCCCGGAAACCTACTGTAAGCGAAACAGTCAACGATCAGAAAGGAGTGACCATCCTGAATAAAGAACAGCACCTCGACCGGTGGGCCGAATATTTCGAACAACAGTTATCGTGGCCACCAGCTGCCACACATCTGGAGCCAACAGTTGACGTGGCTACCACTACGGCCTCGGAGGTCTAACTGCATATGTTCATTCAAGCGCTACCGAACATCTGTAACGGATTACCATCCACCCACATTGTTCAAAGACGGGGGTGAAATCCTCAGTCAGAGTTTGTTTGATCTGCTTGCCTCCATTTGGGAAAAGAAGACTGCCCCAGACAATTGGGGAGAGTCAACGAAAGTGCCCATTTTCAAAAAAGGGGCTCGTAATGAGTGTGGTAACCACAGGGGGATCAGCCTCACCCCGGTCATAACGAGACTGTTGGTGTCACTGGTGCTTCACCGCCTTACAGTGGCCCGTGAAACACTGACTCGAGTGAAGCAAGCGGGGTTCCGGCCTGATAGGGGTCGCGTTGACCAAATCTTCACACTCCGTCAGCTGTTAGAACAACGCCATGCGTTTAAGCGATCCACAATTCTGGTACTCCTGGGTTTCTAAGACGCATTCGACTCGGTTGACAGATCTGTTCTCTTTATCTCTGAAGTTTATGAACATAATACGTTCATTGCAGTCTAAAACTTCCGAACGTGAAAGTATGCGGAGGGCTCCCCAAAAGCTTCCACACAAAGCAGTGTCCGTCAGGGATGCCCATCCTCTCCATTCCTGAATCTCAAGGGACCTGTTTATCAGGCTACAGTGCGGGCTGTTTTGTTGTATGCCTGTCCAACTGGGCCTGTTCGATCAGCGGAACTGAGACGTCTTCAGGTGTTCGACAACTATTGTCTCAGAACCATAGCTCCTGTGGGTTGGTGTCGGCGAATTCGTAACGAGGCAATTAGAAAGTGGGTCTTCGGTTGCGCAACGGGTACTTTTATTGAAAAATATGCTCAGCACAAGAAGTTGCGTTAGTTAGGCCATGTATTGTGTGTACCGAACCATCATTTGCCGATGAGAGTGCTGTTTTTTGTGCCCACTTGAGAGTGGTGGAAGCAGAGAGAGGATCAACGCTTGGTCTGGCAGAATTGTATGAAAGAGATTACAAAACGTTTGGTTGTTGTTGGTGCTACTAGCCTTCCAGACATTGGGCGTGTCATTCCCCAAATTATCCGCCAAGACAAGGCAAGTCCAACCAGGAAGAGCCTGCCGTGTGATGGGATAGCCTATCAGTGGGGCTTACGACATGGTGTCTACTTCTGATACAGTGATGTGAGTCACTACCGTCGCGGTATTTTGGGATAATAAATCGGCTAGTTCAGGGGAGATATTTTCCCATTAGTTCTGGAAGGAAATGGAAGGAAAGTCGCTCCGCGTGGCACTCACGGAAACAGATCTGTGCTGATGAGCAAATTCAAAAATACACCTCTGGTTGGGGGAGGTTAAGGACCAAGCTCAGATGATTCCACTAAAACCTGATCATTTGAGAGGTGTAAGAGTGTTCGCTTTACCAATCTGCTGACTTGTTTAAGCAATCGTTGAGGTTACTGGTGAAGAATAGTATTTAGGAATTGTACAGCAAACTATTAAGTTGATCGGAATTCACTGTCTTCAGAAAACAACGTAATCTTGGGATGGTTAGGCTCTTCCAAGCCGATGACTTTATTCGGTTGGTAAGCCTGAACTGGGGCTGTATTTTCATCGCTTCCTAATAGCGCTGTCACAGGTCGACGTAAGAAACTCCGCGTAAACTGTTGTCAAGTATTTCAACTCGATGTGCGGGGCTGATTCACCTAAATTATCGGCTGTTGGTTGACGCGCAACGCCCAATATAACGGCCACATGTTACGGGTGTGCACAAAGCTGCTGAGTCAGCACAAGATATAGATCGTGATTGGTGATAGTGGTGACGTAATAGACCCATTCGATAGCCCATAGATAGAGAAGACGACGCTGACCAGGCTATTAACGTACTCCACGACGCGCGAAAGAAACCGATACTAGATAGAAACCAGTCTGGGGGAACACTAGTCACAAATATAAATAGGGTTTGTAGGAGTTAATTTTCCTGAGGATGACTTATAATCAAGATGTCTATTCACATAAGGTATTGTAAGCCCACGCAACGTTTCATGTAACTATATTTATCCCGACAATACGGAAGAAATTACATTCGTTCAACATGTGCGTATATTTTGGTCGCGTCCATTTTGGCAAATCAGATCGATTTAAAACTAGTCAAAAAGGGCTGATACATTTTAAATGAGCGAGGATGAAGAAAATAGTTCCTTGTAATTTGGTGGAGAAGTTGGAGTGCTACACACGATCCAGGTATACAGACACTTGAAGCATTATATAACACGATGACATTCGCTTGAAGACAGTGGATAACTGGATCCTAGTTGCCGTAGAAGAATGCGCAGAAGGGGAATTCCTGATTTCAAGTCCCGTCTACAAGTCTTTTCACAAAAGCCTTCAGCTAACCTTCTCAAGTAGTTAGCTGAAGCGCGGCCAAAATCATACGAACTGTCAGAAAAAGCCATAACTAAATGTTGCCTACCAAAGTGTTTCGAAGGGAACGTGAGAGATAGCTAGGTGAGAATTACGATATGCAGTACGTAATAGGTTCTCCAATGATGACTATAGGAATATGAATGGAAATATCATGCCTTCTCCCAATTCACCATGAAGAATTTCCTGTTTGCGGATAGGCTGGCACCACTGATATCTCGAAATTTGCCTGTCTAGCCTTGTTGGTTATAGAGATCGGTCTGAACTACTGTCCATGCAGCCAACGCGATGATGACTCAGATGACCAAACTCGGTTGGGAGGTATTGATTCAAGTTGTGAGCTGCTAACCAATTCAAGATCCCTAGGCAGAAGGTAAGCATAACGATATCTGCCATGACACATTCACGTCTTTCCCAGTCGAATACTTCTGAAAAAAAACTACAGCGGCGCGGTAGAATTAAAGTATGATATGGACGCCTAAACAGCGAAGGACTTGCTCAATAAATCGTCAAAAAATCGGGCCAGGAAGATCCAATTTGTGCAGTCTCAAAGATAATTTCCAGGTCTTGAGAACGCGGAAATGGCTTCGATTGATACCAACTATTTTTGTGCGAAAAATTCCGGTTTGTCCGCTTATCAAAATATCCATATTGGAACTTTCATTGGATCTAACTAAAATTTTACACTTGTATAGGACCGCTTTGCAGTTTTTGTTCAACAGTACATGATATAAAAAGATAGACGGTATTGCAGTGAGAAGCCTGTTACAGCCGGTGCTGGTACACAAATGTATGGGCCATTTGGAACATAAACTCCAAGATACGATAAAAACTGATGGCGTTTGAGATAGTTGCCATCTTTACTGACGAAAGTCAATGGAGGGATTTTATCATAGGGTCGACAATGTTGACAACCGCAGCAGTCGAACAGAACGACAGAATAGATTTTCCCAATGTGCTTTTGAATAAATAACACACGACGGATCTGACTGTCATGACATCCCCAGGAAAGCCGCTTCGACGGGCCAGCATTTACACACTGAGGTATTGTCCCCAGTGAGCGAAAACGGCCTCTAATAAGGACCGTAGTCCGCGGGCGTTACCATGTTGCCAAACCTAGCGATATTATAAGGTAAGATTGCCGAAAGCTATCTTGGTTGAGAACGACTACCCGGTAAACTGGAAACAATGTAGCCCTCAGTCTACACGTCACACAATTCAACTGATCCAGAAAATGCGGTCAGTTCATGGTCCGTCATTAATTACCGTCTAGCAGCGGCGATCAGGGGTACCTAAAGGGAACCAATAAAAACGTGCATCCCAACCCCAAAGAAAAAGCACCCAGTTGCTTTGTTCGCTAAATCCAACGCACTCCACCGATGTGATTGTACCTGTAGTTTTAGAAACATTGGCAGAACCATGAGATACCTGAAGAAACAAATAGGGGAGCAGGTAAGGAACTGGCTTCCCACAACAGAGTCGAGCTGTCCAAAATCGACCATCACCAAACGTCTTTTACGCAGTGTTCACATTGCGGATTACAGAAAGAAACTTCATACCACTAAGGCAGCTGACACACCCTTTTAATCATCCTTTGTGTGTACCAAGACATCCGCTGACGTATCTTATTGCGTAATTCAATGAGGCCGGTACCGTTAACGGTAACAGTGATTTATCTGTAACTTCTATCATCGCGACGGAAGGCTCGACATGCCTTTTGCCGGCCCAAATGAGTGATGTCACGTGCTCTGGATTCGTTACACTGAATGACCTGGCAGGGACATTAGACACCACAGGTGGTATGACTTTGAGAACCTTTACGTGACTGATGATGTGAGGAGATTTGGTAATTTTCAACAGAGGTTTTATACTGTCAGGGAAGCCAATCTATGCCGAGAAACCGAGAAGCACTGTACAGCTGTTTCATCCTTGTTGGGAATCGTCAGCGGTACGAGTCTCACGAAACCCAGAGAGTTTCTAACCCGCGACTTTCCGGCCACTGGTTGCACAATTTATATGACTGTCCAGTCATGAGTAACTGTTGAGCTGTGATTGAAATACCAGTGCACTGAATCCCAAAGGAATCTTCTGCACATGGTATTCTTGTATTTGCGCACCATAGTAGGTAGTTGGAGTAGATAAGCAGCCAAACAGTAGGCTAGAAGCTTACCTGGTTGGACCTGGCTGTTTTGCACTAGTTGTAATTGTATGCATCAAAAGATTTTTCACAGAAGAATGGCATTCACATGACAAGAGATGCATTTGAGGCGCCCGTATATTGATTGTAATTAGTTACCTCGTCGCGTAATGGCTCTTGCGTTTCACACCTGTTCAATATATCCCGTGTGTCGGGTACACGGTTCTACACTTCTTCTGCGGACCGCTAAGTACTTGCCAGAGCACAGCAGATACACGAGCCCGCTTGATCTGGAGATTCGTAACTTTCGGATAAGCAGCATTCGAACTGGCGAGAGGTAGACCCGTCCAGTTCCAATCCAAGGTGAGAGTGGCTCAGAGAACGGCTGACCATCTAATATGCTTCATCAGGACCGAAGAGCCAAGTGACAAGTGTGGCTTGGAGTTAAATTGTCCGTTATATCTGATTCATCACTATCTCATCTGATTATTGCCCCACAGACTCAGTTTCTTAAAAGTACGTTTTAACATTGTATAGATGTAACGTGCTAACCACAAGGTTGCTGCGAACTATCCGATAGCCCACGACCGATTTCGCCCTTCTTGGAGCTCATCAAATAGGCTCTGTCCCCGATTTTCCGTCAACCTTATCTTCCACTTGAACCGAAATTGGACAGAATTCGCCAGATACTCTCATATGTATACGAATTTGATTTCGACGAGAGACACAACTGAATCCAGATGAATCTCTCGTTTCATAAAACGGCGGCCTAGTGCAGCTCATTCAGATGAAGGAGATCGTCATGAAACGAGAGGTTCAGCTAGATTCAGTCACTTACTACAATTCACCATTTGAGTGAACTGACTGCATAGTCGCTAAGGGAAGCTTGTCGTTCTTGCTTTAAAACACACATCAAGAATGGGATAACATATGTCAGATCAGACGCTTATCAAATCGTTTTAGTGTAGTAAAACTTAATTAGGGGACGGATAACACTGCTGAAGCAATTATAAAAAGAGTAACTCCCATTGATAGATACATTGCCGAATAACAACTGTGGATTTGGCCAAATGCGTAAATAAACAGCAAGTGTGAGCCCAGGTGAGCTGGGATGTAATGGTTCACGGGCACACGCGCTGTAGCGTGTAATGCAGCGAGCTGTGAGTAGATAGTAACATTTCTGCAGGGTACTCAACACAATAAGTAGCAACAGAGCCCCAAGCAGAAAACAGCTGATTTCATTTGTAACCTAAAGCTCTAGGGCGTGAATACAAATTTCAAACACCACTGAAGGCATAACCAGTGCAGGAAATCGGTACAGCAATATGCTGAGATAAAAAAGCGATTATCTGGAAGGTTAAAGAAATGTTGGGGCACAGTGGTCAGGGCGCGAATTTACTGACCGGAATGTCCGTGGTTCGAACCTGAACTCTGCCTCTTGACTTTCCCTGTCTAGGCTTGGGCAACCTGGCAGTATCCCAGCCCTCGTGCTTCCTTTGGACTACATGGTAGCTAGGCGCCGAAAAAGTGTTACAGCTGAACGACTTTTCAGAGGAAATCTCACAGTGACCAAAAATACCCTACTCCTACCACCTTTTGGGTGTGATTTTGCGGCTGTTCTTCTTTTGTTCACATACAAGAAAGCTTCCGGTAGCTAACTCTCTTATCAGCTACAAGTACGTAGATAATGTTGCCGTTGATTGTTACATCACACATCCTGTGAAGTTAACTCTCCTCCAAAATGACGTAATTGAGCTACCGCAGTGATTCGCTCGTTGTTTCCTTAATTTGAAAATACCAGCGCCTCGATGTGGCCTTTAGTTTTATGATGGACAGGCTTTATGACATCGTGCACCAAAGTGTTCAGTCCTTTTTATTGGTTAGTTCGCCTTCAAATGGCATCAATTAAATATGTAGGCATTTCTCCGTGCCACAATCTGCCCTAGACCAAACATGCTTAATATGCGCTATTTGAAAAAAGTGGAGTGAGAGAATTTGGAATTTTCAACTGAGATTTTGTGCTGTAAGTGAAACCAATGTATGTTGAAAAGCCGAGAAGCAGTGTAGAGCTGTTTCATCCTAATTAGGGATTACAAGCAGGGTTTTCGAACCGACTAGTGGTTTGAACACAACCGTCTGGCTAGGATAGACTGAGTAGCAGCGCGAGTAACTCGCACTTAGGATATAGGGTCACCCTTGAGATTCACACACCCATCAGCCTCACATACTCTTACTTTCAGATTTGCTACGTGCATTTGCCCTCTCCCGCTGTTACTCCCCCGAGTTTCGTTCCAATACTGGGAGATCCTATAGAGATGCTGTGGGCTAACCAGAGACCTGCTGGTTGGTTCATTCGTATACAAACACTTTATTTCATTAAACAGCAAAGGTTTTATAAAACAGTTTTGTCAAACGTTAATCATTTCCTGCACAGGGATCACTCGAGAAGAATGCTGACGTCAAGTAAGTGCTCACAATTCAACCAGCTACCCGGTGGTACATAAACGTATGGAACAGGTATTGTTCACACACCTACTCACCCTCAAGAAACTTGCCTTAGAGAACATCATTAAACGCTTGTTCCTTTTCAATATTTTCACTTAAAATTGTATTATTGTGTTACCAAAACCCCTTTTTACAGGTGCACGAGGCTTTTCACGACTCATCTGACAGTCTCCAAAAAAGAATACATTTACTTACCTTCAGACATGGATTTTGAAGCGCAAAGTAGGCTCGCATCGTATCCTCATCCACTTGTTCAGCAAGATAAATACCGAAAGAACCATACTGATCGTAGATTCGACGCTTCGTTGGATCACTCAAAACGGCGTGGGCTCGGTTTATCTCTTTGAACTGACATGATATGAGAAAGAAGTAGAATCATCTTACTTTCTCGCTGGCATTAGGGTCGTCGGGATTTTTATCTGGATGGAACCGGAGGGCGAGCTGCGGAAAAAGGAACCTGTTTATGGGGGAACTTGGTTACCCTCCGATAGGCACGTTTAATATCAGCAGGTGTGGCTTCCTTATCCACTTCCAACACAGCGTAAAAGTCGACATTTTCTCTGCGTAAAATATTACCTTTTGTCCAGCCGCCAAAAATCACTCACGAATGTCTTCGACCATCAGATGCCTCTCCGCCAACGGAGGACCTTGGTGCCATAGACTATATACCAAAACCTTCGAGTCCTTGAATGACGTAAAAGAGAGTCAGCTAACGGCTGGTGATAGAGCAGGCTGAAAAGGAAAGTGATAAACTCACTGAACATCATTCAGAGTAAGTCATTACTGATCGGTTGAATTTATCCATCAAGACACTACATTCTCTATTCGATGCAAATAAATTACCGATGGGTCAAAACGGATGTCATATACTGACGGCAAGACACTTCGAGCTGGGGATACAGACTTTGGTTCCACAAGACCACAGTGACATCATGCCCTGATTGGTTACGCACTGAGACCAAAGTAACTCGACTTACTCACAATGAATCAAACAGCAACGCAACACAAGTTCCAAATGAACCAATCAAGTGACACGTAACCAGTCGTGTTGAAGGGATCAGGTAGTCTTTGGAGAATACAAAGCGCAAGTAGACTTGGAGGAAGTCCGCAACCAGCAACGCAATAACGAGAAATACCAGTATGGTGACGATTTCCAGGCTACGTGAATAGGTCAGCTTGAAGCGAACTTTCCGACGACCTGCAAATATGGCCTTTCCTATTCATCTAGAACCTTTAGGATGGTTCAGAATCAGGAAGGGCTGGTTGCAAGCGTCCCAGTGGCAGGGAGAATGGAGAATATATGGCAAAAATGGGTAAACCCACTAAGAGCTTCAAATAAAAATCAGGAAGTAAAAGTTCCCGTTTCCCGCCCGGAACTGACACCGGTCTCTAACTTCCGACAGTTTGATCTGCAAAGTTACATTGTTACATTGTTACATTGTTCTTTGTCAACTGTGGCTTCCTCAGCTACTAGTTCGAGTCGGGGAAATTTGCAAACCCTCATGAAGAGCTAAATCGTAGTCCACATGAAGCTCCCGAACTAGCTTGATACAAGACCTTTTCCGTTTGCACGTAACTATCTTCGTATTTACTGAACCTAACTTTTGTGTTTTTCCCATCAGCTGTCAGACAACCAAACAGCCCAGGTGTTCACGCGACTGCATGACTCCCAGTTCATTCACCTTCCAAGGTCGACTCCTTGTGCAACGTTTTATTTTTCCTCTGTAGATACTTTTGTGGTGTGGTGATATTCTGTCATACTGGACCCGGGGAGCTGGCCGAAATTGTCCTCTGTTGGTCTTGTCTTGTCTTCTGGTGGCACGCAATTTGGCAACAAAAGTGTTACAGCTGGGCGATTACTACTAGCAGAAATAAACCAAACTTAAAGCTGTCACTCTCATCGTGGTGGTCGGGGCGAGATGGCTCAAGTGGTTAGAACGCGAATTTACTGACCGAACCCGAACTCTGCCTCTCGACTTCCCCTGTCTAGGCTTGGGCAACCTGGCAGTATCCCCTCGTGTGGTATGGCAGCTAGGCATCGAAAGGGTATTACAGCTGAACAGTTTATCGTGGTGGTCGGGCTTCAGTGACAAAATGACTAGGAATCAGTTCCTCAAGGTTAAACCACACGCGGAGCAGCCAACGCGGAGCAGCCCAACGATAAACAGCGAGAAATGGTATTGCGGGGCAGTCCGGAGGTGAAGTCGTGCTGTCCTCTGGGCTAAGAGTGTTAAGGCAGGAAAGTGCTTCTTTCAGGTGATCAGCACAGGAGCAGCGATGTTGCCTTTCTGCGATGTAGGATGGTTCAGAAAAGATCGGCCTTAAACAACGCACACTCTGGTCGCCCAATGGTTGCCCGCGATAACCTGCGTAATATGGTTAAAATACTCTTAAAACTAAGGTCTGATGCTGTTCAGAAGATATCTTATGCGGATAGCCCCAGCAGGAGTCAGATAATTATCCCTTACTTACTACGGACTCGGGCCAGGTCAGGCCCCACGTGGTCAAGTGGATAAAACACTACTCGGTCATTGGCTCCGGGGAGGGTTCTTCATGAAAACCCCAACAACCGCTCTCTCGTTTCAAACCCTTGGGTCAGAGACCATGGGAAGGGTCCCAGAATAAAACCCTACCTTCTTCCACTACATTGTGGGTTAGGCCTTTGAGCCAAGGGCTCAAAGTGGGGTACCTCGAACAAAACGTTTTGGCTTGAGTAAGTATCACTCTTCCTTAGAGCTCATCATTCACCAGCCCTCAACCCTTAAGTCTTCCCACCCATCGAACGGTGTAGTGGATTCAACGCAACCGCCAGACTCCTAATCAGTTACCCTGGCTGAACCATCATCCAGCAACATAAACCCAAATGACCCCATATTGAGCTCCAAAAAAGCTGATCCAAGTTGTAGCCTTAAATGTCTGTAACCCTCAATCACACTGGGCAAAAGGCATTTCCTGTTGAAGTCTTGCTTTCCCTCTCTGTCGAGGTATGTTATCTCCGAAACACGCATGCAAGACCCCAGTTCGGTCGTGCACCTCAAACCGCTTAGGACGCGCTCAGATGATCCATATTTCAACTCTCAGCATACGCCCTGACAAACTGCTGTTCATAACCGTCATCATCATCAAGGAGAACGTAACATTAATGTTTCACATTGATGCTTCGCTGCCGCACAGCCATAATTTATTTGAAGGCACTATAGTGAAGGGAAATAATAAGAGTGGATGGAAAAATACTACAAGCCTACTACAAGCATTCCGAGATACACACGTCTCCAAACACTCATTCAGGCAATCGGAATAGAAACTGACAGCAGGAATACCACTGGCACCGATCAGCAACCATATATTGCGTCTTCTCCAACCAGGCCCCATGGAGATCACCCATTCCCCATCCTAGAGGGTGAGTAGCACCAATAACACCCAAACTTTTCGCAATCTCTTTCATACCCATCTGACAATTCAAGGGTTGAGCAGTTCTCTGCTTCTACCACTCCAAATTGGGAGCGGAAAACAGCACTCTTTTCAGCAAACGATAGTTCAGCGTACGCAATACGTGGACTAACCAACGTAGCTTCTGGTGCTGAACGCATTATTCGGCGGAAACTCCCGTTGTTTTCCAGTTGCCTAGTTGTGGACTCACAGCAACTATGGCTCTGAGATAACGGTTGGAGAAGAGCTGAAGATGCCTCAGTTCGCTGCATGAAGAAGCCATGTTTCAGTCTCACAACAGAAACGCCTGTACTGTAGCCTGACATACATCTCTTGAAATTCAGCGATACATCACTATGAGGCCATAGGTGTCTCAAATTAGCAAGCTTCATCCGACCCTGCATTGAAATCCGTCACACCACGATCAGAACGAATACCACTTTTAAGATAGGTGAAGCGTTCCCAAAACTTTGAGTGCCTGTCCTTCGGTTGCAAGTGGTGTATTCAGTGATTGCATGCTCAGAAAGCTGACTTTACACTTTTTGGGTGCAAAGCGCATGCCAAAAGACGGGAAAACTCTGGCCAGTTTATCTAAGAACATCTGAGGCTTCTTTTCGGAGACGAGAACGATATCGGCTGCATATTCCAGACCAACATGGTTTTCGTCCACAGCTATTTGAACATGAGATGGCTCAGTGGTTAGAGGGCGAAGTTACTGTTCGTGGCTTAAACTCAGCCTCTGTATCTCGACTTCTACTGTCTAGGCTTGGGCAACCTGGTAGTATCCCGGCCCTCGTTCTTCCTTCGGGTGGCATGGCAACTAGGCACCGAAAGGGTTATAGTTGAACGATTTTCTTTTGAAAACCAGGGCTTTGAAGACCTTCTAGCACTCACGATGTCGTCAGACGACTTCCGTTATTTAGGAAGTTGTTAGTGCATACAAACACTCTGAAGTCAGCACACAGCTGAATGAATCGTTCGCCATTGCCCGTACATACCGAGTCTAATTGAGTCTAAGTCTGCCCACTTGTGTATTCAGATCTCCGACAAACACAAGGATATCTGAGCCTTTAGCCCACCGATACAGGGCACTCAAGGTGTATAAAACTTCTTTGGTGGTGCCACAGCTACAGTCAGCTGGAGCGTAAGCAGACACGATAAACAGGCAGCGATCACCTTCCCCTTGTGAGACTCCTTCACAGACGTTGCCAGACAAACCGCACAGGGGCGGCTATCACAGGTATCCAACCAAGCAAGGATCTTTCCGCCCCGGTGACTTACGACGATACCGACCCCTGCACATCCTGCCTCAGCGGACTCCAGATCGCCAGAGATGCGCAGCCGGAAGCGACTGGAGAGTGATGGGGCGGTTAGCTCACCCGCTGGACTTGCATCTTGAATTCCTATCTCTAATACACAGCACATATCAACTTCAGGCGAGTCCAGTGTGAGAGCAAGAGCAGCTTGTTGTCCTGCTTGCTTCAGAGTGCAAGCAGCCAGAGTGGGTGTCGAGGCTTGAAGTTTGATATTGGCTGTCAGCGCCAGCTGACAGGCATCGGGCAAAACCGATGCAAGGTGAATATGGTCGTCAGTACTAACTGATGGACCTACAAAGGCAGTTATTGATGAGGCCAAAGGAGTGGGAAGAAAAGGTAGCTGAAAGACAGCAGGAGGCGTAAGAAATAGCCCGTTTTAGCTTACTGTATGCAGCAAGGAGGCCGACCCGGCTGATACTATCTGACGACTGATGCGGAATGAGAGTATTGTTAGTTGTAGGTTTCATGTTTGAACGTGTGATGAAATTCTGCCAGCGCTCCCAGACCTAGAAAGGAGGACGATTAGGGTCCTCGATCAAAGGCTTTGGCTTAAAAGCCTGACCACAAGGTAGTGGTGTTTGGTGGGAAATGCAAGTTCATAGCCATTTTTAAAGTTGACACTCATGTTCTAACCCCCGACCTCGAGGACCAGAATGGCGTGTTGGTCAGAACTCTAACTACTGAACAACCGGATGTGAGAGACTCTGTGAAGGTCATGCGTGCACTCCGAAGTATATATCAATGGGTCACGGAAGCCTACAAACCGTCACACCTCGGTTAGATCCAGTTTGTCCGTGACGGTCAGAGATTGCACGCTCTGAGGCATGACTTTGCACTTAGCAGGTGCAAAAGGCGTGCCGAAAGATGGTATGATACTGGTTGGTCTGTTCAACATAGCTTTTGAAGACGGCGGCTTCAAAGATGAGGTGGATGTCATCTGCGTACCCCAGATCGATAGCGTACTCACCAGCAACGAAATGAACATCGGGGAGTTGAAGACCTTACAGTGTTCTCTGCATTACTTCATCAATAACGAAGTTGAAGAAGAATGGAGAGAGTGAAAATCCTCATCGGACACCACTTTTTGTAGGGGCGATTTAGAGAGCCCACCATACGCTCATACGCCCCGATAAGAACATAGGAATCGGATTATGTTCACCAACTTCTGCAGCACTACATCATGAGTGTAGATAAGAGTACTGGCCAATCGATAGAATCAAACGCACCCTTGAAGTCAAGAAACACGAAGATTGTGAGTCGTCTGTACATATGGTGTTGCTCTAACATCTGGTGGAGTGTAGAGGTACGGTCTACACGGCCTCCACCCGCCTGTTGCTTATGGATAAAGGTTTCGCGTGCCACTGTAAGACGATGAAGAATCAGTGATTCCAGAAGCTTTCTCACAACGGGAGTCAAAGTGACACTACATCCATTGCGAGCGTCCTTTTTCAGAATGCTCACCCCAGCTTTCCAGGAAGGTCTCTTTCTACCGGAGAGACAAATAAGCTAGACGGATAGGTGCTAAGGAACTTACCACCGTCCTTGAACAAAGCGGATGATCGTGAAGACCACGAGAACGTTGAGGCTTGATGAGAGATAAACACTAGGCAGTAAGGGCTCCATTTTCACAGTCCACGTTTCTGTCAGAGGCCGGCAGAATGGATTGGAGATAGCAGGTGGCAACGGAATTGTTGTTCGGTGTTGTGCGCAACAGTATGAAGTATATTTCTTTACTGAATATCAGAGAGCCAGTTTAGTGCCTGATCGTTTCGCTGACAAGAGGGCTCAGAGGACCAGTCGATTTGACTCGGTTAACCGGTCTGTTCTCCATGACACGCTTGCCCATCAAGCAATGCCCTGGGATTTTGTGAACGACTTCATTGTATTCTCAGATTTCCGGATGTGTGGGAGTATAAGGAGGACTCTCCAAAAGCTTCCGTACACAAAGCGGTGTCCGTCAGGGGTGCCCACCCTCTCCATTCCTATTTAATTTCGTGATCGATGAGATATTGAGACGAAGATCTTCGAAACCATGGTGTTCAAATAGCCTCTGACGAAAACCTTATCGATCTGGAATATGTAGACGACGTCGTTCTCGTCTTCAAAGAGCAGAAGGTGCAGGCGTTTTTGGATGAACTGACCAAAGTCATACCGCCTTGTAGTACGCACTTTGCGCCCACAAAGTACAAGGTAATGCTCTTGGACATGCAGTCAGTGAACACGTCGCTTACAGTCCAGGGGGAGGCACTCGAGGTTGTGGATCGTCGTATTGGTTTTGAGCATAGTATGACAGATGATGTCAATGCACGAATCTGCAAGGCTCGGGTTGCGTTTGCTAATTTGAGACACCTATGGCGTCAAAGCAGTATATCCCTGAACCTTAAGGAACGTGTGTATCAGGCTACAATGCGAGCTATTTCGTTGTATGGCTGTCAGACGGCCTGTTCGGTCAGCGGAACTGAGACATCTTCAGGTGTTCGACAACTGTTATCTCAGAACCATAGCCCATGCGGGTTGGTGTCAGCGAATCCCAAACGAGACAGTTGGAAAGCGAGTGTTCGGCTGTGCGTCGGAAGCTCCCATCAAAAAATATGTCCAGCACCAGAAGCTGCATTGCTTAGTTCATTTATTGCGTACGCCGAACCGAGGAGAGTGCTGTTTTCCGTGCTCAATTCAGAGTAGTGGATGCACAGAGGTGGCCTACCCTTGATCTGACAGAGGGGTATGAAGTAGATTACGAAACGTTTCAGTGCTGTTGGTGCTACTAGCCTTTCAAGATACGGACCGCGTGATCCGTGCTGTCCATGGTTTGTGACGCTGGAGGATGTGACTTCTAGTCGATGTCAGTCCTTATATTCAGTTTCTATCCAGATTGTCGGGATGAGTGTCTGGGAGCGTAGGAACTTCGGAGTGGCTGTAGTAAATTAGTCCCTTCCACGTAGCTTTATTAGTTTCTTCACAATAGGGTTTTCAAATAAATTATGGTTGTACGGCAGCAAAGCATCAGTGTTGAACGCTGATGTCATGCTGTCGGTGATGGTGATGATGATGATGGGCGAAGCAGCTACTCGGCATGGGCCGATGCGAGTTTGGTGGCAAGGCGTCGCCAGCCGCATTTCAGAAAACCACGGATACAATAAGAAGGCTCACGGTGTTATTGTTTGTTTGACGATCGATTTTGTCAACCCGACGAATTGTGGCAGCGCGTCTACTATGTGCCTGGTCTTATTCAGGAATGTTCCTTCAGTGTGCTCAGAAACATGCATCTTCGTGCGGTCGAAAAAAGTACCGCAGCATCCTCACTGACAAACCCACCGGTCGACGAGACTGAGAACACTGACGCTGTAAAACGCATGCAAGCACCATCAGGCCGTCACATTAGCTACTTCAGTTTGTTGCTACTGACCATGCATTGCATTCGGATACAATGAACCAGTTGCTCACCAAGAACCAGGAGCGGATAGAGTCAGAAACACACCTACGAATCCGGCCAATCCATGCTGAGCTCGCACTTGCTTCGTATCCACGACCACGAATCGTTCAGCTGCAACACCCTTTGTGAGCCTAGCCACCATGCCACCAGAAGAAAGCATGAGGACTAAGATACCAGCGGACCGCCCAAACCTGGACAGCAGCAAGTGAGATGCAGGGAATCCATACGAACTATGGACCTAGCAGTGAACCATTAGGATTCCCATCTGGTGTGACTGTCAATGATGACAATGATGATTACGAGCAGTGGGTTCGCGCTCTAACCATTGAGCTAGCCAGAGCTCTATTCGATACTATCCACCACGGTAAACCCTTATGTAATCGAACGCTTCGGACCACGGGACAGGAAGTGACTTCGCGCAGCACTGTAGTTGTCGCAAATGCCCTGGAGCCAAAGGTGAACCCCGGCTGGAACCCCTCCAGCAGCAACTAGCAAAGCTCACCAGGTTTATTGACCGGGATCAGTATTGCAACTTTTCTTCCATGGTCATTCCAAAGGGGTGAAGTAACTTAACAAACAGCATCCGGAACAAACAATGGGACATGACTCCACTGACTCCACGACTGAGTAGCGTGGCAGAGCTTCCTAGTCACCGCAAAAATTCACTTACTGTTTAGGCTGAACCACACCGAATTTGTAGGTCCCGTTGATGGTCAACATTTCTTGCCGGTGACCACAGCAGATGGCTGGAAATGCTTGGTCGACAACATCATAGATGCAGTTCTGACACTCAAACGATTAGCTCGTCGCTTTGGAACTCCACTGACCAGTGGAGATAAAAAAAAGGCAGTTGGTTCATCACACCGGCGTTCGCAGCATTTTGTCGGTATTATATACCGCATAACTGCTCACAATCATTTCACAAGCAGATCAATGTACACGACAAAACGTGCGCTTCAGAGGACTACACAGACATACCCGATATGGGAGAATTCGGAAAGGTTTCTGTTGGCATGCCCGAATTCGCAAGATGAAGTGTAAACAACAGAAGAAATACTCCAACAAGAGCTTCCAAAACCTAATAACAATTGGAATTTACCGGCAAACATGAAATCGGCCGCGCCATTGCAACACACGGATGGAAGGACAGGTTAACCAGCGTCAGGGCGTTATTTCGCTAAAAGGTGCTGGCTCATGTCTCCACCAGGATGCGCCGTAATCGTATACGAGGACGTGTCTCGCTAGCGCCACAATGCGATACACGATTCAAGCTGGATTAGAGGGGTGGACGCAATATGCATAACATCTGCGACTAGCAAATGCGCAAATCATATCTCACATCTGGAGACAAATGGACTTCATCTACCTCGCCGCCGAAGTTAGCTGCTGAAGGTTCACTAGCTCTTCCGTCGGAGGCCCAAACCGTGACACTGGATAGGTGGGGTTCACAATCCTTCGAGATTGTTGCAGAATCCAAAACTTCAGTGCTACCTCGACAGGTTTCATGGGCTCCAGAACCACCGTGTACAGCAACGACCAATAATCCTAACGTACAGGTGATTGGTCCACTTTCAGGTCGCTGTCTATCAGGCGACAGACCAGGCTCACGGATTCACGGATTCACGGATTGATACACAGGATCGAGGCTTTCGCCCAAGTTTCCCGGGTCGGTTTTGTTCTTGTCGTTCAGCAGCTGTCGTTTACCTGAAACGCACAAGTGAAAAAGGGTGTAGCACTGCTCTTTAAGTTCTCAGCGCAGGGCAGTATGTTTGCCAGCGCGAGGACTCACGTAAATAAGTGTCTAATAGTGTTTTGAACTGAGTTCTAGAGGGAGCGTGGACAACCGTCTCAGGAAGGTTATTCCACGAAGCAACTACCCGAAATGAGAAAAAAGTTTGCCTAATGAAGGTGTGCGCTCTGAGCTTAAAAATCTTCTTACCGTGTCCCCGCCGTGTGTTTGCTGGGTCAACGGTGAAAAACCTGTTGGCCAAGCCTTGTTCAAACAGGGCGTAAGTAAGAATTAAGTCCCCTCGGAGGCGACGATACTCCAAGGGAAAGAGGTCGAGCACCACGAGACGCGTTTCGTAGTCCATGGACTTGAGACCGGCAACCATTTTCGTAGCAGCTCGCTGGACACGCTCAATGAGGATTACGTCTTTCGTGCGTCCTGAGTAGACAACCGGGTTGGCATATTCAAGGAGCGGTCTGACATAGGCCCCATAGAGTATTTGGAAGTCCGTGCGAGTAATACGAGAGAAGGTACGCCGAATCATCCGTAGAACAGCGAATGCCTTCTGAGCCGATTTCTCAAGGTGCAGTGAGAAGGACAGGTTTGGAGAGAGCCAGATACCCAAATCTTTTTTGGCATCTATCCTCGTGATGTCTTCTGGTCCTTTCTCACCATGCATGACAAAGGAGTTCGCTGAGTCTCCTCCAAATGACATATGGACGCACTTTTCGTCATTCAGAGGAAGGTGCCAGTCCAACGACCACTGCTTTGCGGCGTCTACATCAATTTGGAGGGCACTGGCATTGGAACTCCACGATTTCAAGTCGTCCGCAAAAAGTAGACATGGACTTGCAAGAACATCTGGAAGGTCATTGACGTATATCATAAACAGCAAAGGTCCCAAAACTGAGCCCTGAGGAACTCCAATGGAGACCGGCGTCGCAGAAGAGTAGGTCAAGCCTGCTTTCACTCGGCTTATATACTGAAACTTCCCCTCTGCTTCCTCATCACTTACTAAGGTCGGCAAACTCGAGATATCTGAACAAAAAAACGAAGAAGCTGAATTGGACAGCCCTTCAGCTGCGGGAAAATTGTGCATTCTGATAGGGCCGGATATTGGAGATTTACTTCCAATAGACGAATGGCGGTCGAGAACCAGACAGAGGGCAATATTTTTGACACGGGTCTGCTAGTGGATGGATTTGGGGTTCAACTTATTGGTATTTTGCCGCGATCTCTGCAGCAAGGTTCATACTATTGGTTTGGTAAATGCGGCAATATCCTCCCGGTCTATTATCACGAAGCATATTGTGCCAGATGATGCGCCTCTTGTATTCGCCACCTGCTCGACAATAGGAACAAAGGAGCGACACATACGTCTCTCGTGACCTACGTAACAGACGCTGGAGGCGCCAGTGACTGCTTTGCCAACAGTTTTTACAGGCAGATTGTAACTTTATTATTCGGCGTTAGAACCATTTGCAAACATGCCTAGCATCCCACACAGAAAAATCGACAGCCTCCTCTCTACAGGCAGAATTGTATTTGGAGGTTCATCTGCATGAGCCCACTCGTTTGCCCTCAGCGTTGTATCTAGCACCAGACGCCAAATACTGGCCTTCAGTAAGGGACCTCATGTTCAAAAAGATCTACTGATTCATAGACGCATAATGCTCCTATCTGCAAAAACTTTGCGGATGGAATGAAGCATTTTACGCCAAACTATTGCATTTTGTTGAATGTATGCTCAACCGAAAAATCACCCCAATCTACCTCTTCTTTGTCGTGATTCGTTTCAATTGGTCTTCCCTCCAAGTATTTCGCGCGCAAGTGACTTTGAACCTGCTGTCCTGTAATTTCAAAAGTGGTTTCACAAACCACTCAGACCCACTTGAGCATGCCAGAGAGAAGGTGTCCCGGCACGTCAAATGGCTCAGGCGGGAGTATGATATGCATAGATCACATCAATGTGTCCGACGGTAAATCCTTGAGGGCGACGGCCAACGGTGTCTGTCAAATGACTACGAATTCATGTTCCCTCGTTTTAAGGCACTTTGGGCCGCGAACACGAAGTCCGCACTATTGCAGTGTTGAAAAAAGGCGAGGCCAATCTTAGTTAACCAACTTATGGTTTGTATCGTCCATTACGTTGACACTTGAAATTCCCCACGTTTATTCTGTCCCCATTTGCAACCACCGCCCCACCTTTGTGTTTAGTGCGTGCATATGAACCGGCGTTTGTTTGTCCTTACCACGTCACTCATTTGGCCTTGAGGTCATCCGGCCATTCGTGGCCGACTTTGTGCACGTGTGACTGTCTCATGTTGGGGCCTGTTTGCTCCTTTGGCCTGTACATTTGTGGTCCAAGTGGACCATTTGTTTTGGACGAGTATCTACTGTCGAGGTTGGTATAATTTGTGAATTTGTCTTACATTAATAGTACCGTATAGAAACCTAGCTCCGACTTTGTTTTGCCTTCCCGTAGGTTCTGGTGTTACGCGTCACTCGAAGGTGCGGTTCTTCCGTTACATATTTCTTAGTGCAAACACCAAAATTTACCCGACGGTTCACACCTGCGCCGGAGAATGCACATACCTCTTCTGTCAAGCGATGTAACTCCCCTTCATCCATTTGTTCTCTGTATTTGGAGAGCAGCTAACCAGGTTCCTGATCACGCTACTCGGTAATCAACCAGTCAAGCATATGTGCATACCAAAATTATTAAAAGGAGTGGCACCTCCGCAAATTTTGCACCCCCAAGCTCACTGAAATAGTTCAGCTGCAGAACTGTCCGGAAAATCCGTCCATTGTAAGCTATTTACGTTTTAGAGGAGATTTAAGAATTCGATCTGGAGAAAAATGACAAGTTTTGTCCCAGGGGTATGGTTTAAATTGAAATCAAGTAGTGTCACTGTTGTAGGGAAGTCAGGCGTAAAGGATAGTTTTGATAGTGAGATGGCGCCAATGCATAGGGCCAAACGAACACCGTAAAGGGAATTGAACTTGTGAAAGAGGAAACCCGAAATTACGGCAGGGGACTAGGTTGGTTAACTCCCAACGACAGGTTCAGCGGTTTAGAACGAGGTGGTTGGGGGCAGGAAAAAATTGTTTGTAGTTGCGATTACAGGCTCAAACAGGCGAGAGGTTGCAGTCGAGATGCTGAAGAAAATAGTTGCGTGAGTGACATTATACTGGGTGTGGCAGTGCCATGCCATCATTGCACTGACATGCTTCGGTTTCTGGACAGTCCCGTAACGGTTGTCAGGGTTGCCGCAATCGGACGGGCGATACGCATTTCCATGGCAGCTGGATCTGGGTTAGACGAGGAGATTGACACAGATGGAGTCGGGTCGATGTTGAGCCACGGAAAATTTCCACCCAGTAGGAGGGCCGTGTGAATGTAGACTGGCGACAAGCCAGACTGAGTAACCCACGGTTGCATGGGGCGTTTGCGCATCTACAGCGGAAGTTTTGAAGCTTGGGAGGAGGGGAAATGAGGAAGGAATAGGATGAGAGTGCCAGGAGGCACACAATAGAAAAAATCTAAAAGGGAATGATCGAAAACTAAATGGCCCCGGGAAGAGGTGGGTACTATTGGCTGACCTAGCAACCACGTACTAGCTGGGCCAGAGTAAGTGTGTAATTTTGGAAGGTAAGGACTTGGCCGCTGAGGCGGGGAGTGTAGCAGTTAGACCAGTTGGAACAGGCGATTACATGGTGAGATCAAATGGCGGTAGTGTTTAGCCCGGCAGAAAGATCCAATCATAAGGTCGCAGTTGTGCATTGAGGGCATTAGTATTAACAGGGACAGCAGACAAATAATAAGCGGTTGGGCAACAGCTTCAGCGGTAATGGTTACAAACCGGGATTTACCTGGAATATACTACGTCAACCCAGCAGGATGGTAAGAGTATGGGTCGCCAGTCTCCTAGTCAGTGCTGTCAGTTCCAGGCAACGAATGGTGCATGGCAAAAAAGCCATCAGGTGCTAGCTGTGACTGCTGGGAATCAGGAACTAATGAGGAATTTACGTTTTATGTGTATATGATTACTTCAGAGAACAAGAGGGAAGGACGCGTGTGTTAAGCCTGGATGACGGAATGGACTTGGAGTGGCGCAACCCAACTAAGACGAAGGTGGCAACCCCTTGCACGTCGATGCTAGCTGCGAGCCTCACACAGTACCTTCAGTCTAACCCATGCATACATGTTTTTTAAAGAACGAAAGGAATGCTGTCATTCGCTTGTATTCCTTGATGTTGCCAGACAAGCGACAGCCGGGATTAGTCCAATCCAGTTACAGACAAACAACAACGGTGCTCTTTTATGTTTTTTCCCGAATTGAAGGCCAGGCTCAGAACCACTGGCGATGTGCGATGCGCCCGTGCTGCTAAAATGATGGTGGGCATACGGAAGCAACATGGAGCGACGTAACAGGGCGACCCTTTCTCCCGTACCCGTCCACCACGCAAGGTTTTCTCTCCTCGTGCATGCTACTTCATCTGCAAGGTGACAAGCCACCATGCAGTCAGAATTTCGGTTTGTGCATTATTAAGTAACTCCAGATACCGGATATTTTATCCGGTCGGAGGGAAGCTGGCCAAAAAACGGCTCGGTCGTTGCGAACAAGCAAACAGCAAACGGCAAACAGCCACTGGAAGAGGCGAGTCACGGTGACAAATGAAACGGCAGCTACCTTTTTGGCCGTGGGATTGGAACGGAGCTATTCAGAGCCTGTGTAATATGGCTGAGCGATGACGAAGCGTTGTTGTGAACCGCCATGTCAAGAAGAGACGCACCAGTGATATGTGTGTGTGAATGAGTAGGCTGCAGAACCACACAAGTATTTCATTCATTTCGCATCTTCAGGCCCACTACTTTGTGTGCGTGCTCTGCACGTTGTCAGAGGAAGTGGAATGATTATGAATAGTAAGGAAATAAGTCTTCGGTTCGGCTAGGTTAGTTGAATCTAGTCAAAGCAAAGCACCAGACAATAAATAGAGCTGACAGAGTTAATCAGGGATGGGACAAGGCTTGAAAGAACTAGGAATAAGTTGACTGGGCACAGAGGCTTAAGGCCGGATGTAAGGCAGTGCAACGAGGTCAGTAGAGGCGGGCATGGAAACAGTTACGATGGCAGGCGCTAGACACTCTGCAACACAACTGCAACTGTTCAGAGAGCAGGTGCAGACGTAGTCCCGGGAGATAAACGCCTGCATAAGAGTTAAGATAAGATGGTGATTTATGGACAAGAACATTTGGGAGGGTGACTGTCTCACTTGGGGGTTAACGCTTCGGGGTTCAAGCTGGTGAACTCACACGCTGGGACCAATTGATTGAACAGCTACCGTAAGAGCCCAAATTGGAAGGGCTTAGGGCCTATTTCAAAGAAAGCTGTGGCGCAAAAAGATGCTCAGCACCCTAAATAGAAAGGTAAGAACATAGAGTCTTTCGAAAGCCTACACGAGATGATATAGTACGAAAATGAAAGGGAAGCTTGTTGCGTACTTTGGAATACAGGCAAAAAAGTTTTGTCTGTAGACAGTTCGGCAGATCGAAGACGGGAGCAGAAATCCAGGGTTTCAAATATTGTGGTGAGGACAGGAAGAAAATTCAGGACAGCAGTCAGCTATGCAAGCCCGTCGGTAGATTAGGCGATGCAGAAGACCTAGGTATAACCTAATGCGCCCCAGCCTTAAATGATCCAACCCAAGTGACAAACAGCGAGGACGATAAGGCCGTGTGGATAACGCCGGAAACAAGGTCTTAGTGAAAGAGCGCTGCATATTTTCCACAGCAATCCGGCTTGCCTGCGAATACCGTGAGGCGAAATCAGGGCTGGATTCAAGAATAGGTTTCACAAACTGCTTAAAGATGTTGATTAAACATGACTTACTGTAGAAGGACCGGCGAATGAAGGGGCACAGCTTGCGGGCTTTAGCCACTCAGTACCACGCATTTTGCGAAAAACTAAATGCACAGGAATACCTAAAACCTAGGTTTCCCACTTCGGGAAGAGTAGGAATCGAGAAGCCATTAAGAACAAATATCCCAGGAGGAATCTAGAATCAATGTGAGGGGGTTTTGGCATTTTGGAGCGGCGAAAGAAAGACAAGAGTTAGAGGACCAGAACGATAAATAATTCAGATCAAACTGAAAGCTAGAAAGAGTAAAAACAGAGACACTGGCCTCAAACGTGTAGGCTATCTCAATATCATCAGTGAACAGAAAAGGAGATCAACGGGTTATCGAATGAGTGACATCAATAATGTATAGTAAGAACAGTAGGGGGCCGAGCACACTGCTCTGAATAGCCCCAATGATGATGGGAATAGGTGATGAGAAGAGATCCCCGATCTTGGTGGCCTGGGTTCTCTTAGTGAGCTAAGAAGTGAACCATCTCAGTAGCGGACCACCAATCCCCGCAGGTCGTAAGTTGTTGAGGAGTGCATCGTGGGGGGCTTGGTCAAACGCCTTGCGAATATCAACATAGATAAGAATACTACACAGCTGGCATCGTAGGCGGACGAAATATGATTAAAGAAATCAACCTATGTGTTAGCTGACCGCCGTGCCACAAACCCATACTGCCGATCGTTAAAGGTGTTAGTGGTGAGCAGGTAATCCATGACGGGGGCTTTGATAAGGCGCTCCAGGGTACGGGAGTGCCAGAAAGCTAGCTGGAGCAGTTCGCGGACCAGACTAATAGTGTGGCACAACGGTAGAGTGCCTCCAATGACTTGGAACTGTGCCAGAGTTAAGGGAGATATTAAAGAAAATAGGGATAATGGTGGGAATGTTCGGGCCGACAGCTTTTAGGATGAGCGAAGGGATACTGTCGGTGCCTGGGAAATTGAAGTCTCTTAGGCGGACGAGTGGGGATGTTAAGTCAGACGGAGTAAATGAGAGTGTGTAGAGGGTGGGGCTTGCCTCGTCAACAGATGTGGTCACTTCGGAGCCAGATGGTGAGCAACGAATGGATAGGGTCGATGCGGAGGGTGTGATAAGAGTGCAATGAGCCTCAGCACATCGTGTTTTCCATCACTTGAGAAAGGAACCCTACCCAACAGAGCACTTCATCCTTTGTGAATGAATTTCGTGTTGCTCATTAAGTCCGAGAGTTTCGGAAGGGAATGAAGGGCAGTTCGCTCTTACTAAGATGAAAACTCGTCGGTTACCGTGATACTGGACAGTGTCCAGATCCAAGAATGTAGCGCTGGGGCTACGGAGAGCAGCTCAGATATCCCTCTACGCAAGCGGAATACTTACAAGGGCCAAGTGTTTCATTTTATTTTTCCTATCGTCAAGCTATATACTTCATGCACGCACATTACGCATCATCCCCATCGCCCATTGGACAGCGATTAGAGTCAATGCCAAGCCCTCGAGACCCCGCTTCCAGTTAACGACATAAGCTGGAAATCACCGGCCTCTAGAAGCACACCCAAAATTTTTTTAGACCGTGGTTCGACCAAGGGAAGCTTTTGTATGATTCTGCCTTTGACGGTATTTATGCGGAGCCATTTTCATTCGATAGGGTTTCTGAAAGGAAAATAGTGTAATCAATTAAATACCTTGGGTAAAATTGTTAGGATGTCTTAATGTTATAAATGCAACCTTCCTGCTTCTTCAACCAACCCTATTGTCAATAATGGAAGATCCATGCGCACACCGATGTTGCGATATCAAGATTCGGTGAGAATACGCATTATTGGGTACAGGGCTTTGAGGTTCAACAGAGGTGTTTACTAGGCAGTCGTGAGCTAAGGTGGGATAGACTTGATCCATAGAATTTAGGAACCTCATGCGTCTTCAAACGTGTACCAATGGGTAGAGTTGTGGTGATGATCTATTGAGTGGGCGGGCGCTTGATGTCAAACCTGCTCCTTTAGATCACCCAAACCTAGTTTCACTCCACCCCTGCTTGCCGCCACTTATACTCTCTAGCTAGAGAAAAAAAACTTTGTCGTCCTCAACATACCTGTTTACACCACATACTCAAACGCAGTAGCACAATCACCAATCCAAGTCTCCGTTGTTGGACATCGCCTATCGGCTCCGGTGCTTACCGATCATTTCGTTATCTTAAGTATCCGGATGTAGCTGAAAAAGCCCCCACACCTCGGACGCATCTGAAAAACTGACTCACTATTTCAGGCTACAATGAAGTTCTCTCCCATGTCTGCCATATGAGTTTGGGCCTCATCTAACTCATCCTTTACACTAATGCATACTCGCCCATCTTCACTTCCACAATCATGTCTAAATTATCCGAATACATAGGCGACTAAGACAGGCACTCCTGACCCAACTATCACCGGTAATTACGAGGATGGTCTAACTGGGAGCTACAGGGTTCACTCTATCCGATTGCTCTATAAACGAATATTCCCCCACCTAAACTGAGCTATCCTACACTGCCACTATGCCATGATTCTCGTCCTTGTCCTCTAAGCCGTAGGCACGCTCTGAATTCCCATCCCCCACCCCCCAATGCAATTTGCCTCCTCATCCACCTGTTTAGCATTTTCATGCACCGCGAAGCCCTAAAATGTCCACCAACCCATTCTGCACTATATCGTTCGCTGGGCTGGACAGTGCTTTAGACTGCACGGCTGACCATTCTCCCTCCCAAAGGCCCTCCTGACTCCATGGTCAGCTTCATATTCAACCGTTCTCTCTTCTATTAGCTGCTTTACCCACAGTGTTAAGCACACTCCGATATACTTTGAACACACGCCCAGTTAACTCTACTTCAGGTTCAAGCACTCCTCTTCCCAAATTTTCGCCATGCCAGAACACACGACGGGCGATTTTAACAACTACCTAATTAGAACGACTGGCTCGCCATTAAAGCTATCAGTAATCTCGACAATATTCAGGATAAATGAAAGAAAAAGCAACTTTTTTTGAGGGCCCGTGCCGCTGACTTGAGGTTGATCAAGGTGTAGCGTGTATTCTAGGGAATTATCCCACAAATATAAAATATCAGATATATTGGAGTAAAAAATGCATACTCATATGTAAGTTCACAGAGACTCAGAACGCTTGAAGGGTGACAATCATGGAACAATTCCTTTATCCAAGTCCCCTACCCTATTCTCCAACCTGTGGCCACGCCAGGCTGGGGTCAACCCGTCGTACGACGATGCAGCAAGACCGTACATTCATCTCCAATCGCTTATCTCTGCAAGCCTTGAGTTAAGCTCATACAAATTCCAGGATCAGTTGACCCACTTAACCCACTTTCTAAATGAGTGTCACTGAACCGTTCGAAAAACGGCCTAGGAAGGCTTTTAAGCCCCTTTTGCCCTAGCACGTTCAAATACGTAAAGATCTCACCTGCTCGGATGCCTGAATGCTAACAACCGGGTCACAAGGGTTGGACACTAAGGCACGTAACATCAACCACAGGTTGGTGAACCTTCTATTCACATGTCTGACTTTCCTACCCGGGTTTATGGACACCAAGAACTTAGTGGCGCAAAATTTGTCTAGTGAACCTTCCTCAATTTTGCATACGGTCAGTCCACTTAGTGCCGACAGCACACCGCCATTCCCTATCATCTCCTCAAGAACTCGATCACCGTTCTTTGGAATCGGACAGTGTCGCCTAATCTTAATCTGTCATGATTCCTAGATCAAACACAACAATCCTCAAAACCCCAGCTGACTCATCCAAGATGACCATGTCAGGGCTCTCCACGGGCCCAACTACAACACTACGATGATGGAGTCGCGATCGCCATGCCCACTCCGGTGACTTGCCTGTAGTTCAAAATATCTCTACAATTTCCCCGCCTAGTGCGTTACAAGCGTCCAAAAGACCGTCTTACTCCGCCGAATTTGTGCCAAAACTCCAAAGCGCTGGCCAGCTTAGTATGCCGTCTGCTCACATAACGCATAAACCAACTAATTCCTCTCATGACACTGTCCGAGAGTCAGTATACCGGTGGGGATAAAACCTTGCCATTTGCCCACTACAGGGCGTGCTGACCATCCTAAAAGCTCCGTTAACCTTACTAGGTGTGACGAGTTCCTTGACTTCGTTTGGATGGACACCTACTATAAGGAAACGTTTTCCCACGTAGGCAGAAAAAGGCTGCTCCATTTCGACGTTGCTCCCCAAAAGCAACGTCACTGTTGCTTATGTACTACTTCAAAATATTTTGAAATCCAATAAGGGAGAAAAATGTTGAAGATGGTGACTTTTCCGCAACACTCCCCATCAACCTCACGAAGATATCACAGTGAGTGATATCAGGCATACAAAGATGAACTCCGAGCCAATACTGGACCTTGAATACGTTTAAGCCACTTTAAATGAAACTGTAGAGGTTTTACGCCGCGACTTGGAAGCACAATGCAGTCTTCTGCAGAACCCTTGCGAGCGAACTAAAACGTTCTACGTCAAGACCTTGCATTTCTTCGCATATGTGCTCAGTCCAAAAATCACCCTCATCTGCGGTCATTTTTACGATTTGTTTTAATTAATCTCCTTTCGAAATTTTTGGCGCACATCAGACTTTAAACCTGCTGTACAGTGGAATCGGAAGTGGCTCCACGGGCGTTTGCTCAGAAATTTGGGGCTGTATCTTTATCATCCTTCACGGCATTTGAGGATGCTTTAAATCAGTACGTGAAGAAGAACCATGTGGTGTTTGTGCGTTCATCCAGTAAGCGAAGCACCAACGCTATTTTGCGTTACGAATGGGTGTACTACAAATGCAGCAGGTGACCTCCAAGACCAACAAAAAGTCGAGGAATCCGAAGAAGCTAGTAAGCTGAGCGTGTTCGCTAATAAAAAACGGTACGCGAAGCACCGGCTGTCCAGTGCGGTTTAGTTTATGGAGGCAGAGGAACCACTTGGCAGTCACCTCTTATTTTCTTGAACACAACCGTAAGTTGTCAAAAGTCTTGTACGATCGGCTTCCAGTTAATCAACGGCTAACGACGAGTTTGACACCTGTGGGGCCCTTCTGAACTACGGAGCGCCATCGTGGGAGGTGCGGCAGTTTATGGCGGATGAATTCGGTAAGACCCTCACAACATCAGGATACATACAACATACATACAACATACAGCCGGAAGTGTCGACCGGCTCTGTTGAGTAGGTGCCGCATAGCTAGATTTCATTGTGGCAGATGATATGCCTTCGGTGCCGGCAAAACTTCGGGAGACGGGACGGGTGCTTGTGTGGCAGTCAGAGGAAGGTCACTATAGCCACATATGCTTCTCCCGATGGCAGCAGATAGCGTTGTTCCGACGCCTTCCGGATGTCGTGAATGTAGACGGAACGCAGCGTCAAACTGTTTTGGGTAATTTTTTTAAAGAACCTAATATTCGGCCTGTAGATACAGGCTCTATACCTTTTTGATAACGGACGACATGGGTATCGGGCGTCCGGTTATGTATGCGTTCGTGGAGAGCGAACAGTTTGCTCCTATGCGTAAACTGTTCGGCTTGTTCAAGGAGATGATGTGCGAGCAGTATCCAGTTAGGACTTTTGTTATGGACAGGTTGGCGCCGCAAATGCGGGTGGCAAGAATCTTGTTCGGCTGCGATGTAATGCTATGCTTTCATATTGGGAAAGCCATCAGGAAGCACGCATGTATCATTTAGTATCCATGTATTTTTGGCCATAGACACACTTTGCGAACAGCCGACACATCCCCCATGGCTTGACTAGACAACGTCGTACAACAGGTTTTCTGCCTATCGTATTACATACACACAGATTCCGGCAAGATCTGCAGCTGCTGCGTCGAACGGCCCCAAGATTTGTTTCTTACCTTACGGCCCGCTGGTTGTACATCACCCGAAATGGGCCGGACACGCACAGTCCGGGATGGTTCACTTTAGCAATGTGACCAACAGTCGTCTGGAGAATGCAAACGGCCGCCTTAAAGACCGGGTGCACCACGCAGACACACTGGATCATGCCATACAAAAGGTGTCCCGGCACGCCGAGTGGCTCATGCGGGAATTTGAGACGCATACATTGTACCATTGTGATAGGCGGAAAATACTTGAGGACGACGGCTACGTTCTGAACGTGGTATGTCGAATGACTACGTATGCATGCTCTCTCGTTTTGAGGCAATTGGGGCCGCGACCACCAAGGCTGCCCTATGACAGTGTTGGTACAAACAAGGTGAGGTCAAGCTACGTTAACTAACTTACAGTTTGTGGTCCGAACACCCAGATCCTCCCAGACGGTTGACACCTGTGCTGGGGAATGCACATGCCCGTTCTATCAGGCGATGTGGCTCCCATGCATACATTTGTTTTTTTGTTTTTAGAGATCAATCAGTTCCAAGCAGTAAGAACAGTTCTTCATAAACATTTTCATAGCTTGCTTCCCAATCCACCAACGATGACTGTCGGATTAAAACCTACCGGAAAAAGGTGTACCTCTTACACTTGTTCCGAAGCCACCGCCTACAGCTTGTGTCGCCCTTCGTAAACAAATGAACCGATTGATGGATAAGCTTCGGGGGCTGGAATCCAGAAAGGTCACAGCCAGCTTTAAGCAACTGATTGCTCATGGGCAAATCCTGCTTCATTAAGGCTCAAATTCTGCAACTGGTGGCCTGCCGTCTGTGGTCAAGGATACTGCACCCCAACCCAGATAGCGGTCTGGGGACACAGACTTGGGCTTTTTTGTGCTCTGTGACCGGCCAACTACTAGCAGTGACCGCTGGTGTGCAACGGATCACGTATCATATCACGCCGACTGTTATGCTGGTGAATCTTGCCCACTGTGCGGTGATGCTCTTCAGGCTTGTCCTAAAGGTGAGTCCACAGAATAATAATCTACTCTTGCTTTCTAGCCTCCGGCCCGTCCAAAAAACGCAGAGGCGTGCTTGCCACCCGGTCCGCAAAGAGGGCGTCTCATGTTGTTGACCTGGACCGAAGCGCAGAATCGCAGCACATTGTGTGTCCCGGAAGTCTGTGTGTGTGCGTGTTTTCGGGTCCACGAAAGAACTACTCAACAGCCGTGAGTGAATTTCTGACTACTACGACTAACGCTGTAGAGAGCCAGTTGGATGAAAGAGACGAAGATGACTTCATGTAACCCATCAACTCCAGACAGTTCACCTGTTAATGAGGCCCCGTGAATTTGATGTAAGTCTCGGATTTCTTGATGGATACAGTAAGTAGGCATGCGAATGTGAAATAGCCGCTGGAGATGGCGTTATGTAAGCAAGCCTCTACGATAGCATAGCCACTGAAGTGCCTCCATTTTGGGGTAAATATTTCTCCCCGTTTGTCAGCCGCCTTCTCATGATGGCATATCGATAACCTAGCTTATATCTTGTTCTCATTTCAGGTCGTCAGCGGTCAAGTGAACGCTCTTCAAGAAGTAGTCTATGAGTGTCCTGGCAGAACATCAGCTAAACGACCAATACAACTTTTCATGTTGTCTCTTGTGGACCTTTTCCCCCGTGGAAACGGACGTACGCGCTCTAGCCAGCTAGGTTCGTTTGTAGCATGTTAGCCGCATGTTAGTCGTGTGTATCAGCTAGGTTCGTTCAGCTGTCCGCTATGATCGACGTAGGTTGATGTGGTTAGTTGATTAGGCATCGTGGACCACTAGCCGCATGTTAGTCATGTGCGCCAGCTTATCGATCAACATCTTTGTCTTCCTAGCATACTTCGCAGGCTAGAACGGAAGACTCTGCTGTTTACCAACAACACATTTGCACGATTTTTCGCAACTAATGAACGCAGCATACGCAATTTCAACTTGTAACAGCAATTATCGAGCAAAAATTGTTTACAGGAATAGCAACACCGCATATTTTGCATCCACAAGGACCATGCACATTCTAGAGTGTTCTGGTGTTTACCAACCTTGAAGATTCGCTCACTTAAACAAATCACCAATGTGGAAATTTTGCAATAATACACGAACATATACCTTATACATAGACAGTCTACACTATGAAGTGGCAACTCTGAAAATGTCGCAGCTTTCGAGAAATCAATTCCATTGTGCAAATACTGAGCGGCCACAGCTAGCGGCGTGGCAACGCATTCGATGCCTCCCGCTAACTATTCCTATAAGCCCAATCTCCGTACACAGTTTGCGGATTGTTGTCTGGTACTGGAGTCTTTCGCGCTTAAGTGAAGTCCTGTGGGTACTCAAAGATATTTAACTGTTTCACTTAATTTTTGGACTTATCTATAGCATTGAATGAATTCGCTTTTCTGTCATAGTCTGCCTTCACCCTTGATGTTTACAACGTGTTTCTAATGAAGGGGTTGGAGTGAATAAATTACTGTGAAATCATGCTCAGACTTTAAGTTGCTTAGTCTTTTACCTGCTTTAAGAAAACCAGGTGCACTGGGCTTTTCTGCGTCGACGGTTAGTTGTATTACAAGTATCTTGCTTGGTTTTATTGGTATTCGATGGAGGCCAAAGACAGGCGCGTCATTGTTTCTGACTAATTATCTGAAACATAGTTATATATCAAAACCTTCAAACACTTCGGTGCTGAACGTCATTTTTTACACTGACTGGTGTAAGTAGATGGTTGGCCAGTAACTGCTAGTATAATAGACATTCCATCAAAATTTTCAAGCCGGTCGTGTGGAAAAATTCATGCAAAAGAGGAATAGTGGCAGCTATGATTGGTACTGCAGAGCACAGCAAAATAATCTGTGTACATATAAAGCACCAAAGTCCTAAGTTGCAGCGGTTAGGGAAATTTTGACATAAGGATAAGAAATAAGCAGTTTTTATTACCAAATGGAATTGAGGGACTTCGCATTTTCCTGATCAGAGCTACGATTTGGTATATGCGTTTACGTATTAGACCCCTTCTGATTCTGGTTCTGATTACACTTGCACTGCCCGTGATAAATGCCATAACATCAAGGCTGACCACTATCTTATTCTTATTGGAACAATCTCATTTTGGAGAGATACAAAACATAGCTAATTAATTTAAGTTAGGATAGAATAATAACCAGACAGGATTTTGAAGAAAATCATAACTACTTCATGCTTGTAATCGACTTCGCTTTTCTGCATGATATTCGTTTATCAACTTTAGTTCAGTACACCATATGTTTTCATCCGATGTCCTCGTTTGTATTTGATTGCGTATCATTTATCTCGTTTGAAAGCCTTTTCTAACCCTTGACTGTTCTTAAGAACTACTTTCATTTGTGACCTTCCGACCAGATTGTCAGCAACTCACTGATTATTTTAGTCTTGCTTTGTTAAAATTGTCTGCATGGACCAATACCGAACCATTCTGGTGATAAAAATTCATTTTTAATGTAACCTTCTGGAACTCCTATGCGATTTTATTGCATGAGCTTTCAGATTTTAGGCTTCCAGAGTCAGTCCCAAAAATTTGTTTTTATTGAATATATAATCTTATGCTTCTGGCTTCAGGACCAATTGTGTTAGTTTTCGGATCCCTATAGCGTTGTCTGATTACAGCAGCCTAGCCAGCAATGCAACGGAAAAATTGATCGCCTGCACATATATCATAACCAAAATGAGGCTTTGGAAAAAAGCCTACCTAAGAGTTAAATACTTTGCCTGTGTGGAGCTATCAAGGTCTAGTTATGCTTACAAAGCCCGCCGAAATTTTGAGCTAACTATTGGGTAAAGCCGCTATCTTATAGCTTGGTCGTACTCAACTTTCCCGCGAATCTTTGGTCGGGTTCAGTATATCTCCAATTCTGCTGTGGTTATTCATTTTTTCAATAGTGTTGTATTAGCTTCATTGTGAAGCCAAAATTTAGCCTGTTTGTGTATACTACCTAACTTGGCTTGTTGAACACGAAATCGGTTCCAAATGAAAACACCGGTGAGCAGCTGTCTGACTGGCATTTAACAGCTTGAAAAGGCTCGGTTGTAATATGGAGATCAGTTAATCGGTGAAGAGGCGTCTGGAAAGCAAAACTCTTCGTGCCGAAAAATTGATAATTCAGTTAAGTAAACATTTATTGTAGTCAGATTTATAAGGGATTTTTTGAGCACACTGTCAGGCCGGCAGTTTTGTGCATCTGCAAGCTTTAGCTTCAGTCGGTAATGCGTTGGAATATTGGTGGTGGCTCGGGCGAATTTATTGGTTGTTGATCAGGTGGCTGTTGATCTGTTCGCCGAGCTTGGCAACTGGCTTGCAAACGTTTCGTCACCATACGAGGAGACATCATCAGTGCGCAGTTAGGTGGGTACTTCTTCCTTGCGTGCGTGCGTTTATATAGCACTTGAAGATTATTTGAAGACCAGCTGCAAAAATAACCAAACGAGGAACTCATAGCAGAAGCAAGAAAGCCCCATTCAAACGGACGCATAAGTTGGGTTGGAGGAGGTACCCAACCGAAACACGAAATTAAACGGCGGACGCAGGGACACAAACCGCTACAGTGGAGAAAATAGGAGGATGCAAGCAACCAATCAAGCTCGAGAACAGGAGGCGCAGGTTGCAGAAGAAAAGAAAAAACAGGAAGCTATTCGTGACAGAATGCGCCAAATAAAGTACATCCATGTTGGTCGTAAATTTTACAACGGATATCATAGTCTTTAGTTTTCAGTTGCCTGTCAATCTATTCTAGGTATCCTCAAGTAGTGGCTTGTTTCTGTTACATAAAAGAATTTCGTTTGGTTTTCTCATTCTTTGCCGGGCTGTGTCACCTCAATATTAATAGCAGTAGTAGTAGTAGAAGATTTTACATTGTTGAATGTGCCTAAGACGGAGACCTTCCTTGTCCTTCTAGGGCACAACTAGATGGATAATATGGTTTGACAGATCTTCAGTCCTCGAAAGGTAAACCTGTTTGTTCATTCTACACTCGTGGGCAAGTTATCTCGTTGCAGAAGGGCAACACAATGGATAAAGTATTTTTATTCATGGTAGAGATTTCGTCCTGCAAGTAAAACCAAGCTATGCTGAAAAGCCAAGGAGCACTGTACAGCTGTTGAGTTTCATCAGGAATCGTCAACATTGCCCACCTCAAGAAACTCCAGGGGCTCTCGATGTGGTGACATCCATGCTAGTAGTTTGAGCGCTTGACCACTCGGCGACGAGCAGCTGATCAGCAACGTGATTAGTTCCCACCTAGACAGGATATAGAACCGCTCACCTTCCAGTCACGGGATACACATATAATGGTTACATAGTTGACTGGCTCCACGAGCAACGAATTCTCAGATGGAAGTTTCACGCATCGGGTAATTTATATTTTTCTTCTGAATTACTTATGGTTTGCTGGTAGTGTGAGGGCATTTAAGAATTTGGTGAAGATCTTGTCCTGTAAGTGAAGTCAATATATGCTGAATAGCCTAGAAGTGAACCAGTACGGTGTACAGTTATACAGCTGGGAAGTCGCGGGTTTAAGACACTCTGAATTTTCGTGAGAAGCACATTACTAGTGATTTTTAATAAGGATGAAGCAGCTGTACAGCGGTTCTCGGTTTTCAAAATAGAATGGCTTCACTTGCAAGACGAAATCTTCACCAAAATTTCCAAGTCTTCTCACACTACCAACAATTTACATTCTCATCTAAATTGGCTGGCCATTGCCAAATGTGCATCAATGCGCTCAAGATTATTGTGAAAGTATTCATATTTCTTTCCGCTTGTAAATTCTATACAGGCCCTTTTAAGATGCGGCTTACATGGAAAAATAGTTTGGAGACCAACGTATGCTGACAAGGTATTTTGCATTATAGAATATAACCTAACCTTTCCCACAGGATCATCAGAAGACATCTACAGAAATAGCACCGTTTTATTTTACTTCGTCATTTATTACCTGAGGAAACATTTAGAATTTCAATATTGTTGCATGGTAGCAAAATTAATTGGGAATTAATTGAGAATTCCTTATAGAGTAAACTACCAAGTGTGACAGACTTTGGTTATTAAACCAAAAAATTATTATCATTATTATTATTAGCAAACACTAAAAATGCAAACAGACTTTCAGTAGGCAAGTAAGGAACATTTTGGGGATAATAAGTGATCGAATATCACGTCACCTCACCCACTCAACTTTTGATGAATTGAGCATGTCATATTCCCTTGTGCGTAAAGATATATATACTAATCTTGGGATGTTACATTGTTGTCCGATTTTTGACAGATCAGGAAAAGCTAAAATGACACAACTACAGCTGCGGTAAAACAACTAACTAACCAACTAAATAAATAAATAAATAAATACCAGATGCACCAATATGCTCATAATGTCCAAACGTTTTATTAAATCAGCCCACTAGTGCGGCTGTGCCAAATTTTTAAGGTTAATCGGGTGATAATAAGTTTTAATTGAACAGAAATTTGCAAAAGCTACGCGGAAATCCTGAGGGTTTTTGGATTTTGCTTGGCTTGTTATCAGAAACAGGTTTTTTTAATTAGATACTTCATATCGGTGGGGTGTACTAGTTGGCGCTTGGTTATTGAAAATACACTTTTTATCTAGAAGCGGTTTAACAGCAACAAAATGTGGCGAACCGATGTGGCAAAAAACTTCTTTTTAAATTGGGAAACTTCAAGTGATTCAGATGTATTTTTTCTGTAGAAGCCATTGTTTCCACATTCCACATACATTCAGGTGCTTTGACTGAAGACACCGATTCATCGGACGAGCAGGAGTTCGGACTAAGTCAGACAAAATATTTACGTTAGCCAAAAAACAATATTTTGAATCAGGTTATATTGATTTATTGAAAGTGTGATATTAAAATTACTGTCCTTGTGAGTTAAGTGTTATATAGAGTGGGGTCGAGGCCATCAGCATGTCGTACTAAATGGGCTTCCACTGGTTGATCCCCTTGCACGTTTAGGCATGTAAAATTATTCGAACAATCTGGAAAAAAACAAAAAGGTATCAACGTATGAGTGAATGTTTACACATGCCAGCCTGATAATCCTAATATTAAAAAATTGGCGCAAAGGTAGCACACACAGTGTCTCGTTACATACCTTCGTTTCCAAATGGCATGCATAACAGCGATGAAATAAGAGCAAGGGGGATTTAAGTAATACTTCATATCCTTCCAACTCATTTATTTTTGAATTTTCGGAACAAGGTACACTGCTTGTATAGCGGGTGGTACCGACCAATATATTTAATTTAGATGGTGGGACTAAACTTATTGTAGTACATCTTTGTCTTTAGTAACTTTCGCAGTTTTTTCAAAGCTAAGCGTGAGCAGGACCAGACTAATGGTAGGGATATGTAAGATCAATTTCATAACTCTCCATGAAATTGTCAGGTTGCGTTGAACGTATGACTCTGGTGTGCAGTGAGATACAAAAGCCACGCCTGGTTGTGTTCTTTGATGCCTTGCCGGTTCTCGCGAAGAAAACCATGGTCTGTTTATCAAATATATTCAGGTTGTATTACCAATTGTATATTAAGCGTATTTCATTATTATCTATGGTGAGTTGAGTTACTGACTCAACCTTATTGTAAAGAGTTAAATCAGAAACATGATCAAAACAATTTTTATTGAGTGAGAAACATCAAGCTCGTCTTTTTCTTAAGTTTACATTGTAGCCTTTACATAGATTTAGCCGTATTAGTCCCAGAGTATTGAGACCGTTTTCTTTGCATATTCGACCTCGTGTTAGCAATAATACTGAGTTTACCAAAACATGAGGGTTATCTCAGCATTTTGGCCATTCATCAGGACAAAAAATCATGTAAGTCCAATGGGTAATTGTTCATTACCCCAGATATATTTCTAAAAAGTTATTCATTACAAAAGCCCTTCAGCAGTATAGAAAAACGCTTTTCTTTGAGAATGTTTTTAAGTATGGGTTCATCCGAAGCGTATATGTTCATCGTCCCCGTCTTCAAAAGTTACGTAGCAACAAGTAGAAAACAGACTGAATATGTGGGACCTTTTCGGCTACTAAGTTTATATAAATCTGGGTAAAATATTTGTTATTCAGAGACAAATAATACATTGTGAGGGCAAAATGTATTTTTTGCAACTACCTGAAGACCATAAATGGCAAACTCCAAACAGTAATCCATCCCATGAGCGATGTTTGAGCTGTCACTACCGGAATGTGAACAAGCAAAAAAGTACGAGCCAGCGGCAGGTCAAATTTTTCTTCATTCATTATACATTACACTGTACGACATAATGCATCAAGTTATACAGCCTCATGAGCTTCATGGCTGGTGGCATGAACAGGCTCATTGGTTTTTATCTTACTTGCATTCTGCAGACCAACAATGAATCAGCGCACTTCAGACTACCTATATTCCACAACATTGCCGATATTTGAATTCTCTCCAGAATATTTGCTGTAAGTAGAATTATTGATTACGGACTGGATCTAGAGAAAGTTGGAAGGATTGACGTTGTTTGATGTTGTTTTATTATAAAATGCCTGAGATGTTTTACAATAGTTGGGGGTCAAATCTTGTGGGTTGCATGCGTGGTTGTAGCCTGTGTGCATCGAATAATCATATACTCTGTACTCGCTACTGAATCAATGACAAGCAAGCCGGGATGTCAGTAATGGTACACTTTAATGGCACAAACGATAATCCTCCGTTGAACTGCGCAACCCTAGTGGATCGGATAAAATTTTGTACATAATGACTACACCCCACACATCAGCTGAGGACCAAATGAAGTTCACACGTGGTTCACATCAACATGAGTTTCGATCAGTTAATATCTACTGATAGACAGGTTCCGCTGATTGCACATGTTTATCACCGCACACAAACCCCTCAACGGCATGCGTTCGGAAGGATTGCACTTGCCCTCAATATTTGGTGATGTCTAGTTTATTTAATAGTTGGGTTCTGTGTGCTGTGTTTTTCTTGCAGGTTCCCCATTGAGTGTTCCTTGTTGACTGTAATTCATAGTCTAGGAGTCCATGCGAAGTAATGAGCGGGTATGTGACAATAGCATTCCTGGCACGAGGAATCAGACGATAAAAATTAAGAATAATGTGCTCCCTTTGCAACTGCCAGAAGACTGATTTGGGGTGAATGAGTCTACTGTGGAAGGCGCCGGGCGTCCATGTACTGAACTACCTTAAAAAGAAGTAGCAAAAAAACCAAAGAAAGGACGCAAGCAGGAATTAAGAGTCCCCGACAAATATCTCACATCAAGGCGCGGCCCAGAAGTACCACATCTTAGAAGGGAACTGAAAAACGAAAGATGCAATCTACGTAAAAATATATAACTGCGAATTGGGGGCAACAAAATGATAAAATTCGCAAAAAACCACAGGAAAAATCCGATGCGGGAGATTCCCGACGACCGCAAATAACACTAAGTTAAGGAGACATACAGAAAAAACAAACGATGAAATAAACATTTATTAAAGAGAGGAAAAAGAGTGTGCCAAAAAATAGGAGAAATTGGATGGTTTTGCTACTTAGTGCCCTGGTATTGTGGAGTTGTGATGTCCCGTGTTACCCGCATCCCATAGGTGAACAGTATGTCGAAGATGTTCGGTCAGTCTGTGACATTAGTTTTCCACGCTTGAGCAAAGTCGCACTACTGGAATCAGATGATATTTACACAGGCTAAGTGTGCTTCACTTACCAGCACTGGCAGGTTGACCTGGTTCGCCTGTGTGTATGAAGAAATCGAGGACGTTCATAGAGAGTGGACAAAATATAGAACGACGGTAATCCGGGTTGGTTAAAACAGCATCTACCCAACTCACACCAATTGTTTATAAGCGTAATACGTTTCGTTAGTTGCAAGAATGCCTCGTCGGGACATGAGTGGCCACTTGGTTTTTTAAAAATCAGTGTGCGCTTGCATTTCCCACCAAACAGCGCTGCCGTGCGATTGGGTTTTTGAGCCAAAGGTTTGTGTCGATGGCCCTAATCTTCGCCCCCTTTAGGTTTGGGAGCCCTGGAAGTATTCCACCACACGTCCAACTGTGATACCCAAAACCAAGATACTCTAATTTCACATTGGCCGTCGCAGTATGTCGTCAGCTGGATCGACTTGCTTGCTGCATGCAGTGGGACGGGTATGCTAGAACAGGTTACTGCTGATGCCTCCACATTTTCTCTTTCATATATGCTTATTTCCCTGCCCCGGCCCAGTTAATATCTATGCTTGTAGGTCTATCCATTGGGACTGTCAACCCGATTGTCTTGCGTCAGTTTGGCCGCAAAATCTGCGCATCAGCCGGCGCTGACAGCCTCGGACATCTTCAAATCAATCTTCAAACCTGAACGCTCAGTCTATCTGGCTGCTTGCACTTTTCATACTCTAAAGCAAGCACGACAACAGACGGCTGTTTCCCTCACACTGGACGCGCTGGACGTTGATATGGGCTGTGTATGAGAAACAGAAATTCAGGATTCAAGCACAGTGGTTTAGCTAGATACCCAAACAATTTTCGCTCGCTTCCGGCTACTCACCACTGGCGACCCAGAGGTCGCTGCGGCAGAATGTGCAATGGTCCTGGTCCTGGGTTACTGGGCTTGACTAGATACCCGTTGATAGTCGACTCTGTGCGGTTTGTCTGGCAATGCCCGTGAAGGAATCCTACAAGCAGGAAGTTGATCGATATCTTCTTGTGCTCCAACCAAATGAAACACCGACAACATGGAAGACCAGTTTTATGACGCTTTTAAAGCCCCGTTACTGTGGGACGAATGCTCGGATATCGTTGTGACTGCCTGGAAATTTGGATGCAAATGCGGGCAGCCATATCGACTCAGACTCACTTAGGTGTTCTACGTGGATTAGACTCTGTGCCTGCGGAGATTGGCAAAATATAAGTGCTCTACTTACCAGCTCCTCTGTCACCAGCAGGTTGAGTTTCTTGGGTTTTGGTCGTCTCGATTTGCGTGGTTGTTGCTTGTTAGTGAATGAAATTTAAAACGCTGATAAGGATGTGTTTTTAAAACAGCTTCTATCGATCTCACTCTATGTTTTTAGCGTAATAATTTCAATAATTGCAAACTGTTTCGTCTTAATGGCAAACGCAAACGTCTGGTTCCACACTCCATATGCTTTTAAATAATTCTATTTGTGCTCATTTTCGGCATTTGCATTCGGACGAGAAGGGAACCGTACAGTCATGCCGTATGCGACTTTGATCGTCATGCGTGAAAAATTAAGACATTCAATAGTACTGATGTTGTGTTGATAGCGCCTGGTTATGTTTTGTGGAGACGATGTAAGTTTGGTGGTCAACGATCTTACTAGCTTAGCCAGAATCCAAACACCGCAATCCAGATAGCCCTACAATTCTGCGGAATAAATATGAAATCCTAATGGAAATCTAGACGCTAATGAGTATGGATGTTTCCGATTTATGCTTCACGTGCCAACTGGATTAATACGGCTTTGGATGAATTTTTAAATAATAAGTGGTTATCTTTGTAAGTATTTATAAAATAGACACTCCACATGTCTCAGCATGTTTTCCGAAACTGTGCGGTGGGAAGCAACATTTTGATTAGGTTATCCATACGTCATTTGCAGTGTGTGGTCGGTGAAATGTCCAAAATTCCATAAACCTGGAGCAGTGGTCACCACAGCAATATTGCGAGTTCGTAGGACTAATTAAAGACTTGAAATTGGTTGATATTGTTTAGGTTGCGCTCACAAGACCTTATTTGTGACATGCTGTGATAGGAAGTAGTTTTGCCAGCATTACACCAGTAAATAGGATGATGTTTGTGATTTCATAAGCCTGCATTCGGTACAGGCCCGGATTTGAGAGAATATATTCAATGGTTAGCTGTACATGTTCCATTAACCCTCTGCACATTAGCGAGCCCAGTCAAATCATTTATTGGAATATCTGAACCGTTGAAAGCGTAAATTGATATTGATTTCTGTATTTCTTCCTCGATGTTGAACATGTTGGCTTGTTTGATCCATTGTTTGGACAAATATATGTGGCCATTTTCTTGTGAGACCCTTGAGTCTATCTCCATTTTTCGATGAGAATCTAGTCAACGCTTACCAGTTTCGCACATTTCAAACGATATATATATTTCAAACGTGCCGTATTTTCGAAGGCAAACCACTAAAACGTCCAGAGTACCTAAGAACTATTTTGTTGATTCCGTGGACAAAGTTGAAACAGGCCAGAAGAAGACAAGTATCACAGGATTTGTGTTTATGCAAAATGCTATAGCTGAGTATAAACGAGATAGGTATCTTAATCAAGCTGTAATTATTGAAAAAATATATAGGCGACTTTTTCAGGTCAGTGACATTTTATTCCCCCCTAGTCGTTTGCAAACTAGAGGCTCTTTAAGTAATCCTCTGTAAAACAATTTTCGTAAGTTTATTCAGTGCTTGTGAAATGCGAGCATTCTTTTTTGGGTGGTTTTCTGAGACAGAAATCGTTCATCAGTGAAACAGGAGATATTCTGTAATATCAAACTCTAAGCAACACTTGGTTTAAGATGTTCATTTTCAGACCCCGATAGTCAATCGACTGCAGTTTGGTTTGGAATCACTTCGATTGTTGACCGGTACCCCCCAAATCGCGCTAACTGATGCAAATCAGGGATATTATCAAATGGTGAAAGAAATAATCTACATTTAATGGAGGTATAAGATGGATTTTGATGAACGTCATTTAAACACAGATTAAATATGCGCAGAATGGCAGGGAAAATACTTATTCGGAAACCAAGATTCAGCCCGCGATGGGTTATACGTTGTTGTTCGTAGTGCAGGGTTTAAGGTATCCTGTTTAATTTTGATAGCTGCGTGAACTGTTTCAGTTGATACGCTTCAACTCTATCACCCTCTAACACATCTAATCTCATTTGAGTGTTTCCTGTTATACATAGCGTAATAAAATCCATGTACAACTCACAAAGCAACAGTAGAATAGAAACTTACTTTTTCCTTTGCGAGCCTCCTCTTGAATGATTTTAGGACAAAAAGCATCATGTTTGCCGAAGGTTAGAACATCGTAAAATTCCGGAATGAAGCTGTATTTATTCTTCGCATTGTTAACAGCTTTTGTTTTTGTCTAATAAAGAACACAATGTAGTGTGAACTTGTCTTTGTTGGTATATTATTACAAGACTAAAAATCCGTTCCAGATCAATGCGGCATTTATGTTGTTCTCAGTGTGACACAAAAGTAAACCAACCAAAATGAGTTGATCGGGGTTTAATAGGCAAAAACCTCATATGCAGGTGCTGTAGGACTAAAAACTTGTCTTTGAAGGACGAAAGACATCTGACGAGGCTATCGTAAATTACACGCACGGAGGGTTGTTCGAGGAAGCTCAGCTAGACATGACATCAGCAAAGCTAAGCCTTCTGTTAAGTAGAATCATTTTTACGTCTTATTAGTCTGCACAGCCAGAGTTCTCCTGCTTTTGAACTTTCACACATTCTCAGGCACACCTTCACGATACTGCAGGAATCAAAACCTACCGATTTTTCGACGCTCTTCCTCTGAATTGTTTAAAATGAAATAAACATGGTCTCTAGCATTAGAAGGTGATTAATTATGATGGTTTTTGCATATGATATAAAAATGCTACAAGCCACTTTTTTAACTCTTCCAATATAAAATATTGCCAAAGTATTTTGCACTCCGAAGAAGACGAGTTATGAAACTTTGGAGGGAGATCCAAAAAGAGAGGACTGTTTTTGTAATAAGGATGCAGAACAAAGATGCCTGTGATGGAAGTAATACAGCCAGAAGCCACAAATTTGAAAAATGCCAGCGTTTGATCTTAAAGCTTCGCTAGAATTTGGCATGTCAAAAGCAAATACACTTATACTTTTCTGGCATGAGAGACTGAGAAATGTTTGGTATGTCTTGACCAGTAAAGGATATTTGACGAAACACGAAACCCACATGGTCATTGGTTTTCCGCTTACATCAGTTTGAAAATTTTTGTCACATGGTACGCCTTAAATCCACAGAAAATTCCGGCATACTCGTATGTTGTTCATATATAGATGCACGCTGCACAGACATTTGCAGTGTATCTGACTGAATACAAAAATTCAACCAACCTTGACTATTTGATGCGCTTATCTTTAATGAGTGCTGAATACACTCATTTTAACTAGAAAAATAAAAACCTTGCAAGCGCGCTAATGTCAGTCCGACGACGTGTGTTTTGGTTCGGATGTCCCAAGAAGAAAGGCGCAAAATCCCTTTGACCTGAATTGCTATTTCCATTAGGTCAGGTGAAGTTATTGCTCGACCTAATAGTCCACGATACCATCCATGGAACTACACCAAGGCAGAAACTCACGCACTTTTAATACCGCCTCTCCTTGTTGATTTAAAGAATACAAAGCTCAGTAGTTAGCTTACGCTGAAACATCTCAAAGGATCAGGAAGTATTCTTGAAAAAAACATGTTATACACTACTCAGTACCGAAGGTGCCCAATAAGGCATACTAAAATACAATGTTGGGTACTGTAACATAGCCCAAAGCAAAGGACACCAAAATAAAAGCAGGCTCTGGCTCCTGCTGTGCACAAAATTAAAGCAAAATTGGAAGTAAAATGCAAACGTAAACTTAATCAGAGTTGAGTATACGATGGGATTCAACGTATGCGTTTATCCGAAATCGAGAACTCTGTTATGCAAGTAAAACCCGGGGTTCACCGTGTGGTGTAACTTTTAGAATTAGAAACCAACTAGAAAAAACATATTTCTTGCAGTTGACGTTGTGAGAGAGCTCATCTTAGAATCTTGTATAGTCAGACAAAATCAACGATGATTAAACACATCGTGACAGGCACCAAAGACTTTATATATTTTGGCTAAGCAAGACATTGATTTCTAGGTCTTCATTCATTCATAATTATTTAGTATGTCTACATAATTTTCTGATAAATTCCATACACCCAATTTAGTGGCTGTTAGGCTGTTTTATGTAAATATATAGCACCATGAAGTACAGTGAACCTACTATAATCTTTTGTCGCATTACCTGGTGTTTTGGAAAAAAAGGGATGAGGTTGATGAGAAAATATCAAAAATTGCCAGGGTTTTGGTCACTTTGTGGTATAATTTGCTGTTGATTTATGCTTTTTTAAGCATTTATCTGGACTGTGTCTTGAAAAATTATAAATAAATTATGTGGGTATATTGAGGCCGTGGTCAAACGACCAAACGAGACAGGTTCGGTTAGAAAGCCCAACATATTTTTTGAGTGCTAAAATAACAATGGGGATGCAATGAACACTCAACATGCTGAACTCCTGCTGATATTCATGGAGGTGTTCTTGCACAATCGCTGTGCACACAGGTTTTGTGTTAGAATCTACAAGCTTAAAGTCAGAAATCCCATAAACTGAGTAAATACGCGCAAACGCGGAATACTGAACTGAAAATTTACACCTTTTGGAATTTTACAACCCTCGAGAGGCACAGGCCTTTGATTATACTGTTAAAATACGATAATGAATCTGCTTATAATGCCAATAAGAGCACTTTCCACATTTGTCCCCAAAGTTTGTAATCATACTGATTATTCTAGGCGGGTTTGTAAAATTCGTATACGCTACGTCACCGCAACATTTTTCCGGATATACATTTTTCAAAGTAACCAACTATGATCGACACTTACGTAAGCTTTTAGTTGCAACATCTTTAACGCAACATTGGGAGATATAGATACATCGCATTTAGGATACGGAGATGCTTTAATTGTGGCTTCTGGCTTAAGGTGAAGGTTGCTTGAAAAATCACATCAACTTAAGTTGTGGTCGACTATTAATTGTTGGTGCAAAAAGGTAAATTGTTCAATATGAACTCAATGGTTATGCTGTTATTCACGTGATACGCCACAAAATGTATTAAGCGGTATTTGTACACTGTAAAGGCATTAAATAGCGTAATAAATAAAAACACCTATTTTTCTTTGGGAAACCTTTTAACAAAGGATTTCTTTAGCGTACTTTTGTAAGATTTTGCCAACGAGGTTTCAATAAGCAAACCCGAAGATTTATATGCACTCATCATATACACCAGAAACTTTATTGATCACTGTTAGTGATGTTTAAATTTTTTTGTTTGTTCACAAAATCATATGCGCGTTCAATGCTGTTAAAGTTGCGTCAAGTGTCATACTTGATTTCATGTTATTAGTATTAGACGCTTACTTTGGAACTAAGATTCTAAATCGAATCTTTCAACCTTATGCTTAACCTTTTTGTCTTTGGGTGGGTTACCGCAAACATTTCAACGTAAAACAGCCTTAGTTTTGTGTTCTCAGTTTGGGACAAACTTAAAAATATTGTTTTGAGCAAGCTTTTTAAATTACACAAAACCTACCTACAGGGTTTTCGTCTTCTGGTTGATGTGTTTAGAATGTTGAGTAATGATGAGAGAAAAATAACAATAACCATCGGTAAAACAATGGTTGACTGTTTGTGGTGGATATATTTTAATGTCGGTCACAATGAAAAACAAGATATTTGCAATACTTGAGGATGCCTAGTGCATAGTTGCTTAAAACATTTCGAATATTGCAGGCGAGTCTTATAAAATGTGTGTAGAACCTGCTTTCACCAGATGGAAATGTGCCAACTTACACGTAGTGGAGAAACTTAGTAAATTAGAATATTTCCTCATATGTTTTATAAGCACATCTTAGTGCTTCAGATTGCTCAATACGCAAGTGGCCTCACAAATTTAAGCCATAAATGTATCCTCACAAGTTCTGGAAGCAAGCATAAATAAAACAGCAAAATTATCCTTAAAATTGGCTGCCTGAAGAATTCAGTGTTATTCAGCATGGTGTCAAACGTAACGTAAAATTAGACGACAAAGTATGTTCCACACCAAAGCACCGATAGGGAGGCTACGATAATTTGTGTTTATGGTAAACTGATAATACAAAAGTAAAATAGCAGAATCTTTACGCCCCACTCGTGTAGGTGTTATTTATGCCTACCATCTTTAGGTTGACATATCACACATTCAGCTCAACAGTAAGTTACACATCCAGGTCATTCTTTCATTGTCTTATTTGTCAACAACTACCTCTTATGATATCGTCGAAGTCCTCGGTTGCATCGCAAGTTTTGTCGAATTTACTTAAATGTGTCTCACCTTTTATACACATACAGCATTTAGCTTAACCTAATACTCACCAAGATTTTCGTTTGCTTTTTCTTGATGTTAAAAATAAACACCACAAAACAAACTGAATTTAATACCGTTAACAAATTGCTACATGAACCTGAAATGTAACTCTCAGGGTATCGAAAATTCTTGGCTTTAAGTTATCGTGATATGGTTGCAGCCTTTCTCACTAGGTAAAGAAATAGGTGAGTCAGACGCATCAAAACGCATACGTCTTCTAACGTTTTTCGTATACATCGATTGCAGTCAATGAGCAGAAATATCCCAAGAAAGATGCCTCATTCTAAAAAGGTACACTGAGGTGACTGAAAGTGCCTTAAAATGAACGCGCCGTCGCAGTTCATGAGATCAGTGTCACGTTAATGTAGTTTTGTGCCGTACTTAGTTTTACTTGACTTTTTAAAACTTACTAAACGTATAGAGTGTATATCTATATCTGCGCAACATCCAGCCGGAAAGAGCATAGTGGAGCACTCGGTGACTGTGTTCTTCTTGGTACAGGAACAGCAGAAAGCACATGCTTTCCCAAAAAAGCCTGCCAGCTTGTAGAATTTAGAACCGATCGATGCAATCGTTTTACTACGTAATTGCATGGTTTCAACAGAATTAGCATAACAACCGCGTATTTGTTAGCCTCTTGGTCGATTGTTGTGAAAAACAGTGACCGCCCTTAACCCGGAATCTTTGTGAATGCCAAACGCGTACAGTTCACCTTAACGGAGGACCAGAACCGTTCCAGACTTGCCGATTGCTCTGGTAATATAAACATCGCTCATACTCTTCCAAGGACTAATTTAACCGTAAAGATTGCCCACATCTCTGGTTTTATTATTTTTTAGTGAAACCAAGGTGACTTTAACAAGACAAAGAAGAGTTCTTCAGAGTTTGTTTTTACACCATTCAGCTGTAACCAAAGAAGAGTTCTTTAGAGTTTGTTTTTACACCATTCAGCTGTAACTGATACTTACGCAATTGCTGATATGCGTCCGCTTTGGTAATGAGCAGAAACAAATTTGATATTCAGGAAATGTCCGAATAGTCCATCTGGCACGAATCCACGTTTTTAATATTTATTTGTCAACGTTTTTGTCTTTGTTCCCTTCTTCAGGAAAACCAAACAATCAAGCCACATGATTAAATTTTGTAAGATTGTGGAAAGAAATATGGACACTGTGTCAAAATTATATTAAGTATTTTGGCACGTAAAGGGAGAATCCGACGTTATATTCCAAACAAATCCAGGCCAAATATTATGCGCATATGTTTTGCCAAAGTCATTGCGCCACGTGAACCCAAAAATGTAAGATCACTGTAACTGGGAGCGTTTATGACGCCCACTGAGCCTGAAACGTACCAAGCCTTTGTCGTGCGTTCTCTTAATTGAATTCAAAAGTAAAAACAGCGATTTGAGAAAGCCCGGTAGCAATCACAAGTAACGAAGTGCAAGTTGCAAAATTGTCTCAAGTAGGCTCATCTACTTCCTGCTTGCCGTTTTTCTGATGGAAATGCACATTCAACGTTTTGTGAAAATTGTTTTATCTTATACGTCATTGAAGCAAAAAAATGAGGAATAAGTCCGCAAAGATGTCAAAATGAAAATAAGCTTGTTTTACGACCAATCGCCAGACGTGTTTAATTACATTTGCGTTCATTTTTGAGTCTCTGAAATCCTAATACAGGTAGTGACACAATATTAGTTATAACAGCTTTTCACTACGGATTTAACTCGATAGGGTTACGTAAATCCTATCAAGACATTAAATTTTCGAAATATTTGAAGCCAGAATATAACAGTAAGCTAAATACCTACGTAATAAAGTGATCAAAAACAAAAGACAAAAGTTTTACTTCATAATTTTGCACACTGAGGATAAATTTTATTAAAGAGTGCGCGTGTTCCATCTAGGTCACATGTGAGAAACCGCGGAAGTTACTCTACGATGACAGGGCTAAATTTCTGTATTTTAGTGAATACCGACTCATCTCAAACATTACTTATATATTATGTGCATCGTGCTTAAATCCGTCAAAATGTTAGCTTATAATATAGTCACTATTTTGTATTCGTTGAAACTGAGTGGTACACAAATGAGTTAAAGCTGATGGGATACGCTATCTTTTATGCGTCCGTTACAAAGCTGAAACAAAATTTACCCTCGTCTTTCAGTGCTTCATCTTGTAGTTGTGAGTTAGCCAAATTTAAAAGTGACGAAATAGCAGGAAAGTAATGTTGTAGTGCTTCTTCAGTGAAGTCAGTAATTTGATGCCTGGTGACGTTGAGCAATAATTTATTTCAGCCTTTAGCGATAAAAATGGTGTCGTATAAATTATGGAGAAAGCCAGAAATACACCTTTTTAGTGTTGCTGCTGCGCGTCAATGAGACACTAAAATACGTCGCAGTAAAAGCAACCAGGCAAAACAATAGCCGCTAAACTATTGCAGCACATTGGCTGCTGAATTTGCAGACGCTATTGCGTCAATTGCAATTTCGCTTATCCCGGATGCATTTTGAAGAGTTGAAACAGGAAAAAGTGTCCAAGTATAGTGCTTTGTTTATGAAATTAGAAGATATTCATTTTACTGAAGAAAATTTATTTGAACCTTGATCTTATACGTTGGTGTTTGTGATACCGGGTGACCAGCTTTGTATTGTACAAACAACAGAAACTGACAAAGTACGCCCTAATTACTTTTGACGAGAAGGCTCAACTTTAACAGAAATGCTTCGGCGCAATTCCATAGTTAGGGTGCCTTATGTATGTATGTATGCCACTATATTTAGTGTTATATGGACACCTATATATTATCAGTGACTAAATCCACTACACGCTTATAAACCCATGTATATAGTCACTGAAAGGCCTAATCATTCGCATGAATAAAGATACAGAACTTATTGGATAGAGACGTGGCAGTACACATCAAATGCGTACCAGAAGACCAAGGAACAAAGTGTTAGCACTGAATACGTAGGAAATTTGTTTGTTGGGCAAAAGGCTTATGCTTTTACGCATGCATCTTTGATTGTTTTTGAAATCAAATCTAGTTTTCCATACGCTCATTCCCGTGGGCTTGGAACATTAAAAAAGATCACATAAAATATTTAGAATTTTTGACAAAATTATAGGACATCAGAATTATCTTTAAAAGAATTGGCACAGAAAAGCTTCTGGTAACTTCACCAAATGTAAAAAATAATTCCAAAAATTTTGAGAGCCCTCGGCATTACAGATATGTCCACTGCTAGTGGTTTAACAAGACCTATATAACGAGAGTGGTGTGAATATGAACAAAATACCTATCCCGCAAAACCCCGAATGCAACCAAAAAGTCGCCCATTGGGTTTCAAGCGTGTGTCACGCTACCTGACTGGGAAGTCCTGACTGGCGGGTCAATCGATCGTCACAACCAGGACAGTTACTGGGTCGTCGTTCGATGAGTCGGGCACACCAATCACATCGCTCAAGTGTGAACACGTTCGCCTGTTCAGGCGTGAAAATTCAGATGCGTCCAACGTGCGTTGGTGGAGTAGTGGTAACACGCTCCCCTCGCATGTCAGATGTCCGGGGTTCAAATCCCGGCACGGCCACTGGATATGCACTGCTGATGAGCACTAATAAGAGCGAAACTCGAGTCCAGTGCTTCCCTTTGGTGTGGACTCATCGGAATAATTACGTCAGAACAGGAGGACGACCGTTCAAACGAGAGTGGTGTGAATATGAACTTATATGATCCATTCAAACTAGATATTTATCTTCGGTTTGGTCACTGCTTACTAATAAACAATCGTTTAAGATTGAAACTCACCTAAATTAGAAAAATCTAGCACTTGAATTTTTAAGAAAGCAAGACCAAATTTTAAAACTAAAAGCCTGCACAATGTATCGGCAAACATCGGTACTTTACTTGTCGCATTACTAATTGAGGGTAGCCTATTTCATTGAAGTTGCTTCAAGTCGGACTAGCATTATCATAGGAGCATTTTGCCGGTTTACATAAAAAGAACAAATATCCTATCCTTGTGCACGTAAGAAATACGTGGAGAAAAAATACAAAATGTAAACAATGGCGTAAGTCAGTGTCTGAATACCTCAACAAAACTATAGGTTCTATTCATAAAACTAATAAAGGAAGTCAAATTTTGTTCTTTTTGCTGATATCTAAACTTTTGTTGGTATCGAGTAATATTAGCTACAACGGAATGGCATCAGGAACTTGTCAAATGGTTCAAATAGTCCCACTATATCCTTGCATTTAAGAACCAAAAATTATTGACCCTACTATTAAGAAGCTTCCATAATTTGAGCTGCCATGGCTGTATTTGCCAATTTTACAAAATTGGATAGTGGTAATATTACGAATCTGCTGTATTTCTGCATTTGCGTATACATAGTTCAGTCCGAAAGTCGGAGGTGTCCGTTATAAGAGTTTTAATATTCGCGATCTGCTGAACCTTTAGCGATTTATACCTAAATGTATGTGTTCAACACGTTAGTGATATGTAGCGCTGCGTACACCTATAAATTTGATAATGTAGTTTCAAACAGGTCGAAATGATTGGAACTGCATCGTTCCTCTGAGAATCACTGGTTTTTTAATTCATTGGCCTGAATATTACAGATTGTTAGCAGTACGCACAAAGGCGAAACTGTTATTATAATTAGAAGCCTGTCAAGGAATGCATTTATCATGTAGTTTGGTATTTAAGGAATCTGGTGACTGTTACCAAGTAGCAAAATTGCACTTAACCCTTTGTTACCCAAGGAAACATTTAAGACTTTCCAAGAAAGCATTAATATACCCGTGATATTAACGCATCAAACATCACAGTGTATAAAAATTTCTGTTAGCCTAAATCCGAAAACACGATGAAAATTTTATACCTGGTTTATTCACACGGATAAATAATCCTGATCACCTACGCTTTTTGCGCGTACTTTCTTCACGTTTCTGAATGAATAAGCGTGGCAAAGTTCCATAAACAAATTTTTCAATTAGCGCTCTGTAATGAATATTATATACCTGCGGTCCAAATCGGAAAGCAAATTGGTATGCACCAAAATACTACGAATTATTTTCGCAGTTAAATTTTGCTGTAAATCTAATAAGGAATACAAAACTAACAAATTATTTGTATATACATTGCCAACTTTTGGCATGATTGTTTTCTATAGATGCTATTGATTTTCTTGTAAAGACGTCCAAAGAACCGGTCTATATATAAGTTTGTGAAGCTTATTGGCAAAGTTCACAAACGTCTGATTTCATGCCACCTCCCACACTTCAGCTGGAAACTAATCGGAATGGGGTCTTGCAAATCTATTACAGTGCACTAAAATGGCCTTCTTTATTAAAATTTAGATAAACACTAAATTAACAGAGAAGAATCGAACATTTAACTGAAAATTAGTCATACTGCAATCCAATATGGCACACATTCTCACCTTGACATAGTGCAATGAGTAGAAGACTTGAGAAAATCGTAGCAAAAATTTCCGTCATGTTATTACTATGAAATGAACCGATGGATTTGTGACTGTATTTTTGCGGGCAATATATGTTCCCCCACAGGCGGAAACTTTGGCTGACGTAGGCTGTCGTCTCTAAATAAGCATACTTCAACCCATTGCAGGGTGTTTTGCTGCTGTCATAAGATGTACTACGTCCGCACGCATGTGAATAGCCAGATCTCATTTCTGGTAATGTACACAAACTATTGGTGCATGGGCACTATCACAGACAATTGAACAATATTGACACCACTGGAAATGATTTGCTTACATCAGTATGATTCTTGCCAATCCGCTTGCTCAGACACTGTACGAAACCAAAATTAAATGACTCTATTGGACCTTTAAACTAAGGTGCTATAATTTGGCTGTTTGGCTGAAGTAAAGCAAACCAAATGGGACGGATGTAGACCGACGTATACCTACTATAGACAAACCTATTGTATGCAGTTAGCTTATCAAAAATTACGGGAAAGAATTTTGCGCGGTTTTACGAAGAAAGTTAGTACTTCCAAGAAATAGAAGTTTTGAAACCTGCATCGTCAGTCTGGTTATGCTTCCAAATGTTGGCAGCTCATGTGGGTTATTTCTCAATGACTGTATGGTGGTCGATCTGTTTCCCGAACTTGGCAAAAAGCTTGTAAGCGTCTCTGTTCATGGCAACCAGACCTCGTTAGTGTGTATTTGAGTGTATGAATCCTTCATTTATGCTTCTGTTTATATGGTGTATAAAGAGCAGTGTGTTTATGCAACGTGATGTTGTGTTGCGGGATTGCCTATTGCATAACATGGTTGATCTTTTCTGGGCTGGTCTTGTGTTGTGGTCTGCTTATTTTGTACCTGGCTCTATTTCATAAGCAGTGTCTGTTTTTCTCTATTGTGCCTGGCTTTATTTCATAAGCAGTGTCTGTTTTTCTCTATTGTGCCACCAATGCCACCAACCTTCAAGTTAGTTGATCATTTAACTACGCATCTTCCGTTTTTACTAGTTTTTTCTTCAATTCGATTGATCCACCTGTAGTTTCTGTTCCATTTTGTCTTCTGACCGTTCTTCAGGGTACTTTCTTGTTTGAGGCAATAGTCTTTTGATATTTTTTGCACTTTCCGGTTTTGCCTAGTTTGTGCGTTGCAATGGTTTCAATTTTTCCCAGGGTCTACTTAGTTGCTTATATTGTTTTGTTCCATAGCTCCTTTTTCGGTATTGGTTTTGGGTGCTTCGAAGTTCTTTGCACCTGGGAATTTGGTAGATTTGGTCGATCGCGGTTTGTCTGTCGACGATTCTGGGCATCTGACTTCAGATGTAGATAATCTTGGAGGTAAGCTGTGATATTGTTTCATCAAAAGTAACAAAAGGCTCTTTCAGGTGATATTTATTTCTTTGTCTATGGAGTGAATCCCCAGTACAAATCAGATTACCTTAAAAATAACTGCTCTCTTCAGACCATCGTAGCTTATAATTACTAGCATGTCTCATTTGATAAACTACCTTTTCCTCGCATTAGGTCCCTAGCTTGATAGGCTATCAATTAATCATTGTGGGCGGTATTGGTTCAGATCGTGTTGTGTTTAGGTTTGAGATAGCAATGGCGGGTAAATTGCCGTATTCTTTGCCATAACATTGAGTCACTCAAAGGGTGATAGTTGGCTAACATTTCAAGCACTCTACATTAATTCCTCCACGCTTTGTTGTTTGATCAAGTGTTTTAGTGGACTTGCAACAGGATACGTGTCCAACACACTTTGATTGCCTTGGACGCAAGATGTTTTTGAAGTTCAAAGTTGGCGGTGGAAAAATTTATCGTTTGAGGCTCCGCTTTATGGAATAATGGTTATCTACCAACGTGTTCACTATTTGGTAATTATCCTGGAAGCGAGTTTTATCTGTCATTACTTTTAATGTTCTTCATCTGTTGCCAGAACCCGAGAACCCATGTAGGAGGTACATCGCCCGAGATGTTTCTTCTTCAGTTTTGGCTGCTTTGAGTTTGGTTGGCTTCTGATTCAGCAGAATACTTTGTGCTTTGTGTCCAGATTCAGTAATACATTTCCCGTTAGGTCGACAACAACATGTACCGCAAACTTCCCGGCTGCTTCCTCATTCACTGATTTTCTAACCTTGTTGAACCCGAGGTCCGATCGAAACATTCACATCATTTTAGCCGAAAGTTATTTTATTTCAAAGAGCACCACCGCCAGACCATTGGTCTGTGTGTTTGTTTTGGAACACCGAATGCAGCGGGACTGTCTGTCAGGTAAAATATAGTGGAGTTTCGCAGTATATGTAGCTTGTACACAAAAATATGTAGCGATTTGAGCATGAACATTTAGATAAATAATATTGGGTTAACCAGAGACAAGTGACTACTGCATTTCTCACACAACCAACATAATATGCTGAACAAAATTTAGGCGAATTAATGAGGACAAAGAAGTTATGAGTCCCCCAATGCTGGGCTGCGGAATTCTGGTTATTTCTTTAAATGACAAACAGGGCAAGTCAAATAGTAATACGAGTATCTGTTCCCCTACCTGTTCAGTGCACAGTGTAACCGTATGACATTCGTTAGTGACCATTTTGTGGCATGCAGTCTCCTTTGTTATGTATCTTATTAGCAGTTGTTGCAGGACTGACATTAGTCTCCTGCTGCTCACTGCACCCTCATTTTACAGTCCGGACGTATTTGTTTTTTTTAATTTAAGATTTTCATTTGTTCAGCCGTATTACAAGACTGTTTCGTGGTTTTTTATCCAGTGTGGTTACTATGTTTGCACACAAGTATAGAAGCGTAAGATTTATAGATATGGATCAGTATTTGTCGTTTATCTTGCGTTAAGGTGTAGATGTCCTCGCCCTTACTTTGGTCTCACCTTAATCCGTTGAAGTTTAATATATTTACCACATCCAGCTACTTTGGTTTTTTTGGTTTCTTTGACGGATAATATTTTTAGTAAGCAGCTCTCAGTAGTTACTTTACGATCATGACTATCAGTTTTGCTGACATTTTGATTAAGTTTTACTCTTCGGTAAGAATAACCATCCTGTATGTAAAATTTTGTTCGGCACGGCATAAAATGTCCCGTTTATCTAACTGTTTTTATTGGTGTGCCTAACGAATATCCCCGAAATGTTATAAAATAGTGAGATTAGTGACAATGGTGCAACCCAGTGCATGCATAGTGGCAGCGAAAACACTATTCCGAATAGAGGTTGCTTCCCATCTGCGTCAGTGGTTAGAATGGAAGCAGTCAGTACGGAACATAAGAGAGTGAACAGACTTTACACTCACACCGAACCAATGTGATAGACCCTCAGAGGGTGTTGCAAGTGTCCCCTCAGCGATGATGCTGGTGTGTGCGACCGCATAAACCGAAATCGTGGGAGATGGGAGCGTCATTGGTAGAACTGTGGCCGATGACCACAGAAGTGTGGATCAGGTAGGGGCTGTGCACAAAATTGCAAAGGTGAGCATTAGCTAACCAAATACTTCTCAGTTCTTTGGCTGCCCTTAAGCTGTAATCGCTAGATTTAATCCAATGCTTTGGTGAGGTTGAATAAAGTGCAAAAAACTAAACGAAGTTTGTGGCGTTTGATGAAAAAACTAAAGCGCTGATGAGTCTGACCATGTTCATAGCAATCGCGGAGAAAAAAAACATACGTACATCTAAATTCAGGACCCAGAGCTTTGAGCAGTGAGAAACATGGAATAGTCTGCATCACTAGGAAGTTTCCGTGGATTATTGCTGGCTTGGTGTTGAGTGAGTGGTGCTTTTGATGTGGGAATGCAGGGAACTTACAGTTCTCATGTTTGTTACAACACGGTTCTAAAGCCACACGGCAGTGCCCATCATGCGCAGGTAAAAAGAACGGTAAATTGCTGGTTAAGGTGAAAACGGATCCTCTTCGAGAATTTCCTTAGGTGCGTCGCGGAGAAGCAAAACAAAAACAAGTGAGCCATACATTCTGACCCATAAATTGCGTTTGGTGAAGAAATCTGACGACTATAAAAATAGTAGGCCACTACTAACTAAAACCTCAACTGCTACTAGATGCAGGAAGTGAGATTTTATCAAAAGTCGTGTTTTATATCCTTACTCAGGTCACAGTATGCGAGGGTTAGGTTAGTCGAAGAGAAGAGGGACAAAATCAAACAGGAACTTAATGGAGAGACAACAGGGAGAGTGTTGTGCAGACTAGCCAGAACGGAATATTTTCAATGTCCGTGGGTCCGTAGTGGACAATACAGTGTCCCTGTACACCTTTGTTTTTGGGACGGGTCAATTGGCCGGTAATGCGAAGAAGACGTGCTGATCTAGATCTGGTGCACCGATACAGAAACAGGGGTGAGATTCTTGTGGGATTTTGGCCATACACTGTCAAAACAAATAGAAAGTTTACTGGATTTCATTGAATCAGTGCGGTTTTTTACCCTTAGGCGTGTTGAGTGGTTCTCTCATTCAACTGGGTTTGGATGGATAGTTGAGCTGTTTCATCTGAAAACAGTGGAACTAATCTGAGTTAATGGGAAAAAAGAGCAGCGGCGGTTTATCTTTCGTTAGCATTCCTTATAAAAAAGAGTCGTCGGTCAAAGACTACGGACTAGAGTTGGGCTTTATTTCGCTGCCCATGAGGTTTGATTTTTTACACGTTTTGTCTCTGTGCTGTCACGCGTGGTCGTAATCAAGCTGGTGCGGACTACGGGGAAAATTTTCAACGCCCATTTCTTCCGTTTACGATGCAGCTTATAAACCTGAGATAACTGTACATTTCAAGGGCATGCGGGATGCATTTGGAAGAAGACTGTAGTAGATTTTGGGTGCAGTGCAGTGCCAAGGATTCACGCTCATCAGAGGAAAGTGTGAGCTAAGGTGTCCAATAAACGGAATTAAGAAAACGTTCACTTCGGAGTATCTTTTGCAATCAGATTTGAGCCTTCGATTCAGTATTCTCGGTAGTAACAGAATGCGTTCGAACATGCAGCAACTTGGCCATTGCGACCAAATGACTCCCGTGGTGTTATTACTCATGGACTATCCGTTTGTGAATATCGGCTCCACAAGAGAGAGATCACTAAGAAAATGGGCTGAGCTGACTACCTAGTGGTTTGTGGTTTGAGTTTCCTGAGGAAGAAAAACATCAAAAGCCAATTTGAGAGGAAGCGGTGATTTGCAATTGATAGGCAGGACTTTGAGGCGGTCAAAGATTAGATGATGCATGTAAGCTAATGGAATGAGTTGTGGAAAAGTTTGGAAGACAGACGCCGTAACAGAAGTTGAAGAGAGGTACACGGGTTTCAGAGAGCATTTCTGGACTTATTCCTGGGTACTTTTTCGCGTTTTACAAAAAACCTCCTCAGGTCAAGTGAGCAAGCAAGCAAGTTGGTTGGGTTTTAAGGCAGTCAGGTAACCAATCCGTGAGAGTTCTTATGGCTAGTCGGCTTGATCAGTGCTGGGTGTCGGTCTGATATTTTCAACAATATATCTACCGATTGTTCACATAACCTCTCTGAAGCGATGACCACCCAATCGGCCTTAAACATTTTCCCATTGACGGAAAACTTCTACGGACCACGTGTTCGGAAACTGTCAAGTGAATAGGTTCAATTGGCAAGACTGGAGACAAACTGGGAAAACCATCGCGTTTCAACGTTAGATGCATAAAGCATAACATAATTCCCAAATCTCTGGTTGTCAAGGTACCAGATGCGTTCCCCGCTTCTGTCCCAATTGCTTCCTTAGCGACCAAGTCATTCCTAAAACAGAGGATCCATTTAACCACCCAACATTTAACTGATCTCCGACACCGCGCGTGTCTCTCAACCATTATCTTCAGTCCGCACTCTCGCCTGCTGAATTCGATTTACTAGATACCAGAGCGGAAGTTAAATTAGCTCAAGCTAAACGGTGCATGGAAGAATTGCTTTCCACGATTCAATATTTTAGTAAAACAATAGAGAAGGGTAAGCCATCTGATTGCTATTGCAGCGTAGTCAATTTATGAGATAGACTCTTAAGTGACGAAGAACGCTGCATGTTAGAGAAGCAACTGAATTGTGCATTAAGAGTCATAAGGGCAGAAGTGAGCATTCTGAGTCTGTTTCAAAATGTTCCTTCAATGGAAGCGGAGAAAGTAAGTGAAGGGAAATTAAGTGGTCACAGTCGTAAAGTCCGAGCAACCAGGGGTTCCAAACATTGCACAGGCGGACCGAAGAACCTTAAGCACATTAAAACCTGTAGACAGAATAGTAATTACAAAGGCAGATAAAGGTAGGTTCAGGGTTGTCAATAATAAGAGTGACCATCTACAGAAAGTTAGGCAACACTTAGCCAATGGGTCTTACCGACAACTTAGCATCGGGATGATTACGTCAATAATGTCTAAGAGTAAGTTTAAAGTTGGAAATTATGTAAGATCGCTGACAAACCATCTGGGGAAAGGCAAGTGGTACCCAATATTGAAATCCAACCACGAGATCGTGGGTTACCACAATTTCTCAAGCAACGTGTTTCCATAAGACCAACAGTGGATGGCATAGTTTCACCACCACATGAACTGGTCGGATTTCTCGTAGGTATCCTTAAAACCACTTGCTGGCAAGTCACACACACATCCAAAATTCGTATAGCTTTTCTAAAAAAAGTAGCTGTGTTCCTGTTGTAGCTGGACGAAGTTCTTGTTAGCTGTGATGTCAACTCCATATGTACCAACGTCCGTAAGGCGGACGCTCTGGAAGTAGCAAGAAGGCTTTTACTAACATACACAAGGCTGGAAGAACAAACACAACTTTCCGTAAACGAGCTAGCTAAAGACATGAAAGTATGCTTAAATCCTAGCCACTTCGTTTTTGGCTCAGTTATATGCTCTCAAGAACAAAGTAAAGCGATGGGATGTCCCATATCTCCGATTTTGTCCAACATGCACATGGAAGAGTTTGAACAGAAGGCCTTAGACGCATTCGAGTGTCCGCCAGGGGTTTTCTGCTGTCAAGTAGATGAAGCCCTCGTTGTGATAAAGCCAGATAAGGTGGACGAATTCTCTCAATTTCTTAACACTTTGGATCTTCACACTAGGTTTAACACGGAGCTACAGTCCACATCGGGTACACTAGAGTTCCTTGACTAATGAGGCATAAGAGTGGTGAGAAATTAAAAACCACTCTTTATCGAAAATCAACAGACAGCGGTGAGGTCTTAAACTACTCCGCGGCACACTCAAAAGCAGCATAGCCTCAACGACGTTTAGTAGAGTAAGAGCGCTGTACACAGAGGAGGTTGACTGATGAGCAGCACAACTTGGGGTCCCAACACCAAGGCTCAATAAGGAGTGGATCAGAACAGCAGTCATCCCGTACAAAACAGGGAAACCTGAAGTCATTAGAAGGGTAGTGAATACGGCTATTATTAGAGTAGCATTCTAGATGTAATGCACTAACAGACCACCGAGAAACGCAGATGAATATCAGGCGATAATCAATGCTTCGACAATGGCAGCGCATGCACTGGACACTGGGCACAGGATAGATTTGGAAAATGTGGATTTTCTGAGATGGGGAAGAAAATTCACACCACAGTGACTGGTGGCCGAGGCGGTGGGATTCGCGAAGTATCGCAGCGTGAATAGAATAGAGGAGTAGAACTCGCAAGCGTGTGCCGAGATTATTCAAGGCCGTTTGCAGTTAGCGGCAAAATGGCCTGGGTCTAAAAGTAAAACATCCAAGCAAAGTAAAATCCAGTTAACCGCTTCATCCCCCAAACCCAAACCAATTGTCCTGGCACCCCTCGACGAACACAGGCGAACAAAATCTGTGAGCAACCCTAAAAGGAATATTCCATTGAGGTGTTCTAGACAGGATAAGCAAGGCCACAAAATCCGGTTTCAACAGTAAGACAACTCCCCCTAACCAATCTGTCCTAAATGTTAGTTTTCCCCACTAACCAACAACCAGGAACATCAGACCGACACCCATAGTGATCAAGTCAACTAGTCATGAGAAATCTCACGGATTGGTTCCCTGACTGCCTTAAAACCCGATCGACCTGCTTACTTACTCACTTGGCCTGACGAAGCTTTTTTGTCAAAAGCGAAATGCTGCCCAACAATAAAGCCACCGGTGGTTTACCAAACCTCTCTGGAACGACAACTATCCAAACCGTTCACAAACATTTTCCACTCGACTGAAGAGGTATACGGGTATTATATGTAGGAAAACCTCATTGACGTGACCCGGGATTGCGCCACGGAAGATCAACGAACAAGAAGAACAGGAGACTGGTGTTTGGTAATCTGGCGTTTGATCTTGCTAGTTTGACAATTGACTTGTTAAAGTTTTGTCACCAGTCTAGTTGACGTCATCTGCGCCCAGTGACGATGTCATATCATGATGTCAGGGATGACGTCACCTCGATGTGTGACGAAGCACTTAAAAGCTAGTTGCCATACAACAACAGCTACCTGATGAATCACCAATGGACGCACCCAAGACATTTCCGATGACAGGAGGGATAGCTGCTTGAAATGGGGCGTGTAATTAAGATAAAGGTGGTATACATATATGTATACCTGCGCGTATACTTTTCAGAAAGGAAAAAAAACATAGAAAATTGTAGAGCCAGCGCATATACGCTGCAACAAGTGGTGCCGCCGGAATAGGGAAGTTCCTTATCATGCGATGACTGAAAAAGTACTTAGCTTGGCTCCATAAACTTGTTGAAATTATGACTTCCAGTCCGACGGGTCGCTGTACTACTGGACCTCTCGTATACATTCTTGGCTTGGGGATGATCTGCATATAATATCGTCCTACAGACACTTCAGGGATGCTCCGACACTACGGATTTTCTGCAGCTGATACACGTGCCATGGTTGTGGATTACGTCCTGAGATACACTCAACTGAGTGAAAACCTGTCACGGTTTTAGCCGTTTGATCCTATCAGAGTTTTTGTGAGTTTACTATAATTGAGTGAATTTGCCTTCTGTGTTCCCAGTTTTTGACACTTTTTTAGAAGAGGATGGCACCCAGTCATATATGTCCTATTATCGCGCTCTTCTTTAGGAGCCTGACGATTGCTTCAGGTGCTTAATTCAGCACAACTACTGTCCTCGGAAATTGCGATTTCTGACAAACACGTGGGTACCATATAGCGCAGAGGAGAAGATGAACAAAAAGCTAGTAGGAGAGAAAACACACAGAAAGTGACCTAGTCTCACTCACATGCCCGGTAACAAAAATGCATAGGCAACTGTCAAGTTCCAGCTTTTAGCTTATAAGGGGAAATGAACGACGAGAGCTTTCAATAACACCATAAGGCTTTCCATTTGCACTTAATAACTACACTGCTCCAAGTCCGATCCATCGGTCCTAAGTTTTGGCTTCCAGGAAAACCTAACGGTCAAGTGTACAAAAATTCTAGTTTGATTCGGAGTCAAGATCTACTGCCAAAAGAGTTGCTCCACAATGGACTGCAGTTGTTTCAGACTCCCCGGCCTCGATCCTGCCTAACAACTCCCTCAATGGAAAACACCCTGAAACAGTGCGTGGTATTCGAACGTGTGCAAAAATTCAGGAGCAATAACACAAAACGTAATTTAACATTTCATCACATTCAACTAATATTTCGGCGGTGAACAAAATATTGCTTCTGCGGTTTTTGCTCCAGTTTCAAATATGTCTCGTTATTGTTCGAGTAACTCTCCCGATGTGCCTCTAGTGTGAAATTTTTGTTTACTGGTGATACGCATGGACAGATACTTGGGAAGCACTAGACCAAAGCAATCTGAATGCACAATGGAACGTATGCCTGAACGATGTTGCACTGGGGCCAATGAATTTGTGAACACCCTTAACCACATACTATATATTTGGCCGCATTGCATGAAAACGCTGCAGCATCATGAGGGGCAGTACACACGTGTTGCATCACAGTCTGCTCAAACTATGGTTTTCGGTTCCAAAGTCCTGCTCGATTAATTAAAGATTGTCGCGGGTGTTGCACTCCATAGCCAATTTGCTATCCAATTTAACGGTTCTATTCGGATCAACAGCGGACTGTATCCAGATGAATTCTTAAGTCTGTATTTGGCTATGATGTCATTTGCAGCCGGAATTTTTTAGTGTCAGCTTGGGTATAGATCCATTGAAACGGATAGCTGTCTATACAAGAAATCAAGTGATATTACTTTATGCCTTCCCCAAGTCAGTTTACGATTAAGGGATTGTCCTACATCAATATAAGCCATGAAGATTTATGCAAGTTTTCAGCATACAACCGATCACATGTCGGTCATTTTATCTTCTGAGATCCTATTCAGTCTAACCCACTATTCGCTCTCACTCCGCCAAAAAATTCTCTGTTTTATTTGTTCTTATTTTGTTTTTTCACTAGTATTGTGTGCACTGTCATCCACTTTCCTTGTTGTCATGATCGTTCCCTAGCCTTCTCCCCACCTAGTAGGAATCAATTTGTCATGCGTGCATTGTGTAATCTCATGCTGTGTGAACACACCTCGTTGATTTGACCAGCTAAGCAAAGCCTACTTTAATTTGGCCGCATAAAGGAGATCTGGTTGTCGAGAAATTGATAGCGATGCCAAGCAACACCATAAAAATACTTTAACGCTGCTTAGCTCTGTAGTTCATTTAAAAACTATCCTATCGGCTTTCTGAACATCGCCGATAAGTTTCGGCCGGTGGCTCCATCATTTAGGCACGTATAGGATACCCCCTTTTTGACCGAGTGACCAATCAGCTTGAATTCCATGTCCATTATGGAAACGGACCACCGAAATTTGGTACGGGATCTCCCAAAGGCGTCAGTCCTGTTCTCTTGATGTAGACTGTTCTCATGGTATTTTTCAGACCACTCAATCTCTTTGGACACATTATAAAATGTGAAGAAAATAGCCTCTACATACATGTACATGTACATACCTACATATCTGTCTATATATATATATACGTGTACATACATACACGTACCTAGTGTTTATTGGAGCTCTCCGGCTAAGTTGACCTAGTAGCTAGAAAGGAACCAGTTATCATACTAAGCACCGTCTGGGATTGGAAAATTGAATGTTGTGTTTCTCTTGTCAAGATTCTGAGTAAGACGAGCTAGCATCTTGTGTGTTCCCTCTCTTGAGATCTTTGCGCCTGTATCTCTTCAAATTAAGTACATCCGGATGCACAATGTAAGATATCTTGCTCAGAGGTATTTTGAGGAAATTTCAGTAGGATGCTTTGACTTCTTCAGAGCTGACCTGTCTGAAAAGCTTCAAAACTTTTTGTCACGTACATCATGAGGCTGAAAAAGCGCGAATCAGTCGTTGCCACAAGTCAAATTGCGTGATAGTATGCTAGCGGAGAGCCAGAAACAACATCACCAGAGACAGCAAAATCAGTGATTACACTGAAACCTTACTTCCGTGCAACCACATACTTTACTTAATTATATTTATAGCATTCACGTAAAAAACGGCAAAAACCATGTCGACGGGGGAGGAACTTGCTGCTAGTCTATTGTAAGCATTCAAAGACAATCTAGAAAAGAAACGGCACAACCCCCTATTTTCCGTGCAATATCTAGAGCCAAACACCCACTGTGAAAGGCAGGCCGAGTCGGCAAAACCTAAACTCTTCGTAATCTACTTCACATCATTCCGCAAAATCAGAAGTTATCCACCTGGCAATTTACATCAGGAGGAAGAGAACACAAGGCCTGCTTCGGTAGATGATGCCCCGGCATCCAAAGCACGTGTCCGATCAACCAAAGTTAATTGTTTCAGATGTTTTCGTGGCTGAATTTTATGCTGCCTGACCAAATGCCCGTCTCCTAATTACCTTGTAACGAATTTGTTGGCGCTCTCCGACACCAGTGAACTGGAGGTGCCTCAGTTATCTGAGGCACAGTGTGCCACAAATACACAACAATACAGCATTTACTGGCACACACCATCCCTCAGATATGGCTAAGTGTTTCATTTTGACCCCAAAAACAACATAAATTAACCAACAACATTTGGCTCCTTGGGACCCGTGTACTGACATTAATAGGCAGACCTACATGAAGAAAAAAACTTTTGCTGAGGTGTGCGAAATCCTCCACAACCTCCAACGTCTGTTCTTGAATGTCCAAGGAGACGTTTATATAATGCACGTTCTGAAGCATGACCGCGCACTTTGAAGTTGCAAGGGCACGCCGGAAAATAGTATGAAAAGATTCAGTAATCAATAGCGTTCGGTAGACCCTAGGCCTGGACTTCGCCTTCAAAGATGAGGATTATGTCTGCGTATTTCAGCTCGACAGCGTCCTCACCGGCAACGAATTGGACATCGGGGTTTTGAAGACCTTCCAGAGCTATCCCTATTCTTTCTTCAGTGTTGTAGTCGAACAAGAATAGAGAGGGTGAAGGGCCTCCCACTCTCCACTTTTTGTAGGAAAGCTTTAGAGACATACAACATACACTCTAAGTGCCCTACATTATGCAAATTTGAGGATTAGATTATGTTTAGAATGCTCAAGAGCGTTTCGTGCTACGCGAGTGCGGTCAGCGACACTGGCTAGTCGACGGACCCCAATGCATCCTTGAAGTCAAGGAGCACGAAGATTGTGGGTCGTCTGTACATATGGTGTTGCTTTGACACCTGACATAATTCAAAGATTTGATCGATGCATTCCGCAAAGAGCCGAAATTCCGCTTGGTAGTGATGAGTCAAGATTTGTCGTGCCGCCATGAAATGGCGAGGAATCAGCCAGAGGCCGATTTACGACAGGAGTCAAACTGGTATCCGCGTGGCTACCATATTCACTTTAAATGTCTCCTCTGAAGTTGGCCCTGTTAGCGAGTCACTTCATTTTCCTAGGGTGGCAAATTTCGCCCAGGTAGAAGAAAATGGTCTGGACAGTGACAGACTGAGGAATCAGCTGCAGTCGGTGAACACAGTAAGTGGAATCTCATTGAAACAAAAGTTAGAAAGCATTTTGAGTACAGATATCGACTGATACGTGAAGGTTAGATGTGGCCGGGAGACATCTGTCGTCGGACCTACGGCAAAGCCACGGTCCTATCACTGACCTGATGGCTGAATTGGGTTGGCTGCTTGTAACGCAAGTAGAAGTTCCGAATTTGTGTCGCGCTTCCTTGAGGTATCTGCACAAATTCTGCCAAACGATCAGCGCCGAGGGGACTATCAACGGAAATCCGTCCAAGTACAGATACCTCTGCTTGGTTGCTCAACGCCATATCCACTCTAGCGTATCCAACTAACGCTGCCTCCTTGCTGCCAAATTTGAGCATCCGAAAGAAGGAAGTAACCAAGAGGACAATTTAAGTAGTTGTGTCTTCATCCTTGTTTCTGATAGACAGCGTACATCATTGTAAGTAAATCCATCGTAAGAGCTAAAACCATTTGTTCTCCTACTCTCTTCAGTGTGAAACACTAAAAGCAGCTAACCAGACCGGAGTTCGTAGTTTGAAATCTGACGTCAAGATGTTTGGCGTTGTGCGTGAAGTCGGACGTAAAGAGCGTGATGCATGGTGAACAAAGAGGTCAGACGCAATGTTTGAATCCGTAGAGAGAGTATTCGAATTCGGTTAGGATGTGGTAGAAGACTGAATATTTGAAAGTGTGAGCGAGCGGTTATCAGTAGCCTATTTTTGCTTACATGCCCTGCTGTATGCAGCAAGTAAGGTGACCTGGCTATTAACATCACGTTGCACTCGATGTGGTGTGATAATAATTTTAGTTGTGACGTTCATGAATGTACGCGGGCCTCATGGCGTCCACACCTAGGTAAGACGAAGGTAAGGGCCCTCTACCAGAGCATATTATTCAGAAGCTGAACCAAAAAACATCAGGGGAGTACCGCCGTACTACTACATCAGTTTTTTTTAAAGAAATTCGTCTTCGTGCCTGTTCCATCCCCAAACTAGCGGACCAAGAGACTCCAATCCTTAGGACACCATCCACCGACCGACTTGGTGTGAAGAACTTCGCTTGTACTAAAAAATCAAGTTCCCGCTACAGTACGGTGGGTCATAGAGGTACGTATCAGGCCACACCGCTATATGGTCCAGTCTCTTCGCGGCAGCTAGAGTTCCTTTACGGTGATGAGCGTATTCGTGTGAAGTGGACGCAATGGTACAAAACTATGAAATAAGTATAAACGAATTTTGGCATAATGTGTTATAGCATGCAAGAAAACATGGTGCAGTTAGTAATGGGTATTAAAAAGTAGATCACAAGGTGGAAAGTGAGGTTATTCTGTTATTGTATTGTAGGTCCACCTATCGGTTGCGCCTGAATTGGACCCACCAGACAACGCGAATAGGAGAAGACGAAAGACTAGGAACATCACTGAATGGTCTGTTATGATGTACTGAGATAGTGCGTAATAGTATAGGATGGCTGAATGGTCAGGCATGGTCAACAGTTCCTTCTTGTCCAGCCAATGCGACTGTCCTGTCGTGGACATTTTCACATCCGCTACGCTGGTCGCATGCTGTTAAGCCGTGTTTGGTAAGCCCCGATCACACTGTCCAGAACGTGTGGTGATCGATGGTAACCTCAGCGACGAGTCATTCTTTGCACATGCATTTTTAGTGCCTGGATGTGTCCTAACAGCTGTCCACTCACCAAGCTAGAGAAGGTCCACCATCTCATTTGTTATCTTCACAAAACGGATCTGGCAAATGACACTAACGTCTCAGCTTACTTGGATGGAATAATAAACTTAAATGGTGTTGTGGGGTTTATACGGGGTCACTGCCCATAATGTGTTTCGATGTTGCACTCCCGAGGCTACCTATCACCGAGTTCCGAAACTAATTTGAGATAAGTTCCCAAATACAAGTCAGAAATGCTTAATAGTTTGGCCGGTATGCAGTCAAAGTAAGTGAGCCTAAGTGTGACAACCGGACTTCAACCGAGTTGTGGCAAGCGCTTGGTATCCTTGATAAAGATAAGTCAGGAAGCCTTAAAATTCTATTTGTGTGTCGCTTTCAAACGACATATTACACAAGTGAACAATTTGTCACATTCGGAAAGCACTGAATGTCTCACTGTTTTTTCGAAGTGTAAGTAAACGTTACTCGCGTGTTATGTGTTACAATACTTCTTTTGAGGTACTGCATGCGGACTATGGCTAAGGAGAAAACGTGTGGTGAGATTGTTGACACTTTCGCTGAACACATTAGATCACGTTTAGGCATTTATTCCATGTTGCTCCTCGGGACCTTTGGTTAAGTCCTCCCCGCACATCTGTCCGTTAGTGAATTGAGACAAGTAAATTAAGTGGGAGAATTTGGCGGATTTGTATATCAATGTTAAACTTGAGAGAATGTATTTTTTCGCGGGCAATAACCGCTGGTGCAAAGTGGTACGCATTGCTAATTATTGGTTTACGAATAACAAACAAAATATTAATCTGGGAGTTGGTTGGATCTCGCGTTTAGCTGAAATTAGCTCCTAGATGAGTGTATTTTGCGCATAGTCGCATCATCATTCCATGGGCTTGTGAACCACAATATTTTGCATCGAGAAACTGAACGATACTGAAATGCTTCCAGTGTGACCACACGTATAACCATGGTATGAATCACTCCGCAGGTGAGTCATCACGTTTTACGAAATGACTAACGCATATTTAATAACTTATCAGTTCCAGTTGACAACAGGTGCTGCGCTGAGGTTATACATGTACTTAGAAGCAGAATGTGCGACTTCTATCGGCAATTGGGGTACCAACCAAAATGTGTGGGTAGTTTGTGGTTACAGCTTTCTAGATGAATATGTCAATGGGGTTGTTCCAATGATTTACCATGGGTGAAAATGCATTTTAGGTCGAGGACACAACTGCATTGACCTTGTTACTGTTGTGTCTCTAGCTAATATTCATTTCCGCGCGTCTTTCCATGGATCTTGTCATAAGATGCTGTGGTTTGGTTTAGCCGTTTGGCTTCAGTAAGTGGAACAGGCCAATGGGTGGATTGGATGAAATACCGACTGTTTCAACAGAGTGCCCAAGGATAATTTCATAAATAGGCACATCAGGCCTGTTATTCTTTCTGTTTCAAGCAAACGTGTGCTTTTTCGCCCACACGAGAACCTTAGTGGAGCGATTAACTCATTTTGCAGCACCGTACATTAGAGTTATGTGCACTGCTATCTTTCACTCAGTTTGTTCGAGTTACGGTTTTGTTTCGGAACAGTTTGAGGCGAAGTACTCAATTTGTTCGAGTTATGGTTTTGTTTCGGAACAGTTTGAGGCGAAGACGCACTCAGATAACACTAGTAAAAGTCACAGCTGAAAGGTGGCCCCGATTGTAAGGGAGACGCAAAACCATCGCATTGAAGACGGAGTACAGGTTACATGTACATGACACTAGTAGTATCGCAGGTGCTTAGTGAAAGCAGCTGCCAATAACCAGAGGCTGACAGTTACGCACATCGTTGTAGCTAAGTCTGGTCGGTATAACCGTGTCCCGAATGTGTTGTTCCTCTTGCAGGTTTTAATATTTAAAGTTGAACCGTCTTCAGTGCTATTAGTTCATTTCCTCGTACGTCGAAAGCTGCAATTGTTTTATTAGGGCCTCTGGTTTGGGAACCAAGTAAATCGGAAGTAACCTACACCTTCTGGTGAATCCTTTCCTGTGTTCTACCCGAATTGCTAGAAAAAATTCCAAACAAGTTTCAAAATATGTATCACCTGAATAACTCCTCACCCAAAATAGCTGCATCTAAATAATTATTCAAATATTCAAGGTAGTATTTAAGAAGGCAAATCACACCTGAAAATGGTCTTACCTTTTACTGTCAGGTTATAATTGAATGGTCAAGGAGTACCGCATAATATGGTTTTCGCCCTCAAGTAAAACAATACTCGTTGCCATCAATACATATTTGGTGAAAAAAGGCTGATTACCTCATTTCCTCTGTGGGATATAACGGCCATATATATGCAATAATCGGTTATTCTTCCTTGGAAAAAAAGAGAATGTTTCGAAAAGACAATGCATTTTGTAGCCCCTGATTGTACAAAGTGAGAATGTTGCCCTGGCCCAGCTTCATGGCACGTCGATCGGGTAGGTTTCGTGGGCGTTTCATGCAAGTATATCCGTTACACTAAAGTTAACCACATTCCAAGTTTGTGGACAGCCTTACCTTTGATAGAAAACTGCGGTCCAAAACAAAATATTTTTGTTTTAATCCCCCGATTGCTTTGACTGACATCTGCAGCTCTTGTACGTCAATGTATGTTGGAAAGTCTACAGCGCTTTCCGACATTAAATAAAATTATGCTCTTCAGACCTAAGCATGTGGGTCAAAGTTTGATTGGTGGTATGATTTCAGTTATGATTTATCGCATACGTTGCATCTGAAAGTGGTCCGGTCGGAAGACACTTCCTCTTGTCAGGTGAAAAGGTCGGTAAAATGTTTTGTCCCGCACCACTTGAAAGCATGAACCATCATCACTTATTGTCATCACTTATCTTTACGGAGACCCTGTATAATTTGCCTAAATATTTTTGGCGACATACGAAACTCGCAACTACCATCTCCCGCCAACATTCACGGTGACTTAATGAGCGTTTCGGGTTGAAGCTTTCTTGCATTGAATGCGGCCAAGTTACCTCATCATAACACTGCAAAATTTCACACGGGTCCCTAGGTACCATGACCCACGAATTATTCAACAACCCATGTATAATATTAGCTTTGTCAATTTTTTAGAAGCGCCAGCACTCTTTTATTTTTCCTACCATTACTAAGGCAAACAGAATTTTGTTTTACCTACATTTGCATGCCCGCCTAATCACAAATGTTGTTGTAGAGACAGGAAATGTCATATATACCTTCCGTCCATCCATTATTGTGTCAAAGACGGACTTCAAAGGAAAATGACCAACGTGGTAATATCTTACCCAATTTTGTGGGTAAAAACAGCTGTTAGCGCGCGCTTTGTAGCACGCTTGGAATTCCGATACACGGGAGCTTCCTCTTTGTACGAGTCTTGTAATTTATTTCCGCAGCTTGATGTTAGCAATCCTGGTGGATTCTGGATGATGCGTCTTTCTAAGTTACCGATCGAATTCAGCTTTAGCACATTTGCGGTTCAAGGGAGCTTCTTAGGTGTCTGGTATCTGGCTTATGACTGCAAACGACTTTCTGGGGACATATGCATAAAATCAGTCAACTCGCTTCAGGCCGCTTTAGAAACAACGTAGTCAAAAGTACTTCGCGTGGGGAATTACGTTTTTTTCACTGAAGTTGTTGTGCATGTGTGCACCAACAGACATTGAGGTTGTTTGGCTTAAGGTGTTGGATGCAGAACAGCTCCCACCTCCTAACAAGAAGGATGTGCACAACGATATTTTTTGGTCTCAGCAGCTTCCGCAGTTGCATCGGAGTAAAATCATGAATTCAGTTAGTACGGTGAAGTTCACCAAGTCATTTTCTGGGTCAAACTGCGCCGTGTTTTGATGTCGTCAGGCCACAAAAAATAGGGCATTGGTTAATTCTGCGGAACACTGAGCCAGAAAACTTTACATGTCTAAACTTCATGAAATTAAGGATACCAGACAGTTGGTAGGAACCAAGGGATAGCACGGCAAAATCTGTTTGCCCATATTATGAATAATTGCTTCCGCACCGGTAGGTAACTTAGCACCAAAGTCTGATTTACAAGATAGAAGTTTCTGATAACAATGGAGCATTGCATACCGTTCTTCTTTTCCCTTTCTCGTGCACCCTGATCAACTGGTGAGCGGTGGGACAAACTTTCTAATCAGAATCTAGCAGCTATCTATTCGATTTTCACAAATGTACCACTTTGCACGCAATGTTAAGGCGGTCGTGGGTTAGCCTTACATGCCCCCACCACGCGGCGGAATTAAACTGTCAATCAGGCTGTTACCTTTACTCATAAGATACGAACGATCAAGTAATTTTAATTTAAGAATTCCTGGGGTAATCCATCTCAAACAGTCGAGAGTGCTGGCATACTGACTTTCTGGCGGTGATGCTTGTAGACAGATTTGTTGTAAACTTTGTGCATTACATTTCGAAATATTAAGTGCTGTGTTATCTTTCGGCGATTGCGATTATCTGGATGGTGTATTTTCAAGTAAAGGTGATCCATAGTTCATTGGAATTACTTGCATGATGGCATGACACCTGCTGCACGTAGAGCCCAAACAACTACCAAAACTGAATAACACATTTACGGACTGGCAGTAAACTGCAGACGAAACAATTAACTAGATCAATCGAAGTAGTAACTGCATTATCGAACAACCTAAAAGTAAAGGTGAGCCATAGTGCATTGGAATTCCTTGCACGACGGCATGTCACTTGCTGCACATGGAGCCCAAACAACTACCAAAACTAAATAACACATTTATGGACTGGCAGTAAACTGCAGATGAAACAATTAACTAGATCAGTTGAAGTAGTAACTGCATTATCGAACAACCTATTAGGGCACGGCTTCGTTCAGCTGTAGCACACTTTCAATGCCTAACTGCCATATCATCATAAGGAAAGCCGAGTGCTGAGATACTGCCAGGTTGCCCAAACCTAGACAGGGGAAGTCGAGAGGCAGATGTCACGAACCACGGACCTTCCGATCAGTAAATTCGCGCTCTAACCACTGAGTCATCTAGCCCCCAACGCGGTTAAAAAGAACAAAAGGAACACACAGCAGGATAACAGAGAAGACATACCAATAATAACATCGGATCTGACAGTGCAACATGAAAATAACATGAAATTTTACTGGTTTTAAATGAGTTCCGAAATCCATCGTTTGGGATGGCTTGTCCCTTGGAGTAATCAACAGATATGAGACAACAGTGTGAAAGGGGTATTCTTATTACATGGGGCTCTCAAAGTAAATAACAATAAAATTCGTCAAGAATTAAGTGGATCTCAAATGTCTAGATGGCACAAAAAACCGTTGCTGTGAGCTTAGGGAGAAACAAGAGGGTTTTATATTCAGAAACATCGCATCAGCAATTTACTACTTCCGAAATCAAGCTCGAATAAGAGAGATTTCTGTATGACATTACTTAGTTAAAGGCAGGAAAGAGCGAATGACCGTCCGTTGGATAACACTTTGACAAAAAGGACATGAGTGCAAGTTTTTCGTTTAACTGGCGTCCTGGACGGATAAATTAACAGCTTTCTACACCTTAACTATTGATTATTTCCAGCAATCAGGGGGTCCACTTTGAACTACGTGCAAACGCCAAAAGGCAAATCGTTCAAATTAAGGTTTGTCAACAAATGCAGTCCTATGAATACAATAATAGAATAATAAAATTGTTCAAACTGTGGGATTACGCCGCTTGTATACATCACTTTGGGAAGTGCTAGTTCCAAATGGATCCCATACAACTAGGTAGGTAGGCAACAACACGCCTACCCTAAGTTCACACCGACTCAGGGAAATCTGGCCACAAAATGGTGAAACCCACGTGGCTGATTCATATTAGACGTTCGACAACAAGTTCAAAGAGCGACTTACAATAAAGACAAAACAAGAAAAGCGGTGTGCGCGCAAAACGGAAACAAAAAAACGGGGAATCGCGTTGGCACTGGCCTTAACCTCCGAACTAGTGTAACCTTAGCACCACAGTTGTTGGAGATTGGCGAACACTTCCGTGCTCCCAATTCCGGATGTGATTTCGTCCTTTGCCAGCCGGTCGGGTCCCATCCAGCTATTCAGAGAGATATGCTTCTCTACCTAGTCGACTGGCTCATCAGAATTTGAGCCTTCGCAGTCTTGCAGTAGCATTTTGCACTTTCCAGATGTGAAGCGCATACCGAGTGGTGCAACAGAATAAGTCACCAAAGCTTCCGATTCAACAAGGCCAACAAAATCAGCATACTCAATAGCTTCGATGAATAGAACTGGGAGAGTTTTGCCCTGGATTTGATGGAGATGGATGAAGGAAATCCCAGCTTCTATTGTGAAGGTGAAGATAAAGATCAATAGAGTGTATCTTTCTATTCTTCATGTTGGGAGTTCGAATATGTGTTGTGGCTTGCTCCTTAAATTTGTAGCCTGCTCTGAGTATCCAAAGCCAACCAACGCTGCCGCTAGTCGCAATTTCTACAGCTAACTCGGCCGCCACTGCCACAGACACTTCGAAATAATTCATCAAACTCCGAAGCTCGGTTAATATGGCACCATTTAGCGTTTGTAATTGGAAACAAACTAGGTAGCAGGCTGCTTCTGTATGTAAACATAAATGCTCTATTTTGAAGTTTGCTGCATGTTTGAAAAGAGGATTCCCGATCCAAAGTTTGTTGTTGGACTGACCTCCTTCTGGGTATCTGCTAACCTCTGGCTCCTCAGCTCTGGGAATGTAGAAGCCGCTGCGACTGGTTCTGATGGGGTTGGTAGTGCTCTGAGCCTCTGAACTGAGAGAGCTGTGGTTGAATGCTTGCCTGGTGGTAGCCGCATTTGTACAGTTCGTCTGGCAACTTTTGTTAGTGTATCGCAAATATGCCGATAATTACTGCCCTGTTGATTGTGTCTGGTTACGCTCCAACATACCGTGGCTCTGATATACTCAAAGATTTGCTACCGACGCTTTAAGCGCCTTGCTGTGTTGAACTATGATTTCAGATATTGTTGTGGCTAGTGGACGTATGAATGCGCAAGTAGGCGGACTTAGCGCTACTGAGGTTCAATCAGTTGATCGTCTAAAACTTGAGTCGAGACTTAAGGAAAACACGGAACGAACGCCACAGCAATAGCCTGATAACAGGTTTTTGTACGCTACTTAATTCCGAAACTACCGGAGCCGTTTGGCCACGTGGCGCCATCCGCATACGAGCCAACTTACAACATAGATCAGATCATAGATCAGATCACAATTAGCTTCAGACTGCTTGAGTCATTTAAGGAGTGCTGGATAATGTAGAACAACTATATGAGCACCTAATGGTGTCCATTTCTGACGAGACTTCTAACGTTTACTCTTGCTGGAAGGTACTCTCCATAAACCTTTACTGAGCTGGGCATTAAGCCTATGTAGCGGCGCAACCAAATACATACAAGTGCTGGATGTCAAGCAACAATGTGAAACTGCTCGAAGCTGGAACACTTATTCCTTCTAGTTGGGAGTACACTAATATTCGATGAACTTTCGAACAACATCTGAAAAAGGGGATTCATGTTGGTCGATAAGCTTGGTGGATCCAGAAAGTTGAACAGACACATGAGCGGAGGAAGTTCTAATAGTGAGCACAAACTACTTTCGCTTACACACGAAACAGGGACAAACGGGCCACCTGCGGGCTAATCACTGATAACAACTGCCCATTTTCTGTAACAAAAAGAAGCGCTCGTAAACCGTTGCCTCAACAGTTTCATTAGCAGTTTAGTTAGCCCATTGCAATTGTCCAGCTAGTTTTCAGATCTACAAGGCAGTCATCGACAGTGTACTTAGAACTCACGACGGTTTCTGAAATGGATGCATTTTGTCCCCCATAAAAGGCAGTCATCGACAGTGTAGTTAGAACTCCCGACGGCTTCTGAAATGGATGCATTTTGTCCCCCATATGTCACTGAGCCTCTGCTCCTGACGAGGTTCCAACCGCCAATCAAACTAGCCAAATTTCGCGTTGGTGAACATGATCATGCATCGTTACGGCTGCTGGGGATTCAGCAAATTACAGTAAACTACAAATTTTCTGTGAGTTGCTGAATCCTATGAAGTTTAGTTGTTCTCATTCAGGTTTTCGTGAAATTAGTCAGCATGTTCGGACTTGTTTATACATGAATTCAGTATAATACCACATCATTCTTCATTGTGTGCGCAAATTACAAACTCTGCGGTCATACTGTCTTACGATCTAGGCATCAAAGTTTACACTATCTAGAGAAGCCTTAGCAGAAAATCTATGAGTCAGGCAACTCCATTAATTTGATTGCAGAAGTACATCATGCCTGTGAAGTATGATTTACTGCGGCATCTGTCTTAGAGTTTGACGGTCCTTGTAAGAACTTCAACCATGAGAAGCTAGCTGCACACAACCTCCAGCGGTTGACCTTTTCTCCTGAGGGAGTTAAGTAACCGGGCCTTATGACCAGAATCATGTGCCTGGCTAGTTTTTGGTGGCAACGTCATTGTCTAAAAATAGGTATTGCAGCCCCGGTGACGTCTGTTTCACAGTATCCCGGAAAGAGAAAGCAACTTTGAGTTTCCTGCGTGGAGAGTGTTTATTGATTGATGCGTTGTGTTATGCAACAGCCATCTCGAACTGCTTGACACGTAGACAAGAGAATATTCAATCCGAAACACTAAAAGGCCTTGTTTGCAATTTGTTCGGCAGAGACCATTTAATATTTTAATGGGTGTCTTAGAATAAAAATCAGGTATATGTCGAGTTTTTCGTAAGTTAACGCCTCTTGAGAAACCCATTTTTAAATTGTGGAAATTTATTGTTTCAGCTACGCTGATCTGTGCTTTTCAAGATGGATTGCCTCCACCTACTGGGTGCAACCTCCGTTAGATTTCCCAAAGTTCCACACACTACTAGCAATCCATAGGTGGCTAAAAGAAGCAGTAATATCCACCCAATGAGTAAAAATTCTCTCTGAGAATTTGTTGCTCTAGGGGACAATCAACAATTGAGAAGAGATATAGATCTCGTGAGCGAAGGATGAGCGGTGCTACATCCATACACGCTCCAGAAAAATCTTTCCACCACCTTAGTTTGTCTGATACATTCTTGTTCAACTGATTTCTGCAGAGATTATTACACTAGATCACAACTGTGTAAAGTTGGTGTTTACCGAAACATAAAACAAGTTAACTAAAACATTTACTTAAGCAGAACCACAAAGTAGCGGCACCAATATTTTTCAAGCTTCTGCGTATATCAGATAGGTAGACCGTAGTGCAGTTTCGTTCTAAGTTGACATAACATTTAATGATTTTACGGACACGAATTCAGGTGTTATTTGCCAGAACTGGTGGCCTACGGTGAATGTATAGCCAAAAAAATGCGCATAAATTGACCAAAAATGCAACTGCTTCAATTCAGATCGATTTTGGTTCAAAACTCTTTGAAGAATTTTCAACGCGTAAGACGATACAAAACCTATGGGGGCGAGAGGATTCAGTGCTTAAAGCATGAATTTACTGACTGGAAGGTCTGTGGTTCAACTCCCACCTCTGTCTCTCGACTTCCGCCGTCTAGGCTTGGGCAACCTGGCAGTACCCCAGTCTTCGAGCTTCCTTCTGCTGGCATGGGAGTTAGGCACCGAAAGGGTGACACAGCTGGACGATAGAAACCTATAGTGCGAATTATGACCTAACATGTTCGCCAGGGATGAACATATATATATTATACGGTTTAAGCAAAGCGATAAAAAACATTTTCATTCAAAATAAGTTTACCTGACAAGGATCAGCCAGTACTGGGTTAGATCTGACATGTGATACGAAAGACAGGTGGTCGTAGCTGATGTGGGCTTAAAAATATCAGGCAAACATTGAGTCGACTTTACTGTCTGGCTCCATAGCGAGAAGCTGCACCATTTTGGGCAAACATACAGAAAACGGGTGACATCTGGAACATTGAAATTACTGATGTCTTATCAGCTGCACCTAATTTCACTTGGCAGGGGAAGCATGCGAATATCCCTTAAGGCAGTTGAGATTACCAGTGATCAGCGGAACAAAAACCCTGCCAGTATGTTTGGTCTTCGTGGTTAAGTAAACCTAATCGGTTTGGACCAGAACCGATTGGAACTAAGACGACCTACTCCTAGTGATCATTCCTTTTCCTTATAAGTGGTCACACACAAAGTCGTTATACGTCCTAAGTGACCTCGGGTTTGACTATGGCCTTTCACGAAATTGAACGTTTACGCGTTGTTGGGTAGAACTATGCAGAGAACGAACGGAAAAATTCACCTTCACTACTTAAGGCAAGTAAAATCCAGAACAACGATGGCTGACTTCCTTTTTAATTAAGCAGTGAAGCATCGACAGAAAGTGGTGGCGACAAGGGAGGATAAGGCGAAAGTTTTGAAATGATATGGGAACCTCGTTCAACTTTACCTAAGTTACATAAACTTAAGGGGTCGTTGGTCTGTTTGCTGAGCTGGGCTTAACTGGCATAATAGCTAAAATATTGTAAACTGAATAAGAGCTGGAGGCCCATGTGTACGCCATCCCCTGTCACGAGTAAATATGAGCGTGTTTTCACGTTATTATCGAAGCTCGCGCCTCATAAGTTGCCCCCCTGTTTCTGGCACTTGGTGTGCCACCATATCACACCATGTTCTGTCCGTGCGCACTCTCAAGCCAGCCGAGTGAATATTCTCTACTCGGTAAATGGATTGTGAGTTCTATATGGAGGTGTTCACTTATCTTCAACTGACCCGTTGCAAAATGGTGTATATTAAATATACACTGCATCAGTTGCACATCCAAGCTAAGATTCTCTTCAATAAATGCAAACCTACCAAGGCTACCCGTTATTGTGGTGTCTTGGAATGCTTCCGACTGATTTATCATACCCGTTCAAAATGTTTTGATTCTAATTGGAGGCGTATCTTTAGTCAAGGAAGCAAGATAATTCTAGGCATAATCTCTAGTTTATTTCCTAGCACACTTCGTTTTTTGCCCACCTACAGGTAAATGAGACCCTTATAATATGCGTATATGGGGTAACTCCCAGACCGCAAATATACCTTCCGGTTTTCAAAAAAATTACTGTGGATTTAATCACTATGCACTTACACAAACAAAATTCTTCGACACTATTTTTGTGTTCGTTGATGACAGTTAAAGCATGCGCCGAATCTTTCGGAGATGTGATATTCATGTTGAATTGTATAGTTGGATTTCGTCATTGTCGGAAAGGTTTGAACTTAGCGTCGGCTTCCCGTGGCCGGATGGCCAAAGGTGATGCGTAACAAAGTAAATCTGATTTCTTCGGCATGCACTTGCATGTCTTAGATGAGACGGCACGCAATAAAATGGTGTGTTGAAGTGTTAGAACTGGAACAGGAACCGAAACCAGTGCTCCCTTAGCTTGATATGGGGTAACAAACATGCATGAGTCCCAGACAGCAGGAGGACCACGAGGATACAAAGAAGCCAACTATGAAGTGTAGAATATTCCACCACGTGGCAACGCAGCTGATGGGTTATCGGAACTTAGTAACGAGGGTAATGTCATCGCACTCCTGAAGGTATTCATCATAAGGTGAGGACCAATAATTCCTAAACGTTGTTCATCTGGGGACATAGATAAAGCCCCTGGATTGGCTTATTTTGTCTTGTTCACAAACATCGTACTGTCATTTGAAAGCAATAAGAAGCAGCATGAGTACTTTAACTTGTTTTAGTTGTGTTGCAATTACTGTAAATAGAAATCAGCATCTCTGTGCATGCTCAATAAGGTAAGCAGGCATTCCGAAATGACACACTTCCGAAAAAATATCAACTAAAACAACAATGAAACTGAACGACGCCTTGAAATCTTCATCTTAAGGACAGTTAAACACAACATTTGCTAAAGCGTTTCGCAGCATTTGGCGATGTAGTAGACAAACTGAGGATAAGAAATAAAGTATTTTTTTGCATTGCGATTGCCTGTATAACCATGACAAAAATCTTCACTTTAGTCTTCATTTAGAAGTATCCAGTACTACAGTCGATGTAGAAACGTGGCCCTAAAATTAGAGCAGTTGGTGTTTAAAAGACCCTGTGCAAAATATCGATGAAAAACTGTTGCAACGAACGAGTCGCCACTGTTGATTTGGCTCTATTGACATACGACATACGCGCCTTATTTTTCGCATTTCTTTAGTACTGACACGGTTGAATAGTAACCAGATTCTTCAGGAGGTTTCAAGTTTCTCCTTGTAAATTGTTTTGCTTGACTGTGCTTGCTTATGGTTAAGACGTCGCTGAAGCTCTGTTTTGATATTAACCAGGCAGGTTGCTGCCGAATGCCACCGGTGATGAATAAACTCCTGCACAATCTCTGGGATACAATTAAATAATACCGAATTTACCTGATTCTAAGGGAGATTCTAAAAAGAGACCGCAAAATCCTCTCCCAGAAGTTCATCGGCCCCGTAAATCTCGCTTTTGTTCCTTCAGCCCTGAGCTAGTAAAAGTTTCTCCAATACGACGTATCTCCCTCTCTACCTCACTTTAACCATGTCTACCAAATCTCTGGATGGTGTACATGATACGGGGTTACCAATGTGAACGAACATTCAATTAGCAACCGCATTTTCAGCGTAGGGGTTGTATTAGGCAATTGTCTTGGTAATAGAAACAGATTAACAATATCGATATGCAGCTAATGATATAAAATGTAGCAGGAGAAGGCTGACCAAATCTGATTAGGTGTAACTCTCCTGCGTTCCAAAGTTATTTTTCAAAAATAAAATCATCCTACCCACAAACAAGTGGATCAAGATTGCTCTTGGTGAATAGCTCCTTCTAATGTGACACGGTTGTGCAGTCAAGTGCCGGTATGCACCACTCGAATGCCACTGATTCTTATTTTTCAGTTTGGGAGAATAAAGGAATACCGGAGCACATCTCCACAGATCACTTTATAATACAAATGGATGTGCAGTTTTTCCGCAGGATTGATAGCTAAATCGCGGGACATATCTTACCGGTTTCGATCAATTATGAAGCCTTGTTACTTAAAAGCACTATCTACTTAACGACCCCATCCATTCTAATAAGAAAAACATACAAATTTTTTCGGTTGATCATGAAGACGATTGACTCGTTACCATGTTTAACAGTGTGGGGTCAGACTGTTAGGAATGGTCAAGGAGCAGTTAGAACACACCACATCTTCCGGAAAGTATTATCGGCCACACGGCTATTATCGTCAGGAACGTGATCTAAGAGCCAACGGTTTGCAGTTAACTGTTCCTAAGTATACCTGAAAAGCCCTATTAAAAATGTTCCATTTTCTGTGCAACCAATTTGACCTTTCCTTTTGCAGAATTAGGATAACGTATGCGTACGTTTGCTGCACGTTCACAAATAATGTCAAGTGTTTGATAAAGTAATGTCTTGGAACAATGCTTGGAAGAAGGACGTGTCGTGGTCTGAGGCTCGAATAGTTCGATCATTGTTCGGTTGTACTTAGTACCGCCAGATATACTTTCCACAGGAGATTTGGTTGAGTTCATATTTTCGCTCATGTAGTACCAAATGAACATACAGCAACCGGGTTATTAGTCTTGCACGAAAAGGCAGAAAAAATAAACTGCCGACCCAAGCGTAGGGAAAATAAGCGTATGCAAAACACAAGGCTGAACCACTAGCTGTTTTTAAACTCTATGAATACATTACGCGGTGCGGTCCACAATGGGACGTAGAAGATCAGATTCAACAGCACCAGTAGTAGTTTTCTCTTATTTAATCAGAATGTTGGTCATTGAGAGTACATGACCATAAATAATTAGGTTATCCTGAATGCGGTACAAATTTCTATGGAGATGGGTGGGATGAGGACCGAAGAACAAAATTGTTGCCATTGTGTGCTCAAGAATCTAAGAATCTAGTTTTCAATAGATTACACCATGAGTTCGGTGTTTAAAAGCCGTCTGCATGAAACTTTCCTCTTTTTATTGGATACCTCGGGAACACTCACTCGGAATTTTGGCAGTATCTTTAAGCTTAGGTGTGCCTAAACTTGACAGATGGCTGATTAAGTACGGAGCAATAACTTCATGGACCAGGACATCACCGCTAATGACGTTTAGTACGATACAGATCAGTTTCTACTAATGAGGTCAATGCCTAATAAAAAACGTACAGTTAAAATTAGGAACGTTTAGTCTGTTTGCATAACTACTAAAAATAATCCATATGGTTCAGGCGCCCACGAACGATAATGTGTCCCAAAAAACGAACACACAAGTGTGACTGAAGTGTTCGTTTAACGTTAGCGTTTTACCAGAAATTCAGAAATCTCACGCCGTACTAACTTTTGGCATCTTCTTAAAGGAGATGTTAGCTTCACATCACAATTTGATTCTATTTCAAATATAATACTGTGGTTTTACTACACGGCTGACAAACAGAAACGTCCTATGTTTGATCACGCAGACGTATTATTACCCGAGATATTCAACAATGTTGCCGATCATGAAAACAAAGTTCATCATTATTCATGTTTAACTCCTTCTTGATCACATAAAAGCTCTTCATTGTGACTGTTCCTATCACATGTTCACAGTAGCAATTTCGATTTTGAGGGTACGCTCAAAACCACTGCTGTCTGTGACAACAGGTTTTGCATAAGACACATGTCTGATGTAACGTAGCGCTCTCATTGTCCCTAAATGTCCTATCACTCAAACTAAGGCAGACATTATCGTCAATGAAAAGGTTGTTGGCTCAATGTCTGGTACCAAATTCTGGTATGAATCACGTCTCCGATTACGATTTTCGTCCAGGTGGTTTGTGATCTCCAAAATCTCCATTTGGCTGCGTCTAATTATGATCCTATGGCTGTCAGCTGGAACGGCAAGGCCCATCTTTTACTGCAGTATGCAATCCAGCGCACGTTCAAGAGCTGCCGATGGTGAGAATAGCGTGTGCGTTGTCGGTTTCGGGATGCATGACTTTTGGAATGTCATGCTGTTTTGCATGCAATAAGATGGATGCAAGATAAAATAACCAAAGTGCCTAAAGGTCCAGTCCAGTAGTTTCCGATTTAATCATCTGTATCTCTGGAGTTATATACATGTAATACTAGGACTTTTAGATAAGAGGCGGCATTGAATGTCACCTTACAAAGCTTTACTGTTGGGACACCAACTGATCGGGTTGTGATATCGTATACATGTGTTTACTGAGTTTGGAGAACAACCACAATGATAAACTGACGACGGCTTGTTGAAATCCACTCGAAGTATCAAGTTTACCAAGCGGATATTCGTTAATGGCGTAAATATTTTGTGTTTTATCAAGATTGGGATGGTTTAATATGAGGACAACAAAACAGTAACTCCCACTGCTTTCTCGCCTGCAGCGCATATTATCCAATCCTTCCAGTTAAATTTGAGGGTAAGAATGTACGCATCCAATAATTTAACCACTTATACCGTGGGACCAATTGACCAAGGGTTTTTGATGCTGCGAGAGGGAAGTCCATGCAATATTTCGGGGGCAAAAGTGTTTAGTCTTGGTCAGCTTCATATCCGGTTTTAATTTGTGAAGGGAGATAGTCCCTTGCCGGTATGTGTGCACGCTCCACACATCATTTTACGGAATATTACTTAATTATGCATGCCTAGATTAGTAAATACAGACACTCAAGCGTTCCGCATCTTAACTCTTCAGATGCCAACTGAAGCATGCAGATAAAAAGAATTAAATGGTTTGCTAAAATGTTCTGGGAATGGATTGACAGAAATAGGTGTATGATATGCACGGCGAAGATATTTTGGGGGTTCTACCAATACCTCTATTTTATCAAACCGTAGGATTTTTTCGTTCACACAGTATCCATAAATACTTATCGCGTGATTGGCACATGGTAGTTGAAAATACTATACTTTACTATACTATACTAATATATATAATACTATAATACTAAGAATACTAATGTGTGGGAGGATTATATTTTGGAATCCGTAATTGTTTCGGATGATTCAACACTGACAGTTTCCTGAATTTCTAAGTCGGGATTAATTAAAATGTACAACGGTTGTTAAATGAAAGAAACGGACCAATCCACTTAGAGGTACGGCGGCTCATTTTAAATGGGAGTAAATACTCCTGGCGTTATAGCTCATTCCCGCACTTAATATAGATCAGAAAACTAAGAAACGCAAACCAGATTCAAGCGGAATGCTTAATCAGTCTGGGAACTAAAACCAAAACAACCTCCTCGGAAGCACCCTGAACTGAGATGTTCGCAGTTAGTAATTTTTACTATTTGATAAAGAATAGTTTTTCCAGTGAATTTACTTTTGAAAGTGCGCAGCACGTTTTGTTATTATATGGTCTATTACGCTCTCAAAGTCGTTGGAGTGCAGCGGATTATATTTGATGTTCAGGTTCCCAGCACTGACTCTGAAGTAACATCTCACGTGACTAGGATTAGATTAGAAGGGATTTCATGCAATGTGGTATGAGAAATATATCCAAAATCATCTATTTCACCGAAAAGACCGCCGCACTTTCCCATTATATGCGGAAGTTTCGTTGATGTTCATAACTTTTAAAACCCTGAAATAACTCAGTGGCCCATGGGTTTGGTGTAGCTTTCACTCTTTTGTTCCTAGAGCCAGAAATCCATGGAGAACTTCTAAAGGTCTATGGAATTTCGAAAGCAGGGAGTAAATTTGCGTTATCTGTGAATAAAGGCGAATGGTCGAGTGAAAGAGCTTTATTATTATAAAATGTAGAATGATCCTACAGATCTATGCAGATAACTTTGGTAATTCGAAGTTATAATTTGGAACACGTGTGCACGAATCGGTTAGGCTGTACTGCAAGGGTAACTCAGAATTGACATTGCAATTTGGAAAAAAATAAAAACACACGGCTGCGCTCATGTACAAATCGGTACCCTGTTGGAAATGTGGTGATTGGGATTCCTAACCTGAATAGACCCAGTTTGATATTTTTCTTTGTAGTTAAACGACACAACTCCAAGCTAACTAGATTCCTTCAACTTAAATAACCTGCATCCAAACTGAGTTTTCACTTGGGAATAAGCGGTGATGAAGCACGCGCCATCAAATAAAATGTCTGAACAAAATATGTTTCAGTATTTTACACAGTACTACAGGTCTTCCTGAAGGAAAAGCGTGATTCTAAAACAGCTGCAGTGTCAGAGGGCGCATCCAACCACCGTTGCCAGTTTGCGCCGGGAATATTTGGTCTTCCACAGACAACTTTGATTCTGTGATTTAAGTTCCAAATTCTGCATAACAGTAGTTTTAGGTGGTGTATAATAAAGAAAGGTTTATAACTGCATTTATCTGGCAATTTTAAAATGTCTCACTACTGACTGCATCAAAAGAACAACCAACACCTAAAACAGGTACCTACCGTCCAAGTTTGTTGAACGCCTAAGTTGTCCCTATCTACTAAGGTCTTTACAGCACCAAGATTATAGCCTGAGCTTCTGCAGCTTCTCCCTAGAATCCTTTGCATTTATCCAACAACTAGGCATGCAATGTGTGCACATGTGTGCAAAATACCGTCACCCTCCTTGAACTGGGTAAGTGCTCCTTCTAAGCGGTCTCTAACAGCGTTTCATTCGTCAAGTTAATTTGGGGTAATCGCCAAGTGCTGGGTAAATTGGTGTTCTCTCCATTGGACTAATCAACTAAAACTCCGATTATCACTTCGTTTTTTAGCGAAACAAAAGGTAAGAAGTTTAAAGGCGGCTAGTAAGCAACCAACTTCCAAAGCGTAAGATACTGTAACGCGGAAACTGTAGGCCAATAAACGGACCAACTGACATAGTTGATGCAACATGCGTCCAGCTCATTCAAGAGACACAGAATCTTGTTAATTTAAATTTCGGAAAATTACACCCTGATGCTAAAGCTTTCGGGCTGTCATTTGTAGCCACTGGGTTACTACGTGCAGTTCGTCCTTTACAGTGACTTTGAATTGCCTACTTTTCTGAAACTAGAAACCAAGAGTTGTACACCATCAACCGTTGAGCGATTGGTCGTATCAGTATACGGTTATCACCACCATTGCTATCATCATCATCATACCGAGCACCATCGGGTTCAGCACTAATGCTCTACTGCCTTACGGTCACCTGGATTATCTAAATGTGCTTGAAGTTCCATTTGGAAAAAGATTTGCAAAAACGAATGAGACATGGTACAAGCTCACGGCAAGCATTTTGAGATGAAAAATCGAATTCAGAAAAGTCTGTTTAAGCAAACGCAGAAGACCACAAGGACTTTTTAGTCTCTCTAATTCCTGAGCTCACTCACCTTTCTGCTAAACCACACGATATCGATGTCGCAGGATGCGACACACGTAATCAGATACAAAGACTAAAACCGGTCTCCGCAGCCGTCCAACCATAGACGCGAGACACCGTGGGTGGGATATAATCGTACCAGTCCACTTAAGTGACAAGTCAACCTACGTGTTTTAATCCTTAATAAGGAGGAGCATCAACTGTGTTCATTAGAAAACTGATGGCAGAATGACCGATTTACTTCTTTATGGATTCCTAAAAGCATATTGTCAATGCTTGGTCTTTTCTGTATTTCATGCCAACATCATTTTTAACATCATATAACGTACTAAGCGGATGAAACAGTCAATTTGAAATGTTACCTTCGACTTTTAATTGGAGCTATTTCATTAGAAGGTTTTGCTCTTGTAAAATTTGAGCTAATACTGGCGTGTTTGGTGCAATCGTCCCTATGGTATCTGTGGTTTTATTGCGTGCGCTGAAGGATTTTGAGGCCACGGACATACATCAAGCGGAATCAAGTGTCACGAGTTATGAAAATGGCGTAGAAAAATGATACGTGAACTGGACGTTCAGGAATGAGGTGAAGCAATAAAGTTCGAAATTGATTTTTGCAGCAAATAATGCTACATTGGTCAATTGTTTGCTGCGCACCTGGTTCATCATTATTAAGCCCGGAAAAAATGGGTCTAAACAGTACTCACATTAGGAAAGCCACGAATATCGCGTACTTCTAGTTCATCGTTTTCTCTAGCGCTTCCGCAATAACCATGCTAGTTGGGTATTTTTAATGCAGGCCGTTTAAATGTAACGGAATTATTTGTTTCTGCCCAACACTCTCCGGGTGTCGCATAGCAAACAGTTTGCATTTTGTTGTTTCACAAATGGACTAAGTGTGTCAACCCAAAGAGCCAGAAGGGGGCCAGCGACACTGACTGGGTTTGTTAAATGTATGTTTTATAAGGGCATGCATCTTTGTCTCAGGTAAGATGATGCTGAATGCCACACCAATCCCTCTGTAGTTTTGACGTCGCGTGACTACTCAAAAAGACTTGAATGACTAGCTTTAGAAATATCAAGTTTTCCACCACTCTCTCATGAGGATCTTTTGGGACAAAATGTTTGATATCGAAAAGTTAAACATGATTGAGGTGATGGTAAGTCGTTTTGCAAGTACAAACTGTTTTAAAATGTTTTCTCCTGGTTTCAACGTAAATTTATCACATTTATTCATATTCTGTCGATTGACCAGTTCGTTGATGTCTATTTATTTTTTTATGACTTGAGAAGAAGTACATGGCTCTTTTTACAAGGGTCTCTTTCTAAGAAAATGACGTAATTTTCCTCCGTAATCGTCAACTTTGGAAAATTTAGTGTTGTTTGCTTGGAGATGTTATGAAAATAGAGAAGCAATATATATATACCACACAAATCTGAACATAAACTTTGCGTTCGTTAAATTTTCCTAAATATTCAAATCATATCGCTATCGACAATGGGTCAGCAAAAGATAACTTCCAGAAGTTCATTGTTTTAATTCAAACTGGATGTTTTCTTTACTTTTCGCTTTCACAAAGCTATGTACTATTATTAGGGACTGAGAGTTAGGAAAAAGGCTACCATTATATCCACATATCAGAAATGGTCTTAATGGCGACAGCGCTATGAAACTACCACGTAACAGAGCAATAGACTGACAAGGTTCGCTTGATGGTGGAATGTCAGGTACGATAACATCAAGAGAGACTTTGATCAACTTCGAGTTCAGTAGCAAAGCTTAGAGGATATCCATACAGAAGCACACCCAACAAGCAAATCTCTTTGTTAAACCGCTCAGCTGGAAAATACAACGCGAATGTACCGAGTACCCCCAAAAAACTTTGTATAGACAGCCTGGGTGTAAATGTCACTTGGGAAAGACAGGTTCTGTCAGCAGCTAAGCATCAAAGAAAATAATCCGCGGCCTATTGTGGCAAACTCTGAGAGTTGTGCGAAAAACGAAATTCTAATGCTTGTCTTGACTTCCGATATTTACCAAGCATTCCACCTCGAATGAAATGAGTGGGAGTGCAACGACCAGCCTAAGCTTAGTCATGTTATTGCGGAATATTTTAGGGTTTCAGCAAAATATGAACATAACCCTAAAGTCCGAGGTAACTGAGAATACACATGCTCGTTATTTGACACTTTATTAGCTGTACACCGTTTTTGGTTCATGGTTTCATTACTGCCTTAAATTTCAGAGTTCTTGGCAGTAAGTTTCGCATGAAGGCCGACACAGTAACACATCGTATCCTGACAAAACGTTGAACAACGATGGCAAAATCAGCATCTGCCGAGAATCGTGATAATTTTTTTCACAGGTTTGCTGGTTTTACGTTGCCATGTTATATTTTTCATCCTCTAATACAAATGCACCATCGGTGGCTGCAAGCAGAATACGATAGTTCCTTTGGTAAACGATGGTTGGAGGCCTGCGTTCGCTGGTCGAGGTTTTCCAACCTGGGCATTTTAGTCTTCCATTTTAGCTTATCTGCTTCGCTGCCAAGTATCGCCTCAGCTTGCTTGCTACAGTCAACTTATTCTCGCTATGTCACAAATACAACGGTGCTCAAATGGTGGAACTGGTCTAAGATAGGCGGGTCAGAGCAGCTAAGTTTCCCAAACATAAATTAAGAGGTTTCTACAGCTGTCTTCCAGATGCAACACTCCACCCTCAGTGTACTTCATTTTCCTCGCTACAAAAGTATGGAGGTTAACAAACAATAATCGCGCTTGATTAGGCGCGCACTGATGCAATGTGTTTTAGCATGGTTATGTTAACCCATAAAAATGACTGTTTTTTGGTCAAACAGTTGCAGTATAGCAAAAAAAGATGAGTTTAGCCGTGTAAAACTTATGCAGGTAAGTGGGCCAATTCCAATGCCCCATTTTATGTATGTGCGCGGAAAAATACTCGTCAAAAGCAACAAAAGGACATCGTCCGTATAGGTCAAATCCACTCATCTCTCTTAAATTGTGAATTCGATATCTAAATTCGCGATCCTATAGGGCGAGTTTCTCATGCTAACCCTGACGACAAAGTTGTACACAAATGTTCTGGGGGGGGGACGAAAATAGCGGACGTTATTTTTTCATAAGGATACTGAACAGTTCGTTCCACACGAATTTCATGAAAACTTATCAAGAGCGCCAATATACCCACAGAATCGAAGGCTGCATAAAATTCACTTCACTTTAGTTCTGTGGCACATTTTTTGTTCTCAAATACGTGCGAATAAACTAATCAAGGGAGAATAAGGCTGAGGAATTCCATCTGTCTCAGCAGGCCGGGTTCACCCTGAAGCATAATGGCATCTCTGCACTTCAGAAGCTGATGAGCAGTTTAAACAGACAAACCATGGTTCTGAATGTGCCTGTCTAATGAAGGAGAGAGCACCAGATGAATTATCATTCGGTCATCCTTCTATAAAGTGGTTTGCGCTAAGCATTTGGCTTCTAATGTTATCCCTAGGAATTAGCTGATATCGTTCCCCTTATTTCCTAATCTATCGCATTTCATGAAATTTATAAATCCACCGTTCCCGCACGCTATCAAAGCTGGATCTGTCCTCGAAATGATCACCTGGCCGTAATACACTCTGAGCCCAAAATGATGAAGCATGCTGCACCAAACCTAATAATTTTCCTGAGATCCACCGCTTTCGTTTTATGCACTCGGAAGAGAAACAAGCAGATCTTGTGGTGTCAAGTACAGCTGTGATTATCTCATCCCAATTAGGGTCAATGATCTACGATGATCCCATTTATAGTGTGTTGCATAATAACCCTTGCTATGATGTCCTAACAATTAACCCGCATATGTTTTCTGTTGCCAAATAGAAACCTTGTTTCTAAGCTGCACCAAAGCAGGGCGTAGGCTGAACCAACCTGTGTATTCCTAGATGATCAGCACTCAGGGTCTGAACCGTGTCATCGAAAGCTTATGCTGACGTGGTCAGTTTGACTTCAAGGCTGCCCAGCGTCGGGGAACGCCAGGTGGCACAACAGTGCGCATTGTATCTAATGCCATTATCGCTTATTAACAACTGGCGATCCGCAAAAATGGCAGTCTCAGCGTTTTCATTCCGTTTCACGTCCAGACCACACGTGCAGCCAAGTTGCGTTTATGAACTACTGACAGGTATTAAGTATGTATTAATATCTCGTGCTAGAGTTACTGTTCCTGAAAGCATTCTAGTATAAGGAGCTTCGGTTTGTAAATCAAGGTTACGGTCATTAGGTAACTAACTGGGTACCAAAAAAGCTCTTAGTATTTCTACAGCTTCTAGAGTTTATAGAGATTAAAAATCAAAATGTCATCTGTTTACGTGGATCCGATAATGAGCCAAATTAGCTAGCTGAATTTGATACTATAGGAGATGCAACCTATGACAACAGCTTCAGAATCAACAGAAGGTCATTATCCATGGCATCGATGTGGAAAGTACCGTAAAACCTATACACCTGGATCTTACGTTATAGTCTTGGCGATGCAGAAGATATCGGTTCTATCAATATCGTCAAGACTATGTGCCGAAGAGTTTGCACGTTGTTTTGTAATGCACATAAGGAAACGAGACATTAATAGCGGACGTAAGGTTTTAGAAATGGGCGGTGACGTGCAACTTTCAGTTTTTGCTTGTCTGACCTGCTATAGGTAGCTATTAGTTTTCTGGCTGATATAACGATCCGGCGGCCGCTGTGGCACGCAGGTAAATCCATTTGCGATGTCCATGGCTGTATATGAGCTGAGATATTGGCCCTGGTGCCTAACGCTGTGCAGGAAAACGATCACGTTATTCCGCCAAAGTCTATGGTCCAAAGAAATTGGAGCAAGGCAGTGGCGTTTGGTGTACATTAATTACATTAATCCAGATTCCAAGGAACAAGTTGCTGCACATGTTAGAAACCCAAACCTGGTAGACCTGAAGACTATGGCTATCAGACATTCACTCGACTGGAATTTGTAACACGTTAAATGGCACTAGGCATGGGTGGTGAGACCGCCACTAAGAGATTTTAACAGTAAGGGAATTTACTCTGGTTTTTACTCATGAAATTACTCTGAGTTTAGTGCAGTGTTATCCGTTCCATAAGTGATTTCGTCCATGTCTGCGCCAAGAAATAACTGAAGACAGTGTGCAAGAAATATGTCATTTTTCAAAGACGCCCCCTTTATATGTCTAGGTTATCGCCCCATTTTTGAATCTGTTGCTTCCTTGCAAGAACGCTTATGACTACGCAGTCTATGGAGTTTATGAATCAACTCTCCCCTATTTCGACTACTGATGGCGGGCATAATCAAGGAACTAATGATTGTCATTAAAAGTACTAGTACTGACTAGTCAAAGGCTGATCAGAATGAATTCACGTGTTGGAATTCCTGTGAGAATAATATATTCTGCAGCTTCCGGCAATAATATCGTTGTTTATCTGGTTGTGTACAATGTCCAAGAATTGGACCATTGTTAGGGTAAAACGTTGCAAATAGGTGTATTTGCAAGCTGTTTCCAACCCTTAGTTACGTCCATACATTCTAGCACATATAAAACGATACGATATTACCCTCATTCGATTGCTTACTTCGCAATCGCCACCTGTTTTGCTCGTCCGTAGCTGCCATTCACCTTGCCGCGAAAACCTTCCCATGCGACACTGATATAGTAGGATGTGTGTAGGTGCGTAGCTGACCTACTTACCCATGCATATTCACGCCCAGACTGGTTCCCTGCCCTGACTCGTCCCGTCATGATTACCACGTGATCGCATCACTAATCAGTATCACGAGATCCGCTTCGAAAGAAACCACCACAACCCACAAATCCGAGCAAAATTTTCGCTCGTCGTTGCATGCCTGCGCACTTGTTGACCCCGCAAACGTGGAAAACTGGGGCTTGTTGTATAATTTCGTTTACCTTTGTGCAAACGCACCTTAGGCTTTTGAACCCAGTTGTTCCGTTTGGTATTTGGGATCATGAAACCCATACGTGATTCAAAGTTCCTCACAGGAACTTTGAGTTCCTCCTCAAACTACACTAAATGACTCTCAGAAAGATTGCGGCAGCAGCTGTCTCCACTACTTCAGAAAAGGATAATCCGTGGCCGGACTCCTGCCGCTCACAATGAGTCGCGGTAGCTAGCGATATGGAGGCCGCATAACGAGAGGACAATCGTTGATTTATCTGCCGTTCCTTGAAGTGCGCTCCAATAACTACTGTTGAGCAGGCCGTTTCACTCAACACGGACGCAGCGTGCTGTGCATATCCTTCAGCGCAAGTCATGAAAGTAAGTACTGTCAACGTCCTACCAGCCACCTTAGAGTGCCTCAGGTTACTGCAGTTTCTATCCGTGAAAATGCGCCTCGAACCCTTGCTTGATGTCCTTTCTATTGTATATGTGCTTGCGACATGACTTGGTTAGGAAAGTCACTCGAGATTATATGATGCCAGTTTTGAATTTTCTGCCAACATTCCTTTACCTTACTCTCTTTCCCGAAGCCTCATTCAAATCAGTTTGCGCGCTTTTCGCTGGGATACAATTTGTTCTTCGTCAACGACACACCCTGTCCCAGGTACGGTTTTATTTGAGTAATAAGCCCAAAAGTTATCATTCTGTATCGTACTCTGACTTTCAGAGTACGTCTTTAGATTTGAGCAAACGATTGTTCACCACGACGCACTTGTTTGCTTAGATCGAGGATGATAGACTGCGCCGAAAAATCACAGTACCGCTCTCGGATGATGCAAAAGCACTGTGCATTTTCCTGCGACTCCCAATAAATACAGTGCTCTGTGCAAAACCGTTCCACCTTGCCATCTGTTCTATTAGGCTCCAAATTGACAGCCCTTCTTGACAACCAAATGCATGTAAATCGTCAGTCTCTAGGTCTCGCTTTTCCCCCAATGAGGCACCATTCTAGTGGCCACGGTAATATATTCGCATAGGAATGGCAGTGAAACTTAGTGTCGTTCAGCTTCCTTCTGATGACAAGTCGTGATGTGCCCAGGTGGCCTCTGGATACATTTTTACAAGTTCGTCTAAAAACTGAACTGGTTTTGACAGGCAACATAAGAATAGATCTGCGTGATAAAAAAGTAATATATCACATTGCCGGATGACGGTCTAATTTAAGTATGCTGGACAACAAGTATACTGGACAAATAGAGCAGGAACGAAATTCAAATTCACTCAGAAAACAGCGAACTTACCGAATCCTTTCTTGTTTAATAGAGCAAGTTTTCGCTGCGTATACTCACGAGGACCTCAGAGAAATTGCTGTAAAATAATTTGCGCTTCAAATTAGCCAACGGTAGAAGGTTCGCGTGAATACATTCGGTTCGTTTATATTCCACTCTATGTGATACCACTGTTGAGATGCACGCTGATAATCTGAAATGTTTCTGTATATGGTAAATGGTCTGGACCGTTGTTAGCGTTTTGGCTTTCCCATCTGGCATCAGTGGGTAGATGTGCAAATAACTGTAGGACGCCAATGAAGATAATTCTATCCTGAGGAATTTGCCTATAGTAAGCGTCATTAAGCCAGTATGAAGAGACTTATTATCTTCCCCCGTGAACCTAGCTGAATTTTCAGTGTTGATCATAAATAAATTCTGAAAGATAACGACTTATGCAATAACCCTTGATGTTGATTGTGAGTCAATCAGCCACATATAGCCTCTATTGCAAAGATGACATTTTATTTGTACGTTTAATCGTGTGGAACACTTGGTTAAACTTGTGAACAAAGTATTGGGGTCCATCTCATAAAAGACGAAAATTTTTGTGACCAACTTATTACTTTGATTGTCTTCTAAAGGCTTGATATCCTGGATACCAGAGCCTACCAGAGGAGAAAAATTTATCGGTCAGAAGCGTAGCTGCCAGCCCACATCATATACAGACAAAAACAACTCGTATTTGTTGCTCCAGATGTTTCCAGTTTTAGAAGGATTGGATGCCCGACTGTAGATCATGCTGCTAACCGCTTTCATAGTTCTTGCGGTCCACGCCCTTTAAGTGAGCAGTTATGGCACTCGTGTTAGGTCCTGGATGTTGAGTTAATCTGGTGGGCAGTGTTCTCTTATGTGTTGTCTCTTATATATATGTTGTCTTGACATATGGCCAAGGTAGGAGCCACTGCAAACATATCCAAGTGAATCAAAGACAACGGGTGTGGTGAACAATCATTGGCACATCCTTGCTATTCGTTGAAAGACCGAGTGGCTTGAAAAGCAGTAGAGTAACTGAGTGGCATTAAATAAATTTTTGATGACATTGGCCAATCATGTAGTAGAACAAATCAGCAGTGAAGACCACCCTCTACGCCACACAAAGTTTGAAAACTTTCTTTTCCGAAAATGGACTCGTCCTATGTCAGTCTTTAAATTTCTGCTAGTAAATTGATCCCGAGAGTCACTCTCATATGGAATAATTATTTTACTTGGATGAGTAGCGCGTCACCAGGGAAAATATCACGCGATCTCGTTGTCAGACAGATCACTAACATTTTGTTTATTGATTTGATTTAGCAATACGGCACCGTGCGACCTGGTGTGCTGACAATATTTGCGGTGTTGTGTGTGCCGTCGTTTGCCATGTGATAACCGTATGAATTGAGATTACATTTGGCTACGCGTCCCTTTCCTGCTATTGTGAAATTGTTTTCATATTGTTTGCTGTAAAAAGGGACAACTATCGCCAACTACACAAAAAAAATATTCACAAATCACTAATATTAATCTCAACGATTTGAGTTCTTTCTGGCAGTGGTGTAAACGTTTCACCCAGTAGGAAACCTGGTGACGAGTATGTGGTGTCATTATCTGTTTAGCTGTAGGAAATGGGGTTAAGACTTACCAGAGCATTGAAAGTGCAACGTAAAGGCAGTCCTTCTAGCCTAAGAATGAGTGACCCAATTTGACCGTTCGTCTCAGTCAAGCAGTTACAGAAGACGTTAGCCACATGGGACGGGGAATCATTAGTGATTAGTACTGGAATATCAAATGAAGGAAACCCATCTTACAGGCTTACATCTTTGATTCTGTTAACACAGCTGAATGATTATATATAGATAGACATTGTTTGGCCTGGTTCCGATAACTTTATCAGCAACTTGGCTGGTGAACAGTATGATGAGTTTACCGGAAATGTGCTGACAGTGTAAATTAAAGTGTTTTGACACTAATATTTCTGTCTCATGCTGTCGTTTCGATTATTTAAGATACAGAATCTAGAACCAATTGACCACGTCCCAGTCTAAGTGGAATTCAACTTTAAATCAGAAAAGCTAAATAGGCTATCATCTGGCGAACGCATGAAAGTAGCTCATCGGACGCAGTATAGTTACATCCTTTGTTTATAAATTTTGAAATTCAGACGCCTCGCTATTTCACTCAACTGGAGAATGTGCATTTTTCCTGAGGTAGTTGGTAGCATTGTGTAAGTCAGATTAGGTGCATGGGCACTTTGCTTCCGCTTCGACTAACAGACTGCAGTAAAACTAGAATTATTATGTCACTTTGCACGGTCAGTGGTAAACGGAGTGACGTGATTCGTATCAGTAAGCTCTGCGGAAACAAATTCTAGCATTGGCGATGTTCAGGAGATGGGTGAAATGAAGTCCCTAAAAACACACATGGTCTCATTTATAACGAAATAGAATAAAAACAATAGTTTGAAGGTAATCATTACCAAACTTACGAAAATATTATTAAATAGATAAGTCGTGAAAAATAACAAGATACAAGTACAAACTTAAAATGAACCAGGAGGCATTGTGTAGCCAGAGAAGGAGAGAACGCGTCGAAAGCCCATATCATCTTTGGGCTCCTCGAATTGTTTTTGTACGTGACAGATACAAACAGAACCATTTCGACTAAGCTTCCAGGCCTAACTACGTACTGCAGATATTTCCTACTGTGGTGGTAACGCTTTTATTCATAGGCAGTCAGGGCGGCATGCAAGCCACAAATTCGGAGACAAAATAGATTCTGAATTGTCCGAATATGCACTACAAACTTGTTTGAATAGTCCCAGTTGGTCTTGGTTGGTTTTGTGTAAGGGGTTGTATGTTGGACATCACGATTATTATTCACACAACTTCATGAATATTATTTTATATTTTGGCCGGCAAATATCAGTTTATTGTTTTCAAATTTTTCTGTAACATGGAACATTCTTTAAAGCAAGCCCCATGCTAGGATGCAAAAATGCTCGCTAGGCTTTACGGGTTACGCAGTCAAGTGCTTTGAAATTATTCCTATATTACTGAGGTTTAGTGTTGAGTTTCCCAGAGCATTTTCAGTGACATTCCTCAGTAAGATGATAACTTAGAAAGGTGGTTGAATTTAGCAATGCTCGGATTCAGTGAAGTTTTATCTTATTGCCTACAACTGCAGATGGTTCAAATTCAATTATTGAGTAGTATGTCATTATTTGACAGCAGATATACTCGTGTTTCTTCATATCGAGTTTATGTAGCGGCGCAAGAAACTAGCGCAAGCAATCTGAAACTAGAAGGGTCCATCAGCATGGATAGTGGGTATTTCCTCCTGCACCTAGTGTACCTTCTTCCACTAGTATGGCGGTTGGGGGTCTTCAGTCATATCTTACACTTTAGTGAACGGCAAACTGGTAATTTTACTTTGAGGCCATCCATCGGACCAGTAGAAAACGCGGCTGGAAGAGACGAAACGATTTAGAGGCTTGCAGGACACTGGACAAAATAGTAATTGGGGCGTCCACAAAAACTGCCGATACCCAAACTACAATTGCGGAACAGGGTTGAGCGAACCTTCATGTTATGTTTGCTCTACAGATCAAGTATGCATGTGTAAGTCAAATGGGATGAAGGACATGAAGCCGGCCTATATTTACCTGAAGGCTGTGTCCTACAATCAGCACGAGTGGTGTTTATTACTATTTAGTGGGTTTTCAGCCCAACAGCATCATAAACGAGAGAACCAGATAGGTTTCAGATGAGTCTGTCGTCAAAGCGGAATTGATTTCCGAATACTCGTACTCCGCTAATCAAGTTGATTGTTTGTATCCATCATTATCACCCGTGGTCTTTAAGTAAACGACTCAATGCTCAGTAACTTTGGTCTACAAAACGCAAGTCTCGACTCAACTTGACAAGAACACCGTATTTCAACCAGTCGCACCACTCGCAAAGTATCGCAGGCTCCCCATCCCGCAGGTAGAACCGCCTATGTCGAAAGACTCGCTATCCTCATGGAGTTGACACTGAATCGCACAAGATTTGAAATTATCTCACTCACCTATTTAAGACATGTCAACAGCTTGGAATGCCAAAGTGAGAGTGCAGAACGCAGAGGTAGACAGTAGTTAATAGTACATGAAACAGTGCTGAAGAACTAAGAAGCACGCTGTTCAGTCTTTGACCACATAACATCGTAGAAGTACTTTCGCTTGATGTCTTCGAGTTAATCTGGATGCGGCCTGGTCATTCACCTTCCAACTCTCATCTAGAGATCAAAGGAACAGAAAAGTGTTTGGTTTGCGGTCTTTAGTGGTCATTTGTGGTCTGTGAATGCGCACCGGAATGCATCCTTTTGTATGTCTTCACATTCTTCTCCGATATGGTTATTCGGCGGCCAGTGTAGTTCCCGAATGTTTTGGGAGGATACCAGTGACAGAACCTGGGATCAAAATTTGGCCGAACGTGACGCTCAGCAGGACCGTCCACAGGATTGTAAATGCTGGTGCTGGAGTGTTCTTTGGGTTTGGATCAGGGATTGAGCTGATTTAAATGGGGCTAAACAACCGGGCTCAAGAGCGATTTTTTATAAGACTCTCTTGTTACCTTTTCTATAGAGGTGCCGGTGTTTCAGATTCCACTTTCCCTCAATTTCACCACAAACACGAGTACGGCGTGATACTGGCATATATATATATATCGGATTGTGCAATGCTTATAAGGATGCATGTGGAAATTTATTGTTGGAATTGTGAATGTCTGATTGCAACCCCACACGAGTTGGTGCATTATCTGCTTTTTACTGTTCTTCAAACATTTATACATTTGCCATCTTGCTGTGCTGGAGAGTTTGGTTGATTATATCCCTGACCATCTAGTGAAACGTTTGAAATACAAGAGGAGAATGGTATCAAACTCGCGTGTCTTGCCATAGAGCGTATGATCATTGTCGTTGTTCAACGGCATCTTCACCTTATTAATAACATGCAGTTTGTCCTTCATTTAAGCAGGCTATCCCACTCCGGACTTATCCCTGTTAGTCGAAAGTTTCAGGGTGAATGTGTAGCCTTCCAGTTGCTTGTGAACGCACACAAACACATCGGGTAACTAAGGTAAATTAAATAAAGCTGCTTGTAAATATGCTTGTATACCATTCTGATGGGATTTCTGTCAATATGCAATAAATTCAAGCCGACTGATTCTAATAACCAGTCGAAGACTAGCAATTTAGTACTTTAGGAAACCCGTAACCTCGGAATCTAACTTCACTAACTCTCAGAAATTTGGCGTATTTTCTATCTACTCAGCTGTATTTTACAGAACATTTGTTCAATCCACGGATGTTCATGGTAGAAAGCGTTTACTTTACTGCTACTCACCAATGTTGTAATTAAAACGTTTCCAATAAACACGTCTTTAACCTAAATGGCCTAGGTTTGCACCTAGTTATTGTCCTATATTTGATTGCGCAACTTTTAGCGTTTAAACGGCAAGTACATTCAAAATACTATCTTAACTACTAAATACTATACCTAACCACATTCCTATATAAAATAACCATGATGAATCAAGCACATTCAGTTGCCTGGAAACATCGCAAACGAGAGATTCAGCTGGGTTCCAGGTGAGTCTCTCGCAAAACCAAATTTGTTTGCAAATGAGTGTATTTCGCATGACGAATCAACCTCGATGGCGAAAAAATGAACTGCCACAACACCGCCACTATGGGGATGACCAATAGAAATTTGCGATTTTTGCATGCCTATCGAACTACAGCTCAAACATTGTCCAAAACGTGAGGTAACATCTAAGTGCAGGCGAACAGAAGCTTTCGTCCAAGTGACTAGATCTATGTTGAAAAATAATTCACCCCACGGTCACCAGATTTCCAAAGCGCGTAAAACTTTATGCTCTGAGTAGTATGCCTATCCAAAAGACAGATATCGTGAGTAAGAAAACAGCGTATAAATTTCGGCGCATATGCTTATATGTTTCTCTTAAGTCAGTGAAGAACCCATTGCTAGAACCAACATATCCTTGTGCCTTGTATTTATCCTCCATTTATCTTCTACAGTCCAGGGCTACATGCAGTGTAACAGAGTGCCATTTACTGCAGCTACAAACACAATAGCAAAGAAGCAAGCATTTCCGATGCTCCAGTCGTGAATAACCTCCGCGAAAAACGTGATCACATCTTAAAACACTTGGTCACCGGCGTCGAAAATCTTTTAGGAATTGAAGAAACAAAAGCTCTAGCAAATACTAACCATTGGAGTGCTCTCATTAGCCTTCGTCCAAATCCGTATGCTCACGCTTTTTGCGGGCATAAAACGTTGCCCAGGTATTTTGAATAAATATGCGGGCTGCTTAGAACTAGCCACGGGGAAATGTGCTTCTTTTTAGCAAGCAAATTTAAACTGAGACAAATTGCCTCCAACAGCCGCAGAGCTGCTACCATTCCGGCAATTCTGCGAAGCGCAAACAGCTGATATTTTGTCTTTATTTAGTAACAAATTACATTACATGGACAAATTGTTGGTGTCCCACAGATGAGCGTAAGCATTACTGAAAATATGTAGTTTGAATATATGGGCGACGGGATAACCATTGTCGGATTTGGAACACATTTCCAACCTACACGGTGAGGATCCATTGAAATCCCGTTGCAGTGATTTTTCCCTTGGGGCTAGACGTGGAAAGATGGCGAGGTGATAGGCAGATACTGATAAGCACGATTTTGGGATGTGATCCATCAGTTATGGTGTGATCAACTCATGAGCAAGACCAACATCAGATTGAACAGAAGCATCTTTACTTGCTGATTTAAATAGTAGACTTGAGTCCCACAGAGTTGTTAATTTTCGAGTCTCATTTGACCATGGAAGAGTCAGAATTAGCTTTTACAATCTTACGGATCCACATGGTTCACTTAAGGATGTGGGCTACTGTTCAACCGAAAAGGGTTAGATGATGGACAGTAAAAATCCAGGATGCACTGGTTATGAATAGAGGGACTATGCAGTCAAAAGTACGTGCTGCTGAGCTAAGAAAAGAGCGACGCCAAAACTAAACTCATAGTCTGAAATCAACAAGATCATGTTCACGGGTTTTACCAGCCAAACGGAAACTAACTGATTTGGATCAACTTTGCATGACGTACAGTATGGTTTTCCTCGTCCGGCGTAGTGAGTTTGCCGAACCGCTAAGCATGCATTTACGAATTTACAGCGTTTGTTCCTGAAATTCCACCAGCCTGAGTTTAATCACCTGAACAGACAGCCGTTGAATGGTCAAGCTAGCTCTGAACACTCCAAGACGAAGGGCATATCAAGCTACTCTAAAAATGCTACGTGGTACGTATATCAAAGGCAAACAGAGCAAACGGTAGGATTCAGATCTTCCTCTTCAGATTGTCTGAGTGTGTGAAAGCGGAGATACGTCGGTCTAATTATAGCAGTTGAGTGCCAGTTCAACCTTCCTTCATTTCGTCACAATAATTCTTGTAAACAAATTATGGTTTCCTGACAGAAAATGATCTTCTTTGAAAACCGGTGCTGTGTGACTGATTGACGGCGATTACCATTAAGATCCTGGCAATACTGCCAATGCTGCACAATTGGATATATGTCCGGCCTCGGTGAGAAATTCCACAATGATGCAACCACAAATTTTCATTGTGCTTTAATTTTATCTATTCATTTCATTTGCAAACTTCATCGACAATGTCTTAACTGTGTTTTCAGTGGCGGCGTATAATGAAACCAATAGGGCACTCTGGTGTGCATTGGTCCGCCAACAGCGGTTGTTGTTGAAATGTAAGATATCATGTTTGTCTGGTTTGCTTCTACGGTACTAAGCCGTATAAATTTAAAAGTGGAACTCTCGTTCTACGAGAACGTACTCCTTGCAGGTTTCTCATGACTTTATTGAGTGAATTTGGCGCCGTGTATCCAATTCTGAGGGCGGGAACGTTGAGCACGATATCCCTCTATAGTTTCATCTTGTCCGCCATTTTATTCTCTTGATATGAGGAGGACACTCCGAGAATTGCAGTGGATTTTGAATGTAACTGGCTAAGTGTTTTGTGAGACACCTGAAGGCACATGTCCTGTAACGGTTGAAGTGGAGGTGGTGGCGTCACAAACGAGATTATGCTTGTAGCGTAAATTAAGCAATGAACTACAGAGACAGACATTTGTATTATTGGAGAAAGGGTACAATTTCTCCTAGCTGACTACAAAAGGCTGTTTCCCGAACAGCACACGGACTGGCGAATTTTGAGTATTTACACTGGTTCACAGTGTTAAAAACGCCTGATTACCGGTGATTACGGCTCACTGTGCTGACTTTCGGAGTTTTCTGCTGCGAAATGCCTTAGTAATAATCTTAAATGTCCACGCAAGACGTTTCATTTTCAAATATTCAAAAGGTGTTTTCGGGACCAGTCCGCGACTATGTACTCAATTTATTTTTGATGCTGTTTAAATGTATAACAGCGATTCAGAAGTAAACGTCAATCACCTATATTATCTAAAATAAGCATAAGAACAAACCATAGTATACGATGATCACACAAAGGCAGACTAAATTCTCAGACTTCAAAAGGGAAGACATTATTCCGCAGCTTGAGAGTCAATGAGACAAGCGGCAATGAACTAATTGAAACTTCGCTTACATCAATTCGAGTCACGTTTTCATCTAGGAGTTCTCACAAATCCTGGCAAAACTTTGATTTTAAACACACACGACAAGTATCATCGGATGATTTGATTCCTTTGTCTTTCTGTCTAGATGGAAGGCATATAAACGGGTAAACAAGAACTTGATTCACCTAGCCATTAAAACACATTAAACCATACGTATTCTAAACTGGAAGGAGTTGCCTAGGGCATATAGTTATAGAATCATTTGTCTAAATTTTAAACCGTTGAACGATCTCATAGTCCTCCGCTTTTCAAAACATGCGAAACAACCAGCCGGTCTTCACCAGATGTGGCTTCTGAACCATGACCTTAAGTGCTGCTTGCTCCAATGCTCCGATTATCTTGACCATCCCTAAGGGTCATCCAAATTTCCAACGTTATCCTGCAGTTTGATCGGGCAAAGGAAACCCTGTATGCGTTTGACTGAACGAGCAACGGAAAACTAAAATGCAGTGTGAAGATACTCTTTGCATCCTGGCAATAACAATGATGAGGAACAGCCTTCGAAACCCGGACGGCGACGTCTAAACACAGAGGAAGTATTTCCTCCCATTTCGACCGCATCACTTGTCCAACTCACAAAATGGGAAGTGTTTACCCGGAAAATTTCCATTTTACAGTTGTCAATCTGCTGTTGCATTTAAAACACTGTGAATTTGGGGCGGCATAATGACAATGTTCTGCCTTGACGCAACAACAAAATACAATGAGTGACTGGACCTCACGGTGATGTGACGGTGCGCATGTCTCCGTGACCCGTTGAGCTACATTGCGGGGGTCTCCGTGACACTCACAGCGTTTCTACTGCGAAAGTGGTCGATGGTTAGATGTCTGAAAAACACAGTATCCTGGTCCTCCACGCTTGAGGTTGAAGGATGTGGTGACTAGATCCAAAAAATGGTATTGCATTTCTCGCCAAAGGTTTAGTTCGAGGACAACAACCGTCCTCCTGTCTAGGTGTGGCGCCCTAACAGTATCCCAGGCCACATACAACCATGAAATACACATATACGAATAAAATTGTGCCACATCGGCGGCCGTGCGGTGCCATTTTGTACGGCAGCAAAGCATCAGTGTTGAACATTGATGGTATGCTGCCCACGATGATGACAATGATGATGATGATGTTTATGATGATGATGATGATGATGGTGATGATGATGAGTTGACTAGTGTCTTTGTATCATATATAAGTGCTGATGTAATTAAAATAATATAACTCTTGTCTACGGCAATCCTGGGCCTGTGCTGGCGATTGACAAATATGTGTACCGAATTTCTTGCTTACTCTTTAAAGTCTGTAGGCACAAGACATACCGAACCCAAATAAAACTTCAGTAAGTTCGTGCTGGCAGATAGCTAATTATCCTACTTAAGCCTTTGAAGTGAGACGACAGCTACAGTATTGAGGGATGTTCATCTAGTTATTCATCTATATTTGCATCTTGAAAAAAGCTACGCAAAGCTTGGTAAGGCAATAGAAATTACATAGCGCACAGACAACTGGCGAGTGTGGATTAATCCAAAGCTTGGTAGAAATTGTACAAACAAGACAAGAATGTGGCTTACACTATGGTTGGAGGACGATAATCGGTCCATTTCCGGAAAAGTCGAATAATCTGCTAATTTTCCCACTTTGGGTTGGTAGAGATTTGCTTCCGGATAGGAAGCAAAGTCGTTCCAAAATATTTCTAAGGCCTATTACGTTCCTGAAGCACTGTGCTCAAACGCACCAGAGCATCCTTATCTCCATGCGTTTTGAGAAGTGTGTTCCATAAATGACCAAAATCATACGTGCCATGCAACTGACTTGTTCCTCCATAATCACATGCCGAGAACCCTGTACCCAGCCGCATACGCTACGCCCAGTCACAGATAATGTTGGTTTCCGGTCGCGAAAGGCAAAATTCCTCGATGAGGAAACCTGACATGGTCTCGTATATAAAATAAATTCTGGTATCAACTTGAATGATGCAAAGCTTAGGATAATTTTGGACATTTGCCACTTACTGTCTTATGATGTTCGCTACATTTGTGGCCCTTCTGACACAAGATGAACGGAACCAAACTAATACTGCACTGATTTTGCGCCGCCTGTCACCCAGTGATCCTGCCTAAACGTTCGGTGAAACGATCCATTTTGGCCCCTTTAAAAGACTACATTCAGGTTTGTGATACAGAAGCATAACAGCACGCACCGCCTACCAAAGCCCGTGGTTGAAGCCAAAGGTCAGCTGAAATTTGGGCAAACAACGAGGTCAAGGTATGGATTAAATTGAAGCAGGAGTAGCATTGTTTGACTCAGCAATAAACAAGGTTGTGTTAAGTTTCCTACCCATACATGATGGGGACAAGTTTCCAGACTGTGATTTAAAGTAGGGTTATTTCAAGACTTTCTGTTGCGTATCAGAGATAGACTAGGCTCAAAGTCCTTATCCCGGCCATGTGCAGACCTTTAAATTAGGTGTGTCTGTCAAAAGGCGTGCGTTTGCATTAGAGTTTTTTTGGATGTGTTGGGAGTTTGGATATGGTATACTGATGTTTTGATTTATGCTATAATTTATGTTATGAAGGTTCAAAATCCGTATCCCTATCTAACTGAATTACTGTAGTAGACGGTATGAGTTGTGGTTGTGTGAATAGTTAGACCGCAGATATTCGGAACTTGGTAGGTCATTTCACGACAGTGAATGCCAGCAGTCCGGGATGATTGCATTGTAAGTAGAGGCAACTCTGTTTTATTGTAATCAGTCAGTGCTGTTATGTATGCGTGTTACGTGGAAAAACAGGTCCCCCTGTTTTACCCAACCTTACTTTTGGTGGGAATTGTCGGTGAAATGACCAAACCGGGGAACACCCAAGATGCCGGATGGATTTGAGATGAGCAGGATAACTTTGATGTCGTTCAGTTTTGTTGCAAGACCCTCCCAAAACAGCACAGATGATACGTATTGATTAGCTGACAGCACTGTGCGTACATTTTGCCAAAACAGAACTCAGTTGATGGAATGAAACATGTCACGGAATAGGCATACCAAATGCGCGTTATGAAATTCACTGCTTTATTAAGCTAAACAATGACCACGTGGTTCACAGCGCCACAGTACGATGTTGGGTTTAAGTTTTCCCGCCCGAATTTGTGGGTTCACCAATCCGCTAAACATGCACGTACGACTGATTACGGCTTTTATTGCTGAAATCCCATCAGTTTTCAACGGAGATAACCAAGCATACCAAAATGCGAACTATTTGTGTGCATTAAACCAGCTACGGCGTTCAAAATTTCGATGACAGAGAGTTGTCAACATTCGCATAGGCAACAATATAGTGTTTTGTTTTGTAAATGTTTCAGCGTAATTGGCTGAGCCTCATATGAAGAGACAGAAGAGATCAGTGCTACCGAAAACAATTGATTTCTTGCAGGATACAGATTCAGCTGGAAATGTGGAAGTCATCGACGTTTCAAACATTTTACGCAATACATATCATCCATTATTTGTAACTTCCCGGCTTGTATTAGGCCATTGTAGAATAGGCGCGATTATTCCGGCTAATCGCCCTTAGTCAGTTTCCTGGCAGAACTCGACAGGCATGAGCGATAGGAAACACACTGTTTTTATTTTACTTGAGTTTAAGTCTTCGCCATCCCTGGGGTGAAATCTGACCGATACTCCTCTGTGGGGAATAGATGTGTCACCCTTCATGCCCCCCTGAATATTCTTGTGACTGCATTCCGTTTTATGTAGTCAGTTGTGAACACGGCATAACTCAACATAACATGCTTACCGGTCAAATTCTTGTTCTGGCAAACATGCTACGAGCTTGATATTCTTGAAAACTTTGTGGGTGGTAGACTTTACTGCCTGCGACTATGTGAGAATTTTAAAATCACGAAATGGCGTTCTAACTATTTTTTTCGGGTGGTGACTAAATTGGGACAACGTAATGCAGACAGAAGCATTTGTGTCATCGGAGAAACGAACATCTCAGCGTCCTTGCTCACTACGGGCCATTGCTACCACTATGGCATACTTATTCGCTCGTTACGAATATTCATACAGGTGTACAACGTCGGAACATGCACCACTCACTAGAATTAATTGTGGATTTTCCTGTTAAAAAAACCATTATCATCAGTCTTAGGTGATTACGTGAAATGTGCCCTTGTCAAACACTGTTAAATGGACATTTGATGGCAAAAATGTAAATAAATGCATATCACCAACACATAAAACAACCTTATCTCCTCTTGTTATTATTAGTGATGTTGAACTGTATACAAGAGCCACTTATGTCACATTTAAGATATACTATATGGAGCTCTTCAGTATCACTTAGTAGCCAGTCTTTTCTTGGAACTAAGGTCTTAAGTGGCTTTGCCTATCCAGCATGTACATAGCTGAGATACGTTGATGACATATTTGTCATCAATTCAACCACACAACAAAAAGCCTTCCTAAACTGTTTGAAGAAACAATGCAGCAGCAAAAAAATAAATTAAAATTTTAAAAAATTAAAACATTTTTCTGAATTGATAATACCTTACTACGGTATCTAATAAGGTCTAAGGACCCCGTCAAACCGAAATACCGCACAAATTGCCTCTATCAAAATCCCCTGTGCAGAATGCCGGGCCAAACCCATGGGTCAAAAAGCCAGGCAACTCCATGTGGGAATCACGGAGCAGAAAGGGAATCACAGCAACACATCAAAAACACAAATGATGCGTCGCAGCCAGCAAACAACTAACGGAGCCACATCCCGATCAAAGTGCACACACGATCGCGCGTACATGTTCACAGAATAAACTTATCGACATACTCTGCTACCATCTCACTGCCAACTGATACCAAAAATACACCAAGTAGAAGACATGATAGCAGACTCAGACAATGCTTTACTTGACTCTTATTAATTTGGCTGTAGAAATCTTCGACAGCGGTTACCCGCGGCAAACAGAACGTTGCATTATAGAAACTTATTCCACTAAGCTGTGTTTTGATTTTAAAAGTTTCCATATGTAAATATTTCTTTCATGGTTTCCTGTAGCTGGTATTATATTGTCCACAGCTGCCCAGAAAAAAAATTAATGTAGGTACTCTATATCTTGGTTGATGAGCAAAACGTATATGATTGTGTTATGAAGCACAGGGGAGAAAATGCGGGCAAGTTGTACTTCGCGTGTCAATAAGTGATAAAAATTTACTCTGGATATGTGCGCGCATCACTCGAAATCCAGTGCACTCCTTGTATCAGTTGATGCACTGATCTCCATGGCATCCAGTTGACGCCAAACCTCCCTTAAAACATCGGATCACAGCTATGTAACAAGATACTTATTATAAAAGCTAATTTCTGAATTCTTATTTAGAATGCTAGACCCCGTTATGATGATGGCAATATATAATATTACAACACATTCTTTGTGCTGCATCCTCTATTTTACCGAAAAGCGTAAACTCAATCTGAAGCAAAGCGAGATGTTTTGCCGCTCACATTACAGCACGGCCGAATGTACATACGAATATACGTCAATAACAAGTTATGTGTTCAATATCCTTGATTGCTCAAGAAATACCCATCCGTTTGCGTTTCTCATATTTGGCCTTTAACGCCTATCTATGCGATGACTTCGCCCTCGAGTGGGAGTGTAACTTTCCAGGAAACCAAACTTGCATTGTGGTCATAATTTTCTTCCAAGAAATATGGATCGTGATAAATTGTGGTGCTGCATTAGATGACGTTGGCATCTTATGGTCTAGTATGGCACTGAGCAAGCGATTATCAGACCAACCTGCTCAAACCTTACGACACAAGAAAATCGAATAATTTGTCACTAACACCAAAAACAAAAAAAAGATAAACCAACCGAGAATTTCTTCTTGATTTTTTATCGGTTTTGTTGTTTACCTAGAACACATCGGTAAATACTCTGCTTCCTAGTGTAAATTTAACGTTTTAACACTATAGTTGCAGTTTTGGCGACTGGTATGCAGCGTATTCAAAACCAGTTTATCAGTCAGATTGTGAGTGCCAAGGCACATTCCAAAAGCACACACACCAATCACTTAGTGTCATTGGTATTCAGAGCGCCCATGGGTTTTGCGGAATCGCCTGACATCGCCAAGGCAACAGATCATGACCACTGGAATGTAACGATTGTTCGTTAGGTTTCGAGAAGGTACATACCAGCCATGATGGGTTCTAACGGGACTCTGCTTGATCAACTAAGCCTCTTCAAACCTCCGCAACGCTCCCATGGTGATGGATCCAGAAACCTCCCGCCCTGACAGCTAGCTTGAGTTTATTTTATCAGAGCATCCCAGCTTTTTGTAGCTTTTTCTGAATTATCCGTCTACGTGTCATAATAGGCCTGAGTTTACAGTTTCATTCAGAGCGTAGGAAAAGAACATGATCGTGGATGCTCGTTTGTTTCCTAAGTGGTTACAGACAACGCTCTCAGTAGAAATTTCCACCTATTTCTTCACCTGTATCTTTCCCACCCGAAAAAGCCGACGGTGGTACTGTTGCGGAATATAGGTAGCTTGAGTGCACTGCTTGGTTGCTGACCTGTTCCCGAATCTTAGCTTTCAGATCGCAAACGTTTCATCATCAGTCGAGGTGACATCGTTATTTCGGCTCAGGGTGCTTATATAGTTTCTAAAAAGTATCTGGTAGGTGTAGTGTTTTCAGTCGGCCTCGAAGTATACTTCGCGTAGTTCGATTGGTTACCTGGGAAGCCGAGTTGCGTCGTGGTCTCATTCCAAAGTGTCTGGTTGGTTCATTTGACGGATACAGTTTGATAGATATGTTCCTGGTTTTGATTCAGACGTTTATTCCTTTATCTGTGCTCTGAATTTGCTTCACCCGATTGATTGATTCATTACCCTTTTATTTTTGTAACCTCCTCTCCTTGATCCGATTTGTGCTACCAGTTTTTTTATTTCGCATGTAGTTTGGAGTCAGTTCTTTTGCCTGTGACGGCAAATAGACTGGATCGATTACCTTGTGTGTACTGGTCGATCGCTCGCGGAGTAACACGCTTAAGTATATTCTCGCTTCCGTTCTGCCCTTCCGTGATTAAGTATTTGAATATTATCCCAATTGAACTGACCTCTATCCCTGTCTTCGTAGGCTGAGTCAAATGGTATTGGGTCACGTCTTCTGCTTGCAAACTTGTGTTCGTGCATTCTGGTGGTAAGTTTAATTCCGGTCTGGCCACTATTGTGTTTGTCGCGGTCGTGAAATTGAAGTTTTGTAGATGACGTTGAAGTTCTTCATTGCACCCAATTTTCCTTTTGGTTTAGACAGTCCACCTCTCAACGTTTACAGGTTTGGAGACGACTGTTTTTCTGTATGCCGTAAAAGCTTTTCAGTTATTCCCGCAAAGCTTTTGATAAAAGGCAGTTTAATCCGTCTTTGTTCTGGTTGTGCTGGTAAAGCATCTTGGGAGTGGTTGTGTAAGCATCTCCAAATGAAATTCCTTAGATGGCATTCATTTGGAGTTTCGGTAAGATCTGCGAGACCACGATGCCATTCGGATTCCCAGGTGACCAACCAAATACCACGAAGGCCACTTCGAAACTAATTGTTCGCTTTGAAAATATCGAATAGCGCCTAGAAGCTATATAAACCCTGCAATCACAATGTCACCGCGATTACTAAAAAAACGTTTGCAGTCAAGCTACCAAGCACGGTGAACAGCCTAACAACCAAAATACTGCAGTGCGCCAACATTTTCTTCAAGATTAGTTGACTGAGTTTTTTGCCAACCCCGTGAGTCCGCACACTGATATTTTGCTGTTACTGCATACTGACAATTGTGGGTTGTATTTATTGTTACTCAGTGTTATCCTCCATATGCTGTCGGCTGCCGCTTGTGAAGCGACGAATTTTAGCAATGTGCTGTATGTATTTTGAATCCTGAATATCCTGCATGCAAACAGGGTTCTTTGATTTCTTCCTCTTTCTAAGAAAATGAACTGGAGTTAGCAGTTCATCCAGGGGTAATGCAGTACCCCCTTCCGTGTCACTTTTACCTCTCCTTACTTTAATGAACCATACGTAGATCGAATATTCACTTCCTGCCACTAAATATACATTTTAACCATCATACTGGCTTTTTGTGTGACAACGTTGCCGGCGATTTGTGACGATTGTAATATCACAGTCCGAGTGTAAGTTAGTTATGCGTTGTGGGTAGTTTGTAAAGTGTTTTCGGTCTAATAGCTACTGCAGCGTGAATGCTGCCATGCACAGGTTACATTTGTCTCATAAGATAGCGCTTACAAATTCACTTCGAGAACTAGTCGCGAGATTTCGAAGCACAAACACCAAGGTTGTCTTGCTAATGGCTGAGGCCTATGCACCCAGTTATTTCACCAAAACGGTAGTTCATTTCAGCTACGCAGGATTAAACGCGACATAACCTTGCAGTTTCGTACCGATGGTCGTCTGCATTCGTAGCTAGGAAGAAAACTAAGGGTTCAATGCAGAGGTCATGAGCCTACACTGAAACAATGTGATAAGTGCATTAGAGGAAAATCACACGAACCCAATATACCACCATACAATAAAGTATAATTACGGATGAGTGTGCAACGCTGCAGTTTCTCAGGTTGTTTTATCCTTAAGTAAACCACATAAATAGGCTCTCTTGCTTCGTTTTCCATGTGGATTGCACACGGATCACCATCGGTTAGGGAGACACTGTGTAGTATCGTGCAACGGAGTGATCTGGCGCCTTAATGAGAGAACTACAATGGTTTTTGGTGTTTCTGGTTTACTCGTAGGTGGAGAATATAACACTGTTCGCATACACCGTTCGCATAATGACTGGCGATACAAGAAGCATTCCTCCACCGGTGTCATTTCTGGATAACATCCATGGAAGTAAACTTAAACGGTCGAAGGATAACGTGGATGCTCCTGTTTAACTTAGATACCAGCTATTACAAATGCGCGCAGAGACTCAGATGAAGCATTTAATTTTACCCAACTAACCTTTTGAGGCCAAACTCCTGATGGTTAGTAATTGCCTTCCTGCTCAGTAAGTGCAATTTCTTTCAGATCCGTATACACTCAGCCGTCCTTAATGGAAAGTTGCCGTTTTTGCTGGTGTTTTTGCTACAAGCATGTGAATTCAACCCACGGAGCAAAATCGAAGCCAGTCTTGTGCAAACATCATTTGTCGATTGGTAAACCCTGGATTGTCAGTTGACGAAGGATAGCTTTTAGAGCTAAACCAGTGCCGCACAAACAGCAACTGCAAGGCGTTTTTGTTGTTTGGTAGGCACGTACTATAAGAGGTCATTTTTTCTATAAATGGTAGTTCGGAGGAAAATGTCGGTCACTCTAAGGATTAAAATGTTCTTCGAGTGCCTGCCTGGTTCATTAGGGCAAATGAGTTGAACAATGCAGTCACCAGTCTACAGTTAAAGATACCAAATCAAGGATGTAGACTAAACTACAGTGCCCAGAGTATGCAAATGGTAACAGTTGATTTACCATCGTGTGTTAGCTTCCTGCAGGTTGTGGGTTCAGGAAAGCCAATTCATTCAAAGAAACACGTAGCTAGCATCGCACGTTTTTCTGTGTTTTTTATTACAGCGAAATTAAGGAAGAATCGGGACAAAATCATAGACATCTAAACTTTAAAACTCCGTAAAACTTTGCGAAGGCACTACTCTAAAGATATTGAGGACTAAGCACGCAACAGTTTGGGCGTATCAACGGAGGATCGGAACCTCCGATGATACAGCTATACACTTTCAAACATGATGTCCTGGTATTCTGCTGACATTAAACATGACCACCGTCGATTCAACAACAAAATGTCTCAGCGCTAGAAGGTAATTATGGAAAGGTGCGATTTGTTGATAAAAGATTCCCTAAGAGATTTCCGTAGCCTATTGATGTGGATTCATGCCCGAATTAAAACAGTTGTTATATACATCCGGTATATGATTACACAATTGCCCGACTCAGGTAGCACTTCTCCGTCCTTGTGAGGAATTTGATATATTCTGCATCATAAGTCTTGAGAAAAGCTGCAACGGCGAAAATTGCCTTATTGATTTGTACAGGTTTGTATGAATGTAAACAAGGGATTTGGAGAGATTAAAACATCTCTTCTTAAAGTAAGCTTTTAATCCCAGTTCAAAAGATGATCCTACAGAAGACATATTGCCACAATATAATAACGGTGCACTGTGGTATGCCTTGCAAAATTTGCCTGAGATACTGACCGCCTTCGTGAATGGATTACAGTGTTTACCGATCCTCGTGGTGTACAATGCCATTTCTCTGGTCTTTCGTCCAGGTGCTCAAAAAAATTGCGATAGGCGCATAGGTGAACATAACTTTTGTTATTTTGTCCACTGAGGGCTATCGGTTTTGGCGCTGACAGATGCTTCCTCTCTGTTTAGATTGCGCTTCAGAATTAAAGGAAGCAAGTGTCTGGTTGATGTTAACCTTCAACGAGATCCGATTTTATTTTATCTCAAAGGCCAAATGACACGGTACATTGAAGGTATCCCGCAAAACAAATGTTTGCTGTGAAATATAGCGTGATCTGAAGCACCGCTGTGAAATTAGGTTTTAAACATGCGTAAACGTCCACAAACTAAACCAAGTGTTCGCCTGCATGTTTCACTTTTCTCCCTTGTAAAAGACTTTCTCTTTTTATGGGTACAGCGTCATCCAGACGGGTGTAATCTCAAGATAGACAAGATAATAAATCCTCAGGGGCATTTACCTATCGTACGACGCACTCCGTGTCGTTAATAAACGGCCGTGACCTAAACCTTAGGCTGTGACACGTTTTACATTCTGTCACGTCAGAGCTAAACAAGCATTTCAATAGCCCAACTACACTTTACGGATAATTAAAATGATATTAAAATTACTAAAATAAACCTATTTAGGAGAACATCATCCAAACGGTCAACTTACAGTATTTTCTAACATTAGCGCTGTTACTTTATTGGTTAAACAAAATATAACTTTCAAAGTTGCAACAAACCTTCTCCCATTCCAGCCAATGTCGACGACCTAAGGGAATTTATGGTGCACCTTATCTGTTTATTCATGAATATCAGTCAAATCATAGACAGATCTCAACTATGCAACCAAAGGCTTTAGGGGCTGCCCGCTTCCCAGTTTTCATTCATTTATGTACTTTGAAGACGTATTCACTGACCTCCTAAAGCGATCCTGGTTTATTTTGTTTACCTGAAACCGAAAAGGCAAACAAAACCGTTTTTTTAACTATTTGGCTGATCTATTCTCCTAGCATCTTCATGTCGAAATGCAATGCACAATCATTAGTGATTAGTGTTGACCTGGTCAGCTTCGTTTCACATTTATCACGAGATTCGGACCAGTAGCAAAATTTACACCCAAATCTACTTTAACTTATCCAGGGCATGTTTTTTATTCGCGGCCTGAGCGTTTTTTCAAGGGCGCATCATGATTGGTGCATCAGGTTTTTTAATTATTGCCCATTCGTTTATTTTGGTACTTTCCCCCAGGTGTTGAAGATCCATCACATGATGGTGCGCGTCAATGGACCGGACCAACTTACCCACTGCAACTGTATAGCGTAGTTGAAGAAGCTGCCGACTACTGTCCACCAGACCGAACTGAAAATTACTCACGCCAAGAGGATTCGCTTATTAAGAGGTTTCGAATAGATGTGCTGGCCTGTTGTACGCAAACAGTTTGAAACCCTTACTTGGTATCATTTGAGCGTTGTTATTTACAACGTTGAGGTCTTCCCCTTTTAAGACTGTCCTTTTTGAATTTACGAACTTCTATCGAATTGTGTGGGCATCAGTAACATTGGTTTTTATTGGGATACCTTTCAGACTAATTTTGGCGTAATGCAAAGTTAAAAGTATCGTACATTGGAACAATTAGGTTCCGCCGTTAGGAGATAATGCTTTTCATTCTTTATTTTTAGTTCATCTCAGGTTGTTGGAGTTACGCGCAACTGACATATCTCCCTAATCTATAACTGTATCATGCACATAGGTGCAGACATTGATGTGGGTACAGTAATAAACCGGGTAAATGCTGTGCATAAGTTCATTTTGTATACGCACATTGGACTAGTGTACTGTAAAGCGTAAGCTCTGACGCAAAGAACCTGGAAAAAACTTTTTATTCAAAACCAGACAGTCCTGAAAGTCACATGTCAATGTATCTTTTTTTCAATGTTAATGTGGTAAGACGCTTCAAATGAAGTGCACCTGGGGTTGTCGGATTACAGGGTAATCACTTGTTAGATGGCATCTTAAAACCACTTATGGAAACGTTCTACAATCCCTTGTTGTTCCATCTTTTAAAGTAAACAAAAAATCCAAACAGTCCAACTGTATGAAATGTTCTTTACAGGAATAATGTTTCCCAAAACGTGGTAAAATCTGCAAAAAAGCACATTCGTAATATGAGTCCACAGTGGAAGTGTATGCAAACGAGATCTAACTCATAGAATTCATTCCCAATTATGTTTAGTAAGGGAGGTTCTATTGAGGTCATCAAATATGTTCAAGAGTGTGGGTACCAGAAGTCCCACCTCTAAGTTAGCATACACAATCATAAGTCATCTAGCAGTTTGAAAGATCAGAATAATATACTATGTTGTGCACGCGGTTTGCAGGTGTTAATACATGAGTTTACAAACAGTCGCGATCTGTTCACAGGTCTCTACTGCATTACAGAGCGGCTTAAATTCGAGTCGTAAGCTTATAACACAAACGTGATTGAAAAAGCCACAAATTCGTTTGTTTGGTCGTTCAGTTCTCGAAATGTTGTATATAAAAATTGAGTGATTTATTTCTGTCAACGACACTTCAGTTGAAAATAAATATTTTCAGCAAACGCCTCTGCAATGCGTTACTGGTAATCTCAAATAAAGTGGTCCTCCGTTGTCTGGAGAAGTGTAATTACCAATAGTACCAAGGTCTTCGTACAACTGGGCTATTTTACTAAAAACTGCATACACTCGGCTGAGAATGGACTGTATAACATACACAAACACGTATTGCATTTCCTAACTGATACTTGTTATACTGTTTATGTTTTATCTCAAAATCTACCTTACTAATCAGAGCTTCATCACAATGTTGGATAGCTGAATGAAGAACAAAAATTTGCAGGACCTTACTGAATTTACATTTGCTTTCTTCGAACGTTCATTTGACGATGGTTGCGATAGAGCGGCGGTCGCATTAAAAAAGAGGCAACAAGATCTATCAAAATCAGTACTAGACAAAACAGTGCTGAACAAAGTCAGCTGGAGTACTATAGGGCAAAAGAGCCACATAGAGTTCTTACTAAATTTGTGCCCATACGGATATATCTGTCACCCAACCTGTTATCGATTTGGGGAGATAAGGTATTTACTTTGTGAATTTAACACCAACAATGCTTGTTGAGATGTTTTAGCTGACATTCCTATGTGAGGAAATAAACAGCAGCACTGGTATGGGCAAACCGTTCCACAAGTTAGGGAAGGTTCAGGAAACGACCATACTGGAGGAACGAAGCCGGATATGCAAATCGGAATAAGAAATTGGCTCCGTCCTTACCGAACCATGTAACACTTTATTATATCTTTCAGAATAATTCATTAACTCTTCTGAAACGCCTAAACAAACGTTAAAGGTTAGAAAGCAGAAGACCGTCAGTGGCCGCAAAGCATTAATATCACGACAAAGGCTGCAGCAGTTATATAAAAGTAACTCAGGAATGAGTTTATAGAAACATCGGAATTCTCAGTAAGACCAACTATCCAGGGTTGATTGATAAAAGGATATTCTGGCCAATTTACAGTTCAGAGCATCCACAGTTCGTTATTTGGCCCCTCTGCATTTACCTGTTAAATAATAGTTGAGTTTATGCGAACAGTTTGCTAAACCCAGAAAGTATTGTGCGCTGTATTCAAAAGTCGGAAGGTTAACTGTGTACTAGTCTCCGTTATAAAATCTTATAGTCTACAGGTTAGGCAATTTTAAACGGCAGTATTTATGTTTGTTACTCTTTTCTGAAGCACTTATAATAACTCCGTGTTACAGTTTCGTGATAATACTGTTTCGCCACCTCAATATGGCGAAAAGTACTGGTTGTGCGGTCTACTATCCCACAGACTTTCGATGCACTCAGAATTCTGATCAGAATCTTCTGGAGTCAGTGCTTAATTTAATAATTGCTTACACGACAATTGTAATTTTGAGTCTCCATGAAGACTTGTAAGATTCGTAGCGCCAGTAATACTCAGAAAACGCGGAACAGCCGTAGAATGGTTCTCGGTTATTAGACCTAGACTTACTTGGCAAGCAGGCAAGATCTCCAGTGGAAAAAAACTCCAAGTTTGCGCGCACACTGAACAGTAGAAAAAATCTGAACTCATACTCCCCCGTGTAGTGCATTGATCATTATGTTCAGTTAACTCATAAACCAGATTTTGCATGGAATAAATCTGTGACATTCGATTTACTTTCTTCTCACCGCGCAGTATGAGCCATCTAAGTTCTATACAAATCAGCCCATAGGATCCTAAAGACGTATTTTGTCCATATTTAGTGTTATGATTTCAAGATGCAAAAATTAGTCTTTCTCTACTAATGGAATTTTAAAACTTGCTTTAGAAAAACGTTCATTGCACAATATCATTCCAAGATTTTACAGGGAAGAAACGGGATAAAGCTACACAGTTACTAGTGGTTACATGCAAAGAGGTAAACGACGTGATGTTACAGTGTTCTAAGCAGACTGAGTGAAACAATTCGCCTTGAACGCATGGTCGCCCGGAATCATCGGTAGAACTCCTGCAATTTTGGTCCAGGTTTACAACCTCATATCAATAACTGACTCAATACATCCAAATAATTTGATACGCTATTTTGGGTCCAGCGAAATCAGCCAGCATGATAATAAACATAGCTCTTTGAATATTTAGGTATCGTTCTCATGAATACCTGTATTCATATGATATCCATATGCACACAACTGTACGTCTCTTCGAAGCAGCGCCGAGCTGCATCTGATGTGACTGATAAATCATCGCAATCGGTAATATGATGACATATCCATAAAGACTGCTTTGTGCTCCAACGTACGTTGGATTATATTTCGCAATTTCTTGGGTGTCGCTGTAAAAGGATGTTGATCTGTTTAAGGCCACATTACTATTACCGGTCATGAACTGTGTTGGCTGGCATATCGGCCATCATATCAGCAATAATTTATTTCCACAAGGTTTATGTCGCACGTTTGTGCTGTATGTGAGTGCCTGTTGGAAGATATTACAAACGACGCAACAGAAATATGGGATATCCGTCAGATTATGCACTTGCAGGTGAAATTTCCCTGGGGTGCGCCCCAAAAATATGCTAGCATTTTGAAAAACCTACAGTTCGATTGCATTATGAGGATAAACAAGCATGGTCTACGACGTACCAGATATTTTTGTCTCAACTTAGGGTAAAGCTGAATTTTGTGTGAACTGCCGCCGACCGTAATTTCATCGTATCCCAGTTCGGGTGCTATGCTGACAGCGTAAAATTTTGCGTCTGATCACACAATTCCCTTCAGCCACTGAAAGGTTCTCCAAATTTTGTGCTCCTTTCCTCTTTATTTCTATATACGTTGCTTTAGTTGTACCAAAATTTGTAAACCAGCATTATCAGTTTTATAAGCAAATGGAAAACAACGCCACTCTGAGGCATTTTTGAATAGGACATCTTTCATTGATTAGCATTTCCGGGTTTCCCGGTTTAGACTCAGATGTTCAAAGTGAGCACTTGAGCCGGTAGTCGAAAGCGACTGTATTGACGCACTACATCTCAGTCTCAGTCTGCTGCTCAGAAACTATCAAGTATCAGTGGACATCAAAAGTTCAAAATATGGTAGTCCGACAGTGTGTTCCTCTTTAATATCAGCTCAGACATTAAATAGAACAATATTTATTGCAACCAACACAATGAAAGTTAGAATGAGCTATTAAATCGTCTAAATGAAAGCTCAACACACTTTTGAATGAACTCCGGAAAAATGTTCTTGTAAAGTAAATAATAAAATCATTAACGGGCCAAAATACTGAAGGTTCATTGTTCCGTTTCACTTTCGGGCGATCACAAATATTCCAGTGACCTGGAAACAAGGAAGGATACGGCAGGTTGTAAATGCTGGTAATCGATATTGACCAATTGTTGATTGTTTTAAACGGCTGATAAGACCACAACAAAAACGAGTTTCTAACGGGAAAGCGTGTAACTCTCTGTCGTCAACCATTGTGAAATTCAACAGTTTTACTCTGTACGGAACTCAGAAACGATCGATTTGAACCGATCAATTTCTTATGCTCATGGTTCACGTATAGCGCTTGATACGTTACGCACTAAGTGTAAGCAAATCTAGTATAAATGACTATTAAAAGAGCTTTTGCACATACGAGGTTTTATATATCATGATGCTCTAACTGACTGTTAGCTGCATCTACGTCCCAGCTTGTAACAAAATTTTCTGGCGCTAATACATCCTACTAAAGCAACTTCAACACGAGCGATTCGGAAAGCGAAAAAAAATACTCTGATGGTAAAAATACTTTTTTTGCATTTACCTGATAACCGGAAGCAACACGCTCACAAGAGACATCCAACCATTGAACAATGGCTTAACTGTCAAACCTGAAAGATGAATGTGTATTAGATTAACGTAAAGGGTTTAACTTCTATTTCATTCTAACTGTAGCCATCCACACAATATAAAATTGTTTTTACGAATACCTTTTGAGATAGGTGGGAGATTATTGTTACGTAAACTGGTCAAAAATCGCTCTACTTAAAAGACTGGTTTTCGTGTCCAATGAGGCCTGGTTTAACTACCAGCCAGCGTGCTGTTCGCCAATACTGTTATCAAACAACAACGATCGTTTAGTTAACCGCCCACGGGCTCTCACTTATGGTCAGACAAAATTGTCTTGTCGTAACACGATCAATTGGCCTAATGAGTCTACACATAGACACTAGAAGTCAATTGGCCATTTTATCTAGGGGCATTGCGTAAGCAAATCACATTCCTTGCAGTAGGTTGTTAGTTCGGAATTGCATGCCTCATGTGCTGACTGGGTACGATAGGACGCTTGTTCTGCACGTCTGATTTGAGCATATCCCAAGACAACGCACTGTTCGTATACTCTCGAAGACGCACGCCATTGCTTGCTACCACGGATGTGGGCCCATCATAAGCACCAAACCGGAGCAACGCGGACACCGGACGGCGTCTGCAAGTATGTTTGACTATCTTAAAAACGCCACACATTATTTTTTTCTGTATTTTTCCAAGTTTCATTGGGCAAGACAGGTATTTCTCATCTAAAGCCTAACACATAAGCTGCGCAATCACTGGAATACAGCAGTCACATATGTAATAAGCGAGCTAGGAGGTTTCTAATACTCCTGAATGTCAGTCGGCCTTTCATCTTTCTTTTTGCTCAAAGATACTGGCTCCGTGAAGTTTTAATAATGTCAGGTTTTACGTATGGCTATGACTTCCGCTGAGCAATATAAACGATGATGACGTAATAAACCGTCAGCATCAAGACCCAACACCGTCTATAACACCCCAATATTTTCTATGTGGGTGAATTACAAGCCTGAATTATCACAACTTGCTCCCCAACATTGGACGCCACAAACAAGGGCTTAGTTCCCGGATATGTGGAATCTGAGATAAGCTAAATTTACTACTCCACGTCATCACGTCCTGGATACACGTGAATTATCCGAACACAGAAACGGTTTTCCATGAAATGGTAATTCAAAATGGGTCTGTGTGAGCTAATACATTGGTGACAAACTCGCCTGGAATGTCGAATGTCCCGTGTAACTCCCTAAACAATCCGAGTATCGCACTGCTTGTTGTATATAATAGTTTTCAAGTTGCGGCTAGTCTTTGGTACGAACTAAAAAAAATAATATGACCCGAAAAATTAAACTCTTTAGTCGGGAGAACGTGGGCGCGAATCCTGTAAATTAGGCAGCCAGCACCAAAGTAAAAAAAATTGTCTTTGTGTTTGTTTCCGTACGTAGAATAGAGAAAGGAAATTTTACTTCGGAATTTGCATATTTCGGTTAAAGTTACGAACGCTACTGAAGTGTGGCAACCAGGTGTTGAAATTGATGTCATTTACAATTCGATCGTATTGATTCGTTTTGAATCGCATTGAATCGTATTGAACCAAAAAAGTAAGCCTCTACACTCGGAGCTTCAATTCAGGATTGGTTAGTGTCCAAAAGGTACTCAGGTGATGCATATCTTTGGTCACTTTTGAGTGAGTTCACTGTGTGGAGTTCCAAGATGCCAGGTTCTTCGTCATATGTGCCTGAATTCGCATGTCGAAGTAAACTGGCAAAACAATTTTGATGTGGTTTGTATAAACGTCGTTGCTTTCTGCATCGGAACAATTCTCGTAGCGTCCCTCCAATGAAGAGTAACTAAGCGGCATTTGCATTATTTGAGCACCGATTAAATGTGGCGCAAACATCGCTTACGGAGCGGTTTTAGCATGTTAAATTTATACAGAACATTATTGTGAAGGGTGATTACTTTCCTTGGTTACACTGTCACCATTTGTGCTGCCATCACAGTAAAATCTATTCCCAAGATTTCTGCTAGGTGGTTTATAACGTCATACAGTTGCTGTCCAAATCTAGCACCCGAGCAACACAAAATGCATGGGCGACACTTTTGTGACATTTTAATCCAGTATCAGGTAAGTAAAATGTAGACATGCACCCGGCGTTTTCGGTTGAATGTGTAACATATAAAGATGAATCTTCCCACACAAATGGGTCAACCGGTTCATTCCATCACCTTCAGACTCTTTTTGACGCATTGTTGGAAATGGCGGTGAACAGATAGGCAAAGAATTGGTCTCCTCAAAACCAGCCCACAGCCTGTCGCGCCAGTATCAGTTAGGCATATTCCCTGAGGATGTCTACAGCATTATTTTCTACCTGAGCAAACTTTTTAGTCAGCTGACGAACGACGTGCAATTTACTAGCAAGCTTGTGTTGAGAGATGATAAATTTTACCGGTTAACTCCGACCTAATTTGAAAACGTGTGTATTCCGCCTGATTTTTCCCTGGTTACGTGCATCAAGGGATTACATCTCCTTACCATTATTGTTATTAGCCTTTTTCACATGAGGCCTGTACCTTAAAGTACACCAACAACAACTTAGCTCTAAGTGGTATGTTATTGAGCTGGACATTCTACATCAATCGAGAGTCAATTTCTTTCGGTCCTGCACTGGAGATGCTTACTTGTCGAAGATTGTTGGCGCTGTTTTCAAAAAATCCCTGGGAGAAGATAAAAACCTCAACAGGCTATTTACTATCTGCCTAGGTCAACCTTATTTTACGGTTTCCTAGATCAGGCGAACGGCTGAAAAATGGCTTCAGTTGCACGATCTTTCAGCAGTTCTGCATTCTTGTCGGAGGAAGGCGGTCTGGTAGCATTGCCGAGACCGCGCAAATTGAACGGATAATATGGACCTCTTTTTGTTGTAAATGAATAACCGTTCGGCCTTTTTGATGTGCATTGTAATTCACCTCTAACTCGCGATAAATTATACAATGTGGTGGTAATCCGATTTTTACCCCACCCAGTACAGTACACAATATAGGTGATTACTAAAGTTGTTTGCGATCCATCCGAAAATATGTCCAAAAGGGGGAATGGACACTGTTGTCGGTTTATATACTGGATTTACTACTGGGGTTTGTCACACCTGTTGTTTTGTGCAATTTATGAAGAACTTGCCAAAACTGAGATCAGCGTTTTCTCGGTTGTTTCGATGCTTAAGTGTTTAGCTAACAATCCACTCATTCCCAACGACTGGAATATAAACGCCGATTAACTAATGCGAGTCAGTAATAATATTCGTGGGGCGACACATTGTTTTCGGACTGCTCAAAAAATGACAGACAATAACATATGCACCATATTGAATTTTTCTTGCATCAGACGGAAGAGAATATTATTGACAATGAGTCACCATTTCTGATGATGACGATGTTACATGAGTGCCATGTTTTGGGTTACCTGAGCTGGTTACCTGGGTCTTGGTATGTAGGGGGGAGTTGTTTTCGGAATTCTAAAATTAGCATCGGAATTGATGCCACGACTTGGCCCATTCAAGCAAAAAATACTGCCCCAGCACTTTACTTCCGAGATCAGGTCACGAGCCTGAACGGGTTATGCTTATTTGTGTTCCAGCATGTTATGCTATTTAGCAACAGGTAAAGAAGTGCCGCATTCTGAACGTGCAGCAGCAGCTAACTTGGAGATGGAGAGGCACATCCGGGATATAGAGACCTGGGCATATCAACAGTGCATCGCATTCCTTTTGAGGGTTGAAGCCACTATCCGATTCGTGCAAACGATTTGTTGATGATATGTGCACGTCTTAAAACGTGAATTCTTTCTGTGATCTTTCTTTGCCAGTTTTATACACTTCGGCAAGGTTCATATGGATGTTTTTGTTTTAAAGTTTATAAGATCCCTCTGTTTTTATTTCTGTCTATATATCATCCAAGAAGAAAACTTACTTGTTTGGCCGCATTTTCGCACTTTTTCGATAATAATGTTACAGAGCGCGGTGAATTTATTGAGATAATCGGTGGCTGCTATTAAAATCATGGTGTTTAACTCTGTTGTGAATAGTTTTACATTATTTTGCATTCATTGCTTAATACAATAGTGTTATGTTGATTAGGTGCTGCTTAAATCGACGATCTACATTACTGAATATGTGTCCCGGCAATAGTAGCGAGAGATGATGTGCAACTCAAAAGGATATGAGAATTTAGGAATTTGACACATGATTACTTTAGAGTTAAAAGTGGAATAAAGTTGCCTTGTTTTGTGGAAATTGACAAGAAATAAATTGCTGTTATCTATCATTTCGTACCTTGCCTAACGAAATAAAAGCTTATATACCTATTAATACAATGCATTTTTATAAAAGCTTGCAGGCACATTCATTCAGCTCACAAGACTATGCTTTTGATGATCCTATAAACGTTTCGGTTCTGGTTAAAGGCAAAACTAAATTGAAAATATTTCACTTATGTTTATTTATGCTATATGTTAACGTTGATAATTCCTCCCAGTTACCAGATAATAATAAACCGGCCTATTAGTTTTCAAATCAGAGTGACTTATAGCAGACGACACACGCGTATTGCAAAGCATGATAACTACTGAGGAATGGGACAGTTACTAATAATATTCCCATCACATATGCCATGTTCATCTGATCTGTTAGCTAGGGGAAATATTCAACCATACTTTTGGTTACTGGCTGCTCACAGCATTTAGGCAAACCATTCGTTACATATGCTTGCATGCCGTTTTTACTCACCTTCTTTTGTAAGGTTGTAAACTTAAATGTTTTAAGATGGAAACGTGATGTAAGTGCGTATCAGTAGACTACCACATCCTGAGTGCCCTCAAATTGGCTACTGGGATTCGTTTCGAAATTCGTGTATGCATGTTTTATCAGTGAAATTTGTAAAAAAAAACACTCCCCAAATTTCTCATTATTAAACCAAAATATCTTGTGCATAACGGCAGTATTTTGTTTCTTTGAAACGTCGGAAAATTGCGCAGGTTTGAGGGTGTATACTGCAGAATTTTCGCATTACAAAATTACTTGCTAAGCAGAATAGACTCACTTGTTTGTTCTTGTACATAAGGTGTCATAAATGATGATCAGAGATGAGGCTAACTCAAAAATAAACGAAATATCCAACAGGTTGTGGAACTTGTATGTTTTTGCTTGAGATCGTGCAACCTACAAGTTAAATGCATTTTTCTACTTTACTGTGCTTTCCGGGTCTGGATCGATGGACTGCATATAGGGATGAAATTTAGGTTACTTGCCTTATTTGTGTAGTACAACAGGCCGAACTATATATGCGTTAAAAATGTCTTGATAGCTAAGTGACATCAGCAAGTATTCTATTCAAAAGACAAAACAGTATTTTTACATAAATTCATTGGTTGTTTACTCACAAATTACGGCCGTTTATGTGAAAAATCCCCTCGCGGTTTGTTGTACCGCAGATATTTTCACTATAACTCAGTGCAATCCGAAGTGGTTCCCTCAAGATGTGTTCAGTCTGTCCATTTTGAGCGTCAGCGAGCAGAATTATGACTTCCAGGAAAATAATTAGTAGGGAGTTCTATGCATCTTCCTAGCAATGAACAAAATGTTTGTCGTTTGAAATATTGACGAATCTGCATTTTCATGTGTAAGAATCGCACATATATCACGTTTATCATGGTTCATGCTCCTTCTCCGACAAGGGAATTCATAAAGTGTGCATTTGCATTCATTGGCAATAATTTTGGGCGATGTGAAAACTTACTTTCTTGAAAGCAAAACTTTACTTGAATGTCATAAACATTTGCGGTTTGAATCGTAGGTTGTTTTCGTATTTGTCACAGACTCTTAATATGGCAAGCGTGTATGCTATTTTTTTAGCACAAAAATCCAAGAAAGAGGAATGGCGCCCAGTGTAGTGGACTTACGTGAAGCCCGGACGCATTCGGGAGCTACGTGTAAAGTATGAGTTAGTAAGGAGAAAATTGGATAATTTGCATGCCGAGGCTACACCATTTCATTAAACTTGTCTACCTTGTTGGAATAAGCAGGCATTCCTAGCCACCGTATTGCTTTGAGCATTGCTAGGTAGATTGCGCACACAAGACACACAAGTCAAGTCTCTCGAATATTTTCTCGAAAGTGCGAGAGTGAACGTCTAAAGGTCACATCCACCTTCACTTTGTCCAGGCATCTGTATTTGTTGTTGCTTTGACCGTCCACAATAAAGTGTTGATGGACAAAAATACCGTTGAATGCATGGAGACCAGACCGTAATTTTTGCTAGTATTCATCTTATGCACGTATTACGGAAATGTCCTACTAAGCTAGCAAGAGATGCTTCCATGCAAATTACATTTGCTTTGTGAAACACAAGGAGGATAGCAAATTTCAACCAAGCTGTCATAGTTCATGCAAAGCTCCCTTTTAAAAGGCGGTAGCGCACTCTTTTTGACAATTTTAGCCAATATCAGCATTGGGAGGCTCACTAACCCACAAAAACGGTTAAGTTATACATCGTTCACCTGGAATTCGGTTCTGCACTCTAAGTTCATCGATAGAAAATCTGAATAGCACTTTACAGGGCGTTTCATCCTTATTGGGGATCAGCATCAGGGAGTACCGCATAAAAGCAAAAGAAGCCTCGAAACTGCTGATAGTCGAAACAATTGACCTCTTGATCACGGCTATATAGCATAGGCTGGCCTTACCCACAAGACGAAATCTTCATTCAAAACTACCGTCAAACTGGAACTTTCGCCTGAGAGACAGATCAGTCGCGCGAGTTGCATTTATACACTACAAAGCGCTCTATATTCTATTCGGGTGGGTCATATCATGCGATCGAATGTTAACTGGCTGTAAAATGACGTGCAAAGTGCGCAAACAGCTCCTTATATTTACCAAAGAGCCTAAAGACCGCAGCTGTGAATACCTTTTAATCGTGGCTATTCAGCTTCTCTTGCAACACAATTGAAATGCGTAGACAGTATAACGCATAATGATAATAAGCAAGGACATATTTTCGAGAATTGTGACGTTATAAGCAATTCTCGGATTGTATTCAAGCGCAAGTATTGCACCAGATTTGCGAAGCGTAAAACTAGAGCATGTCGGATATATGCCATAGCTCAGTTGACTAGAATTCCGGTAAGCTTGGGACCAAACTGGTGGTTGTTGCACTTCAGTGTTTAAGACGGGAAAGACAATTTTAGCCACACGCATTGCTATCGATAGCGTCTCTGCAGGACTATTGGGATTATTCCAGTGTTTCCCTTTGCATTGGAAAATTGGTGGACTTACTTCCATCTCCTGTGCAAACAAGAGTTCATATAACGCGAGGTAAAAAGATAAAAATAAGAACTCATGATCACTGGGCGCAAAATTGATTGAAATAAGAGTGCACGCTTTGTGTACATACCCATCGAGCAATTACATTCCAGTCCAATGATATGATTTTAAACGTATCTGGTGCAGTGACACATTATATAATCAGAGGGAAAGTCCAGTTCTGTGTAGTGCTTGCTAACATGAATAAAAACCGCCAACAATAAGGAGATCTGAATGCCATCGGCCAATTTCCCCTAAATAGTAGAAGTGTTTTCACCATATTCCAGGAAGTTACGGATGACTTTGTTTTAACTGCTTCAGCAAATCAAGGTTGATACATCGTATTTCAAATCTGAACGGAACGATATCAGCCCAGCATAAATGTACCTTTTAACTTGAGGTGTAACTAGAGATTGCTTACCAGTTTTCACCGATTTCGATATCCAAATATTAAGTTGACACACCTTCCAAGTTTTACGTAATGTTTATTTTTTTCAATTTAAATAAAGTGCTTTGTTTGTAGTTCAGGTTAAGTATCAGATAGCCGCATATCTTTTGTTTTTGGTGCTGTTGTTTGTTAACGGTTTTTTGTAACACGCAACAATTTTAAGACATTTTAATTTTTAACGATAGTGACCGGAGGGCTATAGTAAACTTTAAAAACATACGTTCCGGAGCTTCAAAGTTTCCAAGCGTATCTAATGTTCTGCTGGTAGGCTCCTGTTGAATATCCAGATCCCAGTTAGAACAAAATGCGTTTGTACATTGGATAAATGCGCAGATTTGTGGTTTTTTAGCGAATGATTCTAAGTACGACGGCACACCTAAAAGTGCGGGTCTTCAGAGGATCGTTTGCCTTGCTCTAGTTACAGGTGCATTGGATGATACGTCTGCCACTAGCATAGTAATAAGAAAAATAACATCCTTACTAAACTGTCAACAGAAAACAATTATATGTAACATCAAGCGCTCCGTATGCGCAATTTGCTTACGTTCATTAATACTTGACAATATACTGTGTTGAATTATTTTCTGCATATAATCCCAAAACTCGCCCTCTTAAAACAACAGTTTTAATTGTTTGGTTTACACAAACAGCACCACATCAATCAAGTATACCATTATCAATTCTGGTCGCGAATTTCCCCTTGCGTCGTACTCATTGTAGTGCACTCCATTTATTGCCAATGATTCACAGAGGAAACATTCGCATATAAGAGTAGGTAAAACGCAGAATAAAAATTGCAGTGACTTGCTAAAGTCTTGGAGGACAAATGGACTCTCTTTTTATTGAACGCCGGATGATTTCATTAACTAAACATGCTTCCGAAACTTCACGCAGTGATTTAGTGAACATTTGGAGAACGACTGCTCAGAGGGGCTTTATTCCAATTTATGCAAATCTTTGGCCAGTCACTTATCTTTAGAATTTTGTTGAGAAGGTATCTGGATGTGACGCACAATTATTTAGGTTCAAGGTTCAGGAAGTATAAAGTTTACGGTACATCAAATCATCATTAGCCGTTTTATAATTTACACGCGGCAGGATAGCATAGCCACCTTGTCTTTCTATTAGTTGATAACGCGATCAAAATCTACCAATGGTATGGCTTTACAAGCTGTCCCGTTAGGAGTCAGCAAGTAGGAATGTCAAAAAAAAGATACCAGCACCTTTCACACTTCTAAGTTATTAAAAACACTTACTTCTGCAGATTAAAAAAATTTAACCATTACGATGTACAGAACGTTTTGTAAATCCGCATGACAGCAGGATTTTTAACTAGTACTGATCTTTTTGGTTACAGACAACATCGAAATCCTGCGCAGGCGAAATATGTTGAGGTTCTTGCACCGTGACGGACTTCAGAATTTGCCAAACTTGATTATTTTAGCTGTTTCTGAACTATATAAGTGAAAATGCAACTCACCATTCTTACATTCTGGTACTTGATATTTTAAAATAAGCACAGCCTACAGTGTAGCAGATATAGCAACAGCTCGCGCGTTATCATTATTTGCGGCAAAGTCATTCAGAGTACACTCAGGTCCTAGGCTGCGACAAGAAAATGAATAATATCTAAGATTGTAATGAAGACATGAGAACTGACGTCAACGTACGTTGTTTCCCTGTGTCTTTTAAACGTCAAGATAAAAGCAAACATACATAAGCTATCGCATGTTTGTACAGGTGTTAAGTAGGCTGGAACTGATTCCACCCGGGTAAATGCATTTCGTAAATTATGGAGCCTCATATACATCGGGGTAAATTGGATTGACTAACCTTACAGTGAAAAGATATCCCGATTTGCATTAATCTTGTCTAATGTCAGCGAATACAGGTGGACTGATAGGCTCATTTGTGTAACATCTTGCGTTCAATTTTAACCGTTTAACGCAAAATGACGTCTGTTTCAAGGATCCGCGAATAGCATGGTGAAACTCAAAGGTATTTCTTCGTATCCCAAAGAACTAGGTAAAAATCCCACACATATACATACATATATGCGCAGGAGTATATGTAATAATAAATATATATATACGTATACATAAAACTAAAAGCCCAAAAATGTGACTAATTTTTGTCTTCATCGATGGCCTTTTCGTATACTTAGGGTTTGCTGAAGTGTTTGCACTCCATTTCTAGCAGATATACTGTTATCTGCTAGTTTAACAACAAACCGCTACGAATAGAACTTACCCTCTCTTGGACATGTGGTAGCTTGAATGATTAGTGAAAAAGTAGTATCAGGCAAACAGAGAAACCTGAAAAAGACCAGTATTTATGCTAGAAATATTACATTTTATGTTGTCATTTCTCTGCATGGCTAATTTGCGATTCATGTGATTATCACACTGCATCTTTTACAAAGTGTGCTTAAATTGGTTTGAAAAAATTCTGCTTTCTGGAAAGATACCAGAAAGACTTATGCACAAGTATTACGAAACAAATGCGCTTATAAACACTGATAAACCAGGAAGCGGATAAATTGAACATCCAAAAAGTTCACTCAGGGTGAGTATTTGAATTGCCAAACCTGGCATATGAATTTCCGTCTGTATTCTGGTTTTGATTAAACACTGAGGGCAGGAGGTTACTGCCGGTGAGCTTGATCCCAAAAGCCTGAACTGCGGCTCAGAAGGCAATTATTTTTTAAAATAATATCCTGTGAACTACACACAGTTTTCCCTAATGCTTTACTAAGCAAAGCATGTAAAATTAGTTTCAAACCAGTTTTATTGTCATTAGTGTTGTTGAAAACTTTTTCCGCGTTGTAGTTTAAGAGAAAATTTTCAGACCTCACAGAAAATGCAAACATTTTTTCACAGTTAACGGGTCTTAGCCTTCGACGATAAAACAAACATTCTAAATGATATATTTACGTATCGCTTTGATGTGTAGGCACTAATTTATACGTATTATTATTCGTGCATCCTTCGGTAAACTTTGGCAACAAGCGTATTCCCAAAACTATCAATTACGCTGCTTTGTAACACTACACATATGTAAATAATTTCATGATATCTTACCCAATGCTTGGAGGACTTTAACTGGAGGGAGTTCAGCCGTAACACAACAACTTTTAGTGGATGCAAAGTGATTACAAATGTTTATAAAATGATTGGACGGTATTTTCTCTAACAATCACTTTTCCATAGGGCTTGAAAGTGCATATCAAATAAACCTACGTCAGAATGAGTATACTTACGTCGTCTACCTGTAATTGTCATGGGCGTTATGCAGACAAAAATATACCAGTCAAATTGGATCACTAAGAGGGCAACTCTGCTCCAGTAGCACATTATAAACACGTTTTCGTTAGCATCTGCAAATCTCTTTGGGCAACTTTTCTCATTTACAGTGACATTTTAGCAATTTCCGGACTCCTCGAAATATGTGAAGTATTTTAGTGCACTGTGTGGCTTTCGGCCCACAGGCTGGTCACCATCCGAAAAGCACCTTTGCTTGTGCTGCAATAGAGAGTATAAGAATACTGACTCTAATCCTGATTATTTCAGACATACTAGTTAGTAAAATGCATAAACAACATCGAATTTTTCATTGAAAATGGTAAACATCCTGCTGAATTTCGGGAATTTAACCTTCTTGGTTAGACTGATTTCAAACGTACTTAGTTGAATTTCATACAAAGAGTTTTGTGTGGTTCAGGACAGCGTTAATTTTGCCTGCGACGTTTCATATAGAAATCCAAAGGTACCCCTAGCTTTTTGTTTAGGTGGAGGACCTAAACATGTTGTTCGTCCTCATTTAAACTTAAAGGCTGTCGTATATACTGTTCTCAGTCGTTTTGTCACTCCGCTGAAACAAATACTTACCCATTGTACAACAGTCTTTACAACAGAATTTCAAAATAGAAAGGTTAATTTGGACAGACAGGTTATCTAGTCAAAATTTAATTTGAGCTTGCATTACTTGCTCTTAGTACAAAACTTTCCCCTCATATCTATGGAGGTTATATATATCTAACATGACGGAAGATTTGTTAACCTGCCCCGCACAAAATGAATTTATATCAAGTGCTTTCGCAAGCAACTCGTTTTATTTGACGACGGTATTTGAATCAGAATTAATAACCACATGCTACTCATTCAAATGCGTTTGTGCATTCAACGAGTGCATGGTTTGTCTGAAGGATTCTAAAAATCCACAGAAACTATCAGTCGGAAACTTGTTCCCTGCAGGTATAATAGTGAGTACTTTCTGATAGACCGAAAATTATTAAACACTCGTTGTTCCTCTTTTTTCGTTTTGGTGTAAGTCACAGTAAGAGGGCACAAATGTGCCCATGACACCGGAACGTCGAAAAATTCGTGACTGTCGGTGCATGCTATTTCAAGCGAACAGACTGGATTCCGTTCACCGAATTTTCCTACTGTTCCTGCTGGTGTGTAGCCCGAATTATTTTCACTCGTGCGTTAGTAAATTGTGCGACCATCACCAAAATAACGCCACACTACTAACATTACTTTAGTGGGCTTACGGTTGTTGGTCTACAGATACCGTGATCCGTTTGCGCATTTCATTGTAGATCATGCACGTTAAAACCAGTTTCACGTCGAGTAAAGTTTCGTTGTAACCAGTAAGTAGTTAACAACGGATTTCTTTCTGATGTCAGAAGAGTATTCTTAAACCTCTTTGTGTGTAAGCTCCTCTTACTCTTTACGTCTGAACTCTTTTATAGGTTCTTCTTGATATCAGACTTTATCAAAAATGGTCTAAATATGTTTTATTTGTGAGAAAATAAGATTTATTCTTACCCTTTTGTGTAAGCGTTGTTACTTGAGGGTTTTAAACAATAGATTTGATCAGGCATAACGACAGAACAAATGAACAGACCTGAGCCTATTGAATTTTCCGCACTATTACTCCGAGGGATTTGATAACGCATATTTACTTTGCAATGAATCCATTCAAGGAAGGAACACAAATTATGCTAATTACAACTGGAAAGCACCTGAACATATCTGCCTCAGGTAATAGGTATCAGCTGGACTTCTTAAATGTGATCAACTGCTTCAACTTCATTCATCCGAGGGTGTTACAGAGATAAATTCTCGGAGCGAAATTGTTCAGGTTTTCAACAGTAGCTGTGCCGCATATGATGTCCCGTATTCTGGTATGTTTTCGAATGCTTTACTAAGCCAATTACATTTTTACAAGCAAGACAGTATGTCCTTGTGACCATATGGTCCGGTAACTAATGACAGATTTGAAGCATGCCAAAGTGCAGAAGAAAATAATATTGGTGCCTCATTTACTGATGATCGGTTCGGTTAGCTCAGCCAGAGACACAAGGGATACATCTGACTGTCAAGTTCGATATAAACGTGTCAAATCTGTGATTGTCACTAACTGTCAAGTTGGCTCATGTCCATAAAATCATGAACGACACTGTTCAATCTGTTCAATCACTGTTCAGTCTTAAAATTTGGACTACCACTAAAATAGTCTATAATTGCACATCTGTTTTACAACTAATGGCTGCTATTTCATCCTATGTTGCGTAGCGGTTACATATAGATGAAGAACTGATTATTTTTCATAGTGCTTTAATAACGTAGGTTGCGCAGTTTATTCCCAGACATTTGCAAATCTTATCCCGAACATGATCTCTTATTCATGGCTTGTAGGAATCAGTCATTGTAGTAAATCTTCTGCATCGAAAATGACACTGTGGCGTTTGCGTGTAACTATAGTTCCTTATGATTTTATCATAACAACTGCGAAGACCAAAGCATTATTCTAGATGATGATCAACAATTTCGCCCAAAAAATAAATTGTAGTTAACTCGTCTGTGAGCACATTTTCATAAGGTATTCTCACCTGAGGGCACAGCTGTCAATAAAATTATTAGGGCGACGTGCTGAGCCTGGAGTCTCATTGTCATGGGTTAGGCACGTAGATTTATTGAGACTATCCTGAGTATTTAAGTTTTGCTGAATTTAAACTCGCCAGCACGTGCTGGGGATTTTGTATAAAGTTGGCAGAATTATGGACGTATCAGCACCGTTTGTCACAAAGTACACTGTTGTGCCTAAACACTGTTCTGTCTGTCTCACGCCAGCATGTTATGATTTTGAGGCTGTGAGTGCCTAAACACAGCGCACTTAATTCAGCAATAGTAACTGCATGACTATCTAGATATGCAACCAAAACACAAACACAAATATGCTTACGATTTTGTCAAACCGAACAATATGCGCGCTCCGTATTAGTTTGTTAAGAACGTACCGAGCAAACTAGTGTTGGCGAATATTTTTGAGAACCAGATGCGAAATGACAGCGACTTTGCGAAATAAATTCACCGGAGCATTGGCTTGTAAATTCCCAGAGTCATGAATGATTCGCACATCAGTTGTCTTCGAAGTTCGACGCACAGACAGAATTAAGCTGACTAGTTGCACCCAGGGGACAAAACTGGTGTTTCATTATGGCGTTTGCTATCATGACTGCGTCGAACTGGTAAATTGGAATTACACAGAATAACTCGGTGAATTAGTCCAATGTTACGGTTACGTGGTGGTTCTTGTTGGGTGATTCACCTCTTGGTCACGTGGTATCAACTTCCATGACTTCTGAAGGAATATTCAACTTTCGCTGTTTAATCTGATGTTTCGTTTGAGCACGATTGATGCGTGATGGATCGATATTTTCGACGAATTGCAAAGGTCGGTCAAGTCTCGGCGTTCAAGCAGTCACAAACAGCATCTACGTATAACAAGCCCTGATTTACGAGAAATACACTCATTTGCATATCAATTTGGTTTTTGCGAGAGACTCACCTGGAACCCAGCTGAATCTCCCGTTTGCGATGTTTTCAGGCGATGTTATATCGGCCTATCCTAGTGGCCTTATATGTATTCTCGGGGCAACATTTCCAGGCACACCAACATCATATAGATTTGTTGGCCAACTGTGCGTCGATCCGAGTCAATGGAGATGCATCAAGTCAAGCTATTGATTTAGACTTCCACGATCAACACAGCGTTGGACCCCCCTTTTCATTTTTCAACAGTTCCTGTATAGCCTGCTAGAGGGAATTCTACGGCCGTGGAATGTTTTACATTTTTGCCAATCATACTTGTGCCCGCTGGCAATAATTCGTATGGTGTTCAACAAGATAGAATTCCAATAGACGATACGTTGTGCGCATTTTGTGTTTGAGTAGATCTCAAAAGAACGCACATAGACCTCAGAGGATAATGCGTCCGACCCTCTGAATCTATCCTTCAATGTTTACGAGTCATTCTCCATCACTGCAGTGAGAGTCGTGATTCAAGCTTGCCCTTGCTTGCTTTGATATTGGCTTGATTGGGTGACTAATTCACCAAGAGTAAAGATAGTAATTCAAATAAAACCCCCGACAAGGCCTAAATTGAAACCAAATTCCACTAATATACGCCTGTGCTTCAGTAACTGGTGGCTACTTTGATGTCAGTGGGTGCTATTATTCGGTTTCTAGACATGATTGTATTGATGAACTCAACAAGTCTTTCAGTTGCCTCCCTTCCTTTTCATCTCACTTGCTAGCTCTGATCTAAGAAGACCTCGTGAGGCTTTGTTATCTACGGAAGCAAATATCGCCTTCATCGATGAGGACCAGTAGATGTTACAAACTGCTGATAATGATGGTAGCGGCTGCGGTGGAATTTTCCACGATCATGGGTTGAATATACTAGTTGTAGTCCGAAAGAGTGTTGTTTCGTGCCGTTTCACGCAACGAGACGTATCGAGGGAGCAGTGAATGTGTGTTTGGCAAATTATTGGTCACACGTCCATTCAGTGGTTTTGATTGTGTACACAATGCGGTCTATTCTTGAGGCACGGAGCGACGGTATCAATAATATACTCCGGTAGTTTTGCCTTAAAGACTGAGTATTCTGGCAACTTCTGCTGCAGAGCTGGTAAAATGATAGTGATCTGCATAGGCCTATTCTTCAGATGATATGTCCCTCAAATACTTAATCTTATAGCTTATGAAAAGCTAGCCTGCACGTTGTCATATGCTAGTCCACTTGCTCTCGGACAATCCTCAATATTTCATGAGGATGTATACGCGTACAGCTATCGGTGAAATTGAATGAAGTCCAATCGCACCAAAAGTCCTTGCTTCTAGGTCCTTACCAAAGGCCTCTCTTTTTAACAAATAATAGCAGTTTCGCCTGTTGTTTTTTATTAGAAGTTCTCGAAAAAATATCCGACTACGTCTGACAGCGAGATGATGTGCTTCAGAAGGTTGAAATTTTCAGATAACTAGAACACTGTTTTCCGCAAGTGTTGTGGGAGATCGGTGTTCGACGCTTTCACTTATGACAGCCATTAATCGTGAGTTCGTTTTGCTCCTGGGCGCTTAGTTATTTGAGTTAGGTTTTCTGCAACCTCTTTAGATCTCCGGTGGAGGCTTTTCGTGCTTTAACGGGGTCATAACTTTGCCATACTAACTGGGAGTAGAATAAAGCCACAGGTTGACGGAATTTATAGTTAGAACGTTAGGCCACAAACAAGGATAAGAAACCGATGCATAATTAAATGAAATATATGAGCCCGCCAGCTTTGGTCACTTGTCTCGAAATGTGGTTTGTCCACTGGCTGGGGTAGTTCGTTGATCACGGAGTCTGTATATCAAGTAGACAGGATTTGGTTATTGTTGGTGGTACTTACCATTCCGCGTTCGGGCTTTGGTTTTCCTTCATGCGGTCTTTCCAAATAAAAACGACTCCGCTTTGGTAGTGCAGTAAGATTCATTTCAGCTTTGGCGCTCAGGTTTAATTCCCAGCGGTGGGGCCCGAAATTAGTCAAAATAAACAGGACTTTCTTTGTTCAACCTACCCTTGAAACATCGTAGCATATACTTTGATTTGATGAGAACTTTACCCTTCCTTCTACACTTCCCATTCAGTCTATAGCACGGCCCGCAGCTTTGAATAGATCGTCCGTGTTGGCATGGAGACGAGCTTAGAGTACATTTGGAATGCTCACTGATGGACTCCGATAGGAATATTTAAGCATTATTGGAGCCATTATTGCCAATTTTCGGGTAGGAAAATATCTAGAAAGTTGCAAGAAGATATCTATTTTCTGACAGTACAAATCACTTACATTAATTGCAGTAAGTTCTTACTCATTCAGTCCTTGCGCATAATGCATCAAGACTCACTCAGTATAACTTGCAGAAAGTTGAACTTGAGCATTTGCGTGGGACAGAGATAAACGAAGTAAGTTATCTTCCGAATCATGTATGAGACATCTTACAAGGCACAACAATCATCACTTCATTTGAACATCAGGTTCCTTCGGGTATTACTCCCGTCCGGTGTCATGGGTGTGCGTAGCATGGTTTATTCTAATTACTTATAGCCGTAAGCGATGTTTGATATATGCTTAGTGATAAAATTGGATACATAAACTGTAACGCAGTTGCTGCCAGATGAAAGCAATTTGGGCGTAAACAGGATATGTAAAACTTTGATGCTGAATGCATTATCTCCAGCCCACCGAATACAATCAAACAGAAATGCGCATTACTGTTCTGGGGCAAACCCAAAGATTGTCTTAAAAGAAGCTTAAACTGTAAAGCTTTAAGGGTGTGACACGTGAAATATTTTTTCTTCAGACTAGGTATCTCTGAAACATATTTATGGTGAAAATATTTGTCAGGCATAAAAATACTTCCAATGCTAGTTCAAATCCAGTTTGTCTATGACACGGTACTTACGATTTTCTCCTAAATAACTTTACAGACTAAATTCCGAAGCAAATGCATAAAGTTGAAATCGACCAAAATAACTAAGCTTCTAGCAATGGACATTCTTGACTTTTAGTAGCCAAATTATTCAGATATATTTGTTGTTTGTCTCAAAAACTGATGCAAGTTTTCTTGTCATCTACTTGAAATTTTATCTCTAAAATTTCCTCGTATTTGAAGACACACAGTCTGATCACCCGAGTTAAATGATGATAGACTGACAGAAGTAGTTTGTTGCTCGCTATCCAATTGGTGCGTTATTTCGAACAACGTTTGTACTGTGAATAACTAAAAAGAAGCAAAGTAGATACATAAGCGCACGCCTTACTGCAACCACGAAAAGTGAGTTGGTAACCAAACGAAGCATATATCGATTTTTTAAAAGCTTTTTAACTCACCAAATCTTGCACGTGAGCCGCAGTAGTAAAAATGCTTTGAGCCTACGCGAACGTGCACTAATTACACCTCTTCCAGGTGACACAAACTTTAGCTAACGATCTCTAGTTTTATGGCTCAGGAATTATTGAACCGTTCATCTGATCTGCACAGTTATCGCTCCTACTATCTTCCCAAAAACGTAGTGCCATTTGGTTGCCTCATTTGAAGACCGCGTTTCTTGATCATCTTGGTAACAATGAAGGCGAGTTTGCCAGCTAATTTTAACGATATTTCACTAACCGCAAAAGAAAACTTGGTATTTTGGCTAACTGAAAACGCAAAATAAGACTGTGATCTGTTATCCGCGAATGATGTGTGAGAAGTTCCTAGCCAGGTAAGCTAGTGTTCAACGTCAACATTTTTTCAACTACAGACCGTGCTCCTTTAGGCGAAGCAATATAATTTTGCTGAGATTATGCTGAATTTGCTGGCTCAAAGACATATATAAGAATCGATCAGCAGAGGGCCTCAGGCTCATTGTGCACAAATTGTTTCCACTTTAAGTTACAAGACTTCTGTTGCAAACACTTCGACAGAATTTTCACGAAATTAATACGAATACCTGTTATCTATGCGGCCAGTCCGCCAAATAGAAGCCGTGTTTCCGAGGAACTAGCTTTCTACGTTAAATGTGTGGGTGATATTATGACACGTATTACATACCAAGAGGGAGGAGAACATCCACTTAAGACTTCCAGTAGCTCCTACTTAAGAACTAAACCGAACCAAACATAACGCAAAAATTTAGATAGCATTTTTAGCTACGCTAGGGCATCATTTAGATAGTGAGAATTGTGGAAGTCCCTTACTAGCACATAAAGACTGACCAGTACCTACACTTGACCAGCTTATGTTACTGAATTACAAACGAGGAGTTGTGCGAATCCTGTGTTACTAAACTTTACCGGTCGGGTGGAACAAGTTATCCAAATAGATATCCACTAATATCTGTACGGGAACCCAGTACCAAACCCATTGACCTAGCTGTTATGCCCTTGATTCTGAGGACTGTGTGAGTGTGTTAGGAAACCGTCATCTTGGGTGAACAGCTGAATGCAAATTCCTTGCCATAAAAAAAGGCTTAATTTACATTTAGAACCATACTGCACACCGTTCGTCAACCTGACCCATGTGGATGGGGCAATAAGACAAACCTTTGTGGGATTGCCGAGCCTTAAAATACAATCAAGTAGTCTTGTTTCTGACGCTGATTAAACGGTTTACCACGGGCTACTAAGTGGGAGACAAAAGCTGGGCAAACACGGGCGATGCGTAAGCGATCCTGCTTCGTACATTTAATAAAAGGTCGAGTAACTGAACAGAGGGTGGTATGCGTCAAAGCGTTAGTGTTGCAATTTGACTATCCTTCAGTAACTTGAGGGTTACTTTGCTTAAATTCAAAAGGCTTGTTTGCAGATTATGTTTTACTGTTTCACTTACTATGCCGACTCAGTGCGCACATTATAAGGCGCAGGAAGAAAATACGTCTATGTTATTGTGCAAGCGCGTATAGCTGCAGAATTGCTAGAATGAAAACGTCAGCATTTTTGTTACTGATAGCTGTTACCATTAGCTTCAATCTCGGTGTCCTCAGGGTAAAAACGTGAGGCTGTAATGGCATCATGTGGGATCGAACCAGATTTTTTAGGGGCTAGATTCAACATAGACAACAGTATAGACCTGAACAATTCTATTTAACAAGAAAACGTTCTACCTGCGTTCTGACTACTCTACATCTCTTACTTGTGAAAAATAGGACGTTGTTTCTCCTCCCATTTGTACCGCAGTGTGTACACATACACGGCATCGCCGTCTATCACCAACGGAATCACATTTTGGGCGCCTGAATGTGACGTCAATCAACATGTGCGTCAAATTAACGTGTGCGTCTTCACCAGAGTATTACATAGATGAGCGCAAAACGTGAGCTAACACTTTGAAGGAATAAAAAGGATCAGCTGACTTTTATGCCGACTTTTGTCATCACTTGAATCACAAAGCAAAAAGATTGAATAAGTGTTGGGCTGTTTAAACAACAGGAATCATAATCGACCGGTTATCTATTCGTTTGCTGAAGAGGTTTGAGGCTAGTAAAATTTAAAAAAATCTGCTGCCTTGCAAAGCCAAATGCAACGGTCGCTGTTTTCTACGATACGCTAGTTATTCCTTTACAGCGCGCTTGAATCGGAGACTTTGTCTTGGCCGGTGGTGACTGGAAAGCGCAGACATTTGAGGTTAGGTCCACAGCAGCTCAGTTAAAAGACCATTTTTGATTACACATGAGGTGTACGGACAAAAAAGAACTTCTGAATATGTGTCAACCGCAGACTAGTCATCTTAGGTACCGATTTCAAGAACGGCGGAAACTGTCTTTAGACGTTTTGTCACCTTAGACAACTGACCTGAACATAACTAAACCACACTGCAATATAATCCCCAATTGTGGAGACCACAAACTAAATGCCAGTTGCTCGAGTATATTCTTGTGGGCTGTTATCATGCTCTTGACTGTTGCAATGGTTTATTTTGCTTTTCAGGTTTATGTAATGCAAGTGTGGTGCACCTGCCCACTTAGAAGTTCATGGGCCTTGAAATAAAAAATCCGTTGTAGAAAAAAATCTTTTGGCCCGAAATCAGAAACTATCGCTCAGTAGAGCAATTTATCCACATACCTACTGGATACAGGATTGGCACGAGGCGGCCAGTCCATTCCAGTAAGTGGGACTCCAGAAGGATAATGAAGTTGCAGGAAACCCAAAACAACAATCAGCTGCTTCCGGTTATAGCAGAATCCCCTAGTAAATCGGGAAGCTTGGTGAGCCCAAAGTGCCAGAGAACCGGTGCAAACGGCAAATGCCAGAATTATCCGTCGCTTAGTTTGCGCAACTATTGGCATCAAAAAAGCGTATTGCTTCGTCTCAAACATTGCCTTATCTGACCATAGTGTGGGCTGCGTTGTAGTAAGGCTGCGAGAATTGGTTACTTCCGGCAAAGGACCAGAGAAATTCTGTTGTTTTCGATCAGGATTGTCAGCTAACTGTGTTGAAAACGGTGCACTTTCGGCAAGACGACCACGAAACCGGGTCTTTGATGAAGCAGAAGGTACTTCACTCAAAGACTGTATCCAGCGCTGCAAGTAAGGTTGGCTGTGCCCTTTGCTACTCGCGCCTGTGGGCACGAGTGCTAGTTCTTTTGATTGATGCGGAGTGGCGGTAACCTAGACTTGGACACAATAATAAATGGCAGGAAGGACTGCCGTTACGCGACATTTGGATTCTTTAGAGCTGTCCGCCCTCCCCAGTTGGGTCTACTTAACACGTTCAATGTTTGGCTGGAGCCAGTGGACCACACTGCGGCTAATCGGCGCCAGAAACGTTCCTGTTATCAGTTCTACCCAGACTGTCTAAGTGTTAATGGTGTACGCACATCAGTCTTTGTCATAGGCTTGTCCTTTGTCCCCATATCTATCTCACTTCCTTCCTCTTTCTATTATAAGGCTTTATTCAACTATCGATTAGACATTGCAAACAATGGGTTTGCTTCAGAAATCCTTGGTGGTAAAACGTCTCAAAGATATACATGTTCAGTATTTGTCCACACAAAAACAACTGCCAATGCACACTTTGCAAAAATATTCACAATGCCCAGGAAAAATTGTAAGATGCTTTCAATCAATTCTAAAACCAAACCAAAGAAACATTTGGTTGCAGTTTAAACTCCTCTCTTCTTTTCCCATAGTACGCAGATAAAACCCGTGAAATATTGACCGTGCGGCCTACACGCTGTTTACATCACTTCCTTCCACCACTTTCAATCAAAGGAGCTCTGACTCCTCGACCACAGGCTGCACTGACGTCACATTACAAGACGGAGCCTTCGGAAATGCAGTTTGACCATAGCATTGCTTGGATAAGCTTCAATCTAGACGTTGTTAGCATCACTTTCTTCCATTACATCCATGTTTTACTGACTCTAGGAAGCTTCGCTTTCCAATGTCTCGAAAAAGTGGACTTGTATAAAATAGTTGAAACTTCTGACCACTGAAGTGCAAATTAGAGGTCCCCTTATAATAAATTTAGTTGTCTGCCACCTCGTTACTACTCTGAACAACTTCTGTTTATATTTAATATGAAGGGATGATGGCAACCCTTTGGTTTGCCCGAAAACAAACCAGAGGTAGGACCTAATCACTAAACACACTAAACACACTAATCACTAAGCACATCTTGTGCATATTCTAGCAGTCTGGCTAGTCCATCCGCCAAAGATAACGAGAACACAGACACTACCACCCAGTTGACTCCAAGGCATTTACTTTGTGTTTATAACTCCAGAGTAGCTCATCGATGGTTAATAATAAAGCATCATGCATGACGAATGCAGATTAATTGCAGTAATCGTTTAGAGGGTTGAAGAGGGATGAAGATCACCGAACACGCAGTGTAATTTTAAGAGCTTTTTGTGCTATGGAAGAAGTAACACCGGCATCCACGCCTACTCCGACTAATCGCTGTCGACATACGTATGCGTATGTCCCTGAAGTCTTATTCACTTGGATTTACACCGGCTTCAGAGTCCAACAGGTAGAGCGTTTGATTCCGTGCAAACCGCCTTTGTTTTACTTGCTGTGCACAGGCATCCGGTATTGAAAAGAAGAAACGCTTCCAGTGTCAACCACTCACATATTTAACATAATAAAATGTAATGATATACTATAAGACACATATATATGGTCAGTTCGAAATACAAGTGACTGGAAACTGACGGGATCGAAAGTTAGATTCACGGAATGATCCCTTGATCTCCCTTTGTCTTGCAATGTGTGATAACAGTTCCAGATGGCCTCCTGCTGCACTTGATGTAAATAACAAACTGACTCAGAATGCTAGTCTTCTTAGTTCGCTGTCGTCTGAATGATGCTGTGGAAACTCACTACTGCACGCTTCCAGGACTAGTCGATTCCAGCTGGGGTCTACGGTAGATTTCTTCAAAATTCGTGCCTAAAATGCCTGTTTTTGTTTGAACCGCATACTTTTTTTCGATACTCGCTAAGCCAAGATTGTTCATACCAAAACAGTCCTTTTTGCGCGCTTCTCATCATTCAGGGACTACTTTACACAAAATCTATCCTCTTTCATTTTCTGCAATATATTCAGATGACGAAAGTGTGCCGATAGTAGAATCAGGTGATCAGCCGAAGCTTTTTACAGAAGTCATCCTTTGACTAAACAAATGTGCCATATAGTTGTGTCGAGAAGTTTTTTCATTATAGTTAGTTTCTATTATGTTTCACTCATCACTGGTGAAAATAGACACCGCCGTTATGCTTCTGTAACATATAAACGAACCTCATTGGCCAGGCCGATGCACCATCACGTCTAATGCTTTAACAAAATGTCACCAAAGAAGACAAAGACAGTAACTGCATTGATCTGGACCGATAACCGAATCCGCGCCACCTCTACCTAAGCAGCTGCTGGACGAAACATGTGTGACCCTCGTCGACAGAATCTTAGTAAATACCTTCCAAATGATGTTTGATAAAGGCAAGAGGTGACAATCATATTAAGATAATAATAATAATGATGATGATAATAATAAGAGGTCAAGTGCTTTCCCTAATACCTCGTATGAAATTTCCATGATCCGGCGCGCTGGTACGTTTTTGATAGTTGTCTATGATACCTGAAGATAACCGAAAGCGCTTATGGTAAGCTGAGTTTCATCTGCAAGGATGCTATATATACCTGTTGGACTCTGAGCAGTTGGCAATTACGAAGTGTCCGGTTGACTTATATTGGAGCTCAGATTACAGACTGAGGTTGCACAACTTTTGATTTCCCAAGAATGAGGGTTTCCGACACAGAACTCTCATATCCAAGAATGATGTTGTTTCCGTCCAGTGAGACCATTGCGTATAAAATATCTTTCGTTGGGACAGGAACGTATTGTACTTGCCATTTATCCACCACAATCATTGACGCATATGGTGAACAAAGTATTGAAGTGACAACCGCCAGAATATTTCGGAGAGCACTTGAATCGTTTTCTTACTGATATGCAAACCATTTCCCACGACCACACAAACAGAGTGAGGCACCAGATGGAGAAACATTGTTTGACGCTGTCTACGCATCCGGAAACTGATACTATTCTACAGAAAACAGCGGCATTTTCCTTTACTGTGGGCTCCTCTTGAGTTTTTGCAGCATACATTTAAGCTAAGATATTTTCCCGGAATCTCGAGACCGAATTCGGAGTTAAGTTTCAAAGCGACAGATGAGTAGTTTTTACTTCGGTTAGGTTAGACTTTGGTTAGGCCGCGTCGAAGGCTAATATCTGTTGATAGCTTGAGTCAATGACAGTTCATTATAGTTGTGTTTCCTCAGGAATCTACAGATATTAAGTTAGTTATAAACCGAGTGTTCGCTGAGGGATTTAGTACATATATACATTTAGATATACATATACATATATATTCATATACATACATATACATATACATACATATTTCAAACGCTGAGACTGTTATTTGTTTCGCCTTTTGTGTATGAGGATGGCGTACCAGTGGCTAGGTACATCATGCGAAGAATTTGTAACAGAATGTTTCTGCGGAAGCTGTTTATCCATCAGTGAGAATGTGAGGAGAATTTGCATGAGCCCAAGCTTTAGTGGAAATAAAAAACGGATGGCGTCTGTGTACTATACAAGAAGGACTTCAGTAGACTCTGTTGCTAGTAAACAAAAGCCAACAGAATATGTTGGTGGGCTATATGGTATACAGAAAACCGGTAAGTTGGGTTAGGTAATACCTCCGTCCTTAGTTCCAAATTGGCTACATATATGTTATGGTATCCACACATGCGATTCAGTTGAATCTGAGCATTATAGACGGATTATGATGCGATTTCTGAAATACATTTAATAGGAGTATTGATGAAAATGTTTTGGTCTCTCTTTACCTGTTCCGTTGTACTTAAGACCTGTTAACTAGGTGCAGTCTACAACTTTCATCAGACTCATTTCTCAAATTACTGTTGGGATTTTCGTTTCATTTTCCGGCCTCGACGTTATTGCTACATCGACGTAGTGAGCGAAACAGTGAGCTTGTTTAGGGCTCCTTCGACCAGTGTGACAGCAGTGGGACAATCTGAGTGATTAATTTATCTAATGCGTAAGTAATGATCAAAAGTCATCCTGCTCTATTTTCTAGCCCAAGCGGCACTATTCATTTTCTGCTGCGAAGGAATGTGAATCATACAGATGCATTGCAGGGCTTATGAACGAAAACTGTTTACATGACTAACAAAGTGTGTATTAAGATCCGGGAGAACAGTGTGACAGTAAAAAAATTGGGTTTACTTGACAATTTCATTGTTGGGCTGGAGCCACTAAACCATACGGCCGCTAACCGGTGTCAGAGACGTTCCTCTTATCAGTTTCTACGCAGACTGTCTGAATAAGTTTTGGAGGTGTAGACACTTCGGTGTTTGTCGTAGGCTAATCCCCATGCCTTCCTCGTTCCTTTCGTCTTTCTGTTGTAAGCCTTTATTCAATTAAACCATTTGGACTTAATACACTAATCATAAGGTTGGTGAAGTTTGTCGAAGAATCTTCAACGTGTATCGTGATATCTCATATAAAGTACCAAATGAAACATAAGGTGGCCTGTTGGAGAGCATTCAGTTGCTTGAACACACCATAAACGAGGGATTCATCTGGGCTCCAGATGAGTTTCCCGAAAGACCGGATTTGTTTTTAAATGAATTCATTTCACTAAACCGCTCTGCCTTATAGCAACTGCTTGCAGTGATCGAAGCTATAGTTGACCGGCACGTTAGTAGAAGATGCCAGCTAAATACATACAGTTTTCATAACTGTTGTAGAGTGCATGCTACCTATGTGAAGATGGTGGTGCATTTGCCTCCAAGTGCTTTAGTGAGCACAATCGATTAGGTATTGTGAATAATGGGGATGTAGGTATAAGGTTTGTCTCAAAAATCCCTCGTGGCACAATGATTCCAAATGTACATGTTCAACTTATGCCCGCAAAAATAATCACCAGTGCACACCTTGCAAAAATCATCACAACGCCAAGAAAAAGTTGTAAGTTGCAAGGAAATCATTCTTGAAAACCAAACCATAGAAACCTTCGGTTGCGATCAAAACTTCTGTTTCCATATCACAAAGATGAAACCCGGGACATCAGGACTGTGCAGCCTACACGTTGTTAACATCACTTCCTTCCATCACTCCCAATCATGGGATCTCTTAACGTCCGTACTCTACGCCACCACTCTCCCACTACTGTCAATACTGTATAGCTTCTTCGATTTGCTGAATGTGATGAACACAAAACTCTAGCCTATTCACCCATCCTACAGGGTTCGGGACGGACTCAACTGTTTTGAAGTTTACTGTTCGTCTGTCGGGTGATCCGCTGATAAATAATGGGATACATGATGTGGAGTTGCATCCAGCCCCGGAGCTGAACGTGCATGCTGGATTGGATTTCAGTGAGCACGTTGTTAACATCACTTCCTTCCATCACTCCCAATCATGGGATCTCTTAACGTCCGTACTCTACGCCACCACTCTCCCACTACTGTCAATACTGTATAGCTTCTTCGATTTGCTGAATGTGATGAACACAAAACTCTAGCCTATTCACCCATCCTACAGGGTTCGGGACGGACTCAACTGTTTTGAAGTTTACTGTTCGTCTGTCGGGTGATCCGCTGATAAATAATGGGATACATGATGTGGAGTTGCATCCAGCCCCGGAGCTGAACGTGCATGCTGGATTGGATTTCAGTGAGCAGTTTTAATTGCGCCTTTTGAATATACAAATTAATCAAACCAGCCAATATAAAAAGATGTCCGATTGTCAAGTCAGCAAATGTCTCAACGAATGACATTTACGAAGCCGAAAAGGACACTTTCTTTCGAGATTTGTTCTACCCCAGACAAAATTGACACTGTCATCTTGAGCGCCTTTTAAATGCACAAGTTGTTCGTCCAAACTCCTTGAAATCAAATTGGACTGCCGACTGGGAACCGTGGCGCACACGACACACAACAAGTGCTACTCTATTGGCTATATCCTCTTCTTCAAATGGCCAGCACTGTTTTTCATCGTAAATGCCAACACAGCATAACCTAGGGGCCACCATGTGCACTACGCACCGAGGACCACGTGTTAATCAGTCACTCGTGGAGGGCGATAGTGCGGAAATTCAGCTCCTAATAGAGTGCACAGCTTGGCGACCATGCTGAGGTCCTAATCCATCTATGTATGATTCGAAGTATTCCGATATAAATTGCCCACCACAGGATAGATGGGTGATACCAGAGAAAAAAAGGCAGACTGCCTGTAGACGCCTTTATTAGAATGCGAACCAGAAGTGGGTTATAATTGGGACTGTCAACAATTTATTTCAACTTAGTGCGTGCGAAGAAATTCCGGTAGCCCACCTTGTGTTTACCTGGGAACAGGTCACTTCTCTTTTGCAAGAGAAGTTTGGCTCCATACTGAAGAAAAGGGGCAGATGATATCCATCTACTACAAAATGTGTTAGTGCACATTTGTTCCTGTTTTTCCGATGCACGTGAGTATGTTGCGCAACCAAGCGCGAACGTGAGACTTTCTCCTGATCATTTCAACACTCTTCTCTTACGGTGGCAATAAATATCAGATGATTAACTATGTGAATTCCAAAACAACTGTTGTTTATAAACGATCCATGAACTTGACGTGATGACATCACTTTCGCCAAGGATGAATGAACTAAAAATGGAAGGCTGACCTCAGATTTGAGCTAGTTTGTTTAAGGTTTTATTTTCGTCTGTGTTCTCGATGCTGAACCCAGAGGCTCATTCTGCTTTATCAAATGGTAGCATTAATGATTACAGCCATAAAGGTGGAAATCGCAATTCCTGAATCTTCGGTGATGCTATCTACTAAGCAAAAACTGAATAAGTTGTAAAAACCTTTCCCTGGTTTCTGTTTATTTCACTAAATGTGGCTTTTTACACAAAATGTTTGAAAATTTGTTTGATTATCACGTATATTAAACTGGTTCATTAGGCTATTTGACTACTGGAGATACACCTGTCCTGTGCCTGAATTCCGGTCTATTTTGACAAAAATGACGCTGGCGGACGTTTTTATTACGTGCTAGATTCTTGTAAATTGCGTTAATAATTAAATTCGAAAGAAATTCGGAAGTACTGGATCAAATGCTTTTACAGAACTGAATACATTGTTAACCTTCTCTCTGTACATATTAGTGCAGTTCTAGCTTTGTGTCGTTTTAGTTGATGTGTTGATTCAATCGAGGTCCACGCGATTATGTCATGCCAGCGCTTGCACTCTCCCACTGCACGCCCTGAGGCATGCATAAGTGTAAGACTGGGCTGCGTAGTGTGGCCTGAGCCTTTCCGTTACAGGCCATTTCGTAGAAATGACTTGAGCTAATTTGCCTTTCCAAACCTCTAAGTTTTATTCTTTGGTACTGCGACCGATGTTAAAAACTGGAGCAATGCATTTCAATGTTCGGTTGGCATCACCACTGGATGTAGCCGATCTTGCCCTTTTGGTGCTGGTTTACGTATTTCGAGTACTCGCCTACTGAAGCACACGTAACATAAAATTACTGTGACACACACGACGTTATCTGAGTGCATTTGAACACCACGCCGGCTCTTTAACAAGGGGATTGTGAATTATTCAGTTATTCGGCAGTTTAATTTTCATACCCGTTTCGCCCATCAGTTTTACATTCAGTTGCTTTTTAGATTTAACGAACAAATTAAATTTGTACAAGATGACATAGACAGGAACCATTTCTTGTAGCATTTAGTGGGCCTACAATACCAGCGAAAGCAGGAAAGACATTCGCCGCAGAGCCATTCGTTAGCAAACACCAACTAAGCATTTACAAGCTATTGGACAGCAAACTAAACGCAAATAGTTTATGGATATTTATTGATTCTCACATAATTGTAGACCAGCACTGTAAACCAGTCCTTTAAGTTCCATAATAAAGTTTAGTTTTCATTAGACGCGGGACGGAGCTTACAGGAGACCACCAACTACTCGCATGCCCCGTCAATAATATACACCGTTACACCAGTAGTTAAAAGGTACGATGGCATCTCAAGCGTCAACTAGTGAGGAATATAAGTAAAAGCCGTGAGCTTATGTCCTATGTGTGCATCAGCGTGGGAACTGAGTACACTAAATTTGGGTTAACATACTGTCGTAGGATTTAAGTTACAACTATAATCCTTCAAATTGAACATTTTTCGCTTTAAATTATGAAAGCTACCAAATGTGGGCGCGAATTAAGTCATCAATCGTATGAAGACCACAGAAATTGCGTGCGAACCTTTGGGATTGAAGCGGAATTGCAACCCTAGGTTCAGCATCAAAATAATGAGAGTTGTTTAGAATCTCAGACCACCCACTTTTCGTATCAGTTCCCCACTAGTTCGTTCGGTTTCATTAAAAAAATGTATCACGTGGAATGCTAGTCGTTTAGATTGTAGAATTGGTGTTGTTTCATATGGTTCCGTAACCGTCAAAACCGAACTGAACAATTTTCCGAAAAGGCCGCTGGCACTTACCATGATTTAGCACCAGTTTGCTGATCGATGCATCGCAGACGTACAGGTAAACACGTGCTAAAATGGGACTTCCAGCTTCTGGTTTTGTTGTTTCATTAGACTATAGCTTTTCAAGTCAATCCAGATACTTTTGGTGCGCCAAAGCACTGTAGATTAAGAAGATGGACTAATGTTCTACGGTATTTCTCTTAGTGTTAAAAGGTCGTAAAGCCTAAGCAAGATGGTACAAAATATTTCCCAACGATATGATTCAGCAAAAATCCTGTCTGGCTACCTTACGCAGCCAGCTTTTAAAGGTAATTGCATGAAGTCAACTGTCCAAAAATTTGATTGCCTAATCAACTTCAAGGCTAATTAGAGTTCACTGGGACGAATTATCCCGCACAACTGGTGTAGGTAGTTAGTTCTGAGGACACTCAGTTATAGTTCGAGTGCATCTACAGCAACGTGAAAGGTGACGCGACGTATGAAGGATTCACAGTAATTTCTGCTAGCAATAAGATTGATCACAAGTATCATAATGAATCTTCAGCATCCTCCAGCAGCAACTGACAATAAGACCATTGCTTCCCACTTGACAGTCCAGAGCGGCTGACGGTACCAGTTCCTTACTAGTTCGCACAATTTATCACACGATGGATGTTTCTTTTGTGACGGGGTTCTATTTGCAGCTAGCTGTTTGTCGGTGCTACAAGGTGCACACTGATTTTTACTGGAATTTTGAACGTCTGAGTAGCAGATCTCCAATTTAGATACCATACATCACTACTCCATTTACTGGAGGCCATAATCCCGATTTTTTGCCAGACCACAGAATTAAGTGCAACCGGAAAAACAGTGATGCATTTACGAATTCAAGTGCCAGAAATTCCTGAATATCAGCTTGGTGTTCATAAGGTTTTGGGCCGTCGATGCAGTTGCCTCCGTCAGGTTTTCTAGATCGTATGTCATTTTAAAACTGTCATTTAATCACATTTCATTTTCTCTTCTTCCGACGTTAAGGCCTTGTTTCAGCCTTTTGTCCATGTGAATATCAGTAAGAAGGCTGTGATCATCGATTGAATTTCGTAGTGTTCATAAAACTCCAATGTATTAAGTAGCTGGCTGTGTCATATTGATCACCATTCGAGACTGTTGACAACGATAGGCGTCCATGATAAACAGTAATGTCAACTATGGCTGATAAATGGTTTGTGTATCCATCTGTCCCCTGCGACGATGATATCTCTGAATGTTGCTTTCATATTCTTGCTGTGACGCAGCGGATGTTGTTGTAGTCTGGATCTTTGTACCTCAGCGTTACATTCCTCAAATGGTCTTAACCCTAGGCCGACCACAAATAAAAATAAGCCGTGTTCACCCACTGATGTCATAGGTTGGCGGAGCTGCCAGATGTTGATCTCTTTAAGGTTAAAACTTTATGTGACTGATATATTATGGGGGTACGGTGGGAGCGGGAGTTAATTCCCGCAAAAAAAAATGTCCAACTTTATCAGCCTCATTGACGATCGCGTTTTATGGTGCCCATAAGTGGAGACACAACCGAGGGGCAGATGTTGGTCGGAATATTAATGAAGCTTCCAAATTGACACTAATGTACAGGAAATTGGTCCGCTAATCTTCATCAATTTGATTTCCGTTTTGAAGTAATGTCGATGAGTCCTCTTAAAAGAGGCTACCAATAAGGATGCTACTAATCTAAACTTGTAGTCGGGCTTCGGTTGCCCTTAAATATAGCTGTTCACACACTGTCTACAAACTTGGTCGGTCAACTGGCTCAGTACAGATTTTCATAGTGTTATTTGACCAGTTTAGCAGTTGAATTTTTGCTTGTCGTGTCTTTTCGATGGTCACAGCCGGGTTCATGGATAACTTCGCTCCTCGCTGAGTCGGTCGATCCAATACCGTCGTGTTGACCTTTATCGGTTGGTCCAGCAGTTGGTTGCCGTATTCTCAGGTGTTCCTGCAAATGACAAATGGTCCAGTCGCTCGTCAGCATTCAGAACAGTCTGGCTCCTTTCGATGCTCCGCCAAGGGTGACTCTTTAGCAATAGTAAAATATTCGTAAGAGGAAATTCTTGGACCTGACCACTTCGTATCATTCAACATTTATCCTTGATGCCATTGAGTCTGCAATAAAGAGCATTCTGGCCGTCTTTAGTGGCTCTTTCCCGATCTTGCTGTTAGAACGAATAGGTGATTTAGAAAGCGCTTGGTTTTTCCTGCTCTCAGCTACTTCATATATAAAGGATTTGGAGCTATCAAACCAGTCACGGCACCACAGGAGCAGTGTGTCCACCTAACTGGGTGCGTTATCAACACCTAGTAGTGTAGTGTGGTACCACGCTTCGACCAGCGGTTTAAATGAGTTGAAGACTGTCAGTACGGAGGTCAGTCGATGTTTGTACCTTAGTCGTATTCCAGATGTTCGAGATGAGAAAGCTAATGCGTCTACTGAAGCGGATTGCGTAGCATGGTTTATCACGCTGGATTTTAAGCTTGGTTTGGACAGTAAGTCTTCTATTCCACGGTAGATTTCTCGAATCAACCATGTGATTTACACCTTTAGAAAGTCTTGTTGGAGAACGTAAAAAAATCCAGTGGATATAAGAGCCCCTGAATGGGTGGGCTTATGTGACGAAGTGTTCCTATTCGAAACGAAATCTTACGTTGGTTGTACCAAGCGCGTGCATAGCTTTGTAGCGTATGTCCTGAGCATGGTCACTTTGGTTCAGCTTGTCAGTCTCAGGCGTGGTGAACCCGAATATAGACTTGGAAACACGCCACTGGGTTCTGGGTCGAGCAGTTTCATGGTGTCTTCTGGAAGAGCGAATTCGCTCTTCTGTTGTCTGGTATTCGATTTATCCTTTATCAGTCAGCCATGAGGCACTGAAAGCTACGACGTCGAATCCGTACCTCTTCAGTCACATTGCGACCAACAGTGCGAACCTTGCAGGACGGATGACTTGGCAACCAGCGGCAGTGTCCAGATGTTTCACCAGTCAATGTTTAGTGCGTTTCTCGGAAGCGCGAATGCTTCTCATTTACTTACAAAAGAGAAATTATGATTAGATAGTACCACTATTTGGAACGCATATTGTTAAGTTTGGCGCCGGCATTTTGAAACGGCACGTTGTTTCTTATTTGTCTCACAGAGGCTGATTTCTTGATTCCTTTTATCATTGGTATTGACGGCAGAATATTTCAAGTAAGTTTGGTGTCATCGGGCTGGACAGCACAGTGTATGAATGACTGATCGCACCAGATTTGCCACAGCTGCATTCGTGGAAAATCCCGAGAAGATCGGTCGGTTTTGGTTCGTCGGAGAAGTTTAATTGCAGTTCAAACTCAGTCACCGCCATCCAACCACCGGGATTTCCCTTCAGCAAATTCCAACTCCGGGGAAATTAGAGGGGTCTCATGATGAAGTAGACTTCTAGGAACAAAAAGCCTAGCAAAATCGATATTACAGGCAGCAAGGAGCTATCTTTGTTCGCATATAGTCAACAGTATTGTGACGATTTCAAGAACGAAAACAGCGTCCGGTCGATGAGTGGAAATGAGCTTCGGAGGCGAAAAGGCAATAATTGCCTTATCACTAGAGTTTATTGGTGTTCAAAGTAGCTCTACTATTATTTTATTTGCTTGCTCAACAACACAGTACTCTCAATTCTGAACGTGTACCAACGACGGCGATACTTCATCGATGGTCCTACTTCATCTCTCCTCAAATCCGGCTCTTACAGAGGGGTTGCTTTGTTCCAGTCTGCGCCGAGAGAATTCAAGGGGATTAAGAAGACTCTACGCAGGGATGAAAATGAGATATATCTCAAGAATGCACTTCAAGACATATGTTTACATCATAATAGTGGACCGGCAAGAATGACTTATACCAGCTGATGAATCTTATAAACATTTGACTTAATCAGAACACGAAATATATGGAACGATTAATGTACCAACATCCTATATTGCACTTAGAAGTGCTGCAGTCTTTTAGAACTATTGTCGCGGAAACTATAATACCATAATTTCGGTTAATGCCTCAATACATCATTCAGTAAGAAAAACCACTCCTTTTTTCTTCTTTTCTTTTGAAAGTTCTGTAACTTGAATGTTTTAAACAAAACAGGATGCAGTTGTGCAAATTGAAACGGTAACATTGTGAGCAATTCCAAATTGGCTGGAGACCCTCATCTTGAAATTCGCGTATCTCAGTGAAGAGTGATAAAAGACTCCTCAACACTTTCATTGGGAAGCCAAAATGGCCTGCATATAATGTCACTAGTGTTTGCCGTGGAATATTTCATTGAGAGTACGAGGCATTATAAAGGATAGGGTATTTCTCTTTTGATGAACGATTTTTAAGCGAAATGAACTTACTATTTTGTCCTGCATGTAAGGTGTCATAAGATCGACGATCTCATAGGTACCACGGGTCAAGGCGACCCAACAAAGCACAAAATTTTAAACGGTTTAAGGAAATTGTACTTTAAGACTTAGATACATAGAAGTTGTTCGCACTACCTCTGCGGTCTAATAGGTCAAATTATACACTCATTCGTAACACCTTGATAGCAAGGCGATAACTGCTGCAACACCATTAGTTATCTTTCCTCCAAATTCAAAATATCTTAGTTTCTGAGTTTATGTCTTGCTTGCTGACGAATTACGGGCTTCGAATAAATGCGCTTACAAATACCGACCTCGCAGGGTGATAAGTCCCAGAAGCTTTGTGATATCACGGTCGATGGTAGGGGCGTTTCTTTGCATGTGTATTTTCAGTTTACGTATTTATAATATCATCTGGTAGAAGTATAACTTGAAAATAAAAGACAAGCTAAGTGTTTTGTGCATTCTCCTCATCACAGGAAATTTCTTTGCGACAAATCAGCCAGTTCTACTTGGTCTCCTCTAACTGTGAGAATAACAGATATATCATGTTGTTTAAGGTATGTTCTCTCCGTGTATTCCTAGGATTCAGCAAATGTGCATCCACACCCGTTTACAATAAATATGGACGAGATTAAACCTTACCCTCTCGGCTGCAAAATCTCATTCGAGTGTCATAAAACGTTTGTAGTTTCAACTTACGGATCGTCCGTTTAACCAACAACTTTTCGTTTGTGCTGCACATAGTTGTTGCGAACTCCAGATATAGCATGCAAGAATGTCATTGTGCATAATTTAAGATGTGAGACTCCTATGCTAAAGGGATTACGCTCAACCCGCCGCACTTACTCGTTGCATTTACGCATTCAATATCTACATAGAAACGACGGGTGATTTGATGGTAATCTAGTGGAAAGCGCTGAATAGTGTTTTGGAGATGAACCTTTACACTAGCCACGTTAACCTGCCTTGGAATGTGGACACCAAATATTGTTACACCCTGTAGCACGTTTCTTTATATCCTGTTGAATAGGTTATGCAATCAAAGTAAACAATTAGTATATCCTGAATGTTTCCTCGAAAAAATGAGAGTTGATGCTATATGGATACACCTATGCTCATATAATCAAAGCATCATGGGAGTCCTCTTTTTCTGCTGTAGTTTTGATTGGCTGTTGCATTAACGGACGACAATGATTTCGATTACCTTGAGCAAATTTTGTATTTTATTTTAATTAATTGGTGTGCGCATATGTTTTTCTAATATTCCTGTTAGTTTTCGGAGGCTTCTTTTAGGTAATCTAGCTTTAATTCGTCACACGCGCGCGAAATCAGTAGTTTTAACCGAGTTTATAGTTCCTATAAAAAAACTCTTTTGCGTAGCCCGGTTGCACAGCTTTTCACTATTATTAGTCTTATCATTGATGGAAACAAACTACCCGGCAAGTGGATCGGACCTGTGCTCCTGGGCATAACAGTTTAACAATATAAAGTTTGGATGCGTAGCAAGAATTAGTGTGAAAAGCAGTTGGACAGGATACAGTCTCCCATATTATAATCAGGCGATTCACAAAATATGCTCAGATGCTAACTATTCACAAAAATATAACTGATCAGTGTCAATCTGCAACACTGCTAAAAAGCTTCTCGTGTTACCCTAGTAACAGGAGGTTAGTGTTGTGTTCTTGTTGACACCTGATACTTCAGTCACCCCTAAAACACTAGCTGAATGTATGGTCAGTTTGTCCTAGAATGGCAGCATAAGTAATGATCAGGTTTCATTTAAACTGAAGCAATGCACCAGATTACTCTTTATTGGTGTGCATGCGTTTATTTTCAGTAGGCAAACCCAGGTTTGCCAGATACATACTGCTGCAAAATATCTGGCTTGAATCAGAACCTACTGTCTTTAGAAGTTTGCTCACCTGAGTGCTTCGAACAGAAACAGCATATTTATAGTCATAAGAAGCATCATCAATTGTCAACGTAGGACAGTTGGAATACGTTCAGAGCCATGCTGCCGTTTTCCGTCGCAGTGGTGAACTGGTATACTTATCTGCTCTTCCCGCGCAAGCAGAATTCTACTAAAAATAGATGTCAAATAAAATCGATAAGAAAATGTGGATTGAATGCATTGAGCGCGAGTAGCGTTAACTGAGAGCATACTGTTTACGTAGACTTCCATCGGACAAATACAACTCATTTTGGTGTCATGCTTCCAAAGGCAGGTGCGACCTAATGTCCCTGACAGTGTATTTCAGACTTTCTGGGGTACTATTAGAATGACACCAAAATATATGGGATAGCAAATAACCCATAACTGCGTCGTCAGCAAGTGGGTTTCCGTCATGCACTTAAGAACTATAAGGATACCTGCTTTGTGTAAAATTTGTTCACATAGATAAAAACCTCTGATGATAAGCGGGTTTGAGTTCAACATCTTATATATCACTAAGACGTGAAGGTGTCCCAGAAGCCAACAGATAGTTCCGACATTATTGGCGTCCATTTTTTGAAACCTCATACTACGCTATTTTACTTCAACGTTAAATGCGACAAAAAAATTGTACAATCATCTAGTAAGTGCACTTTTCACCACGCTACTAATTCTTTACCGGTTTTGGTGAAAGTACTACCCTAATGTTACTTTATTATGGCCTCTATTTCTTGGACTTTTTAAGCGTTTTAGTTTCTCAAGTGTGGTGATTTTCCATTTTGGGTGAATTCCGGAACAAATTGATCTTGTCTTTTTTCTTGCAGGCTTCACTGTTCTTTCCCGAGCTCACAAATAGTATTCGCTACTTCGTGGTGACTTTCTCTTGTGCATACGTGCTGGGCTTTTCTGTGTTTGGTGCTAATGCACCGCTGTAAGTAGACATATTTTTGCTTGAATAATGTAATATTAATAAATAAGTGTGCTAATTAACTTGTGAAGTAAAAAACGCCGACTCATTAAATGCAGGCGTTCAAAAAAAGCAGCAATTAAAAATAGGGTATTCAAAATTCGCACGATATTACAAGCAAATATATCTACGTCCCCTGGGAAACTTTCCAGTTCTTTGGATAGCATTTTAAACAATGCATAAGTGCCTATCTGTGATGCGGCTGAAGAAAATCCAGTGTGCATTTAAAGAAAAGGCTTCATGTGTATGAATTATAAGTCCACAGATATCACAGAAGCTCGTTAGCTAATGTTATTTGCTGAACATCTGACTGAGAATTATCTGGTTCCACTCCGTTTAGCTTCTTGTGTGAAGAACAAAAAACTTCTCCCAAATCGGGGGTTCATAGAGCTAACCTCGTTGACATAAGGCACAAGTACTTATATCCAACAACAAAAGGCGTACAAAAAATGGTGTGGTTATCTAGGAACAGCAATTTTCCTTTTCCTATCTTGTCTCCAAGCAAGTTCATATACGGTATTTACGCGAATTGCAAAATCCACGTCCACTAAATGCTGGACGGTATTCCTCAGGCTCGGGTGCAGTTATTCTAAATGCACACGAAAGGAGAATGTGTGAAACTTAGATTTCACTCTTAGTATTGCTCCTCGGTGGTGCACGTTCTTGATTTTATTGGACTTTGAACTTCGGAAAACCAAACATGCGAGTTCATCGTGGTGTCACTACTCCAGCAACGCTTGCTGGACACAGCTTTTTCTAAAGAGGTTTCCGTAGGTAAGATCTTGAGGATTGAAGTTAGGTTTGCCGCCCATTGCCGCTAGCCGCAGTACTTAAGACTGTCTCGGCCAGAGATAGTTCAAAATCATCCTCTTAGCTTCAACGCCTGATTCACCCACTACTTTAACGTTAGCACCATCACGTATTAGCTGGACTTTCCATCTGTTGATGTGTGAGGTTCATCTAAAACGAGGATTTGAGACCCATGCACGGTTTTTCAACTTACGACCCCGTCGCTTTTCACTCGTACCTGTTTGCACAACTCAGGTTATGCAGAGGTCACTGTGACGTTCTTTTGGCGTTGGTGTTGTCCTAATCCACCGATCTGAAGGGTGTTTCGTTGAATAGTTGCCTGCTGATAGTTGCCTGTATTCGGTTCTGAAAAGCCTACGTAGATTCGGTCACTCAATGGTAATACGCTCAAGTTGCATGTCAACTATCCGGAGTTCAATTCCCGATACCGTTTTGGATACGGGCTGCTGATAGGATCTGATAATAACAGCGAAACTCGCATCCCATGCTTCCATCGTTCGGTTTGGACTTACCATATTACTTGCTCTAAAGCGCTGACAGGATCATCTATACGAGAGTAGGAAGATGATGTTTGCATGCAGAACTCGGATATTGTGTTGATATTGTTTAGTTGGGTTTGTACGTCCTCCACTTTTCATCCGACTCGTAGTTTTTTAACTTTAACCTCTGGCCATGATTGAATCAAACCACACTTAAAATATGGTGACTGAAGGCTGTCTGAAAAACAAGGAACCATAAGTTTGTTACCCGCATGCCCATTACAAATGGTGATATGTTAGTCCACAATTGTGACCTTGTACTCAATGGTAAAAGCACCTAAAAACTGGGTAATAGGATGTAGGAAAGCACTGCCACGTGTGCGTATCGTTAGCTTGGATCAATGTAGGCTTGTGATCGACTGTATCTGTCATCAGTCGGCTCTATGAAATTTACGTTTGAAGTGGTTGCGTGAGGTCGGTACCACAGGCAACTGTAGTTAGAGGTGGTTAGGCCTCAACGTGATACACTTGTGGATGTTAGCGGCACAGCTTTAGGGATAGTGGAGAAAATTTGTGATCGGTATATTGGAAAAATAACCGCAAGTTTTGATGAGGCTGGTGTATGTTTATAGGCCATTCACCGGTGCATGTTGGTTTAGATTTTCAGAGCATATGAATGTACATATATACAGTTGGCTTACCTAGACACCTGACAAATGATTGGAGACTGAATTTTAGTTTAAACCTCTAGCCAAATTAATCGTATTTGACGGTCTACTAAGTAGTACGTAATCGTAAAATACTCACTACCAAAACAGTCAAGAAATCGTAGCGCTGCAACGAGCTGAATAGATAATGGGTGTTTCTAACCCATTCAATAGTTGACCTAAATCTTGTGGCACAGCTTGGCCAATAAAAAATGGAATCCATAAAGGACCTTCCGCTTTGGGGTTTTCACCCATATGCGACTTCAGCCAGCCACAAACCACGATCGAGCAATTAAATAACTCATGCCAAACCAATAGTTGATTCTGGAGGTCCAGCAAATTGAACCCGTTTGATTACGACATTTCAGACCTAACAGATTTTAGCCTATGTTTATGATATGATATAGGATATCTATATGACGATATGTGTATGAATGTATGTATGAATTTGCTGTACTTAGTATCCCGATACACCCTGAGAATGAGCTTCCAATTAACTAGTTCATACTGATCGCACAGAAGTGCATAAAATTGCGTGCGTTTCATTATTCGGCATACACTCACAACAGAAGAACATCCATTTAATCAGAAAAGTGCCCCTGTTGACAATGAACATTTTTTCAGATTTCTTTAAAAAATTAGACACAGTTTGGATCTATTCTTTGATAATAGCAAGTTTCCTGTTTTCCGGCACTGAGTGTAATAACTATATAGGTAGTGGTCCTGAATATAACTAGGTTCATCAACAGAAAAGGGCAATTAAACGACTCTTGCACGTGTTCTTCCTGTCAGGATGATTCAACACGGACAGATGGCATAAAACACGTTGGCACAAACTTTTTATTGTTCTTACTATTCAACAAGGCTGCAGACGGATAATCACCCTACGAAATTTGTTAGGATTGGAAAGCATAAACTTTAACGTCGTGTACCCAAGTGATTTGATTGTTCAAAACTTGACACACTAGTGCACATCCCATGTTTGGAAAGCTTCGCCCAACCAAACGGGACACACGTATGGGGAAACTCGCCCTGAGTTGCGGCCATATGTTAATCTTTTCATTAAAAATTCCCCATAGACTGATCACGGTGGTGCAGTTACCGTACACAGGAACATCACGCGGACTATTTAATGATTCCGTTTTTCAACCGTCCTCGCAATGGCGCAAGAAATCAGGTCCTTATCAAAAGTTGCATTTAACGGGCTATTGCCTTACCTTTGAGATCACTGTGACAAGACTGATGGTGGAATTAGTTACCGTAAATCACCATCTTCAGTGTAATTACCAAGTCGCGAACACACTGAAATTAGCTGACTCACCGCGCCCGGGGATTCAAATGGGACACTGGTGTACTTCCGTTGGAAAGGGTGCAACCCCTTAGGGCTTTGGCCTCTTTCCCACCAGCCTCCGCGCACGTGGTTCCATTGGCCATGCTAAAAAAACATTTTGCGCTACAGATAAATAAAATAGTTCGCTTTGGTTTGGTTTTCACCGCCTTTATCTCACAATTCAGTTTCGAAAACAAGCTTTGTGCCCACTGAGAAAGTGTTTCCAATATAATTTCGGAAATCTGCGGAACTTCGTGTCTCATGAAAATTTAGCCATATGGCTAACACTGACACTTAAATTAAAAATGAGTGTTTTAAACTCATAATTCAGAAGAAATTGAACTTTACTTTCTGGAGTTAACATCTGAACGAGATTGGGATAACTGTCACCTGCTTTCCGTATAAAACTGCATTTGTCGTAAATGTCTCGGCTCAGATAAGCCAAGGTAATAACACTGCCACCCACCATGAACTGTGCACCAATTTCTTTACCATTTCTTGTACGTGTACGTATTCTGTTGGCTTGCAAGGAAAGGTCACTAACGGTAGAGTGACCACTTTACGATTGGAAGCTCTCAAAATTGGAACGAGACAGAAATCAAGCAGATAGAGTCCGTTCTTGGCCTGCTGCCGCCCAGGGAACCTGGCAAGATGTGAAGAAAAATTGCTATCTTTAAATTCAGCTTCCATCTGTACGACCTTTTTAATACGTAAAAGCGAATCGCTAATCGTAGTTATTTTTAAGTTGAATTTACTGCTATTTTATCGTTACTGTTTTCAACGTGGTTAAGATAATAGGAATACGTGGATACGCCCTCGTCAATCTTCTGGAAGTGCTTACCTTAGGGTCTTAAATGTGCTGTGATCGTAACGAACCACATTCCGTTGTATTAGTATTATTGAAGTTGCTGTGTTCTAGTATATTCCAACAAAAGCGGGCCATGTTTAACTCGAAAATGCCTGAAAAGACACGCTGATAGTCTTTTTGATTCTCATCTTACTCTTTTGGTGATATCCACACTGGGGTTTTGCACGTAACTGAACTTGGCCCAAATGATTGCTGGAAACAAGCAATATTTGGACCACATATTCGTGCACTGCATCACTCACTGACTAGTCAGCACCATAGAGTACTTCCTTAGCTCTATAGCTTGTTTCAGCCCACACATGAGATCATTTACAAATGACAAGTACTTTGCAAATAGTATCTCCAGGCAAGTTTGCGGCTCAAGTGTAATTTGTATACTGTTACCACAAACAAGGTTTTAAATGTGCTACGCTATTCGTCACTCATGATACGAGGAAAATCACTGTTAGAATTCAGCACTTACTCCATGTGTAATTTTTTCGGAAGTTAAAACAGGAATATCTTTTACAGAAGTGTATTTTGTTTGCTGATTGTCTAGTTGAGCACATTTTCATTAAATTCCAAGCATCTTTCCCCCAACTGTCTGTAATGAAAAAATAAGCTGACGTTGCTCTGGCTATTTAAGAGGTTACGAACCGCCTCTCTGTCGCATCAGTCAGCTACTACGCAGTACCAAACTTGGAAAGGCCTCTCTAATTTGGTGGATCGCCGAAAGTTACTTTTAGGCAGGCTTTGTAGCAGGAACCTTTGAGGTCTAATCGCCAAACTCCTCAAGTCGCATCAAGTAGGCGGCTGTGATTGCCCGTCATATCTTTGCTTGTGGATTTAAGCACACCTGGAAAATTAGTGGCGAGCATATCGCAGAAATAGGCATTACATTATTTGATTTATTTCCTTCTGATGTGGCTGTCTCTACTCAGGAAAGTTATCATTTGCCAGCAGTAAAACGAATTCGCTGTTGGATCCTATCTTCCATTTTTATGTTGTACAACGTGGTTCCACATTTTGTTGTTTTGGTTTTGTGCCTATACTACCTTTCTTGCTTTTGACTTGAACATAAAACGTTGTTTGACCTTGTCATTGACGTGTTGTTTAAGTCCACACGTGGTTCCGTTATCTTGTAAACACGTGGTTTTGAGTCGTTGTGAACTTTGGGATCCGTTAGAAATTAGCGGTTCCTAAACTGCTGTAAATAAGCCGGTGTAGTCCCACGATTTGTGGTTTGTAAAGTTTTACTACTTTCTTATTGTATTTATAGTACCGCATTTGTGGATAAACCTCCATTTGAACAATCTGACTTTTGAGGTTTTGCGCGTAACTCGACGTGGTCCAGCAGATTGCTGGAAACAATCTATAATACTCATATTTAGAAATCAATTCTCAAGTGTGCTGTGGATCCCAGACTAGAATTAGAATTTTGGAACTCTGGAACCAATATGACCAGAACACGAAGCGGCAAGTTACTCGAAACGCTGTCGAACCCAGAACTTGCTAACTTTATGGACGATAATTTTGATGACATTGTTGCCCTTCTCAGTTTCCTTTATTATGTCGACATTTTCCCTTCAGGCCAAGCCTACCTGGTAGTGTAAGATTTAGGAGGCCCAGGCAGAGGTTATGTCAAAATTAGGTTAGAGAAAGCGATACTGGAGGAAGAGATCACGATAGAGACGAGGAAAATAGAGATTAGACGGCGGAAGCTAGCGTCCCCGAAGCAGATGCTGTTGTCATATGTGTCCTCTGATGATTAAAACTCGATATCAGGTGACTATGAACATGGGTTTCCATCCAGTGAACAGAAGGTCAAGAAATTTGTAGCAGAGCTTAACTCAGAAGAAATAGAATGAGCGCAGCCATATACAAATCGGCCTAGAAAAGCAACGCCGCCGGGACGCGAACCGCGACGCACGAAATGGACGGCATACATGTTGACCACTGCGCCACAGCTCCAGAGATCAACCTACTGAGAATAGAAATAGATAAGTTTAGTGCTAATCCGATGGAATTTTGGAAGTTTATCAAAGCATTCCAAATGAGTGTAGCGGATCGGCTCTTTGATGATGGTAATAAGCTGATGGACCTTCTCCATTATTGCTCTGGGGATGCTAAAGAGGCCAGAGCCTAACCATAGAGCATTTGAGTGTCGCATCCCTACACGTTGCGACGCCTCGAATTGCAATCAGCGACATCACCGTCTGCTTCACGACACACGGCTGATGGTGGAGAAGGCTACGGAAGATGCCAACGTCAACTCAACGGTAGTTGGGGGACCCCGGAGCTACCTTGGCTCGTTGGGCCAAACGGAAGTGTATTAGCTCATGCTCTGTTGGATAGCGGTTCCGGTACCACCTTACCAATGTCTGGCGTGGCAAAGCAGCTTACGATAGAAAGAGAAGCGTTGCGCGTGGAAGTATCATCTGTAAGTTGTTCCGACATCGAGGACACCATTACAGTCAGCTTTGCCATACAGTCTTTGCTTGACGGGTATGTTATGGACGTCGACTGTGCCAACACTATCGGGTCACTTCAAATCACCAAGGCTGCGATTCCGAACGATTTGTTGCTGAGCAAATGGACACACCTTGTGGATGTTCAGCCAGCGCGAATTCTTGGAAATGACCTCTGCATTTTGATAGAAACAAATATCCCAGAGGCCCACTGGGTTATCGAGCAACGTCTGGGTTGTCCAAAACATTCCAAAACACATCTAGCAGCCTTGAGATGGGCTACTTTCGGACCATCTCCGCCTGCTGGAACCACAGACGTCTATCATCTTAAGGTGCACCCGTCAGGAGCCAGTTTTTTCTCGTTATGCGCTACTCTTGCTCTTCGTAGATTTGCTGATGACAACAGGAATGTTTCCGAAGAAAGGACAGTTTCCGCAGTGAAGGAAATGCTTCACGCAGATGATTGTATTGCATCAGTAAAATCTGTAGATATAGTCAAGAAACCACTTTTTGAACTCGGTTCGATGTTGAGTCTGGGTGGATCTCGTTTGCATAAGTGGATAGGCAACAGTCCGGAAGTCTTGAATATCATCCCTATCAGTGAGAGAGCATCCGAGCTAGTTGACCTTAACACTGCAGATTCGAGTTTGCAAAAGACATTGGGTCTGCTTTGGTCTATCAAAAGTGAATGCTTCCGATATAAGGCCGATTTGCCAGAACACTCAGCGACCAAATGTGACATACTTTCTTGCATCGCTTCACTTCACGACCCCCTCAGACTCGTAGCCCCGCTTCTACTTCAACACAAACGATTATTACGACTGCGCGAGAAGAAATGTGGCTGGGACGACCGCATTGATACAGTCAAGGAAGATTTGTGGAACTGTAGGCTGTGCGGTATACAAAGAGTAGGGGCCTTGGAAATACTTCGATTCATCGTGCCTGTTGAGTTTAATGTACGTCATACCGAACTGCATGTTTTCTCTGATGCCAAGAAGTCAACTGCAGATAAACACGCAGGACCTCACAAAACTCTGTTGACACCAAATCTACCTCGGATTCTCCCAGAGTTGAAGACGGTATTGGATGAACATGCATGCCTTGTGGAACAGTTGGTACATATAGCGGTGACGACCATATCCGGTAAGAGTATTACCAAAAATTTACCACCCGGTGAGGAAGCACTGTCTGTTGATGATAAGACTGTACAGTTTTTCTTGGGTGAGTCATCTGATGATCTCGCTGTTCTGGCGCCAGAGACTAGCGAATCATCGGTTATAATGGGTATTCCCAAATTTGTGTCCATGGAAATGTTACTTTCAAAGTTTCCTCGAGGGTGTCAGGTGGCTACATACAATCTTCTGGACAAAGGGCATCGCAACCAGTACTTTAACGCCTCCTTCCTGGGGTTCTCCTCAAAGTCAAATTCAGCTATTTCATATACTGTGTTACACAATGAAAATAACGGTAACGAACCAGAATGTGACCAAGTACCATAGAATGCTGAGGGTGAGGTAAAGAAGGAAGAATCGGCCAGTAAAGATGATGATGAAGATGAATTAGGTAAGAGAGTTTGGTCAGAAGAGGGGATAAAGGATGCCTGTGATGAGGAGATACTGGAGAGAGATTCGTGAGAACAGGGTAACTCCACCCCACTTAATAAAAACCTTGGAAGTCAGGAGAGAAGAAATTTGGCTCAAACTGGAAGGAGGCTCCGAACTTTTCTCCTCAAGGCAGCAGAGGCTCCAGTGGCAAAGGTCCTGGTTACCCCAATCGTGGAGGTCACGACAACGGTTCAAGCCGCCATAGTGGAGGCTTATCTCTGAAGTGATGGCCATCTTCGGGAAGTGTTAGTAATGGGTAAGGTTAGGTATAATATACGTCACAAATACCCACTGGAAGGAGTAGAAAACAGCTAGTTGCCCACCCATTCTAGGGGCATACTGCGGATTGAGGGAGGCGTTTGTGGCTAGAGCAATTGTACCATTCTCTTCGATCTCTTTCTTACATGCGGTAGATTGAGTTGGTAGATTAGGGAAAGCCATAATGGTTTTGAAGGGCGGCGTTGATTCCTTTCTTCTATTTATGTGTTGTACAACTCGGTTCCCCATTTTGTTTTTTTGGTTTTGCACCTATATCACCTTTGTTGCTTTTGACATGAATATAATCCGTTCTCCAACCTTGTCATTGGACGTGTTGTTTAAGTCCACACGTGGTTCCGTTATCTTGTAAACACGTGGTTTTGAGTCGTTGTGAACTTTGGGATCCGTTAGAAATTAGCGGTTCCTAAACTGCTGTAAATAAGCCGGTGTAGTCCCACGATTTGTGGTTTGTAAAGTTTTACTACTTTCTTATTGTATTTATAGTACCGCATTTGTGGATAAACCTCCATTTGAACTATCTGACTATTGGGGTTTTGCGCGTAACTCAACGTGGTCGAACAGATTGCTGGGACCAGTCTATATTTGCACATTATTCATCATTGTTTACTTTGAAAGTCCAACGCTTTACAAAGCTCATCACCATTTTTTCTAAGCCCACCACGGATTATGAACCAGTAGATCCAGCACGTATTTTTATAGAGCTTTTATGAGGATTTACAGAGGAAATCCATCTTGAATATACACTGGAATTTAGTGTGAACAGCAAAGTTCGTAATCCGTAGTTATTAATTACGACAATGGGGCAAACACTGGAAAACCTTCTCTTTAAAATTGTTGCAGATATAGGGGTGTGTTTATTGAAAATCTCATTATGTGTCAGTTTACCTAAATCAACCCGCGGCTCACTGAACGAAGTATCGTTTGAAACCGAAAACAAGATTCAGGTATTATGCTCATTTAGGTGATCTGGATGTCATTCTAGATCAAAAGGCCATCATCCACCCAACAAGAATTTTGCTGGTTGATTGGGTATTTCGAGATAGGACGTGATACCTTAGCACCGTAGAAAGGTTGTTCAGTTTCGTCAGTTCATTTCAACTAATGCATGTCTAAATACTGCTGCTACTGAGCATTATTTTGAATCTGAAAGTAGATGTTTTGGTCCTCGGAGAACGATAAACCTGGTTTAGACCGTGACATTCTTTATACGCTAGCTTACCAATACACCTTTGCTTTAAGTATATCACTGAACAAATTAAAACTACAAGAACTAGAAAGTTAGAGATTCAAAAAGTGGCCTATCAGCGTGTCTACCTCCAACAGCGTCTAACCAGCTAAACAAAATATATCATCGGGTTAACGAAATTGCGGTGCATTTTCCTGTTTCACCAAGCGTATCCGATCTGCCTTTGATGTATCTGCCAGTTAAGCGTGTCAACTGACTTTTTGAAAACTTTCTGAATGAGGTGACTTTATACGGTCGTGATAAAAAAACGACGGAGTAATGTGGTGACATTTTAACTACTGTTGGAAATATAAGTAACAAAATTTTGCATCTCTGACGCCTTGATTGCACAAAAACCGAATGAAAACGTGGAAAAAATTCTTTCAGAAAACCAATCATTACCAAAGAGAAAGTAGCCGTTTAAGAGCCATTCAGTTGTTCTCCTACACATAATGTTAGAGGAAATAACTCCACCTTGTGATGAGCATGGCACGAGTTGAACGCATTTTCCTTCTAAAACCAGCTCAGACAACAAACAACATGTAGCACTACAGTGCACATACACCTTAGGTTATATGTCAGTATCAAGGTATTTTTCAAAATACGCAACAAGTTGTGTGAATATCAAAACAGGTGTGAAAGTCAACTATTCGCAGAGTGCACAATCAACCGTGTATATAACCTTTCTATCATGAACTTGACATTGACCACACAATGTAGTAGTTGAGTAAAGTACCAACACACACAGGCGAAATACAGGACCAAGATCATAAAGAATATCTGGGTCCAAATGGCCCTTAAAGCTCTTCACACAGGTTCATCTTTCATTTAGACAGACCGGCTGGAATGGAAGTGATGAAACGATGGTTCACTGGTGTACAGTCATCGGTTTGGAGGAATTCCATAAACTGCAGTCTGGATGATATTTTGTCCTCCACATGGACCACAAACCACTTTACTTGCCTCCAGATATCTCAGGTGTATACTAATTTACGCTGCAAATCTACAGCAATGGTGGGTCATTATGCACCTGGTTATGATTCCAATATAGCTTACAAACAAACAGTGCATTACCATACCCAAAGTTTAAACAAAAGTCAGCTAGAAAGACAAAGACACAGCAACTGCATAAGTTCCAGCCAACAGCAAATTCAATTAATTTCCCTCCATATTTGTTCAACATGACTCCATTTCTGCCCACGTAACTGCTAGAGAATAAAGGCATAACCCTCACCGGAAGAAAATCAGTAGATAAGTGGAGGATAAGTAGAGGATTGATAACGGTCAGAGATGAATAAAAACGGCTATTTCCTCGCAAGTATGCTCAGTAATCACGGTTGATTGACTTCTAATGTTGGGAGACCCTGTTGGTATATTTCACAAACTTTAGCATCAAGTGTAAGGAGAATTTTACGAAGGAAATCCCAGAGAAAATATAATGAAGGCAGGTACGCGGTTTACGTCCGTTGGTTCTGTGTGGATGCACTCATTGGTGAACTTGTTCACAGCTGGCGGCATTCGTACCAGGTAAAATCCCAGTGTTTTTTATCCGTGTCTAGAAAGCCACTCGATTTCGCTGATCCAGTGTGGGGTATATGCTGGCGGTGGTTATCTATGCTTTCTGGAAGTGACCAGAAGTGTATGTGTTAAGCTGTAACTCAGCTGCAGGAACTATATTTATCCTAAGTGGAGTGTTTGCGTAGCTTCAATTACTGGATTTTATAGTGGCATAATGAAACCCAGATTTTTCACTTTTCACTTTTCACAGAAAACATGGAAGGCAGTTTCTGCTACAAAACTCTCGCGCTCAAAAGTGATGATGCATCATTCCCACCAGATTACAACGGACGCGTTGTCTTTGGGTCACACAAGGACCTACTGTGCCAAAAGATTTTTACTATGGCAAATAAATGAATGGATACACCTGAGTCAACATATTTCGAAGGGTTCTATTATCAGTATTTAGTAATGAAGTTTTCTATTTTTGACACATACACCAATGCCTATGATCGGTATAAACCGACAAATTCGCACGGAGGAGTAGGGGGTTTACAGGTTGCTTACGTATGTGAAAACTCATCCTGGTCTGTCGAAAGCAGCGGCATTTTCCTATGTTGGGGGATCTACGGGGAATGTGCAGTTTGATTCTAGACTATAGTATTTTCTTCAAGGTGGATACACCTCACGGAAATCCAGAAACCACATTCGGAGTTCACTTCTCAGACGAATGATCAATAGTGGAATTACGTACGGGTTAAACATTGGTTTGACCGCATATGTGGCTAATATAGGAGGTAACCTGGGTTTGTGAATGACTGTGCACTAAGCTCTGTTTTGGAAGGGATTTGAAGACTTTAGAGAAGTTGCGAATCAGTAGTTCCCTGAGGTGTTCTTTCTGGCATCACACTACCAGCAGTCACACCCAAAGTTATTCTATGGGTGTATGACAATAGATATGAACATCATGTGGAAATATCCTATCCCAATGGTTCCGGAAACGCAGTATACACTTTAGTCTGAATGGTGAAGACAAATTGCATGAGGTCAATATTTAATTGGGATGAAATAGTGTATGGTGTCTGAGCAATATACACTGTAGTTGATGGAGTAGGTTTTCAGTGGTTTTGTTCCGCAGGTAACCAAGAGCCAATGTAACATGTTCGTGGACTGTGAGGCAACTGCGTGACCAGTATGTTAAGATAAGCTAGGTAATAAGTTAGTTTATGGTTTCAATCAGGTTACAGGTCTAATAGGATTTTGACAAATGTCACTCAATGGAATCTGACCGTGAAAACCGATTATGATACGTTTCTTGAGTTAACACCAAGAGGAGTAATGATTTAAAATTTTGGATGTGCTCTATCGGTTTCGTTGTATTGAGGACAATTATTTTGTTTTAGTCCTTAAGCTTTCTACATTCTTATTTCCTTATTGAATACAGTATTTTACGAAAACCTTACTTTCAAGCTCTGAAATGATTGTCCTACCCATATGGTCAAGTGAACAATAATCTCATCGTTGGCTTTTGCGACGAAGTTGATGGCATTGGGACAATTTGAATAACTTTGTCCAGCATGGAGTTATGGTTGTAGAAGTCAACGTTCAACCTTCGAGCCTTTCTAGCCCTAGAGGTACGATGAGGAAAACAGTGCAGGCGCGCTTTCTTCGCAATTATTCCAGAAGTTTGTCAATCCATCATCCTCAGGGAATTATCACAGCTCAGCCGCATCGAACTGAGCTAGTGCAGCTAACGAATGCACTGAACCAGCACGACACTGGCAACGAACATGTAGATGAATCACGTCGACATGAAAAGTGAGTTACGCTGGCGACTTTCAGTGCTGTCTGTACTGATTCCCGCCCCTCTGATGTGATCAGCCCAACACCAGATACCGTCATGTTTTCTGGGGAATCTAACAGCAAAGCTTACTTGTCACATACAAAGCTCTCAAACAGCAGACACTGAAGAGTAAAAGAAAAGACTGAGTACTCTGCTGAACAACTAAAGCTCTTGGGATGGAAAGGAGTTCTGCTACCTGAAACGGTCGAGTTCTGTACGACCGAATGACTAAGAAAAAGCAAGAGTCACTGGAACGGTAGGTGAAATGAGCGGCCCCATTATTCATTCGTAAAAAGGCCGACGGTAGGTATCGTCTTAACAGTCCGAAGTGCGGATTAGGCACTTCTCAAATGCGAACCAAAAACAAGACATTAGATTAAGTAAACCGCTGAATTTTGCTCATTATCAAAAGAGGGGAGATTTGTGGGATCTCATATCTCTCAGAATTTGCATAAGTTTCGTGCCAAGCATTTCGGCTCCCATAAAACAGTTGTTGATGGATACGGATCACTCAGAATGTATAGGTGTTTCTCGTTCGCTTGGGTCCCAAGTGGCTGAAACCGAACTGGTCAGTAGGCCGAACAGACCAGTGGCCAGTAACATGATGTAGGAACTTGCTTACTGACGCATCAGCAAACATAAAATTACGCTTTTTGTTTCGTCTTATTGCACAATGCGAAGACAGCTTCTCAAAACGGGTCAAATATCTTGGTTGTAACGAAAGACCGCGGATTAGGAAGGCGAAGTAGTTTCCTACAGAACAATTTCATCAGTGAATAGTCACTTCATGTCGTGATAATTAAGGGAAATGGTACAAGCTGGTTTATCAACCATATGATTTACACAAAATCTTACCCAAGTAGCAAACACAATTAGCTTTCAAAAGCAAACGCGTAGATAATGGACAGTACTAAGCAGCATAAAGTGAACTGAAATTCACGAATTTGATGAGAGTGAGAAATTACTTTGAGGGCAGCTGTAGTTCGGGTGCATTGACAAAAACACAGGAACTGGACGAGAGGTATCAATTGGAAATTTGATCTTTTGTCCTTCCGAAACGCATTCACCAAAAGAGTATACACATAATTGATACCCACAACAGCATAATACTAAATAAACTACTTGTCATTGAAGAGTGTGATCACGTTCATTTGATGAATGCTTTTTTCATTTTACAGTATAGGGTGTCTCATGATAGGCGCAAAATTTAATAGGGTAAGTAAACGTAGTCGATCGAAGAAAGGATAACACACTTTTTCAACTTTAGTAGCCATATAAAAGAGGTTTTGTGTGCAAGTGTTAAAATGATGCCCGTATCTTCATATAAAAAATGATAAATGTTTTAATTGGTGTATTTATTATTATTATGCGTCTATTGTGAGACAACCTGTACATTTCTTCCTCAAATTTGACTGACGTCAGGTGGACGTCATGAATCATATCACGGTTTCAATTGTTGGTGTATCCATTGAAACAAAGTGATTCAGAATGACGTACAGAGATGATGTCACTAACTGGAGTTTAACAATGTTTTCAACTTATGCTGAGATTGTTATACCAACTTTTAAGTATGGCAGCTAATATTAGCATTGTTTCTGTTTGCTTTCACACGTAAGAGCGACCAAAAGCTTCATTTACGCTTCTCAATAGTTGGCGGTTTTTTTGTAGGCAAATGCTGTAGCAATACTTCAAGATGGAGCAAGTGAATATTATAGAACTCGCAAAATCTGAGCACCAGACTTCCAAATTTGGTACCAATAAATACACAGTATGTCACTCAAAACACTAATCCAGTTTCCACTCGACTGCATAGTTTGATGCAGCCAGGAAGTCGGCAGTGAATTTTATTCTTCCTTAAGCGTAAGGAGCGTCCAAAAAATTCACTGGACGCTTCCACTTCAAAGCCCCAAGCACCAGGATGAATTGAGTGGAGTGCTTCTGCAGTGGCTGGGCAGTTTACAGTTTTCTAGAAGAGTTTCGGAAATTTTTGCTTTATGCACATGACATTAGTCCACCCTGTTTTCTGTTTTTATCACTTTTGCGCCTCAGTGTTAATTACCGTAACATCACCATAGATCAATTTTCAAGAATCCTTTAGGAGAACTTCCACGAAGAAATAAAACAAGTCCCGACTGAGTCCACAGTAGATGCCCTAAAGCAGAAGATATTCGAGACAATGCTTAATGCAGACTAACGTCGGAATTATGATGAAAACAGAGGTAATGTTCACAAACATGCATCTTCTGTTTAGACAAACCAGTCGACCAGTTCTTTCAACAGTTTTGATCGGCTTTTCAGCATTTCGAATTTGCGGATGATTTGGACAGTACAAGGAAGTTTGGTCATCATGTAAATGCTGGTCGTTTTAGTGAGCTTGTTCCGAAGACAATATATTAATAAGGATTAAATGGTTTAATCCAACAATTCGGAAAGTGCTGTTTAACTTTTGTAAATGTAATTATATAGAGTTAAATGGACAACAACTCTGTGACATTTGGCTAACCCTCTCTCCCTGGATCGTCCCTCTTCCTCATTATCACGATCCGTTAATGGGAGCCAAACCTTGTTCTCAAATCAATGGACGCCTATGACAGTAACTTTGAAAGAAACGGATGGATGGTCCAAATTCATTCAATTTTATCGAATTTATATTCAACTTTCATTCAGACACTTTTCTTCCGGCTGAAATTTCTCCAGCGGAACATTCAATTTAAGTGGCTAGCATCCATCGCTGTGTACCCTTTCTATCAAACCAACACCAAAGTGTACACCTCTCATGGCGCCTACAATTTCTTCGCTTCTAAATGGTCACCTGCGGTTCGACAGGTGAATTTAAACGAAGTCAAGTATGGCATCGTCAGCAGAATAGCAAACCTATTCTGCCTTCGGTCCCTTGTAAATTTTGCAGTCGCTTGTTCGCAATCAATCTGTTGTGTTCCTTGTTGGCGAGGCTCCTTCAGACACTAAAGTACTGCAGCGGGGACAGTAGTTAATCACAACAAACAGATTTGCGGAACTACGTCTGTTTGATATCCGTCTTAAATCAGCTACTTCAGTGTAAACTCTGGACAACTTGAATGCTCTTTTATCGAATGGATCAGCATCACCGTATTTTAAAATGCATAACACTAGCACGGCGTTTTGATCACCTGCTAGATTTTTGCAAATCATGTCAATGAAATAATTTACTACGGGAGTACAGGCAAATGTTGTTGCTATGATTCTTCTGCTAGACATAGATCTATCACAGCGATGCGCTGGAAGTTTTGAGCATATATTTGGTGGTTTAAGTTAATGCACTAATTCACTGTCACGGTAAACGGCCTGCACTCTCACATAGCACGACACGACACATCAATAAGTATGCCCATCATGGATCGAGACCGATTGTGCAATTCCGCCTCGTGCGACCTGACTGAGCATTTCAGATGCAGTCCATGTCGTAGCGAGAATCTACGTTTATCTGCATTTCAGAAACCGTAATCTTTAATCGCTGATAGTGCGAGCAGTTTTAAAAGTTGGGTCAAAGCACCTAGGAGCCTCGATTAACATCGCCACTGCACTGAGTCGTTTGTGCCTGCGGGCCCTGTTTAATAACCTACCACAATGAAGTCTGCGTTTCGGTCCACCTATGCCGCCAGGTTGTATTTTATGAGGAATAGCCCACTAAAGAATGTCACATATGCATTAGATCTTGCACAGATGTGGGTTAGTGAATCCCCCAATCACAACACTTTGATCTGCAGTGTATCAGTTTTGCACTTGGGTGCTTATAACCTTAACTAGAAAGTGAATTTGGTTTGAAAGACAGAGGGCACTGATCGACTGTAGTATGCGATGGGCCTACAATAGTAGTTTAACTCAAACACTTTTGCTTGAATAACATCCCTCCATCCTGAGAGATCTTTAATCGGTGTAGAGGCTGAAATCGAACTTTGTTCTTCCTAGAGCCTCAGAATTATAAAGAAGGACTTTTCAAAGAAAACTTAAGATAAAAATAAAATTTCTCAACATTTTGATATACCTTCACCATCCACAAAATGTAGGTTTATCACGGTAGTCAACAAGAGGATTTCAGTATAATCAATGATACTGCAGTCGATCTCGAATGGAACGTAACAGGCGAGGATAAACCGGATGTGCAAGATGGCCCTTGTTGGTCGAGTTCACTTGTAGGCTTTGGATTCCGTGGTATAAACATAATTAGGAAATCATTGGCTGCATGCGTCTGTATACTCTGAGCAGCAAAAATAGTGTTTACATTCAAATTTCCAGTACAAACTCTGTACTGATGCAAATATTTCCCCAACTTCTTTTGGGTGGGAACTCAAAAGGTTCACCAATGTGGAGATGAAAATAAGAATTCTGCAAGATACGAAATCATCATTATTTTGCTGGTCGTATCAATAAATGTTGACTTGAGTTCTGGTATGTGTGCAATCTGCGAGTTAAACATTCGAAGACTAATCCTCTCTCTTTTACTTTGGACAGAATGTGTGGACGCAATTTAATGAATATATCCCCATTATGTTTCTCAGATGATTCTCGTGCGAAGGTTTCAATCAGGCTGGTCACCCAAAACACGTTAGCTACAAGCATATGCGCTCATGATGCGTAAGAGTGTAGGTGCGTAGGCGGCTGAGTATGACAGTCGGTTTCAAATCCGACTGATGAAGACAGATGAAAAGCGTTTGAACATGCACAGGACAATCCAAACTTTAATGTAGACGGAAAGTGACAGGTGCAATGAATGTCACTGGCATTGGTGTGTGCATGGAATCACCCAATACCAACTAAATTCAACTGAAAAGAATAGCGCAACACGCAAGCACGATGGCGCGCTCTTATGTAAAATAAACTTAGACTTATGCGCGAGATCAGTTGTTCATTTGCGTAGATGGGTGGCGATCAGCAAAGCAGGGATTGTAATTGCATCTTTTGGGAAATCCATTCCGCTCCTCCATAAAATTACCACTTTCTAGAAATGATCAGCCATTTGGAATCTACGGGGTTATTATTCAGAAAAGCGGTTTCGTGGTACTTGCAAACAGTGCCGCCTGGTCTCAAAAGCTGATGTCATTTTACAGTAAATTCTCCTGCGTTCCTATGTCAACGGATATCATACCTGACTATTTTCAATACGTATTGCAAGTGAACATTCCGTTTTCCACGACAATTAATTTTAACTTAATTTTTGCCATTCAGCCTTCAGAATGTCATCATTTGTAGTTCATATATTAGACATATTTGGTTTTTCTCGATAGGATTTGCTTTCTGGTAGTACGTGCATTATTAAGGGTGAAACTCTCATTCAAGTGATGAGTTGCTTTGTTTATGGGGAGTTTTCTTCCACTTTTCCGCTTTTAAAACGTGTGATTCCATGCAGTGAACTGTGGTAGATAGGCTCAGGGGTACATTGTCCGTGTAATTTTTACAAATAAAGCTTTCTCAAAGATTGTATAGAATGAGTACTGCAGCAGAACAACTTCCTTAGGCGACTGCTTCTCAACAACGGAATAAATGCCCTTTAACATTCGGACAAGATAAGATGCTGGATGATGAAGAACAGAAGAAGATATAAACAAATTAATATAAGCTGACGTTGCAGCCTACATGCAGGACTTCAGCAGCTTCTTTACATCAAATAATTGATATCTACTGGCCCAAAGCTGCACGTCTGGAGTGCAATAGTACATTTCTTAGAACTGTTGAACAGTGAACACGCGGTTTTGATAACTATACTGGGGTAACAGAACTCACCGTGTATGGCCCCGGTGTCTCCCTTGCCCCTGTTGCACGCAAGACCCGTTGATTGGGTTGGCACGTAGCACTAGGTTTTCAAGCAGTCTTACTTAACACGTATTTGTGGTGGTCCTGATGAAATTTGATATGGATTCATGAGATTTTTAAACTTGAAATACGTGGTGTTGTATTAAATAAAATTGCTCTACCACGTTGCAGAGAAACCGTGCAAGCTTACACTCATCCAAAGCATAAACGGTAGATAGCATGAACAAATTAGTACCTTAGATCATTACAAATTGAAGTCATCAAATACGTCTAGTACGTCTTTGTCTAACTTTGTATGGTACACCGAGAGAAAGAGTTCACAAAATGGTTTACTTGTAACAAACCTATAATCCTCGTCTTTATTTTCTTCATCCGATACGTCATTTCAACAAAGGTCTACCTAAGCCGAAAAGATTTTGGGCAGTTTCATCACGGTAACGGGGCTCGATAAGCTGTTTCTTGGTGGTTTCCCATGGTTCGTTCACTTATGCGATATCACCTCACAAAAGTGCTAAAAGTTATGGTCAACACCGACCACGCCTTATGTACTGTTTTTGGTTGCACCAGTAACAGTCGTTACGAAGCCACTCTGGCGCACAGGTCAGCCGTGTTCCTTGCACCATGTGATCCTACATGGTGTGCTTCTTTGCGTAGTCACTCCATACTGTAGAAATGGAGTAGTCATCCTGTGGACATGCTTCCTCAAACAAGATATAACCAAAAAATTGCGTATAGCTATATTGTTTGGGTAAATCCCCAGAATGAATCCGCCCATGAGAAACACGGCAAATTGCTTGCGGATTTTATCTGAAGTTGGGAACAGTGAATAAACTTACCTACAACTATTACAAGGTGGATAGCCTCTAAATGCAATGTCCCACATAAACACCGAACACCTCAGATGACCCGATTGTCTGAAATAAACTTTATCGCACATCCAGTTGGCACCCATGATATGTACGCGATCGCTTAAAATCCTCACTGCGTAATTAAAGCATTCGGGGTTACCTTCAAAAACGCCTCACGGTTGCAAGAGTTGCAGCTGCCAACTCGCTTTTCCGGAGTCTTACAACGTGACGCTCATTGCCTTCAGTATACGAATATATCAAGTGGGACAAAATTCAGTCATGACGTGGAAACAATATATTAGGAAAATCTGCCAAACACAAACAACTGTAAAAATTGCGAAAAACTTCCAAGTTATTAGTTAGAATGAAGGTTTCAAAGGATAGCACTTTCTATTACCTTCAAGTTTTAAAGATTCTCTTCTTGTGGCGCTTTCGTTCCCCGTTAATAAGTGCTCTTTTCAGAAGTCAGGATTTTGATCAGCATTACAGATGAACCTGGGGAATATAGAACCTGATGTTGAATGCATCTGAATTAAATACTCGTGCGCTGCATGAACGACTAACTGAGTAACACTATAATACACAATTTTGACCGTCTCATCATTGAGAGCACAAAACCAATGTTCAGCGCTGATGTTACTAGTGGGTGCATATCTAGCACAAAATGTCATCAACAGACCCAGCGGTATGCAGTAAATTCGGTCGAATACTCACTGGCATATAATTGTCTCGGATTATGTTTCTAGAGTTTCTCAAATGAAATCGGAATTGCCCCTAATGCGAAGAAACATCAGTCATATCACACTGATAACTTCAGCCTCAATATTGTGCTCAGACACGTGAATAGCCTCTACGTTCTGCACATGGTGAAGATACAAAGGGGTCGCAGATTTCGGTGGGTTATTTAATTGTTGAAGTTTGACTGTTCAGCCAAACACAAAGAACCGAAAGTCACAGCTATAATACCCGAAGCCATCATTTTGTCAAACGCCCGCTTGAACTTTTATACATTTATAAGCACAACTCGAGAGACAAGTGCTCAAAAGCTGTTGTTTTCGGATGGTCATAACAGCCATACTACAGTTGCCGGCCTCCCTGTCGATGATTGTCTGAGGTGAAGATGTGCCTCCTCCGCACCTTTGACTTGCTTTCGATTTCACAGAATGATTCATATACTGAGCCGATATACATTTGTCTGACTCAACGGGAGGGCATCCTGAACAAGCACCAAGTCTATATAGACCCTCCCGATTTCCATACCCTCCGCACAACTTCTAAACGAAGACTGCATTGAGGAAGTTGGCACTTATCGATCTGCAACCATTTAGCTCCCGATTTTCGAATCACAACCTTTCAGTTCAGTGGGTTACTTTTAGGTGTCTCACTGGCTAATGAAAACTGGCAGGATTTTATTCGCCCTGCATTTTCTTTTACTGCCACCGGTTAAATTCCGTTTTACTCTTCAACGTTCATCACGTTAAATTCACCGCAGAATATATCTTGAGGGTCCGTGGAGAAAGCATTCAGGAGAAAACAAACCAAGTCAGAGTGAGTCTACCATTGATGCCAGACTAAGTGTAAGCCCGATTTGAACTCAGTAGCAGGTCAGAAGTTTTAATGAAAACAGATTCTGAAGTATTTACATATATGCACTATTTGTTCGAATGGTTCCGGATTAATCCAACTGACCCATATCCTCACCAGCGTTGACCGGTTGTTGGGCATTTCCTAAGCTTTTGAACCACAGACGACTCGGATATTACAAAGAAGCTTGGGCATCACGCGAGTGGTGGGCTTCATAGCGGGATTGTTTGCTGAAAGCTAAATAACATTATCCCACATTCCGGTAACTGATGTTCAACGTTGCCACATATCACGCTATAGACTAAACCAAATCACATCTCAGCGTCAGTCGCATAACTCTCATCCTCTGGTTCGTCATACTCTCTTTTTAACATGACTCGTGGATGTGAATTGCACGACGACCTCAAGTCACCGGCCGCCCAACACAAATTTTGGATCAAACGGATGTGGCCAAAGACTATTTGAGTTCATTGCGTTTATATTCGGCGTTTGTTAAATTGTTCCTACCTAAATTGAAACATAGTGAGTGAAACGTCGGACTGAACTGTCTAGCCTGTTTATGCTGTATCGCTGTGTACTTTTTCAAACAAACCGATACTCACATGGCCTTAACATTTTTTTCGCTTCAGCCCAATCACCTGTGCTTAGTTGTTTGCACAATTTTTTTCAAAAAAGAATTTGCAGGAATTTAGACAAATCAAAGAAAAGCGACAACAACAGAATAACAAATTTTCATGTATACACAAACACACCCACATATCTGCTTTCAGTATTAAGCGCTTGACGCGGATAATTTTTGAAATTTCAAAACATCCAATCAAGCCACTGCAGCATCGGTCAGATAGACTGGCGAATGTCACAGTGGGAGGCAGAAGTCGGTATTTCAACAGTTGGTCTAGCGGATTACTTCAGAATCGGCGAACTATGATTACCATTGACTGCGATGTTAGTCGTTGTTCCAAAAAACGTCTTTCTGCTTCACCGAGATGCCATCGAATAGATGTGACATGATTGAAGCTTTTAACACTTTAACTCAACTTATCACCCAACATTTTGAGCATATGTGAAGAAATTTCAGGAGACCTGGAATCAGGTCACCACTGAAACAATATTATTAGAATCGTTTCGACTTCCGCTTGAGGCGTTTTGTTCCACGCGGAATAAAAACAGATACAACACGGTAAACGTTTACCATGAAGTGCTTTGGTTCACGTGACTTTCTGTTCATACTTTCTGCGAAAACAACCATAAATGTGTTGTGCAAGCAAGCGCAAAGAGTGGAGCGTCCGGTTGATCTTTCCCTCAGCGGCAATAAATACGAGGAGATTTAATATGCGAGTTCATAAACAAAGTCACGAACCTGACATGCTGATGACATTTGCCGGGGATGATTGGGTGGTGAGCAAATAAGAGCTGAATGCAAGTTCCAACCAGCTGAATCGGGTACCGCCTACTAAAATACGATCTCAATACAAAGCAAAAGCTCATCAGCAGGTGACAACCGTGAAACATTCCGATAGAACCTCTCCCCCTCGCCTCAGAACTGCCGTCTGTCGGATTGTATGCGACATCATCACCGTCACAACTGTCAAAAATATGGTTTTCTAAACATCATGTGATGCTGTTGACTCAGCAAAATTTGCTTAAACAATTCAAATCTTTGCGGAGTCTCTACCGGTATTTCTACTTGGATTGGTTTACGAACAGCGTCAATATATTTGTTTGATTCATCGTGTGTATTACAGTGCTTCACTGTGCCATTTGTCTAACGTCGACCAGTGTACATTGAGATTGAAAGCCGACAGTACAAAAGGCATTTCATGATACATCTATTTGATATTCCTCGTCATTTTCAACTACTCCTTTTTCACCATTTAACACCAGTTTTCTACCGTTAAGGGAGAAACTCTTTTGGAGGAATCAACAAAACAGGGGCGATTTGAGGACGTCCTGGACTCTGAAAAACTGTCAATAATCTAATCGCATTCTGTTCTTAAATTTACTGAAATAAACGCTGAGGCGTCCGATATGACCCTTCGGCAAAAACCAAATGCTGACCGTGAAACATTAATGCGCCCATGATGTTGCGCTTCACGTTCGAACACACATTTTGTCGTTTAGAATCGTGCACTAATTCAGTGGACCAACCTCCATTCAGTTTCACCTTCTTAACTACTGGAAAGTGTATAGTAGTCAGTTTCCCTCGAAAGCTATTCGTCGCGCATCACTAGCCCTATTCTGCCCGTGCCTGTAGTTAGTGATCATCAGTTGTCAGCGTGGAATGGAACTCTATGCATTGTACAGGATCAAGGTGGAATCTCACAGACTATAATTTGATTGATTCCTTAGAATATAGTGTCAGAAATTGATGAATAAGCTACCTGAGTGGATATCGGTATTCTAGGGTTCTTTGCAAATCTGTGATATATAGTGCAGTTATTATGATGAAATAGGCATTGGTTTTCAAGAAATACGGTCCGTTGCACTTCCGTCATGCTCAGGTTTGACGAGAATGGTGCGCAATCCACAACTTAAATTAAGGAATATTGTTATATTGGATTGCTGAGCAATGCAAACTTGCCTGGACTCGCGCCTCAGTCAAATCAATCCTCAGTGCAATATCCTCCCTCGTGTAAATGTCAGGATAATGCGTTTCCTGGAAGGCCCTCTCCAGTTCCTTCAACTGCGAACTAGTGAAAGTTGTGCGAATCCGACGTTGCTTTCTCCTCTCTTGAAGCGTCATTGTTGCCAGGTTTACGGATCCGGCTGGCAGTATGGGGCTGCGCTGGTGTCCGACGGTCGGATTGAAACAACCCTCGGTTATGTTTGCGTTGTGTTCGTTAGGTGACCCAGAGGACGCATATTGAAAATCGAGACGTGTTCTTGGACAGGTGAATCCTGTTGGTGAGTGAGATAGGTATGAAGAACCTCATTTACGACTTTGAACTCGTGACGAATTTATTGTTTTGGAGTAACGACAGACCGTGCGAATTTTGTATGCGCGTCTAATAGACGCTGTGGGAATTATGTAGGCGAATTATGAGTTTATTGAAAGGAAAAATCTCCATACATACGAAGAATGTGATGGAAAATTCAGATCAGGAGTACGTTGGAATACATTCACACATTATTTGTATAAGAAAAATCACACATAAAAGGCTGGCTTTATCGTCCGCAAACAAAGCCATTATTAGAATTTGCCACAAGTTCTCTGGAGTGATTTCGCTTTATTTTAATTTCATTGGTCTATATTATACCAATGTATAACAATTTCCCCTTCTTATGCGTTATATTCGAGTGAGAGTATATCTGGGCGTTTTTCCGTGAAGTATAGCAGCCGAAGAAGTATTGTATTATGAGGACTCCAGTCAGCAGGATCATCGAACGCACCGTGTGAGCAAATTGGATTAAAAAAGGCCAGACGTGATCGATCTGCGTCAACCAGGACAATTACTAACCCACAAGAAGTTAGTCGCAGGATGCGTCGGTGATGCCAAGTCAAATGTCACCTGAAACTCGACCAGCCATAGGGCGAAGAAACTAGCTAAATGACAACAGCGACCAAGCAGGTCGTTCCTGGCAGACCGACAGCATCGTAATCATAAACAGCATTTTCCAAGGTCTCCTCATTGGCATTTTGCAGAACGGCTGAGTAATGCTAATCTACCACGTACATACGTCATTTCGATTGGAGATGGAATATTAGCAATCAGATTTTCGAGCTCAGCGAGCAGAAAACAGCCGAACAGCTGATGAGATTGCTCCACATTGGATGAGGGAGCTCCTTATTTGAAGCTGGTTTCTGTGGGGAGACAGCACGCAGGAATCCAGCAATGGCGGTCCCTTTCAAGACTTCGTAGAAGGCATTCAAAGGATTAAATAGATTACAAGGAATAATTATGAGCAGTATGTAGTCTGAGTAGTGTCATGTTCAAAACGATAAGTGTATCGTTCATAAAAAATAGATACGAGTCAGGATAGAGTCGCCAATCGCCTGGCACGAACAGTTTTGTTTGCCTAGCATTGCCCCATTACCCAAATTATCAGAAAATACATGCAGGATCAGTAAACAAAATGTGTAGCCTGGCCTTCATCAAGCCGTCCTTTACGCCACAGAATCATGCGAATTAGTATTTGATGACATTTTCTGACTGACTTCTCTAAAAGCATCATTCTGTAGGAAACTTCCGTGGACTTTGATGGAAGTGGTCTTCGCTGGGATGATGTCGCTCTTAGGGAGGGGCTTAATGGAACCATTGGACTAATCAGTCAGATTTCTGAAGATCAGCGTGGCGTAAGAGGTTCGGTTGAGCTTGCATAGTTCATCGGACATAAGTTGAGGTTCAGAGAGGTAACGAGTTGATACCTGTGTGCGGGGAAACAGAAAAATGCGGTTGGGCCAGAAGGTGAGCTACAAAACTAGTCGAGCACATGTGGCTCAAAGATAAATTTTTCAACTTCCGCGACGAATCACAGGTGTCGCTAGCATCCGCAAAAAGATGCAGAACGTCGAGCGGAGACGCAATTTCTGCAAACAAGGAATCTGAATGAAGGAAGACATGTCATGCTTACTCAATGTGATATTCCACTTGACCACTGCTCGTTGCAAAGTATCCGATTGTCTAAATAAATAAATTTTTTCGCACGTCCATGTAATACCTATGATATATATCTAATCATTAAAACTCTTCACCGTTCCTCACTGATACCTCCAAAAACGCCTTACGGTTGCGATGTTCTGGCTGACAACTTGTCGTTTCCGAATCTAACAACATCACCTTCCGCGTTCAGTATTTGAATATATCAATTGGGACGTGGGAAACAAATTACTGGAAAAATTTGCCACATCTAAGTAACCCCTGAACTTGCGAAAAACTTTCAAGCTATTAGGTGGCATGAAGGTTTTACAGGATGGCACTTTCTGCTACCTTAAAATGTTAAAATCTCTTCTTGCGGTGCTTTCGCTCCCCATTATTAGGAGATACTTTTGAGATATCAGGGTTCTGATTTCAAATAAACCTGGAGAATATAGCACCTGATGTTGAACGTATCTGGATTGAATCCTTGGGTGCTGCTTGACCGACTCACTAGGTAACACCATAGTATATATTTCTGACCGTTTCATCATTAAGATTACAAAACCAATGTGCAAACTGATGTTTCTAGTGGGTGAGTATCTGAAAATGAACAGACCCAGCGGTATACAGTGACACTAGGTGGAATGCTGACCGACATATCATTGTCTCGGATTATGTTTCTAGAGATTCTCGAACAAAATCCGAATTGTTCCGAAGTAACTGCAACGGCAGTGGCGATATCACAATGAAAACCTTAGTCTCAGTAGTGTGCTCAGACACCTGACTCGAGAGACAAGTGCTCAAAAGCGGATAGTGACAACAGCCACATTACAGTTATCAGCCTCGCTGTCGAAGATTGTTTGAGGTGGAGTAGTGCCTCCTCCGCCGCTTTGGTTTGCTTTCGATCTCTCACAATTGCTCATAAACTGCGCCTATATACAATTCTCTCACTCGACGGGAGGATATCTGGAATCGGCACCAAGTCTTTATAGACATTCTTGGGTTCCGTAATCTGCGCACAATTTTGAAACAAAGACAGCGTTGAAAAAGTTGAGACTCATCGAACTGCAATCAATAAACTCACGATTTTACAATATCTACATATATGCACTATTTGTTTGAATGGTTCCGATTGATCCAGCTGAACCACTTTCTCACCACCGTTGACCGGTTGTTGAGGATTTCGTAAGCTTGCGAACCACAGACGACTCGGATATTACAAAGAAGCTTGGGCATCACGCGAGTGGTAGGCTTCATAGCGGGATTGTTTGCTGAAAGCTAAATGACATAATCCCACATTCCGGTAACTGATGTTCAACGTCGCTACTGTATAGACTAAACCAAATCACATCTCAGTGTCAGTTGCCTAACTCTCAACCTCTGGTCCGTCCTACTCTCTCATTAACACGATTCGTGGATGTGAATCGCACGACGACCTCAAGTCACCGGCCGCCCAATACATAAATTTTGGATCAAACGGATGTGTGGCCCACAACCATTTGAGTTCATTGTCTTTATATTCGACGTTTGTTAAATTGTTTCTACTCACAATGAAGCATAGTCAGCGAAACGTCGGACTGAACTGTTTAGTCTGTTTAGGTTGTATTGCTTTGTACCTATTCAAACAAACCGACACTTGACATATTTTTCGCTTCAGCCTAATCACCTGTGCTTAACTGTTCGCACTTTTTTCAAAAAAGAAATTTACAGGAAGTTAGACAAATTAAAGAAAGGCGACGACAACAGAATAACAAATTTTCATGTGTACACCCACACATCCACACATCTTCTTTCAATATTTAGCACTTGACGCGGATAATTTTTGACATTCCAAAACCTCCAATAAAGCCATCACAGCATCGGTCAGATAATTTACTTTGGTTCGCGTGACGTTCTGTTCATACTTTCTGCGAAAATGCTACTAAATAACCATAAATGTGTTGTGCAAACAAGCGCGAAATGTGGGGCTTCCGGCTGATCCTTCCAACATTCTTCTCGCTCAGTGGCAAAAACTATGAAGAAATCGAGTATGTAAATTCTGATACCACTGTACTTCATAAACACAGCTATAAACCTGACGTGCTGATGACACTTGTTGTGGTTGATCGTCACATTCACAGCTGTCAAAATTATGGTTTTCTAAACATGCTGCGATGTTGTTGACTCAGCAAACTTTACTTAAGCAATTCTAGTATGTGCACGGTCTCCACCTGTATTTCAAAATATAGCTATTTACGCACAGCGTGTACAAATTTGTTTGATTCAATGATACTGTAATAAAGTGATACTTTGCGTCATTTGACTACTGGTGACGTTACGCACCCTGTGTTTGAAAGCCGGCAGTAAAAAAGACCTTTCAAGATGCTTCCGCTTGATTTTCCTCATGTTCAACTACTTCTACGTGCACCAATTACTCCTTTTTGCGTCATTCAGAAAGAGTCTCTGTTGATGAAAACAACAACAGAGGATAATATGATGACGTGCTAGCTCCTGAAAAACTGTGTCAATAATCTAATCGCATTCTGTTTGTAAAATTACTGAAGTAAACGCAAAAACTAAACGCAGACCGTGAAACATTAATTCGCCCGCGATATTCCGCTCCAGGTTTCGAACGCACATTTTGTCGTTTAGAATGGTGCACTCATTCAGTGAAAGCTCAATGCGATTTTGTCGCGACGGGCACCCTACACTCTCACATCACACGTCTTGAGGCATAACACTGCATATTCAGTAGACAAACAGATCTATACTGCGATTCCGTATGATGAGGACTGTTCGAGAATTTCCTATCTAGGCCAAGTTGTAGCACAGAGCCCAGCAACAAATTCCGTTACGCGCCTTTAAAAACTATAAACTACTGCCACGGGACCCTCGAACAACATTGAAAGTCGAGCCCTGGCATCTGGAGACCTCAATTAGTTGACCGTTGAAATGATTTGGCTGTGCTTGCCGACACTGCTTAGAAAAATACCAGCTTGAACTCTGTCTTTCGAGGCATTTGTGTTGCCAGGTTCCCTGTCCTGAGGAATTATCCACTGAAACATGTTTGGTTATCATCTTAGTGGAACGAATTCGGCCATTTCAGTATCGAATCGGCTGGTGAACAGACGGGTGTAGTAAATCATTCGATCATTCATTAATCTGGTTTACAGTATGCATCGAGGTGCTTTACGAACTTAGCTGATAAAGTGAATTTGGGTGTAAAGGCACGGACGGGAACGATCGATTGTAGCTTGTTCTGAGCGTATAATAATATCATAATTCACGTCGCATTCCTCTGCACATCATTTTTCGGACACCGATTTCAAAGAGTGTATGTTGTGAAATCAAGTGTCCACCTTCCGGAGCTCATCAGCGAAATATATCCATGACCACGCCGGTGTCTGTATCCCAGACATCTGACAATCTATGTAAACGTGACATAACTCCACCCGCGCACGTTGGGTTTACTTAAATTATCGCGTCTGGATAGACACAGATTTTACCTACCCAATGCTTAATATCAGCAAAACTCCCGTCTAGCACATTCCTCCTTCCATGTGGGCTAACCGGCATAATTGTGCCAGGAGACAAGGAGGACTGTTTAAACAAGCGTGATGTAAATGCGAATTTCACCAGCGTATCACTCATCTGCGATTGTACTTTTATAGGTTTCGAGGTTTAGCGTCGAAATGCATAGTGTGTTTTGGATTAAAAAGTTTCTAAACTTAGAGAAGAACTACAGGCGTATTCAGTTTACCTCAAACTTGCAATCCTCTTTCACGTGAGGTTCAGTCGTGTGAGAACCATATGCATTTTTCTGCTTTTAAGGACATAAATCGACAGTTTGTTTGTCTAACATTTCCACCAGCTTTAATTTGGGTTGCCACAATAGTTATATGAAGTGTTTTCGCCATATTCTTAGCGTTCCTGCAGGTGGTGCTGGTTCATTCCCGAATGAACATTTTGAATAATCCGAGTCGGTTTGATGATCAACCCGCAGACAAATTTCAAACAGTTGCAAATCTATTCATGGTGTCTTCGAGTAGCGAATTCTCAGAGCTGATCAATTCACTTTTCCACCCATCATCGTTTACGCGGTTGAGTTGCCGCATCGGATTAATTCGACCATCCTGAAGGTGCTGTTTACCGACCATGCTGGTCAACTAGGCAACGGGTCCGGCAAGTTCTTCGTCTTTTCTGGCTATCAGCTAATTTATTTGCTATTTGTTCTCCTCGAACAACTCATGGCCGTCTTGACTTAGTGGTCTTAGCTGACTGATCGTGTCCTCATCACATACTTCTCCAATATTTGTACGTTTTGGCCAGTAGCATAAGTGAATGTCAGCTGATGCTGGTATATCATGGTTTGTACAGTCTGGTGGTCAGTTTCACAGTCCACTTTTTGAATTACTCGTCTAATGCACGCCTCTTGACAATCTCCCTGGAGAACAACAATAAAAAAAGAGATGAGACTGTCCGCCGCGTGATTGTGTTCGTGGGGTGATATGTTGCTGCTCTAAACAGCATCTCGTGATGGTGACAGCATGCCCATCTATGGCACAGAGTCTGATAATTTACTCCGTGTTGACCTTCGCAAATCCCGATCCTATGGCGTCTCAGACTGCATTCCCACAGGGAACAGTCTCTCTTTAAGCGAACTGTTTTCGGCTTTTTGAAGCCGTGGAAGTAAAATATCAACCTCTGTACAAAACTTTCATTGTGGTCATCTGTTGAGTGTAGTTTTAGAGCGAGGGTTCTGATCATAGCATTGCAGGTTCGGTTTATCGATCCCAGGTACCGTGAATCAAGATTGTGCCACTATGTTCTGCACTGAGCATCCTCTTGGTGCGGCCTGACAGAGTAACACTGACCTCGTCGTCCTGTTACTCATCATCATCATCAGCTGTAAGAAACCGTGTACTTGTTGTACAGTGGTTGTAGCTGCCACAGTTTCGTCCGCCGATTATTTGGGGAGGTGAGTTAAGTAGCTGCGCATTGGAGGCGCGAGCTGCGTAAATACACCACCGTCAATGGACTGTTAAGTGGGGGAATTGGGAAGTGAGCTATGCATTGAAGGCAATAGCTTGGATGCACGAGCGCCATTGAGGACGCGATTGGGCCATGTCTGACAATGTTTCTAACTATTGATGTGGTCCGTCTTGGGGTCCCCATCCAGGAAGACGGTAATGACCGGCGCAACTGAGCTTGCTGGTGATGGCTTTGATACTTCGTTGCCAAGTCATTGTTTGACCGCCTCTGGTTCGTTTCCACCCTTCACGTGGTTGTGCGAAAAGAACGCTTCGAGGAAGTCGGTCAACTGACATGCGCAGCTCGTGGCCAAGCCAGCGTAACCTATGCAGTGTGATCAGTTCATCTATCGATGGTGAATTATTTCTCCCGAATACCATTCGACGTACTTCAGCATTGCTGATCCGGTGTTCCCACCAGATTCGGGCAATGCTCCGAAGACATCGGTGGTTAAACACTGGAAGTCGTTTGACGTCCTCGGCGCGCAGCGGCCAGGTTTCTGATCCGTATAGTAATACGGAGTGCACCGCAGTTTTGTAAACTCGACCCTTGACGGATAAGCTGATGTCACGCCTACGCCACAGGTGACGCAGGTTCGCAAAAGCTTCTCGGGCCTTCCCGATTTGGATGGAAATAGCATCTTTCGTGAGGCCACCGGAACTGATACAGCTGCCCAGGTAAACAAATTTGTCTACTACCTCAATCGGTTCATCTGCAAGCAAGAGCTAGGATTCGGACCCACCCAGTCTTGCAGTAGCACTTTACACTTTGCAGGTGTGAAGCGCATGCCGAACCGTGAGGCAGAATAATTTGGATTATTTAATATTGTTTCCATTACCACAGTATCAGATTTAAAAGGAGCTATATCGTCTACATACTCGACATCTGTGAGCGGACGCCCCGGAAGAACTTCGACTCCACAGGCATTGGAGGCTGATAGTGAGTCTTCTATGATCGCATCAATGACGACGTTGAACAGGAAAGGTGAAAGAGGACAGCCCTGCCTGACACCACTTGATGTGGTGAACTCAGAACAGCGCTTCCCGTAGACCTTCACAATGCCGCGGGAGTTGGCGTACAGCTTCTTAAGGAGGGTCAAGAATTTATGGGGAGCACCTTTGCTCCACAGAAATGCCATAGTGCCTGGCGGTCTACAGAGTCAAAGGCAGCTTTCAGATTGAGGAACATAACCATTGTTAGCTGCTGGAAGCAGTGCCGCTGCTCAAGAATCTGTCGGAGGGCGAAGATATGATCGATACATCCTCTTGCAGGACGGAACCCCGCTTGGTTTTCACGGATCTGTCTCTCCCTGTGTTCAGCCAACCTTCGAAGGATAAGACCAGAGAGTACCTTTGATGCCACAGCTAACAGGCTGATGCCACGGTAGTTTTTGCACAGGGTCCGCGTACCCTTTGTGAAGATTGAGATAACTGTCGCCATGCCCCATTCTGCAGGCACCTTCTCTTCGTTCCATGTGGCATTAACAAGCTTTGTCAGATGGGTCACCAGGGATTCTCCGCCTACTTTGAAAAGGGCTGGATAGAGACCGTCCGGTCCTGGTGGCTTCTCACGTTTGAGTACGTCCTGTTACTAATCCAGTTGAATGTGTATCGGAGAGCAAATTCTCGTAAATCTCCTTGGTCATTCAGCACTGTTGCGCTGAGGGATGGGACAACTAATTCACACTCATGGGGTACCACTGCAACCAAGACGATGCATCATGTAGGATGGTTGATCTGGTTATCAGATCATCCACCAATGTTTGGACGTACATCGAGCCAATTCTTAGCGTTTTCTTAGAGATACGCAACCGTTTCTCATTTGTTTACTTGACAGGGGAATCGGAATGGGCGAACACTGAAATCGGAGAGTGTACAGTTGCATTTGGCGTTCTGACGTTTTAAACTAGTGCGGTGCTTCTTGTTTGTCTCAGAATGTTGAATGGAATTGGTTGAGTGAGATCGGACCAGAAGCAACTGTAGCTAGAGTTAGACAAGCCTTAACATGACACATTTATGAATGATTACGGTACAACGGCGATCAGATTAAGAAAGATTTATAATGAGAAAAGTAGAAAAGTAAGTGTTACTCGGATTGAGGTCCATCATGTTTGTGCTCATTTCAGTTCTCTCTTTAACCATAGGCTATTTACTGGCACATGTCGGTTTACCTTGCAAGAGTGTCTAGATGCAGTGTATTTATATCTACCGTACCTGGGCATTCGACGCATCTGATCATGGCAATTGAGAATGACATTTATCATGACAATTTTCACAGAGTGAATTTCCCGCCGAAGCCCGAACATAACCACTGGAGTACGCCAATTCACCAAATAGAAGGTGCCCCTGAAATGCTCAATATCAGAGCTCGACACAACTAGATATTCTTCCCTTCTCAGTTCACTGTACTGTTGTTATTGACTTCAGCAAACTTGCAAATTCACTTTCTGTCGCCAAGCGTGGCTGCCCAGTTTATGAATGGCTGGTGGAAGCAAATCTATCACAGTTGTATCCAGTCGGTTCTGGTTAATCGGAGCAGGGTGGTGTTAGGATTGCAGTTCCAAGAAGTTGCTGCCATTCAAACAGTGGAATTTCAATTCAGTTTACTGCCACTCTGTGGAAACACTAGAAGTACCATGATGAGCTCATCTCCCAGGTTCAAAGTGTCTAGCGAAACCTCTTCATTGCCAGCAGGGCAGCTATGTATGATCACATGCAGTCAGTAGTAACACAGCATGTGTAGCACCGAAAACGGAACGCGGTGGATGATTTAGAAAGTGCTTCGGAGCCAGAAGGTTAGCAACTGCACTGTCTATAAATTCTCCCGTTGGAGATCAACACTGTGTAGAGTAGCTGCACTATTGTTTCAGTAGTCTTCGCCGTGATTTTAAAAGCGCATCAGGAGGCAACAATAGACCACCTCCACTCTCATTGTATCCGACTCATTAGGCAGGACTTCTTACATCTCTAGTGTAGGCGCTCGAAGAGAGTGAAGGCACTCTACGCATGGATGAAGATAGTGAACGTTCAGGAATGGGATTCATCATCATCATCATCACCATCATCATCATCATCATCTGTAAGAAACCGTGTACTTGTCGTGGAATGGGATTCAAGGGCCGGTTTATTTCATGCTGGTTGGAAGCAAGCCAATAATCAAGGTCTTGAATTTCCGGCTAATAGAGAACAAAAGTGAAAACGAACTCAGCAAAGCATTAACCTGATTTGGGAAAACGCAACTGACGAACTGACCTAACCCATATATCACACATTCATGCCTACAGCCGAAATGGGTCACTGATGGTTCGAATACCGCTAGACCGTGAGTCATGAGCTCAGCGATTTTCACTAATCTTTGTCTAGCCACATTGATAGGTTGATGTCATCTAACCACTGGAGTACGCCAATTTACCAAATAGAAAGTGTCCCTGAAATGCTCAATACCAGAACTAGACCAAAACGAGACATTCTTTGCAGCGCAACGAACTGGTGTGATTATTAGTGCTTCAGAAAGGTCTGGCTGGTATACTGGATTCAATGGGCATTTTGGGGTAACTTATAAATCGGTCACTGGTAGGCTTGAATCGGGTGACATAGTTTGATCGTAACGAACTCACCTGTCTTGTCAAGTTCACTAACATACAAAGTTCGAAAACGACTCCAAGTAGTCGCAACCCATGGTTAAGCACTTTCGACTGGTCCAAGAATTTGCGGTTGTGACAAACAAAGCAAAGTGCAGTGGTTACTTGATTGCAATTTTTCAGATTTTACAGATTGCACCGTTCGTTTCTTTCCGATTCCTGTCTTTTGGCGACGGATTTGGTGACATTCTATATGATGGAGTCGTTGCACATAAACCGCTCCCTGGATGCGAACAAGACCCATCTCAAAAGTCGTCAGATTGGATCTCCGAATACTCATAGTTAAGCACTAAGTTGGTGGTCAAGGAGGACCCAGCTGAATTCAGCTGAATCTACCGCATACAAGGGTCTTGTTCGGACGAATGTGTCGCACCTGGTTGCGACCTGGTTGCGATGACCAGGAACGGATACTATCGTTTGGAGACTAACTTGCAGTCGATAGAATCCCGCTCAATCTCTTTCTCATAATGGTCCTCTTTTAATTATCTATATGATGGGGACAAAAAAGACGAACTAGCGGTCGCGGTCGTTTTCAGCAACCTTATGTGTAATGTGTCATGTGAGGCAGCATATCATGTCTATGAGACGTGTTGCGGTATCCCGAATATCGTACAAACCGAAAACTAAGGTGGTCTCGTGAACCACACTCAGTTGAAGAAGGCGAGCCTAAACAGCAGATTCAGCTTGATTCAGTTGAGTCTTCCGTTAAAACCAAACCATCGTGCAAATGCAAGTATCTTTCGGAATCCGTCCAGATTAGGTTCAAGCAGAACATATGTTTGACGGAAAATTGGGGATTGTGCATACCTGACGAGCCCCAATTAGGGGAAAAACCGGTCGTGGGCTGTCGAAGAGTTTTAAGCAATCTTATGCATACTATTCCATCGGATGCTGATGTTCATTATTCGTGCGTGCGTTATTTACGTCTCGTTGTCACCCGAAAATCACGGAGAGGTTAACGAAGTATACATCAATCTTAAGCTTTCTAACAGCGCCGAAATTGGCATAAATATATCTGACGAAATGCCATATAAGTCTCCTTTCAGGGTGCATCATGGTCAGTTGCCTTGTGGAAGAATGCATCAGACATTGCGGCAAATTCCGCGATGGTAGGCTTACAATGGACAAGAACAAGTGAAGTCACTCAGAAAGACTCTTGTGAACCCTAAAAATTCGCCTACTACCATTCAACAAAAAGCGGTATTTGAAACGTTATAAATGCAATGATGGAGCCAGTGAATCTGATTACATTTGCAGCAGGAAAATGCGCAGAGCTTTTTTCGTCAACTTACTTTTTGTGTTTCTATAATTCCAAGAAAAATGTACCTTCATGCTATGATACTTCTACTTCAACAACCATATTTCTGGGCGTTTGTTGAAGTCTAGGCATTTCCACAAGTGCGATACTCCTGATTACATAGCGCTCCATTCATTTAGTTTGCAATGAATACACATGATTCGAAAGAACTACTTCTTATCTCCTAAACCCTAGAACCAAAAGCAAGAATTTTTATCATGTCTCCTGAACAATGCCTCATGTATTCAAGGTAATTTTTCATTAGTTGTAGGTTGTTGCGGGCTTCGTAGAATTCGCTTTCATGTCATTCTCGTTTGAATAGTCCTACTTCTACACTCTTGCAGTCAGGTTGTCAAGTTGACACCCAACAAAGCATGCGCTGTCATCAAGTTTTGCTCCTGTTATAGTCTATCAGTAGTACCACGGTTTGCACTCCAAACATCTGACACATGAAGTGTGAGCATCCATGAAGCTACCTTAGTGGGAAATCTTGAAGGTGTGGACGTCGAGCAAACTGTGCTAACCGTGCCAACCAAAGTCTATCTGCCTAACAAACCTTCGGCCAGACTTAGTATACGTACCAGTAGTTGACTGCATTTCTCATATGTCGGACAGCAGGACACCCAGTGAATGTGCCCAGTAGTTTCTTGGCCGTTTATCACATCCGAATTCTAGCCCCACATGCCGACATCCAGGAAATAAGACGGTTTCCAGAAGTTCTCATTTATGTCCCGTGCGTGCGTTCAGATCAAGAAGTTCAAACGCTCTAACTATAGTCCAGAGAGCAGATAAAGTAACGTTGACCACCTCGTACAGACGCTAAAGCAGACGAATGGATAAGGAAAGGTTTTCAGAAAACTACATAATCCAAGTCGCTACTCGAGCAGCCAATCAAAATCGTAGTAATTTAACTCGTTTTCTCACGCCGATGCCTTTTACCGGACCCGACATGACGGTGAAAATGCACGGTATTTTCAATGTGTTATCCAGAAAATGAAGGGTTTTTTTCAGAAAAGGTGAACAAATGTGACCAGTGTCTCCACAGCGCTTTTTATTGAAACGCATGTATTGAATGGCTTTCGCCACCCAAAGTTTCAAGTTTCTGGGAGAGTTTTTCGCATTGAGACGCTTGTAAATTGAAGTCATAATACGTCTTAAGATCAGGAGATGCATATTGAACGCAGGAGCTCCTTATTGGAAGGCTTCATTTGCGTTGATAATCTGGAATCCTTCCCAAATGTTCTATTTCTGTTCCGGATATAAGCATCACTAGTTATAGTGAAGCACTTTTACTTCTGTGGCGTTGTGTGACTGGTAATCACCTTCTCAAGTGTGAGCGTCTTCGATCCACTTTTGAGCCCGATATCTCGTTGATATTCTGTCCAAGAATTTTATCTACTTGCATGCATGTTTGCGACAAACGATGCAGCGGATGCACACCAACAACAAAGGGGTCATCAGTCGATCCGTGGTACGCGTCATCAAGGTGAGTGGAAGTTAAAGAACCAAATGTTAATTTGTTTGCCAGCAGATGGGCGGGCGAAGTTGTCCAGTTTTGCGTCAGTGCATTAATTGAAGAATGTGTGTAATCGGTTTCGGGAAAAGACTGTAGGTACACTGCATTTCCGTCGGAACTTTTGGGATGTGCTATAGGAGCAGATCCGTGGATAGGTTCGTTGGATTCACCCTTATTGAGAAGCGATTGGTATATTGAAGCCTGGGGTACAGGTGAACCCCCATCAACTCCAGAATAATCGTCTGATTTTATTCGATCGGAGGACTGACTGAAAACCTCTTTTGAATCGTATATCGCACGAGAAAACTGATCAGGCTGTTGACTTTTCTCGTTATGGTTCAGGGTTTCGTCTGGTTCAAAGTTGGATGTAGCATCCGGAACAACCATAAGCTGCAGTTCTGGTGGATTGGATCTAGATACGGGTTGCACAGAACGTTCGAGTTTTCGGAATTTCGCTCTCCGGTTCTGAAACCAGACCTAGAACAGAGGAAGTGAACGAAAATGAGGCCAACAGTTGAATACTTCCAGAATTTCTGTGCTGATGTTCATCGTTGTTGACTTTGGAATACGCGTGACAGGAATGCGCTTAGACCACAAATAGAAACTAGCAGCCTTGTATCGAGCGACGTTTGGAAATGCATGTCACTTGGACCTCTAGTGCAGTAACTTAGTAGAATTTGGTGAGTGGACTTGTTTTATTTGAATTCCCTATGCAAACGTCTGTCCATATTCGTTTTACAGCAGTATTCGGTAGGCAGGACCTCCGTTATCAAGGCGTATTACCGCTGTAGGCGAAACACATTGGAGGTTAATATTACTCTACTCAGTTGGACCGCCACTGTCTCTTGTCCTATTATGTGGCATATCTATAACATGAATATACTCCATGACATACGAATATGATCCTTGGCATTCCCGACAAAACTGCCGTCTGTCGAATTTTTCGAATGAATGAGACTTTAGCTGGCCGAAATACACAAAGATGTATACACTTGGACTATAGGTTATACCTGTTTACCGAAGGCGCGCAATTTAAGATTAACCAAAAATTCTGACGAAAACACAAGGTGACCACGCATACTGTTGCCCTCAGCATTTGAGACAACCATATTTTCTCAGACAACAATCAGCCCGCTTCAAAGGTTAGCACTAAAACATGATCTGCGGTACGCGCATGATATAAGGCACAACGGACTTGATCAGGTATTTAGTAAAGTCTAATGTTCTTTGGCTAGTGGTCATGAATATCAGTTTGCAAGAATTAAACATTAATTTGAATTGCGAATGTATCCACTTGAGTGAAGACGTCTTGATTTATCTGGTTAGGAAGTAAAGGAGTTGCCAGGATCATTGCTGATGTGAAAAATGATTCGCGCTTGTGCTACTCAATGATATGAGTAGTTTGGAAGCAATGAACCAAAGTTTGTGTGTGGTTGCTTGATCTGCTCAAATGACCAGATTCACTCATCCTGATTCCCACCACGTCGACCCGTGCTGAACACAAGTGCTTCGGCTAATTTGTGTTGACTGTGAGAATTTAGTTTACCGGATCTTTTGGAGTGCGCACAAGGCCTTTTAGCAACTATATGTAGTGCTGTGACCCAGTCTCATTGAAAGTTTTGTAGCTGCGAGCGTTTCTGGGATCTTGGTGTGTATGAGTCTATGCCCCCATGGACGAAAGACATCTGTTTGAATGTAGTTCCGTTACAACCCGCCGGAACTGCTGGAGTATTCAGCGTATGGTTTCAGTTGCTTTGTTATTCTCCGGAATATTATCTCTTATCATAATGCGAAAACCTTGTAACTTGTAGTCCGATTATTGCGACATATGGGTTCTACAGTCATGCAGTAACTTCTGAATAACCTCGGAACTAGTAGTGGTAAAGGACAAGTCAGTAAATGCACGGAAACTCCGAAGAGGTTGGTCTTGTATTGCAGCTTTTTGTGATAAGCCTTGTTTTTTTTTGTGAAGAAGCTTAGATAAATGAGATAGTTTGGTTGTTCTCTTTTGTCCAATCAACACGGTGGAGAGAGAGGCGAGAATTCTATCTGACACGACGGCGTGGGCCAACTAGAAATTCAAATACTTGTCAACATGTATGTAGTTCAACATTTTTTCGAAGCTTTCGTAGACACCACACAGTCTAGATGTTCTGTTATTATCTTCCAGGCCATCTGAATCCAAATTAGCCCAAAGTTCTAACCAAGAATTAAATTGATATGTATCAAGATATGGTTCGTCCATATCCAAACGATTACCCATAAATTACCCAGTGGTGCTTTCTTGGGATTTCTTAATAGGCTGGTACACATTTGCGGGCGAACCTTTCACATCAACTTGTGCAGGATAGCTATTTCCTCGTTCGGCTATCGTGATTTTTTGCGTTGTCTTACATGCAAGTCATCTTCCTTTCAATAGTTTCCTAGAAAGCGCCATTCTTCAGTAAACTCTCGTGTGTTTGAGTACCAGCCAAAAAGGAAAGATCACTGCGAAAAAAGGCCCGAAACTTCCTTCCGATCACCGAACAGCTCATTTTGTCTGGGTGTCGACACTAGAGTAACCAAAGCAACCTATGTTCCCGAAGTATAACGCTCGTATTAAAGCACACGTCTGCGAATTAACGTTAAAGCAGGGTTTAGGGATGTGACTGGCGGAGTATCGCATGTTTATCGCACTTCCGTCTTGAGTGTAATAAGCAGAACAATGTGGTTAATGTAGGAGAGACGTGTATCCATAATGGATCAGTGAATTTTATCGAGCACTTTGGCAATCTGGCGACAAACCTACTATCGAATCATGTGGAACTCCATTCTGTTTCACCTTCTTAATTACTGCAAAGTGTATAGTAGTCGGTTTTCCTCGAGCGCTATTCGTCGCGCGTCACTAGCCCTATTCTGCCCGTGCCTGTAGTTAGTGATCATCAGTTGTCAGCGTGGAATGGATATGAAATGGAACTCCGTGCATTATACAGGATCAAGGGGGAATGTGCCTGATTCACATCTGATTGATTCCTTAGAATATAGTGTCAGAAATTGATGAATAAGCTACCTGAGTGGATATCGGTATTCTAGGGTTCTTTGCAAATCTGTGATATATAGTGCAGTTATTATGATGAAATAGGCATTGGTTTTCAAGAAATACGGTCCGTTGCACTTCCGTCATGCTCAGGTTTGACGAGAATGTTATATTGGATTGCTGAGCAATGCAAACTTGCCTGGACTCGCGCCTCAGTCAAATCAATCCTCAGTGCAATATCCTCCCTCGTGTAAATGTCAGGATAATGCGTTTCCTGGAAGGCCCTCTCCAGTTCCTTCAACTGCGAACTAGTGAAAGTTGTGCGAATCCGACGTTGCTTTCTCCTCTCTTGAAGCGTCATTGTTGCCAGGTTTACGGATCCGGCTGGCAGTATGGGGCTGCGCTGGTGTCCGACGGTCGGATTGAAACAACCCTCGGTTATGTTTGCGTTGTGTTCGTTAGGTGACCCAGAGGACGCATATTGAAAATCGAGACGTGTTCTTGGACAGGTGAATCCTGTTAGTGAGTGAGATGGATATGAAGAACCTCATTTACGACGTTTGAACTCGTGAAGAATTTATTGTTTTACAGTAAAGACAGACTGTGCGAATTGTGTATGTGCGTCTAAGAGGCGCTGGGGGAATTATGTAGGCGAATTATGAGTTTACTGAAAGGAAAAATCTTCATACACACGAAGAAGTTGGTATAAAATTCAAATCAATAATATGGTGGAATGCAGTTACACATCATTTTGTATGAGAGAAACCATATATAAAATACTGGCTTTATCGTCCGCAAACAAAGCCATTATTAGAATTTGCCACAACTGCTCTGGAGTGATTTCGCTTTATTTTAATTTCATTGGTCTATATTATACCAATGTATAACAATTTCCCCTTCTTATGCGTTATATTCGAGTGAGAGTATATCTGTGCGCTTTTCAGTGAAGTATGGCAGCAGAAGAAGTACTGGACAATGAGGGACTGTGGACAGTAGGAGCGGTGAACGGAGCGTGTGAGCAAACTCGTTTACACGCTCATGGTAACAGGTTTGCTTGTAAGCTTCAGATTTATTTTCAGTAGTCTGAGACACAAGAAGCACCATTCCACTTTCATTGTCGCTATCATTCACGTCGAAGTGCTCTAAAATCTATGCACAGCTGAAAGCCAGCTACAGCTAGGCACTCAATCAGATAACTCGAGGAGAGAAACCGCCAGACGTGATCGATCTGTGTCAACCAGGGTAACTATTACCCACAAAATGATGGTCACCGGATGCGTCCGTGATGTCAAGTCAAAGGTCAACTGAAAGTCAACCAGCCAGAGGGCGAACCAACTAGATAAGTGACAACATCGATCGAGCAATCCTCTCCTGACAGACCGGTAGGATTGTAAACATAAACAACATTTTCCAAGGTCTCCTCATTGACATTTTGCAGAACAGCTGGGTAGTGCTAATCTACTACATACAAACGTCACTTCGATTGGAGATCGAATATTTGCAAACAGATTTTCGGGCTCCGGGAGCAGAAAACAGCCGAAGAGCTGTTGAGATCGCTCCACATTAACTGAGGGAGTTCCTTATTTGAAGCTGACGTCTGTGGGGAGACAGAATGCAGGAACCCAGCAAAGGTGGTCCCTTTTGCTACTTGGTAACTTCTAGAAGGCATTCAAATGATTAAATAGATTACAAGGAATAATTATGAGCAGTATGTAGTCTGAGTAGTGCCATGTTCAAAACGAGAAGTGTACTGTTCATGAGAAATAGGTACGAATCAAGATAAGTCGCCAATCCCCTGGTACAAACAGTTTCGTTTGCCTAACATTGCTCTATTACCCAGATTATCAGAAAATACATGAAGGATCAGTAAACGAAATGCGTAACCTGACCTTCATCAAGCCGTCTTTTGCGCCACAGAATCATGCGAATTAGTATTTGATGACATTTTCTGACTGACTTCTCTAAAAGCATCATTCTGTAGGAAACTTCCGTGGACTTTGATGGAAGTGGTCTTCGCTGGGATGGTGTCGCCCTTAGGGAGGAGATTAGTGGAATCATTGCACTAATCAGTCGGATTCCTGAAAACTCAGCGTGGCATAAGAGGTTCGGTTAAATGATTGTTGGTTTGTTCGCTGAGCTGGGCCATTTGATTGCAAACGTTTCATCACCAATCGAGGTGACATCATCAGTGCGTTGGTGGGGAGATGCATTGAACCGATGCATTGAACTGGACCCAATTTACGCACCACTACGTGCAAATGGCCGACTCGTCCACCAGAATACTCGAGAGGAGCCAAATATCGGATTCACAAACCAAAAAGCAAGGAACTGCTGGAAGTCGGGTCAACAAAGGTCACAAGCCGGAACCCAAAGAGGTCAACGACAGAGGTCACCCGAGCATCGATTAGAACACGAGGGCACGGGAAGCCAGGTCCACAATTTACGTGGTTATCGATCAATCAGGACACGGGATAACAGAACAACCAATGGAACCGACCGACCCAACAACCAATCGTGACCGAAGGTCAACCCCGGCTAATAGCATGCATATTAACACACACGCAACACTACTCAACGCACAACCACCAACCCATCGCTGCGCTCCACAAAGCTCCCTACCAATGCACTGATGATGTCACCTCGATTGGTGATGAAACGTTTGCGGTCAAATTGCCCAGCTCACCGAACAAACCAACGACCATCTATACTACCTGAGCTACTAACATTCTCCTCTATAGGTTCGGTTAAGCTTGCATAGTTCGTCGGACATAAGTGGGAGCCCAGAGAGATAATCACTTGATAACTGTATGCGGAGAAACAGACAAATGCGGTTAGGTCAAGAGGTGAGCCGCAGGACTAGTCGGGCACATGTGACTCGAAGATAAATTTTTCAACTTCCGCGACAAATCACAAGTGCCGTTAACATCCAACGTAGGATGAATTAGCTTGTTGATGCCTTTCAATTTTAGAGCCACATCCGTTAATCTAAGGGCATATTTCGGCTTGTGCTTCATCAACCTCGAGGGACAGGTCAAACACAGCGGATACTTGGCAGGATTTCTGCCACAGTTTTATGAACTACTGAGTGTTGATCATTGCGAAATGTGGCGAAAAAATAAAAGGTGCTCCTCGATATCTTGGCATTTACTGATCTCCTGGTACCACATGGTTATTACATCTGGCTGTCTGTCAGCTGTAACCAATTGGAACCTAAATGAATACACATCACAAGGGCTTTCCCTTGGAAGCTGCCAGTAAATTATCCATCCACCACAAGGTCACCTGAGGTAAAGTATATGACAAGAGAAAGAGCGACGCTTTCGTCTGTCTCTGTGATAATGATGTGTTTTAAGACAACCCTTGCTAATGTATGTCATTTTTACACTCGTCTTCATAAATGATGCAAGCGAGGCTTGCTTGGGCCGGAGAGGAGGAAGAACCATTCACAAACCCTGATTAAATCTCAACCTAATTGAAAACTCAACTAATACAAACTGGTTTCTATATGCAACCAAGATCCGTCCATATATTTTGACAGCTTTGCAGAAGAAAGTAATTTTCCATATTACAAACACTCCTTTGCATAGATCGACGTTCTCCTATCTGTTATTGCATCCAGCGAAATTAGTCTGACCCAGAACAGTATTTTGGTTTGCACAATTTGTCCCATACTGGAACAATTCCAAGTACTCTTATGTAAAATTGGACATGTTACATACGACATAATGACGGGCTCTCGCACCATCCTCAAGCATTGTTCTCCTATTCACTTCTCAGTAGTTTTTTCCGCCAGGCACTTTCTACTTAAACCTTGGAGGAACTTACTGAATCCCCTTCGAACTCAGGTGACTTTTGAAAACACGGTGTCAGGCACATGTATCAGCATTAAACATGAAATAAAAAATACCGATCTATAATATGTATCGAAATGTAAGATTTTTCTTGAAATTAGTTCGTCGTTTGGAACTCTGTATTCTGCTTCAAACATCCTGTTGATTGTTTCAGTCCTTTGCTGTGGTGTTCAAGTGCACCATGTTTCTGCTCCAGACTAAAAGACCACCTAGATTCGAGGCAGTGGGTTCCATGAAATAATTTTGAAAAAAAACACCTATTTCTGAGCTTGTCAGAATAAGTACTGCGCCAGCGTGTTTTACGTCCGTAAGCGCAAACTATGAATGTGTTCGCCTTACAAAACCAGCTTAACATCGCTGTATATACGTCTCCTAAAGGCATGGAGAGCAACCTTTCAAACACTTGTCCTCATTTCTTTGAGGGAACACCTTTTTATTTCGGATACAGCTATAAATCTTTCCAACATGTCGCTAACCGGATTAAGAAGGGACGCTCTGTCAGTGGAACGGCGAAGCAACACTACACCAGGACACACCCAATCTTTCTCGGCAAAACTAAATTAGGGTGCTTGTTTAATCAGCCTAATCGAACTCAAACAGAATCAGCTAACACTGTTAGTTGGTTCGAGTCACGTTCAGCCGATCTGGCTCACTAGTAGCAAGGGAACTTTTTAGCCAAGCATCCCAACTTACCATGCATCCTGTGCGCTTCAAAGGACAAGCTTGTCCCGGATAAAATGAGTGGAGTGGTTTGCGTAGGTTGGAAGGGCTAACCGAACTTTTCCTTGAATCGAAGCTTGAACTTGGTTCAAATCCAAAACGTACCATCCAGAAAGTTGGAAACGAAATAAATGTAGAGCGCTGAGACGCGCTGCTTTAGAAACTGCCCCTTCAAGGGACGCTCATTCCCTAAAATGCACAAAACCTTAACCAAGGTCAACTGAGGACAACCCACGGTATCAAAATTTAGTCTGTGATTTTTGGGTGGAATCAAAACCTTGCTATCTATTTAAACGTTGTACGAACGTTTTGCTATTGTACCATTTCTGTGTATTATCTGTGCTAGTCGTGTGAACGGCAAACATAGCAGAGGAAATCTAATTAAAATAGTTTGACATGGGCATCACTAACGCCTTGGTAGATTCCTATTGAAAGTTCTTTTTTTCTTCAACCAAGCACTTCAGATGGCTAACCCAGAGTATATTGAAGAAGAACTGAATTTACTACAGTGATTATTTAGAAAAAAGTAGCTAACTCGCCTGCTGATAAGTTTGCTCAACCGATAGATCTATGTTCTGTTTTACCTGCTGCTGCTTAACTAATTATTTTTCCTGATATGCTATTTGAAGAGGATGGGGTCCTCAATAAACACTCTCGTTTTCACAAATTTAGCTTTGACAGGAGACTCGAATTAATCCAGTTTTATCTTCCGCTTTAGCTAAATGTGCTGCCACCTGGTGTTTCATTTAGTACGATATTCGAGAAGCCGCAACATATTGCCCAGACGTAACACACTGCTCACAGGTTTGATGAAAACTCGACTAATTTTAGTCGCCTCTTGCCAACACTCAAATCCACGTTCCACGCAGATGATCCGGTTCACACCGAGGGTACAAACTGTATTCCGTCAACACCAAAAACATGTGTTCTCACTTCCGAACCGGTCTAAGAGGACCTATCGAATTCAGTGTACCTGTGGATGCAAGTGAGCCGATAAGATATACACTGCGTTACGCCCCGTAGGCAGCTCTGGCATGCCACCTAAAAAGACGGTTCACTGAGTTCTTCTTCAGAAGGTGTCCGAAGTGTAGATAGAAGTCAAAATTTGCACAGGCCTAGACCGATTTACGCTCAATCAAACAGGAACAGAAAACCTGCTCAAAGGACCTCTTTACTCCCTTAGGGAGACAGCTTTCACTGGTGTTTCGATGTATTTAATTTTTTGCCTGCACTACAAACTTGTTTTCATTCTTAAATTAGTCCCATTTTTACTTAACTTCTGCCGTTTGCTTCGAAATGCTTGGTGATGACCAAACCAACAGACAATTCCAAATCGTTTATTCTAATAGACCATCCTTATGCCTTTCTCTTACTGGATCGACCCTTCAGTTTGTCGAATATAAGACTGGTTTGATCTTGTGAAGTATCACGTGATCGTTTTAACCGTCGTTCTGGGTAACAGTTTTGATTCATTTATCGCGATTATTAATTCTTCGGTCATGTGGAGAATTGCCGCTTTACAAATGATGTGGTAATGGCTTTTTTAAAACCAGTCAGCTAATAGTCTTTGCAGCTCCAGATAGTCACAGAACTCACTGAGGGCTTTTGCAGATATGCAGGTTCCAAACAACATGAATACGGATCACGTCGGAGGCTTTCATCATTCTATTTGCATCAGTCGACAGTTGCCATCCCTCTCTCTCCCTCTGATTGTGAAGGCGTCGACAGCTTCTAGAAAGATTAGTATGAGTTATGGCGGTGGAAACTTAATAAAAACTAATTTGTCACTTGCGGCTGAGGACGTAGAAACATACAAATGTGTCATGCATCCCATCCTCCTGTTTTTAAATAGTTACTTGGGGACTGAAATAGCCCCGTGGATTATGAGAGTGTTTCAAAAGAGTGCAACATCACATGTTGCCTTCAACATTAAGGTTAAACTACTATTTTAAAGTGGGGTCTACGGATACACAACCTAGTACTGACAATTTTTCCTCGCAGGGTGATGAATCGTCTGGAAGCCAGCTGCTGAGCTCAAAGAAGGAAAAATTGGCCACCTGATCAACCAAGATATACATCCATTTGCCTACCTAATTGACTGAAATAACACAGTGCGATGCTCCGGAATGCTGCCTGATTAATTAGTTAATCATGAAGATGTTCAGCTGTTTGTTAGTTAGATATATCATAGTCAGCTGGTCGACCTGACGAGGAACATTTGGATCATTTGGCACCACCTTTTGCATCTCACAAATTACTAGACCTTTTTTCAGGATTTGTTTCTCAATTGTTCCCATTTAAAGTGTCCGATTGCAGATGCAAATTTTTGGTAAAGTGCTAGGACAAATTACTAGACCTTTTTTCCAGATTTGTTTCTCAAATGTTCCCATTTAAAGTGTCCGACTGCAGATGCAAATTTTTGGTAAAGTGCTAGATTCAATAATCACAAGTTTGTTCATCAGCTGAGGTGAAATCAGTTTCAGTGATAATGGAACGACCAGACATCACTTTGGTTAATATCAATGCTTGACAAAGGTGGTGTTTGTTCCATTCAGAATTGACTGGGGAACATTGAGACAATCAGACTGACACTCGGTACAGGAGCAGTTTACCGCTTCTTCATTGTTCAACAGCTAACGCGCAGCTGTCACTTACGCTGTCAACTTCGATAACGACTGAGAAAACATCTGTCCGCCAATTCTGAATGCTTCTACCTCAGAATAAACTTCCCTCACCCGTTCATCCAAATATTCCTTTTCAAATGATAAAAGGTTGCTACCCCTCAGAACTAGTGTTGTTCGCTTCCCCAACGCCTAGGGCGCCATCTGCCACAAGAAACGTTATAAATGAGGAAAGCGCATTGGAGAATTATGCCTCTTGTGGTGTGTAATTCATCTCAGGTTACGGTTGTTTCTCCTCACCCTATCAAGACACCTGCAAACTTGGTGATTAAGTACAGCCCGTTCATTTTTCCGACGTCTTTTGGGTGTTATGCTAAATCGGAACAATGGATGGCCAAAATCGTTGGAAAAACGCTGAAGCTGTATGATTAGGTGTGATTTCAAATATTCAGTGTTCTATTTGTTTACGTGAGATACAACTTTAAACATTACGTAAATTCGTGCGTAATTTTTGCGTGAAATCGGTATGGAGGGTCGGGATTGTTTGTGAAATAATTGTACTTTCAAACAAAACAATTAAGGTCTTCATGTTTCTAAATCCAGCACAATTTTGTGCAAGCCACGTTAGAAATGCATCTGAATGTCGAACAGCAGTAATTTGTCGTATCAACATCGTTTACCTGGATGACAGATCCCAAAAGAGTGCCGACGACGAAACTCAACTTGGCCGACAGGCAGAAGCGAAGCTCAGAGCTGAAGGAATCATGCCAATTAAACCACTGGTTGCGCTCGACAGTGGACGGCCAGGTTATTCACTGTGACAGAAATATGTTGGTACAGAACCGTACTGACGGAAAACAACAAACTGAACGTCACTTACCATTTAGCCTGAGTTGTTGAAAATTAAAGTACCGAAAATATCTCGTGAATAATTTGAATTCCTTAGGCCATGTGACAGTTACTCATACTATGCCAATTATGAGGTGAATAGTATCTTGACTCAGTGGAATTTTTTTCAGGCAGGAACCGCCTTACGCCTGCAGTCGTTTCCTGTGAGCGTTAGGTTTGCCTGTTCAGCGAGCAGCGCTGATGAAATTCCAAGCAATGAACAATCTGGAGTTATCTTACTTCAACTAACCGTAAGTGCTTTTCACACATGTTTGCGTAATTAGTTTTTTAAATACTCACAGGACTTTGCCTATCAGCTGTTGATGCCGTTACCCCAAATGGGACAAATGAAACCGTGTGCCAATTCTGGCTCGAGTTGGGAATTGTTTAAACACCTAAGAATTCACTTGCCAGGATATTACCAGTGTAATCGTTCATCGAAGAACTGCGTGGCGTAAACGGAGTTCGTGAACTGTTTCCGTAGATTTTATCATCTCATTGATCGAACTATGCCGAACACAGCGTATATTTGCTGTTCTAATATTGTGCCCATAAATTTAGCCAACAGTCTGTAGTGACGACGGTTCGATAAAACTTTAATGCTGGAATTTGAAAATATGTACTCATGCATGGCGCATGGAAGAGGGAGAAGAGATTGCGCACTCTGCAAAAATAAACTGAGTTAATTAGTCTTGTCAAAAGGCAGAATTATTAGAGATCTTCTACAACTTAAGACTGCCGTGGGAGACCCCCGTTGAGCGCGAAATAACCCGCGTTACCAAAGACAAATGAAATGGAGTCGATTCTGATCTAACAGTATGGGGTCAACACTCAACACTAATAGATACTTCTCAACCCAAATTCTGTTGTCTTCTGGGATTCCGATTATTCCGATCTTCAGGAAGCTCATCTCCTCTACTAAACTCCTGGGCTATAAAACTCTGCTGTTACTGTCATTTTTCTGACGATAATCAAACAAATCACTACTATGATATTATTATTTTTACATAAGATAGTCACGGACCTCTGTTCAATGAGTCTAATTGAGGCTTCTACATCGAGGAAGAATGTGTTTCATCCGTTTTAGATAGTAACATAGGCCTGCTGAAACCACAGTTGTCCACCGCTGTCTACACAAAACAGATTTTTCGTCCCCCCTTTCTTCTCATGCTAGTCTCTAAGTCCACTCTGCTCCAGACGCAAGTTCCTCTACAAATTTGATTTAATCAATAATAACTCCAACACAGAATCAGTCAATGAAAAAACGTGCATCTACGCTTCCAGCGAAATTGCTAATGGAATTAGCCAGTTTCGGAACTGGTAACTGTCACTGAGTACAGTGATAGCAATTTGCCAGGGTGACGAATAGGGAAGGGGGACGAGAGACTTGGGCAGGAATAAAGTTGGTGTTTACCCAACAGCTCAGCTTCGTTCTGTCTGTCCAGATGGGGGGAGTGGTGTTTGCGAGTTGGTGCTGACCGATGTGGGAGGATTGAGGAGGCTAGTATGGACAAGCAAATTTCGTAGGAAACCAACATGAGACTCGTCACGTGGAAAAATTTGGGCTAAACCGTTGTTTTCACCTGGTCCTGGAGCAATCAGGGAAAACGTGAAAGGGCAGTTGCTCCCGTGGGGTTAGAGACCAAGTCGGATTCGAATTTCACACCAGTCAGGTCGGTTTACATCACACCAGCCCAACAGTTAAGCACTAATTATAATGTTGGTCTGACCTAAATGGTCAATTCACAATATTCCCCATATGACTGACGTCGAGGATAACCGCCATATTAATTGGCAGATAATGAGTGAAAATTTAGCTTTCCGGAACACTTTTTGTAGATTCCCAAGGACAGTAATGGCGCACCAAAAGCGCTAGAGAGAGCGGTGCGTAAGGCTTGAGGCTTTTCAGTGCTGTTTATGTACTGTGCTCACGACAGGAAAAATACGATTTCATGCGTGTAGAAGAAACGTTGGGCTCTCATTAGCTATCCTGGATTTTAAAACAGTTGTCTTTAAGACTACCATGAGTAACCCAGTGAATCACCTGCACGTAGTTTATCAGCAACCAATGCAGAATTGTAACAATTCCTCGAATTCAAACCTACTTCTTGGAAAATATGCTTACATGTCTTTGAAGTTTTAAACTTGGATTTCATCCTATAAATGAAGCCATCCTACAGTAAAAAGTCAGGGCACATGACAAATGAGGTTCATCCTCACTGGCAAGAATCAGCTATGCAAATTTCTCTCTACCTGTAGATTCAAACGTGCAGCGCCCATAATCTATTAATGAACTGTCTATATAAGTTGCAGTCAGGCAGGAAATGAAACAAAATCCTCAAATAGTGTAATCCATCTCAGGGTTTGTGCGGTATACACTTCTAGCGAAAAGTATGGTGCTATTTGGCTGTCCTAAACAGGTTATATTCGCTTGCCCTTTGATTAGTACCACAGATCCCGTTTGGACTTTTTGCTACTTGTAGTCAGTATGGCACCTCACGGAAGAGTGATCGTTCTGCGCAATCACGGCTTTTTCCAAGAAGTTTACTTTTTAATTTTTATCCCAATCGTTTGATTATTCTGGTGCACGGCGGGCATTTAACACCGTTTCATCTTTTTGCGTTTATCTTTGCAACGGAAATTGCACAGCAATATCAGACGACCATGAACAAAATGGTTTGTTGTTTTGGTGGTCCGCAGAGATGTTCAGTAGCGAATCGACATTGTCGCTGACGTGGAGAGCAATGAGATCTTTAGCTAAATGCTAAATGCTCCAAACCTTTTGAACTGTAAGTCCAGCAACGTAGTAGATAAGAGCGAGACAGGTTTAACCGCCGTTTCATAATATCAACCGTGACGATGTTACGAAATTTCCTACTGCCACACTGGCTGATCCCAGCTTGCAATTCGGATGGAAATAATGTGGTTTTGGCTACGTGCCACCAGCATAAGAAGTAAGCACACTGTGAATTAGAGCAACATGCCCGTTGTTAAAGCATGGAATTGGTCTACTGATCCCATAAAAACGAAATGCTTTGAGTCTCTAACCATGAATTATTCACTGGCCGGTAACTTTTACGTAAGTGAACGGAAACACTGGGAGTACCCCTGAATGATGAGCCCCCAAAAGGATGAAGATGCTAGTAGGTTGTCGAAGAATTTTTAGCGGTCCTATGTCAAAAACTTTCAAACAGTTTCATACCACAAAATGTATACAGAGTAGGCAAATTCGCTGTTAGGTCCATACCTTAAAGACGGTTCTGAAGATCAGAAAATGCTGAATAGTTAAGCAATGTTTGAGTTGCTTGATTCACTGACCCTTGGTTGAGGATACTGCAGCTAGAAAGTAGGTATAGACATTAGCTTTTTTGATAAGAACGTCGGTAAGTCCTTACCAACCCATTCAACTCGCATTGTATGCGACTCAGTATTCTGTTTCGCAGGAAAGGCGTGAGAGAATCTAGCTGCCTGAGATGTGATTACACTCAACGCAAGACATAGACATAATGCGATGGCCGACACACACATTTGAAGCTACTATAGAAGCAGTCGCTTGCAGTCGTTTTGCAGCAAATTATTATATCTGATTTTCGGTGAAGCTGCTTGGTAGATGGTCACACAATTCTACGGATGGATGAGAAAATAAGGAAACAAATTACGAGTACGAAAAAGTTTGTCAAATGGAGGGAGTTGGTTCTGCAGTGTCGAATGGTTCACAACCTCAATAGTATCATTCAGTGTTGTCCAAACTTAGGGGCTTGGGATTTTACACGATTAAACCGTCAAGTAATTATGGGGCTTATTTGTGACCCGATGACGGTTTATCATTGCAAAGATGTCTTAGGGTGAGCCTGGAGATTCGACAACATAGTTATTTGTCTGCTATTCACTGTATACACCACAGGCCTGTGCAAAAAGGCAGCATATCGTACAAGTTACCACCATACAGTAATCATGCATTAGACAAAATGTCACAAAAAGATCCACACTCTCATATAAAATTAATAAATTACAACGGAATTCAGCGAAGAAACAGTGTAACAAGGCTACCGTGTTGTTTCTGCTACCTCATATAATTATCTCATTAGAAGAATATGCACAGAGGCCTATTCTTGGTGAAAGAAGATATCCTTTCTTCATTAGCATTAACGAGTCTTCCTGGTCTATTTTCAATTTCTTTGTTACTAACCTCGGCGGCAAGCAAACCTTAAAGATACTAGACTGGTCAGCTTGGAATCAGCTTCCAGTGGACTACGTTGATACCCGGAAAATTTAAACGTGTCTTCTGTGGTGGCAGCAAGTAAGCAGCCTTAAAACACGCCGCACCAGAGGTTTTCGCCATTTTCATTCATATTAGATCTTTCGTATTTTCACCCGGGGAGTATTATAAGTGCTCTCAACTGATCTGCCGATAGCATAGAATAGCGCACCATGTACGTCCCCAACTGCACCGAGTGATATGTTTTTACCCTCTCATCAGTCACTGGATTATCCAGATGACATGAATAGCCCCTTCAGATATCAGAAAAGCGTCACCAATACCAGTATAGTACAAGTAAATCTAGTTTACAATGGTGAAAAGAAGAGGAAAGTTAATTGGGGGACAGATATTACTCCCCACAAGGAAGACCCTAGAGACATTCACAGTAAAAAATAAGTACACCATAAACGCGATTTCTTTTGAGAAGAGAAACAGTGGTATAAATAATTGACAGACTAAGATTCATGTGAAGTTTGTCCCATAGCTTTCTACATGAGAAAACTGAAACAGACGGAATAATCAGTACATCTATAGTTAACGCTTATCCATGTTAGTGTTAAGATCACCTATGTGTAGACGTAATATATAGGGTTACTGAAAACTCTATGACAGCCCACAACTGGTTTCACTCTTCTTGGGGCTCATCAGGTAGGCGCGATCCCCTAGTTTCTGTCAAATTTATGTTCTACTGTAACCCAAAATGCGCGACATTCGATACGTTCGAACGTACCCTCATATGTATACCAGTTTAGTTGTTTTTGTCGAATTTCGTGCAATTTGGGTTTAAGTAGAACATATGGTTGACGGAAACTCAAAGCGTGCGCTTATCTGATGGGTCCCAAGAAGGGCGAAATCGGTCGTGAGCTGCCGAAATTCTTCATCAGTCTTGTGAGTAGTGCATTACATCAATAAAGTGTATTGCCACGTCCCGAATGTTATTAACTTAAACATGAGGTGGCCTGGTGCAACATTGTTAGCTGAGGAAGAACATTACAAACGAGCGATTCAGCTGGGTTTCAGACGAGTCTCCCGTTAAAGCCGAATCGGTATGCGAATGAATGCGTTTGCCGTGAGAAGAACAAATACAAGTAGCCCGTTCGCTAGGATAATGTGCCACTGACTATATATTATATACACCTAACAGTTTTTATAGTAATTGTTAAGAACATTTAGAGGAGTGATTTGGCCAGACATTCCAGTCTGATCAGTTGACGCAGAAGAAAATCTCTACTAATTGCCATGTTCCTCCGCAGGACCATCCCTCCATAGTTATCGCCTCTACCGGGTTCCGTCAAATTTAAGCCAAAGCTAGCATAAAAAACACTTTACAATCCGGTTAACAATGGCTAGGCAGAAGTTATTCCACGTCACATTTTGTGAAATTAGTTTCATGTCAGTCAGTTTTATATCCAGATATAGGGAATTTCATTGAAAAGTCCGAGTTTTCACTGTATATTTTAACTAGTTGAAGAACATCATAAACGAGAGATTCATTTGAGTCTCCCGTGGAGACCAAACTGATTTGCAAATGAGTGAATTTGTCACAATCAGTCCAATTCGGGTTCAGGTAAAACAAAAAGTTGACGGAAACTCGGGGACTGCGCCTATCTGCTGAGCCCCAAAAAGGGCGAAACAGGGACTTTTTACTTTTAAACTACGAGCCTCGTAAGGTGCCACATTACGCTCATCGTTTACTTCGATTGGTCGTTTCAAGCCATGCTGTGTACCTTCAGCTCCTGCCACTGTTTGGGTCATATCGGAGCCAGATATCAAGCCGCTAGGGAATGAAGCAAATTGGATCCGCTGGTATAATCAAGCCTAGATGTCGTGCAGAATCCGCTGCAACTAGTGCACTAGTTATCCATTTGTCGCATGGAACAATTTGATGAATACGATTACCCCCGTTGTACCGGAAGACTACCAACAGCACAAGGCCTTAGAAAGCGATGCTCGGCTCAGTGACGCAACTAGTCAGCATGTGAAGCTGTCCGAACACAGTGTGGAGGAGCAGCGAAAATGTTTTTCAAGCTCGATCATGCATGTGTATACATTTCACTTTATATTATATCTCTTAGTTATCTTGCTACATTATCTTAAGTGGGGAACATCAGACAGGACTTTCCTTGAATGCTTATCAAACGACCAACGCAATTTCATGTGCATTCCACCGGTGACACCATGTGAAGTAGTTTCGGTTGACTTCAACAACCATTGCAAATGCAGAGAAGTGCACGGTTGTACCGTGTTTTTAACCGATACTTGGTTGCACAACTTGGGGGGCCTTTTGATTTAAGGTTCATTGAGACTTCACTCTGTCAGATAACGCACAGTTTCGTAGATCAATTCTCAAAGAAAACCAAAGTGATCTCAGTATGTGACTCAATCAAACGTCTCAGCTCGGATTTTCTTGCGCTGTCTTGTAGTTCAGGTCATTCGGTGTAATCTCTGCAGGGAATTAAGCAACCGATAATGGGTAGACAGAACTTTTCCCCAGATACAACAAGGACGAAACCACGAGCCTTGTAACATGCCACATTACGTTCATCGTCTACTTCGATCAGTCATTTCAAGCCACCCTGTCTGCCTTCAGCTCCCGCCGCTGTTTTAGGTCATATCGAAGCCAGATACCAAACCGCCAGGGAATGAAGCAAATTGGATCCGTTAGTATAATCAAGCCTGGATGTCGTGCAGAATCCGCTGCAACTAGTGCACTAGTTATCCATTTGTCGCATGGAACAATTTGATGAATACGATTACCCCCGTTGTACCGGAAGACTACCAACAGCACAAGGCCTTAGGAAGCGACGCTCAGCTCAGCGACGCAACTAGTCAGCATGTGAAGATGTCCGAGCACAGCACTGAGGAGCAGCGTAAATGTTTTTTTGAGCTCGATAATGCAGCTGTATACATTTCATTGTTTATTATATCTCCTAGTTATCTTGCTACATTATCTTTAGTGGGGAACTTCAGACAGGACTTTTCTTGAATGCTCATGAAAACGACCAACGCACTTTCATGTGCATACTACCGGTGACACCATGTGCAGTAGTTTCGGTGAATGGTTGACTCCAACAACCATTGCAAATGCAGAGAAGTGCACGGTTGTACCGTGTTTTTAACCGATACTTGGTTGCACAACTTGGGGGGCCTTTTGATTTAAGGTTCATTGAGACTTCACTCTGTCAGATAACGCACAGTTTCGTAGATCAATTCTCAAAGAAAACCAAAGTGATCTCAGTATGTGACTCAATCAAACGTCTCAGCTCGGATTTACTGCGCCATCTTGTAGTTCGGGTCCTCCAGTATAATCTCTGCAGGGAATTAAGCAACCGATGATGGGTAGACAGAACTTTTCCCCAGATACAATTCTCGCCTAAAATTACGCATGGGCCGCCAGCCACTGAGGGTGCGGGAAGATTTTCGAATATCTGCGCAGGGATTTGGATTGTTAATCAGTTGCACTGATCCATTGATAGTCCTCCACCATTCTTTAACACCTGACAACGTGTATCTCAAGTAATTATTCCCGATACGTATTGTGACTATTTGAAATTGTTTCTGTTTACGGCAGCTGAAATCAGCCAATGCGCTGAAACGTCATATACAGTAGTCATCCACATTGTCAAACGTGAAAGACCTACCTTGTGCATTTCGTTATTCTATATTTGGGCGCCCACACCGAGGATAAAGTAGTAATCTCAGTGGTAACCATAAACAAAGAGTGTCTATTTATTCCAGGTTGACCATAATCTGAATTCACTTGTGCTAGGTGATGAAGGAAGTTGCGAAAATCTTCAGGAAAGTGACCAATAAATTGAGGCGACTAAACTTACCTAGAACCAAATACGATTGCGGGCTCTAACTTCTTTTGGTGGCAGTAGACAAGCAGTTTGCGAGCAGTACATTGTTCATAACTCTGGCAGAAACTCGTTAAACTGCTGGTACTTCTGTCTTTAATATCGACCCAAAGGATATCCAGGTCAACCTTTACGCTGCAATGCTGTTGAATAACAGCGGGAGCGGCAAGTGTGTCTTCGTGAGTGTCATCGCCGTTTGTAAATAAATGTTCTCCTCTGCGCAGAATTTGCCTTATCTGCAATGGGTCTCTTTACTTTCCACCTTAAAAGTCACCCAGCTGGTTCGTCAATCAGTGTGCAAACGGTCTGTATCACTTGGGAACATTTTGCTAAATCGAAAATACGAACACTCATACCACTAGAATTGTAAACTTTTGTTCGTGTAAAATTGCAAGTAAATGGATTCAGACCACAAACGTTGCAAAATTTTCGACAGAACAGGTTAACATTCACAGGATATTTTTCTGTCTTATACCGGTTTCGGGATATCTGACAGATGATTTTTGTGGGCCAAAATATCTCGGATAGCATCCGCACTGGATGAACAGAGATGTAGAATCCGCAAGATTTTTACGATCCAACCTAACGAGTTTAGCTGTCATTAAGTGCTGTAATAGTAGAATAGACGTTTATCTTCAGAACACAAGTAAAACTTTACTTACGGCAGTCTGCTGTATCGCCCAGTTCCAGGGAGCCAGCGACTTGTTGGAATCGCGATCGGCTTTCTATGTCTACAGAGTTGCCTTTATCCGAGTGCTTGAGGCCACATGATGTGGTCTCAAAAGCTTTTACGTCCTCCTGATTGATAGTCTTTGCTATTCGAACATCTTCATTATTTGTTGCGCAGGCGAACGTTTGCATCCCATTTGTCCATTGGGACGGAATGCTTCTGGATGATCTATCAGGTGGGTCAAATACCTTGGTGGGGTTAGGGAGCAGTTGACTGGACGATGGTAAAAACCCTGGCGTGAGGTTTAAGGCGTTGGGCCATGTAATAGGTAGACCATCCGTTTTGAAATCCTCTTCACACTTCGAGCCGTGTCCTGAATAAACGTTAGAATTGCCTTGTTCAAAACCTCGAACGAAACTTCCGTCTTCTCCTGATTCTGGCTTTGAACTGGTTCCGATGGTTGAATCCGTAGCACCGTGACTCGTATATTTTGACCGCTGGGTTCCGTTCAGGTTGGGCGATAAGAATGATGCCAACGATGAAGGATGTTGCAGATCCCAATATTCAAAACCCAGGCTAGAATTGAATGGAACTCCTACGGGAGTTGGATTGTTTTGAGTCAGAACTGCAAACTGGTTCCAATAGGCTTGGCCCCATACAGCTGAACCCAGAAATGGAACCACCCGGGATTCATTGATCAATTCATGATTGGCTGGTGTATATATAGCACTTGAAACTCCCCAGTTCGCCGCTGAAGCTCGATTATCCGATTTTGCATCTTCATTTGTCGTCCGGTGTTTACAAGCATTCGACCTCACCGTATGAACGGCTAACTCTGGATCTATAACATCGCTTCGCTTTACAGACGCCGGGTTTACTGAGTAGACCGACTGGATTGAACAGAAGTTTGGGTCGACAGATTCCGTAGACAGTGGCAGGGCGATTCTGGAGCTCGTGTAGTCAGGTACTGGATCATGCCACTGTGTGGTAGTGCACGGCGAAACAGCAACATCTGCGTCCACTAGGTCAGATGGATAGTACCTGTTTAGGTCTTGATGACTTAGCACAGGCGGTATGTTATTCGTGTAGTATGACATGGGATCGAAGCTGATTGTTAAACCGCTAACTGGATTTAGCAATTAGCAATTAGTGAATTAGCTGGGGCAAAACGAGTGCTGGCAAACGTGTGCATTAGGGGGAAATTGATCGCCTTCTAGTTAGCAATACGACTGTCCTTCCCTCTCCCCCCTTCGGACATGTTTAACCGCTCCTCACACCAAATTGGATAAAGCTCCCTGATCTAAGTGACAAATTAAATTTGCCCACTTTCACTGGTGTTGGATAATTTCTGGGACAGCTCGTCTGCTCGGTGTGCGTGTGTTCTCATCCCACAGTCTACGCACACCCGCATTGTGGGAATCGCTAAACGCTGAGTACCGTCACTGGTAAAATTGGCGACAATCAGGTAAGCGTGAGATTCTGACCAATCAAATGAGAGGGAATTAGTGCGGTTTCTCTCCCTCGGGTGTCGAACTCAGCTCCGGTTTCATGTGGTCTCTACCCTTGTTTAGGCCGTCATAGACAGTGGAAAGGTAGCGCGCGCTGGGGGGTGGAAACCAAAATTGATTTTTCATGGTTTTGCCGATATTTCTGGTGAAACGGCAAGGCTGATAATGGAATGGTCTTTCTAATTTTGTTCAGTAAGCTCAATTAGTGACTACTGAAGAATCTCACAGGAATTTTTCCAAAGCTTTAGCAGCCAGTACTTTTGAAGGCAGAAGGCTGTTAAACTGCGTAGAACACGGGTACCTTCTCTAGCGAGTAGTCTAAAAGATTGCCGTGGGGACACTAATCAACCTTGTTTATGATTTCTCTGATACATTAGGTGTGTGTTTGAAAACCACTAGCACTGGTCTGATTATAAAAGTGACATTTGATCATCGGTGTACCCGTGAAAGTTTGACACGATCCACATTAATCCCGCGCGAAAAGCATCATTTGAGAGTCCGAGATAACCTAAACACACTAATGCCCAAACCGTTTGGGTTTTTCAGGGCCCAGTGGTTGATTATTATTGACTGAGTCAGAAGAATCAAAGATTACTTATGAATAAAAAGTCGACGGTCCTAAATTAATCAAAGTTCCCGTTTACAATAAACGTATGGACCACTTCAAAGTAAACGCTCTCTTTTAAGCAGTAGGTTTTCAGAAATTTCCCTGAGCTGAAAAATCAATGATTCAATTTTGACACAGCTTTACTTTCAAGGACGCTTATACCCGGTCCATCTATATTATAGCATTTTTGAATTTACGAGCCATAACCTAACGGAAATCGTGTGCATCTTCCTTAGCTGCCAGAGGCGGCATAATAATCACTCTTGAATTTGCATAGACGGATAGCCTTATCTTCAGTAGCCAGTAGCAGTCTGGGAGACTAACAAATCTGTCGATGAGTAGATGATCCTACCGTACAACAGCTGTGAAAATGAGGAACTGGATTTTCAATGGAGATGAGCTGGGCTGTGCAGCTTCCGCAAAGCTGGTAGCTGAGCAGTAAGCGAAATATGTGTATCTAAGTATCGATAATGTGAGCTCCAACTTAGCAACATCTAAAAAGAAGCTGAATCTCCAGAAGCAAATATTTCAAGGAGATCATTTAAAAGGTGCAGCTTTCCTCTTTGGTCGATGCCAATTTCGGGAAAAGAGCAGTCGTTTTAGGATAAATTCGGAAATGAATGGAGATTTTGGTAACAGTGAAAAAGAGTAAGCACAAAATCATAGACTATGTTAACGGAGGTTAATCTGACAGTCGAGTAACTCAGTCAGCTTGCTTCTAAGCGACAATCGAAATTTTTGTTTAACACCACGTATAGGTTGTATGGGTTGCACCACATTCGTATCAGAAGATAAACAGGGTGGATAGCACCAAATATTTGGTTTAGAAAGTCTTTAATGCCTCACACTTTCTGTACAGTTGTATTATGAGCTGATATACTGATATAGAACTCTAAAGGAAGCTTACTTCCAGGAAAAGCTATAGATACCAGTTCTCTGTGATGGTTGGTCTCACCTTGTGGGGATTACTGCAGTGAGACCTCTAGTTTCATCGTTACGCCATAGAGGGAGACAACCCAGGATTGTTAAGTTACGTCAAACACCTCATGTGTTCCATTGAACTGGGTGAGTCTCTTCAACTGCTTGCATGTGCGAAGCACAGTTTTTTTCTTGACTTATTGTGTACACTGGCTGTGCTTTCGCTTTGCCATCACTTTCAAACTCTGGCAAACTATAGCGGATTAAGCCCAGGCTGCTAGGAGAGAAAATGAAATGAACTATCTTACTAGTTTCACTCAACAGTTGAGACATAGACTATTCGAAGCAAAGAGTAGAGAACTAAGTACTGATGAGCTACGGAGAATAAATCAATTTTCGCTGCGGACAAAATATACCACTGCAACACCAACAGCCTTCATTACAGAGGCTTGAAGCCACGGTAGTGGAACTTTGAATTTTACTGGGTTCCAATTAGTCACGTTAGTATTCCATAGTGCGGGTTTTTGCTTAGGCTGAGCGTCCGGTTTTATGACACGATGTGCGTGAAATAACCTCCCATTACTCAGTTAACATTGTTTCGATGTCACCTCGATTGGTGATGAAACGTTTGCGATCCAACTGCCAAGCTCGGCGAACAGACCAACAATCAATCAGCGCACCCGAGCTACCTATATTCCACAACATTGCCAACATTGTTTCCATTGAACCTCCCCTTCGACTGGACATCACCGTCCTTTATCTTCTTGGGCTGAATGTTCACAGTCATCATCCAGGACCAGGTCGTTGTTCATATGGCGGTATATTATCGGTGGTTACCCCGATGGCCGCTGATCTTATACCCAAGCATGGAAATTAGTTTGCAGATATTTCGTCCCCGGTCGAGAAGACATCATCAGTACACGATCCCGAGCTCCCAATATTTCGACACACTGACAGTATACGAGTGCTTTGCCTTTTCCAGGACCCGTCAGCAATACGTGCAGTGGGGTTCGGATGATTGCATGGTAGGTTACCATAGTTACAACCCCAAATGCTCTACCTAGTACCCTGCCAAATAATGAAGCCCCTTAAGTGCAGCCTAGTAAATTATGTTGCTTACAGATCATCTACCAATGGGTCTATCCCCAACGAAAATAATAAATCAGTACTAATTCAGGAAACAATGAAATACATTCATACACAGGCTGAACACCTGTATAGTATTGATATAAGTCGCTTCATACGTCGGATGTCCGGATTCTAAATCCCGGTCGTGTAGGGGAGCGTAAAACTCTGTTCAACCGCTTTGCGTTTTGTACGCGGTGACCAGAATAACCTTGCCAGGAGAGTGCTCAAAAGTGAGTGATATGTACATGTTCAAATCCATGCAAACGACTATTGTCCGTTCTTATATGAAGATACCGTGTTGGTAAATGAAATGAAAGTTACTAAATACATTTTATTTTCTCAGTTTAGCGCCATTTTTCTGCAGTGAAGAAGGCTTAAGCTCCCTTGGTATATACTGGGTAAATAATTGACCCGTGTGTGTACACACAAAGTGATGGCATGAGAATATCTATGCTTGTGTGCAAGCATTCATAGGTTGCTTGCTGACACGGGCCAGTTTGAAATGCCCCGTCAAATTTAGTAAATTTTTGTACATTCTGAGCACCCATAAGCCAGTGTATAGAGCAACATCCTAAAGAAGGGATCCCAGCAGTTATGAGACACGACAGAAAGGCCTGGCTAAAGGCCATATTAGGTCATTTTTAAACACTCAAACTTGGTGGTACTGTATCGAAGCCAATCTGGGTGGTCTAAGCATGGGAAATCCCGCCCCGAATGTTTCTCTCCCAGTGCATACTTTGTGATCCAGAAGTGTATTTTTTCCTAAACATACAGGCATTTAACATCCACAACATACCAGTCCCAAGGAAACTACTAAAGATCTTTTCCTGCATTCTTGAGACTCCAAGTTGACTTTCGACCGCTGAGCTTTATACGGGACAATAGTAAATTCTTTAGCTAAATACACTCATTTGCATGCCAGTTTGGCTTTGACAAATGACTCGCCTGAACCCCAGCTGAATCTCTCGTACAATCTGGGTTCAAGTTAAACACAAGGCTGACATAAACTCGGGGACTACGCCTACGTGATGAGCCCCAAAAAGGTTGAAAACGGTTGTGCGCTGTCGAAGAGTTTTCGACAACCCCATGAGTAGTGTATGGGGTCTATAGCAAGTTCTTGTTCTGATCCATCGCCTCTCCTGTGCGCATCACCATAAACATACATGTAACTAACCCGTGAAGAAACGGCGTCACCAATGCTTTGTTCCACGATCATTAAGCATAAAATAAATGACTTTGGAAATGGCCTGCAGACAGTTTGCCACCGGTTTAGCCCTGTTTTTGACTCAGCAAGTAAACGCATCAGAAGGAAACCGAAACATTTAAGCCCTGATTCGAAAAGCAATTTTATTACAATAGACTATCGAGTCGCCAGCTCCAAATATTTCATCCATATAGATGAGTTAAAAAGTAGTGACTTGTATTATTAGCCTGTGGATTCGGGATTCTTTTAGACTCATATCTACATCACGCTTGCATGAATAGGCCTTCTGCTGCTCCGGCATGATCATTCTGTTTTCTAATGTACCAAACAATGGGTTTCGTGCTTATGTGAGCTAACTAACAGATATTTCTCTCAACTATACTAGGATTTAGTCTTCGATCACTACGTCTCTACTAGCGCATGCTGGACGCTGGTCACGATTATTCAGTGTTTTTTTCCAGGGCATGCTACTAGATCAAGGGTTACGTGTGTACCTGGCCTCAGATTGACAGGGTTCAAAACTCTCTCCTTTTCGCCAGTAACAACTTGAGGCGAAGAAACTCCAGTGCCTTGATTCCCTTTTAATATGAATTAACCAGAACAAATGTGCCGGGATCGGGGAGCTGTGTAAAGTGAATCAATACCCATGATGCCCACAAATAGGTAATAGAAATGATCTGAAAAGATGAAGCTGTGACTTTCTCGAGCGTGCATTTAAATTTTCAGACTGGGTACTGATACCAAACCCAGTGAAACCGGGAAACCCACTTTTCAAAGTTCACTCCCCTGTTTAATGTACAGTGGTTATTTTGATGCAGCAAGCTGAGACGTCGACAAGAAAAGCTATTGGAATGACTATCAACTTTTGGTCAGTAGGGCCTGGTTTTCTTTCACGAGGAGAGTGGTGATATGTGAATAATCATTAGTAACTCCCTTCATAAATCATTCTTAGAAACCGGGGAACGGAGGACGTTTATTCTTATCCATACACATCTGACCTTTCGGAATTACCCGGAAGGTGAAACATCCATAAGACTGTTTGGTTTTACGGTAAGCTTGCCTTTGGAATTTACAAGATTCCTTACAGTCTGTCCTACGGATAGTCTGCATCATCCTTGTCGGTGAGCGAGACGGAAGTCACAGCTATAGTTCCTCGAAGAAAATTCAGCAAGTCGAATGGGCAGAAGGCAGAATTGCTACAAGAAGTGACCTCAGTTTTTTTGAGGCTACATCTATTGTCATTGGTCGGATACTGATGACCAATTGTTCCCATAAACGTACATATTTCGACAGCATATTCCGATGCTTAATACAGTAGTCCCTGTCTATTATTGTTCCCAATGAAAACAGACTACTACTATCAGCATTGTTGTAGAATCTGAAGAATCTTTGTGTACGAAATAATTCGTAACAAAAAAGTCGAAACAGGAAATACACTCGGTACAGAGAGCTTCAGTTCGTGTCCTTGATTGTGTGGAACATCCGTCAGACCATGATCCACACACAAGGTTGCGCACAGCGCCTATGTTGTTGTACTGTTGGTTCGTCATATTCTGTCCAGTTCAGTGTTTATTTTGTGGTACCTGGTCCCTCACCGACGTAGACCTGTACTTGCCCGGTAACGACTACTCGTGGTGGAAAATGGGGATTTTCCGATATTGTAAGCATACTTGTCAGAAGACTGTTAGGGATTTAAATTCAATCATGAAACGTAGACTTTATAGTTATCTCGGCATCAACAACTGTTTACTCCGCTGTTCTCCGTAATGCCATCCAACATGGAGAACGTATCGCGCTCAAGTTCTTTCTTGTGATACTTTTAACGTGATACCTTCATAAGTTCTCTTATTCAAGTTTTACCGCGCAACGTGTAGTGAGTACCGCCCCCCATGCCAAAGGATCACCAGTTTTCCAAGTTAATCAAAGCTAGAAACTAGAGTATGTCAATCTAGTTTCAAGGTTTGCAGTTGTCAATGCTGTGTGGACTCGTGGAACACCGCATCGCCTGCAGCACTTTTAAATGCAAAAATGAATCCCGAACTTTCCACTACTTGGGCATATTTGTCAGTAGTAAGAAAAGGCGATGCTTGAACAGCCTACACCTGACCATTTTGCTGTCAATCATTGAAACACAGATATTTGTAAATTACTGTAGACTTGTCTGGAAGATCTGCGCACCTCAAAATATAGGGCTACATATTGTGTAAATGCAGCCAAACTTAATGGCGACCATAATTTACCAGCAGCCTGCGGGAAACAATTTCCAGTGACGAGTGATGATATTATGCGAAACTTCTAAATAGGTTCTGTTTTAAGAAGTCCAGCCCCAGTCATAGTTTACTACATTGTAACGTAAAGATTACTCATCGGCTTTTAGTGAGAAACGCATGCTCTTATTAGTACGTATTTTTTGTATGCAAGCGCTGATTTAAAAAGAAGTCTGGAGCAACATTGAGTGGAAAACGAAGTACACACCATATAAATACCCACGAAATCTCTTTTTGCCAATGTCGTGTAAACTGTACCGAGCTGCGTACCCAGCCATTTCCTTTTTCTACACTAGTACCTTCCGTATGTCTTAAAAATGTGAACATCAATCTATTGTGGAATTTGCACGAAAAGTTGAAAAATGACAGTATGGGTGATAAAGCACGAGTTACAAGGGAAGAGTCAGACTGTTTCCTATGAGTGAGTAATACCTTGGAGAAAAGGCGAGATTGAAGAACTTTTTAAATTTTATGTTATTTGGTTTCCCCACGACTAGAATCACGGAAGGTATGCAGTTATAAGAACACGCCATATTTGTCTCTGACAAGCAAAAACCTCGATTTCTCACTGGATATACAATTAAAACTCCATGAAAAGCGACAATTTTCACTTAGTACCCTGACTGACGTCAAAGACGTCTCACTTACTGGACTAGTGCTAAGCTCTAACCAGTTCGCTTGTGGGCATTAAATAAGCTTGAGCTCCATAGCAGACGGATTCTCACTCCTTACATCAAGTTCTTCTTAAAATCAGTTTGCGCACTACATGTTCGTGATATTTTTTACTGTTTTGATTTTAAACTTTCCGTGGTTTGCGTAAATGTTTTACCTCAAGAACGCAGCACTCTTGTTTCATGGTCGTGATTACTCTGTACCATCTGCTTTACACTGCCCTGTACTTGTTCGTAAGACTTTTGTGGACTGGGCTGGAGAGCAGTCGGTCATTTGAGATCTGCGTTCACACCTTCACCCCTGTATGACTCTCGGATAGGCCACTGTGTTGGTTTTTCTCCGTACGCACAACGTGGTGTTCCTATTATTAAACGGTTGTGGTGAAAAGGGGTAATTTATATGTCCATAACTGCGACGCGTACTGGGAAAATGTGGCCCTTAGCTAGTCATAAAAGGAGTGAATGACTCGATCGAACGAGACGTGTCAAGAGAATGTGAGTACCAAGATTATTGTGATTACGACCGCTACCCATGTGAGTGGCTTTTAGTGGCATGACGGGCAATCGACTAGTTGCAACTTATCGGGTCGATACGTCAATCAGCTGCTTCACTCAATTAGAAAGACGTTGAAATGGATTAATGATTCAGTTCATAAAAGTGCGGCGAGTGGTCGTCAAATATGTTGCTAAGCCACCTATCGTTTTTGCTACAAAGGCCTTCTTACGCCACAAACGTTGCCAATTAGCACTACTTTCTAATAGTAGGAGAACAAACAACACTGCATCTATAACCCTACCTTCATTGCGGTCAAGGTGGCTGGAAAAGTTTACTTGACTGTTGTGACAACAGTGGGATATCTTAAATCTAGACTGTAATAACTGAATTATTGTCCAACTTCCTCTCATCTCTGGATGTCATTGTCCCAGCATCCCCGAGTAAACCTTGTCTTTTTTTATGGATCCTCCATTAGTTAAACAAATCATATTGATATACATCATCCACGTGCATTTGAAAACTGACAATGCGACCATACTACTTGTCAGTCTACTGTTCTGTCAGAAGAATAAGTGAACTTCCAAAAGCATCAGATCCCGGAACGTGCCTTTTTATTCATTGCTCAAGAAGCGACACTAAAAAAGTAGTGTGCTGTTTCCCTTTTGAAGTAATGCGGATGACCTAGAGTTTATTAGTCACGCAAATGTCAACCGACTGACTGAAACCAATTGACCCACTTCAGCATGAGCACAGATCGGTTGCGTGTGATTCAGATCGTGGCTTCACATAGGCGGTGGTAGTTGGTAACGCTTCCTAGAGGTCAAGTCTAATTAGCTAGACAGTATATATTTTCCTACGAATTTCTGCATTTCCTCATGCAAGTTGGCCGGCGCACCTACTGCTGCAAACAAATTTGGTTTTGTGAGTGACTCACCTGGAACCCAGCTAAATCTCTCGTTTATAATTTGTGAATCGGGTTGGCTAAGAATAATTTATTCAGTAGGCCATGAGCAAATATAAGTGATGTTTACCATAAACCCCCGTACAGTGTAGAAATGCGGTGTCGTAGTCACAATTAAATATAGCAATAGCCCAGAGGGACTTGACAGACCAATAACATCACAATCAAGTTCTTCATCGAAGTAATCATGACCTCAGTATCGAACCTAACTTAAAACGCCAAATTTCTTCGGAGAATATGTACAATTTTGGAATGAACATACTCATGTTTCACGAAATTCGAAGAAGCGCCTTATTTTCACTCATCGAACCGAGTGAATATCGTGCAAGCCAATGGGTAGTTTGTGTTGTTTCGGCTCCATTCAAAGTTGATAAATGGAGATCTATTTTTGTACAAGATTGTACGCGGTTTTTAACTGGAACGTATAAACGAATATTAAAATTCATCATATTTGCATGCCATTCATCACAGGAATTCCGTTAAGCTCTTCTATAGAGCTAATGAATCCAACAGTAAAAAAGATATCATTTCAAAGCGCACTCATAAGCGCCTCCTCTCGGCCAGCATACTGAGATATGGGGGCAGAACAACCCCGACCATCTGCTCGTTTATTTGAGTAGCCCCGAGGCCAGATGTTTTCATCCGCTACAATTAATAAGGTCAATATGTCGGTGGACCGAAAGGTGGAAACCTCATGGACTCGTGGATTTTCAACCCTCCGGGTAACAAATTTGATACATTTCTGTTTCAGATGGTCCGGACAATACTTTGGTAGACAGTTGTCTCAAACTGGAAGTAAACAATGTGGCAAACCTCTTGGGACATTAATCATGCGAAATATGAGTCCCCATATTTATAGTTCGACAAATCCGAATCACACTGAAGCTTTATTACAGGACTGGTTGTTGTTTCACGGCGCTACTGGGCACCACACTTTCCCCTGTTTTCGTGGGTGTCACTCTTGCTTTTTCTAACCAATATGGTTTGCGATCGGTGTCTTGTGCAACAGTCAATCAAGCGGTTACATACGGCATTTAGCGCCACCGGGTCTGTGTATGCCTCTTCCCCAGTGGATATGTTGCCAAGGCATAGATCGAAGGCACTGAGGAAAATTGCTCCAGTTAGAAGCACGTGACCGTCTTTGATGTGTTGGGACCTGCTGGATGTAATGGGGCTTTAGGGAAGCACTAGTGGCTAGCTGCGCCTCGTCAAAAACAATCCTGCGTTGTTTTAATCATCACTTGTTCAAGGTCAACTCAACACGTGATCCCTTGGTGGCCTATGCGACTGACACCAGCGTACTCTGCACACACACAGAAGTGTGGCTGGATTTGGCATGGTAGGCACGACAAGGCACAGGCCTGTTGACTGTCTTCTGCCTGCTTGTTCGGTATGTTTGAGCCCCCTAGTATCTACTCAACTGTCGCTTCATAACAGTCTAACGACTCCGAAAAACCTGTATACCCCTTTACTTAAGTTCAATTAAACATACGCACCGGACACCGCTTTTCCCATTGAAGGACCGCTATACTGACTTCCCATCGATGTCCTGCATGGTCCTCTAAGTGGCTGCAGCTTGATGTGAATGGTTGTACATTCTTATTTATGCTATACGTGAAATCACGTTCTTACGAACTAACAATACAACTTCTATTGTCTTATGTACTGGCTGACATTCCTGCTGACTGTGTCTAACGCTCAGTGGTAACATTAGGCATAAACCATCCTCTTCTACCACTGTTAAGATCCACATTTCAATGCACAGTAAATGACATATGCTGCTATCCACCTCCGCTATGTATTTTTGGTTGTTGTTTCGAAAACGTTGGCCACCACACAGTGCTTCACTCCGATCAACTCTTAAGGAAGCTGCTTCCCTGAGTTGGAAGAAGAGGCTACAACGATCGTCGATGACCTATATAGTAATGGCGATATAAGCTCCTTGTTATTTTTATTTTTCTGGCACATAAGGTCAAGTTCTCAAGACGGTCATTTTCGAGTTGAACGTTCATTAAAATATCACCGTTGTTACTGCCTGACCTAGTGACGCCATTATCAACCCAGGCTTGTCCTTGTGGTACACATGAAAATGTAGTGTGAAACCTTCCGGAAAACTGAAAGAAACTAAAAACGGTTCAGCTGTAAGACTCTATCAGTGAATAGCTGTCTCACCACTCGATGGAGGCATGAGAGCTGAGATAAAGACAAGTTGCGCAAGCTTAGACAGTATGAGTTAAGATAGAGACCTTAGACCTGCAAGACAGTAGGCTTGTCCCCCAACCATTGAGCTCCATCGAGCTTAAAATGGAGGAAAAGTATGAAGCTTACTTTGACGATTCGTCCTCTTCCAGAAGGTTACTGTGACGGTTCGGTAAGCTGCAATAATGTCCGCAGTGAGAGCTCAGAAAAGTGGATAATGCTGGACACCCATGGTGAAAGCAACTGTTCGCGTATTAATGGTTAGTGCACAGAACTAAAGCTGTTCTACATCAAAACCCAGATTTTCAATTCGTTGTCAGTTTGAAGCAAAAAATTCCTAAATAGTTTTGTGACGAAGACATTTCGGTCAAAAGAAAACGTTGTCTGGAAAAATGATATTTTCATATGAATATAAAGAGCATAGAATGTGATCTGTGTAGTCTCTTGTCCCAGTTTTGTTATGTAATGGAGCTTTTCCACCCGAATTTCAAATCGGTCACCGTGTTTATGGAAAGAGATGAACACACTCTTATTCATGCACGTGAATTTCAGTTTACCAGTTGCGCTACTGATTATCAGCCCATTTTTATCAGTATATTTGAACTAAATATGTCGTTTACTACATTCCAGTCAGGGAAGTCCATGGAGTTTGTCCGTGAACCTGAGTAGATTGACACGAGATACGATTTCGATTGCAAGATTGGAGTCAAGGTTTCTACCACCGGGAAAGGTGTCGTTTTCGCATGGAGCAAATTTTTCTGTTGTCTTCTAATTGTGCTTTTCTTGGCGTTTTTTAATGAAGAGGCTGATCCAAGATCTCGGGTTAACAGAAAAGTAGTATTCTCACACATATTAGCTATATATTTTTTATCTAGAAGTAATTCGACCTGTGGCATCAGATAGACATCTGTTGAGCCTCTTTGCAAATGTGCTCCTTTGCACCACTGAAAAAGATTCCGATTACTTTGCAGACGAAATAATTGTTCACTGTGCTCCATCGTTTTTGTTTCTCCCATGAATGATCGTAAGCTTTGTCGATTACTTTGCAGACGAAATAATTGTTCAGTGTGCTCCATCTTTTTTGTTTCTCCCATGAAGGATCGTAAGCTTTCCAGGGCTTCTATAAATCCTGGCAAAAATACCTTATAAATTGGAGAGAAAAATGCCTGTCTAGGATCACTTGGACGACTGGAGAAGTTACAAAACGCATCCCCAGGTTCCATTTCACGATGTTTTCCTGTAGATGAACTGGCAACAAGAGCGCATGAATCGTCGTTTCCCAACATTCCATTTCCCAGTGAAATTTGCGCTAAGTTGTTTAAAAAGCTCAGGAAAATTGTTTTCCGTTTCAATGCAACTGATGAATGGTTGAGTAGTTGCAATTTATCTGTTCGAATAGCACTTTCATTTAAAGTATAATTTGCCCTTTTCTGACGCGCTTTGTGGCTTTGTCTCAGCAACTTACATCCAGTAACCCACCAGTCCAACAGCTCCGCAGCAGAGTTCCACTTCTGTCCCCGACATACCAGTATCACTTCGTGCACGATCGATTCTATCGAAATTGGAATTTCTACACAATCCAGTTGACTCAAATAGGTGTCCAACGAAAAATCCAACTATCGAAATTGGAATTTCTACACAATCCAATTGACTCAAATAGGTGTCCAACGAAAAATTCGGCTTTCCTTCTTCTCTTAGTCGTGTGTCAATGCGGGAAAGTTGGAATTCTTCTTCGGCCATTAGCGCCAGTTTTAAAAGTTGACTGAGTGCTTGACCACCTGGTCCCTTGATGTGTCCGTAAACGGATAAAGAAATTTGAGCTAGGAATAACACGTCATGCGTGCTTCCTAAATTTGAGCAAAATCTGCAGATGTTCTCTATTGTGAGCAACCACAAATAAAGAGCGGCTCCAAGTTCACCTTCATTTAGCAAGGGTCGCAACTTCCATTCCTTTGGCTTGATATCCATTGCTGCAATTCCAATGGCTCCTTCTGAATAAAGTAGAGCCAATTCTAAGAGTTGCAGACTAACGTGATTTTCCTGTCTCTTCATGTGCGAGAAGAGGGAACTGACATGACTTACATACAAACATACGCCACTTGTTAGCAGACAACCAAGTCTGGTTTGGCCCACTTGTGATTCGCCCTCCTCGACTCGATTGTTTGAAACTCGAGCAGTGAACAAAGCCTCTACCAGTTCAATGGCATCCGTATGTCGTCCCGCAAGCCAGAATACTTGTATTATCTTTCGACACGCTTCCAGTATGCCAGCCCAGTCAGTCTCATGAACATGTAAACTCCCGAGACATTCACGAAGTTTAATGAACCTTTCAGGCATCAGAATTTTTCTTCTTGAAGCAGAGAACTTGGGTGGATTGAGATGTATCAAAAGTCGAATGACATAGTTAGCACAAAATAAACCCAACCCCCTGACTCTATCTCGAAAGCATCTCACTGAAAGGTCAGCGAAATAACTGATTACTTTTAACAGTTCAGCTATGGACGTCTTTGGATACCGATGTTGTTGTGTCACAGGGAGAATTTTATTAGTGTTGAGGGTTTTTACAGCCACTTGTATAGCGTTCTGGTATTCACCCAGCTTCCAGAATTCCTCGACTTCCGTTTGGAAATTGAGTTTATTTTCCGGTATCAAAATCCATGGCAGGGCACTCAACTTACTAGGATTGTCTGGGTCAAGTCTTCTAGGCTGCCATCGATCCAAATTTCTTGCATTGATGTCAAGCTGGTTCAGTACGGAATAACCGGAATCCTCCAGTGTGACAGCAAATTGCCAGGCCCTGTATTGGTTGTATAGATTCTGACACTCGCCGATTACATTTAGCCACTGCTCATGCTTTGCCAATACGCACTTTTGCAAACTGTGGTTGTCATGTACCAGCTTCCGAACCAACTTCCGCTTGTTCTGCAGATTTGATTCCAGTGTTTTCAAGTAATCTATAGCAATGAATAACCATTCCACACTTAGAATACTGTGGCTGAGCATCCGGTCGATTTTAGAAGTACGGTTTTTTATGTACCAACTTTCACCGTCGTGCTGTCCCAGGTGGTACTGTTTGAATTCCTTATTGCGCCAATGGATTTTGCACAAAATTTTCTTGACTTTCAATACTTTTGCTAACCAGTGTCGATAAGATTGGCATAAGTGTGAAGTGCTCTCATTCGGACGTTCAGATGTCTGTACCGAGTTGGCCTTGCCCGAGCGGTGATCACCGCCCGCATCTGACTTATTGCGAGTAAACGAAAATCTGTGCCGAAGTTTCACAAATAACATATTGGACCAAACTGCCCCGGGTTAACCTAGTTGATGAACAATTGCGCGAATGGCTTTTAAACCGATCAATGAACGTATCATGTGACAGTTGATGTTGATTATCTCGTTACGCTAGGCCACCTCTGATAAACTTGTTGGGAAATGGAACTGATCTGATAAGGAGTTAGTTGATGCATCATAACATATACGCCTGAGATCAGCGCACAAAGACAAGTTATTGAATTGCGATCATCTGGTGAACAAACACAATGGTTTATTGTCAGCGCGGTCAATGGGCCATCACCTGTAATTCACGGCTGTTTCTTCCTCAGTTTACAAAAAAGTAACAAAAATTACTGTGCCTTGGTGCATAGGTTTTTGGATGGAAAGTTCAATTTCACTGACCCATTTGGAGGCGGGAAATAGGGTGGTGGCTCCATATCAACCTGTTTAGTGACAAATACTTTAAGGAGAAATGAATGTTTTGGTTTTCGTTAGACACACACATCTAAGATAGTTGGAAATTCTTCCACGGACTCGGTAGATGAACGTTCAAACTAATTCCTGTATCCGTTTGGCAAACCCAGCCTGTGTTCGATAACTGATACCGATTTTTCCGTTACAGTTCTCTTATAATTGGATCAATGGATGCATTCATCTACTGCGAGCCGCGCGATAGAAGGAGACTGAAGGGCGGAGTAATTCCAAATGGCAAACCTGCTCTGGAAGCCTCAGTGTCAATCGCACGGACGTGACCAAAAGTGCAGATAAGTTCGATAAATGAACTTATCCAACCTGGACATCACTGAAGCAGCTTAAACTAACATATTTGGGTGCAGTATAACAGGACCAAATTAACTGGGCGAAGTCTGGTATCATAAATCACATCCGTCTGACAGAGGGAGTAGTGTTCATTCGTACTAGAAGACAATATTACTAATTTTTCAAAATTTCCCTAGTTACATGATTCTCTTTTGGGTATATTTACTGTTTTTCCTCAGTATGCTCCGCCCTGGGTAGACAGCTTCAAAAGCAGAGCGCACTTACTACGTCAGAACTTGTGTAAGAATGTTAACTTCAGTGACACTTTAAACAAAAGCTACCGTGTCTGTTTCGTGTAAATTCCCTGCCGGAAAATTTTCAGGGAGTGAGATATCTAGTTTCCAGCATCAGGCGTAGTCTTATCCATCTCATGTTTCCTAATTATCGCTGGGTTCACAGCTCATGACCTTCGTCTAATTTTCATTGTAACTGCACTGCGGTGGAAAACATTGGCACATCATTTCAGTTCAGGTTTTTCAGATCATAAACCATGCACCGAAGTGAAATGTTTCCGGCCGCTACAATTTCCATCACCAAGGATAAGAAGAATAAAGGAATGAGAGTCATGCTTTGGAGGCGACGGTCCGATCAGTTCGCTGGCGTCAATTGTTTCCGCTTATCCGTTATGGTGGGGATTGAGGCCTCCTCTGGGTCGTCTCCATTTTGATGCAAGGTTGGAAGAATACTGCAAACGGTCCACTGGTATACGAAGCACATGGCCAAACCTGTAACCTGCGGAGTGTGACCAGTTGGTCTATTGAGGGAGGACACAATTTCCTGAAAACCACCCTGTGTACTTCACTATATTGATCTCCTGTTCCCATCAAAGCAGCGCAACGTTTCGGGAGCCCCGATCCTCAAACACGGAGAGTCTCTGAAGATATTCCTCACGCATGTCTCTGATCCGTAAAATATGACAGACCGGACCGCATCATTGTTCACTACCCTTGACAGTCAAGCAGAGCACATGCCAACTACACGAATGTCGAAGGTTGGTAAATGCTGCCCTGACCTTCTATATTCGGGAATTGACTTCATCTTTCACCAGTCCGTCGGCAATTATGCGACTGCCCAACTAAGTGAAGTTGTCTACCACCGATCGGTTCACCTGCAAGCACGAGGTTTGATCTCACCCGGTCTTAAAGTGACCACCTTACACATACGAAGCACAAACCAAACTGTGCAGTACAGTCTGTTAGGTTATTCAAAATTGTTTGTATTTTTAAAGAGTTTGATCCAAGAATAACACTATGGTTTGGGTACTCATTTTCTACGAGTGGACGCTCCTGGAGTATTTCGATACTTGTAGTTTTAGAGGCAGGTAAAAAATTTAATCAGTATATTGAATACGAAGGTAAAGAAAAACGACGGCAGAGGACTATCTTGCCTGGCACCACAGAGTGTGGTAAACTCAGGAGAGAATTTACAGTAGCCACATACATGAAGCCTCCAAATAAAAACATTTACCGGTGTTATTCAAAAGCTGCAAACCTCACAAGTTCGTACGCTCTCACTGAAGATGTTAGTCTAAGGAATCTCGACATGGTACTCAAGGTCGGGCTTCTTGCTGTTCCTGGTCAGGAAACCGGAGCGGCAAAAGAGCCGTGAAAATCAACCAACAGCTTCCCTAGGGATGGATAATCAGGTTTGGCTTGTATTGTAAAGAATCTTACTTATGTCAAAGTTTGAGCGAAATACACTTATTTGCGTACCGATTCGGCAGAGCCACCTGGAATCCAGCTGAATCTCTCGTTTATGATGTTGACGGAACCTCGGGGATTGTGTCTACTTGATGAGCTCCAGAAAGGGGCTTTCGAATGGTTTTCAACAACCTTATAAGTGGTGTATTATGTCTATGTCAAAGTTTTATTATTACATGAGTTGACATAGTATGATACCTATAAACTGTATGAATAATCTTGACAGTTCATAAAGGGTTTTGTTCTAAGGCTTACAACTTCAGCGATGTCTCTTATTTGAACAATATATTTGGTGATACTCCGGCAGACTTGGACTATATTCGTCAGTTCTAGTTAACACAAAGAGTGACTGACACTCGCGAAATATTTTTCCTTTGTAAGGTATGCCATATGAAAGATCCATGGGAGCTGGAGATCCGCCTCTCTCGTGCCATGAATGCGTGAATAGAAGTGTTCAGATAGGTGCGAAACACAGCATGATATCATAGGTCCGAAAGACTGGCTTCAGCCCACAATGGGAATACCTACTTTAGCTTCAAAGCCTGTAATCAAAATATAGTCAGTTCTTGGTATGTGAAGTTTGTAAAATGCTCTCCTTAAAAGGTATACTAAGTTGCCCGGGTTCATGATGTAATCCCCTCGGAGCATTCAACCTGAATTCATGTGCATAATACTAGTGATACTCAGGTACTTTCTAGGAATGCGAGCTAAATTAACACAGGATGCGGATGAGTCGCCACTGCCAGTAATAAATCATAGTCAAACCATATATTGGGGGAGGGACAAACAACATAGGCGTCAGTTTAGTTTGTTGTGAGTGTTTGCTTCTGATCATGCGGTGCTATTTTATTCTATTCATGTATGTTTACAGTATTTTCTTTTGAATAATCAACGAATGATGCTTAATTAGCTATATGCGAACGAAAAACATTCAAACTAAACTTACTCAACTCACAAATATACCTTTAAATAGTTTTATGTTGGAAGTAGCATTATCTGTGGGCAGGGATGATTGCCTTTACCCCTATTCTACTCACGACATTATGGAGTAAAAAACTTCGACTTAGTCTACCGGTCCTACTTAATAAGCTGGCTCTGCTGAGTGATTTGCGTCTGACATCCACATTTCATAGTCCGTCAGATAAGTTTTCATATTTTTCCATCCATGCACATAGGCATAAGGCTGTTGCCCACAGGCGTGATGAAAACTAAAAGTTCCGGGCCGAAATAGGCTCCGATCCAAACAGATTAACTGAGCACCATTTGGCGTATAATATGGAAAGCTTAAAGTCACATCACAACGCAGTCGAATAAGATGTTACTATCCAACGTTTCGATCGGTGTGGGCAACTTTTTTCAACAATTTTTACAATCAATTGAATGAAGGTCAAACACAGCGTTATTTGGATCCGCTAGGTAGTACACACGTTTTGGCAGCACCAAGGTACAGTGATTCTCCGAAAATAGAGGTTCACGAAAAGTTCTGTGGATAGAAAACAAAAAGAAATATCATGAGCCGAAGCCCAGTAAGCAAGGTTGTAACTCACCAATATAAACCAATCAAAGCGTCAGGATGTAGATACCCTGTCTGTTGATTGGTGTTTTACTGAGTTCGGTTGGACGTTGGATGTGACCAGCGTGTATGTGTGTCACTGCACTTCGTAATAAACACGGTGGCCAGAGGTCAAGCATGAATCTGAAAAATTACGCATCACAGCCAGCATAACAACTAACGGAGGCATATGCGAGCCCAAATACACAATCATGTGCACACTCATACAGAACTAACACACACTCATGCACGATGGACGCATCCGAGTGCCAAACGCTCATACAGACACCCCAAACAGAAGTTATGATAATAGACCCAAATAACGCTGCACTTAGCCCGTAAGCATTTGATTATGGGATTCCTTGAAAAGGTTTGCCCAAGCCAACCGAAGCGTCAGATTATGACATCTTATTCCAACCATGCTGTTTTGAATTTGCACTTTCCAGATTGATGGAGTCTGACCTGAATAAAAATGTTCTCTTGTTTCACTACCATTACCCCAGCCTGGCTTATTTGCTGGGAGAAAGCCCAGTGTACGGCTTTTGTGGGTGCGACCAACAGTGCACTTATCCACCCATCTCGGGTAGATTTGAGTTGCGATATAGTTCACACTTTATACGAGACCAATAACCCGTTGTAGTGTATCAAACTAATCTTTTACTACTTAATTGTTTAAGGATTTAGGAAGGCCTACTTTACCCTTTATTCCTGAACGATACAATGCACGTTGGTCAGAAGTAACATGAGACTAACTTTCAGGCAGCGCCTAATGCAGTGCTATTTAATACCAATTAACACACCAAATAAGGTGCATTAGACATGGGTTCATGTATTGATCGAAGTTTTTCTGTTTACGTTAATACATTGTGACCGAAGTTTTGTGGTAACATTGGCACTTTAAAAAAACTGGAGTTCTGGCGATTCTGAGTAGAAACCAAGGTAGAAGTGGCCAGTTTGAAAACCAAACGATTACACTATTTGTCCCAATTCAAACCTGTCACAAGGAGATGGAAATATGGAAAATTAGCTCAATATAACACGGAAACTATCTTGCGAACAAAATGCGTGTGTGATAGAATCCGTCTGTGTCATTAAAGTTTGAGTTGCCCGAGAGGAAGAAATAGGTTAAGATGCGGCAATCAAGTACGACAATTACTTGGCCACCCTTATAGTGTTGCAAGATAAACAAAGATTTTGACCGGAAAACTTAGAGACCGGGACCCTGACAAAACAAACTATATCAAGGTTTACTTATCGAACTCAACTGGTACCTTAGACCGTAGACCGTGCACCACACTGAAATGTTTTGGAACGGGTTGGTTTGACGTCTTTTTCCATATGCCACTAACACATGGTATCAGATTTGAAATAATCGACAGAAACTCGAGCTAAACGCACTTTCGTATGTCCTTGGAGAGACCGAAAAATTCCCCTGTTCCTGAATTCGGCCATCAGTTTCAGTGTCCACACTTTCGGAAGAAGATCAAGAGCGCTGCTGCAAATGTTAGGAGTAATTACTGTCTTTTTACGTATGGTCTTCCCTTGCAGTCGAATTCAGGTTTTCCGTCGATTAATTCAGCCATCCGGACTATCTGGTGTTTGAGGAGAACTTTGGACTTCAAGTAACTTATATAAACAAGGCAGTTTTACAAAGACTGACATTTCCTTTCTTTTTTGGTCACTTGAAAAATTCGGAGGACGATTATGATAAGTTGTGAAGTACCAATGACGCTGGACTGTCCTTATCTGGAATAGGACCAATCTAGATGTTTGAAGCATACAAGAAAGAAGACGCTGGAATCAGAATAAATATCAAGCTCGTTTATTATCTACATGCACACCGAGCACATGGGCAACAAATGACCATTCGGACGAATGAGTGGCATCAGTCATCCCAAGCTAATTAGTAAGACAGGAGGTCAGCACAGTGGGCAGCATTGTGATTAAGTGCGTTTGGGTGACAGCTTCAGCAGGTGGACGGTGTGAAAGCTGTGATTCTGTGTGGACATGGGGATAAGTTTGGCATGCAGTGTGTGACGATGCATAGACTCACACGATGGGAAAATTTATCGAGGCTCTAGATAGATGGAACAAGCACGCTGATCCCTGAGTTTCCGTTAACCTTATGTTCTACTTCAAACCAAATTGCACGGAATTTGCGAAATACACTTATTTGCAAAGAAATTTGCCTTTGCGAGAGACTTACCTGGAACCTAGCTGAATCTCTCGTTTGCGACGTTTCCAGGCTGCCGAAGAAGTTCCCGCAACCTTATAAGTAGTGCATTACGTATATACATATATCGCGATATCTCGAATATCGTACCAATGAAACATGAGGCGGCCTGGTGCAGCACATTCAGTTGCCTGAAAAAAGTGTATTTCAATAACCACGCTGATCCTTCCAGTGTAGCAATGTATATTTTTTCAAGAGATGTCAGGAGACTATCTTCAATTGTGTGCCCTTTCCGATTGGTTAGTGAATACCTTACTTGTTTCATCATGATTCATATAATTTTCTTCTCTGTAATCAATTTAACCAAATTAGTTTTTACCTCTATGGAGAAACCTAACGGGGCAGAGATGTGCTTAAACTTTCAGCCAGGATGTTTTTCCCTGAGGATGTAATTTTTCGCAGGCATTTTGTTACTTATAAGACACAGGGCCATAAATTTCAAGTTCCTAAGTTAAATAACGATGACTCACTTACAGTGGATCAAGTTTTCTTGATCCGGAGATTATCTTGGAAGTGAACTTCTGCTTATCATTTAGGCAACTGATAATATACACACTTATTTTTATAAGGATAATACCATGAGTAATCGAATCAAGCTATCTCAACCTTCCTTTCAAGACTCTTCATAATAAAGACCACCTTCTGTTAAGACTATTTTTTATTACCTATGGAAACCCTTTTTAGCGAAGAAGTTTAGACTCTGCGACTCATTGGTGTGTTGCACAAATGCCAACTCATTGATCTCTAAAACCGGTTCCCTACTTAAATTTTTTATGTGACTCAAAGGTAAATAACCCCACTTTGGTTGAAACGTGATTGCTAACGATACGTATGTATTGTCAACGTAGGATGAATTTGTACTGCTGGGGTATGTTCCCTAACAAAGCGCATTTTTTAATCTATAGCCTGAATGCATTTGGGCATGAATATAGAAAATTCGGCAATATCATGATTCATAGATGTGCATATAAGCATTCTGATCGTAAGGCCCAAATTACACCAAGAAATCTCACGAATTGGTTCTCTTACTGCCTTGAAACCCGGTCTACCTGGTAACTCATTCACTTGGCCTGACAAAGCTTTTGTGAAAAGTAAACAGTTAATTATTCAACTATTGACATGCATTGGACTGAAAAAGGTCATTTGTCAATACTAACCGCCATATCTGCATGTGCTGTCTGGACTGACAGGTCGTCAAGTAATTCAGTGGGCTGTGCCCTTGACTGTTCTTACTGGACTCACCTAGTAACGCAATCAGTTTAGTTTGCCCCAATTAGTAAGCTGACCTCTTTGGACCGACAAAATCAACAACACTTTCTAGTAATCAAGCCACTGTGGCCTGCTTTATCAAGTGTTTGGGAGAGCTTTCTAGTGCTGTACTGGAACGCTATGCATTTTTCCGAATGTACTTGAGAACAAAAGCCTGCGAATAAATATAAAAATCAGAAAACAGTCACACGTTTCCGTTTCACTGTTCTCCTGAACAAACGTCAATCTATATGCCGTCAGCTGCAGTAGGTATTTCACTATTGACAATAATGAGAAAAACCATAACTGATGATTTTTCGGACTTATAAGCCTCGTGTTCCCATTTGAATTGAATACTATGAAGTTGTCCACAGAACTTACCATTCCTCCTAATTGCATATTCCATAAAAATTATCATGTTCCCTCACATTCATTAGTGCATAAACTAAGCAAATCCCACAATAATGCTGGGTAGGTCCAAATGTTAAAAACCATTTTAATAACACAGCCTAACATTTCTTATGATTGATAAAACAAACAGCGATAAAGTCTGTATTTGTAGAGTAGTTACAGTGTGACAACCACTATTTCGGGAAAAACCTGAAACACGGTTTATCAGTATCAGTTTTGATTGCGACAATGAATTCAAAACAATTAAGTTGGGTTGAAAATTTTGTTTACGTGATGAAGAAAGCATGATCTAAGGAACGAACCGCAAAAATATGGGGCTATTTTTAGTGAGTACCCGAATTTCACACAGGTGGTGACAAAGCGTTGGCGCATTCTCCGCATGTCTACGTTCTTCCAAACATGATCAAGGTTAGAGCAAGGACGGTCATATACACTGTCATCTGAGTTTCTTTTGCTGCGGATGCGTACATACTGTTAAACTGGAGATACTATTTAAGCGTTGCTTGTACGCGTTGTTTGTCTGAATGATCCCACATTGGTCTTCCATGATGCTTCTTTGATATTCTCCAGTCAGCAGTATCCCGTTCTGACTGTTCCTCTGTTTCTTCTTGGCGTGAGTGATGCTGCCTCACCGGGGAGGACACTACAGCAGTCACGATAACTGATATTAAACACAGGTAAAGTAGGTGCCCGTGCATTGTGTCCAGATATTCAATGTGGTTCGCCATCCTTCATTCAAGCGGTTTACTATATACCAGTTGGTGTTCATGTGATACGTGTTGTTTACTGAAGCCATTAAAATTTTGTTTATACGCCAGAGGATTTCACGAACTGTCAAACGTCGTTATGTTCTACCTGATTGAGTTTAACACCAAAACCTCGAAATAGTTTACCCGTTTGATATGACCAAACTGCGTTAAATGTCTCCTCAGTGTGTCCTAGCAATAAACTATTGGTATCACGTGGTAGTTATCAAGTTTTACACAACTTCCGTTAAGAATCACGATCTCGTCAGAATGTGGTTAGGAAAACCTAATAGTTTTTATTACTCTGTGGCAGTTTTGGCCTCAAATAGCCTATAGTGTGGAGCTCAAATTAAACTGTTACATGTTAGTCTGTAGATTTTAGCGGACTTGTAAAAGAAGATAATAGAATCACACCAACGGTTTCAAAAAGTGTACGGAGCATCTAATGGTGGTAAGCTTAAAACTGCATACTTCTGCGCTCTGCCGCCAGTACAACTCAATGAAACCTGCATACACAGCATAGTCCTGAAGTTCGGGAAGCGAAAATAATTAGTTTAACTTTCAGTCGTATCACGCTGTGGTAGGAAACCGCTTGAAATAGCCACCAACGCAAAATTCCGGATAGTCCTATGGAATGGATTTACTAAGCCATTCACAGGTGGTGAGTGTAATCATACGTCGAATAATGACAGTTCAATAGTGTTCGAACGGAGCTGAAAACTCGAACAATCAACAAAGTTAGCGTCCAGTTTTTTACATCCCTGTTCGTTCCAGACGCCAGTAACAAGTAGACTAAACATGCTCTTTACCGCCAGGAATCATGAATCCTAATAGCTTTATTTCCCTAAGGAAATTTTCTCAAGTTTTTTCCTTCCTTAGGTCCATAATTTTTGATCGTTCTTGGCTCAGCAACCTATGACAGCAAAAGGCATGGAATTTTGGATGTGAGCACTGCATTTACTTTCGTTGGTCGTGAAAGTGAAATGTTCAGATAATGTGTGGTCGGACGAATGGAAACATCAGTTCGCAAGCGACAAACTAGTCGCACATGACCTTTGGGACGAAAGAGTGATGTTAGTCGGCATCAGAGTAAACTCCACTTCCACTGCTTCTTTACCCATAATCTGAGTTCGTGCGACTTCGCCAACAGTACCTCCTGCAAAACGAGTAAACCGGTGAACAGCGGACGGCGGATATTTTATCTTCACCTTCCAGTCTTGGCAGAAAGAGCAGAACTGTGATGAACATGTTTGATAATCTATTCATTGCTCTATCCATTTTTCTCTTGTTTTAATATTCCAAGTGCTGTACATATACGCCACTTCGAATACATACGTGCTACCTGTTAGGGTGTGCTGAATTCTGAATTTCTAGTTTATCTGGTTATACCGATATACGTGCTGAACCTAACTATCACAAGAGCCCTCATACTTCGAAGGTTTCTAACCATGATCGAAAATTTACAGAGAATTTGTGTGATTTGATTGGGCTGTTCTCAGCACACAAAATCGTTGCTCAAAACCTAAGAAACGTCCCCATCTTGAGAGGCACAGAAGTTAATAGGAATTGAATTCCTCGTAGGCTGAAGGGGACCACATCGTAGCGGCTTGCATCTATAGTTAATTCATGAATTCTTATTGCGCCGGTCAGCTCTATTAACCGAAACTGGTGTATATAAGTCGTTCGCGCTTTGTAAGGCTATACTTCGTTCATCTCCGACCGATCGCAGACAAAATCAGGGTTCTATTCAGCTTTGCGTCATACATGTTATTTCAATTTCTGTCTATTTCAGGGAGTAACCCTCATAGCCCGTTGTCGTACTGCGTGACTTCTGCACTGCACGAAAATATTTATTTTACTGTTTGAATTTCGCATCCACATTGCCGATCACCTCCATACTGTTGAGCGTATAACTTGTACAACTCTCTCCTCATCTGGGTTTCACCAACGTATACTTCCTTGGCTTGTTTTCACGTGGCCCATTCAAAACCAATTCCGCGCAGACCACCAAGTGTCCCAGACTCAGCTTTGCGGATGAAACTCATAGTGTCCAGCAAATCTAGCCTTTGCTCTCGTTTGGAAAAGTGTTCGCACTACCACATTTTCGATGCGCTATTCTTCTGCACATAGCCGCCATATTCCTTCCAGTTTGTATGCTACAGTGAAGGCTACAAGGATATGTTGAACGTTCATCGTGGTGTTGACGAACCTCAACTTAACAGAGTCCTTTTGATATCGAGTGAAATGCTCTGGAGGTGCCTCTGAGGCAAGCAGACGTGTCAATCCATCAGATCTGTTCCCACATGCCGCTAACTGCCCAGAGCGTACTCGCCAGATTTACGACCACGGATTGGGTACGCTACTACAGGGCGGTCTGCAACAAGGTAGGGGAGTATTTTCAAGCCATAAAATCAACTCACTTAGAGGCCGAATTGATCTCTGAATATCACTTATTTATACCGTTTTCAAAAGAGCATAAATCCTCAGGTCCACTTTTATTAATTCCTATCTGCATTTGCCTGAACACTTCAAATATCCCAGCGGCCATCCTTGTCCGAACCACCAGCCCGAACAGAACTCAATGGCTTTAATTCACGCCCTCCAAATACCGTAACCCACGTATCGTCTTCTGTGGAACATACTTACCTTCGCTCTAAGGGATGTGCAAAATCCGCATCTTTGCTATTCTAGTGTAGTTCTAGGTTTGTATGACTTTCAGGCAGAAAAGTAAGATTTTCAAAAAATCGCTCCTATACGCTACATTACCTTTTTCGACGACCCCTGTGCTCTTTGGGAACTAATTTAAGTCCGCCGATTTTAACATACAAGAATATCTGTACAGATTGTTTCCAGCAATCTGTTGGACCACGTTGAGTTACGCGCAAAACCCCAAAAGCCAAAGTGTTCAAATGGAGGTTTACCTACAAATGCGGTACTGTAAATACAATAATAAAATAATAAAACTTAACAAACCTCAAATCGTGGGATTACGCCGGCTTCTATACACCGGTTTAGGACCTGCTAATTCCTAAAGGATCCCATAGTCCACACCGACTCAAAAGCACGTGTCAACAAGACAACGAAGCCACGTGTTGACTTAAACAACACGTGCAATGACAAGGTCAAAGAACGGTTTACGTTTAGGTCAAAAACAAGAAAGTTGGTATAGGCGCAAAGGCAGAATAACAAAAACTGGGAATAACGTTGTACAAAATAAGGATAGAACAAAAGAATCAACAGTCTGTGGCCCAAAATCGCCGCTCACTAGAAGCACGCCCAAATTATTTTCGCCGCAACTATAGCGGTTTCGAATCTGTGACTTTTAAGTGGAGTCAGTCTAATCCATTTGCACCTTTCGGTGAAATTTTGCTCGTAGCATTTTGTTAAAGTGAGCAAAAGTTCCAGGTCACGGAATATCACCGATTACCGCTGTGTTACTGAGTTACGAGAGACAAAACATGAAATCGCACTTTGCAATATTTTGACGTTCTTTAGGAGTGAAAATAACATCTGCAGAGTATCCAATGCAGATTTCATACAGGAAAATTGGTCATTGACGTTTGTTCGCATTATGCTCTCCAGATTTAACAAACGAGATAATTTCGTTCGGCGAACTTCGTTACAACACTTTTCCTTATAGAGCTTAGCTTCCATTAAGTGCAACCCTATCAGAAAACAGCAGGAATTGTGCAGTGGTGATGCGAGGGGCATCTCTGTGGATGATTCCAGTATCTAGATACGCATAACTGGCCTGTGGACAGTACATCGTCAGGGGGTAACTGTGGGTCAACACAATGGCTTCGTTTATATTAGGAATATGGCACACCATATGTAGAATCCGTCACAAAGCGGTCATCATGATAACGGTAGCCGTTGTCACTCACCTCGACTACTTATCGTAACTGCTAGGCCCGTGTCTCTCTGTGCCCATTATGAGGCCTCAACTATACACGGCAACCTAATTCAATGGCCAATTACGACCTTTCATACTCATTATTTTATGCTTTGTCGGTCATCTTGAACGCTTATTGTAACTGCTAGGCCCGCGTCTATGTGCGGCGCTGCTTACGAGGCCTCACCTGTGCACAGCAACCTACTCCAATGACCAACGACCGTCTCTCATACCCATAGCCGTACGCGATGTCGCTTATCTATGCCACCTATAGTAAACACCAGGCCACTATCAATACGGACCGGTTAATCTAAGACCTTAACTATGCGCGATAGCCTTATCTGACGGCCTGTTGTACCCATAAATGTACTCGATATCGCCAAACTTGGCTACTTGTCGTACCTGCTAGGCCCGTGTCCATGTGCGGCGTTGAGTATGAAGCATTACTTATGCGCAATAACCTAATCCGTCGTGCTTATAGCTGTACTCGTTGTCGCTTATCTCTGCCACTTAAAATAAACACCATGCCAGTATGCGAAGCGATGAATACGAGACCTCGCGAATTCATCATCCCCACTTACGCTTTTGTGACCCTGGCCACGAGCCCAATAGTCCAAGGCCGCGAGGCCTCAGCGGTTGTTTTTGGCTTCAGTTCAATTTGGTCGGCTGGATGATGCCAACTTTGCTGCTTCACCAGATCTGATGTTCTGGTTTCTGATTTTCCACAGCTTACATTTCTCTTGTCATGTTCTTGTCATGTCAAGAAGCCTCTTGTTTTGCCCTCCCTCGCATTGTTTTTTCTGAAAGGAAAAATGTATAATCAATTACGACTCGTACACACTCCTTACACATCACTTAAAACATATAATTAAACAAAGTTGTAGTGGCCAACTCACCAAGTGCCTACTAAATTCCTTTGTCCATACTTCCAAATGGGTGTCCACGCTGAAGCTGGAGCCTCACTGTTGTAAGTGTAGACTCACCACTTGCTCAATTAGTCCTGTGTGTACATCGACTATTCAACAGCGGTATTTGGCAACCATATGCATTATTGGGCGCAGCGAAGTTAAAGCTAAATAGGGTGTATGTTGGTCTGCCCATAACCGCACTAATTCTACCAATACCACTATCGATGGTTGGGTATAGCCTTGCGCATGATATAGCGTGTACTGACCATCATAAAAAACAAAAAACTTGCTAGCTGTGAGGAATTCCTTGGCTTGGCTTGGCAGGACACCTGCCGCAACGATAGGAGACCTTTTCATACACACTCGATAAAAGCTGCTCAATTTTGAGCTTGCGGCGACAAAAAGGCGAAATTATTGTCCTTGTTGTTTGAGAATATTTCCGAACACAATGCAAAATGAAACACGTGAATAAACCGGCTCTTCCACGAATTTCCCGCCGTCATCAGAGGTACATCACGCGAAGCCGCAGGCAGCCATTTAGCGCGGGCGAGTCGACGCAACACGCTGTAAGGCAACGGGTACACCGGGTCAGTTCAGACACAACAGCACGTGTAGGCACAGCAAACACGACGCACGGATAGGAAGCAGAACGACCGCGTTGCAACACACATGTACCCGACGCCGGAACCGAAACCGAAACAACGGGTACAGGGCACGGAGGTACAGAAAAACAGGTCAAGGTCATTCAGGGAGGTACCAGCAGGCTACTCCTCCCTGTCCGACGCCCGTGGTGACCCGTCCGGGACACCTCTAATTGGGAGAGGGAAGGAGAGGTGTACACGTAAGGCCATATGTTAAACATGCGTAAGCGTGGAACAGTCAAGTTTCAAATGTGCAAGTTGCACTGCACCCCTCCCGGAGTATGAGCACTGTCCTCTTGATGACGATAACATACGGTTCCTGCACACGTGATGGAATTTTGCGGGCGCGCCCGGTGGTGCTTTCGGCCGATGTAGGAGCACATAGTCGCCTACTTCATACACAGGTCCGCGTGATCTGCGGTCGTACACAGTCTTTTGGTGTTGCTGTGCATGTCCAATGTTTTCACGGGCGATTTGTAGTGCCGCAAACAGGCGTTCTCTGAGTGATCGGGCGTATTCGTTACTGCCAACGAGGTCTGCAGTAACCGCTGGCGTGTCTGCGTCTGAAGGTAATCGGAGGTCGTGGCCGAGTTGTAAAAATGCCGGTGCATAACCTGTCGACTCGTGTGTAGCCGCTCGATAGGCCAGCATGCATAGCGGAATGTGTTCGTCCCACCGTTCCCCTTCGTAACGATCCACGAAGGTAGTTAGTATTTTCTTTATGGTCCTGTTGGTGCGTTCCACCAGACCGTTCCTCTGGATGATACGGTGTTGTCCTTGTTCTATGGATCCCCAAGAATGCACATATTTCCCGTAGTAGGTAACTCTCAAGCGCTGGGCCCTGATCAGAGTGAAGAATGACTGGTACCCCATAGCGCGATACCCACTCAGAGACTATCACTGACGCGATCGTACGGGCATCTTGTTGCTTCACTGGCACAGCTTCACACCATTTAGTTGATTAGTCGACCATGACGACAATGAAGCGGTTCCCTTTTCTGGCCTCCGGTAGGGGTCCAATAACATCAAAACCCACTCGATGGTTCGGTCCTTGCACGGGGATCGGTTGGAGCGGTGCTCTGGGTTCTATTGTGAAGGCCTTCGTTCTCGCACACACGGAGCAGTGGCGACAAAACCCCGCAACGTCGTGGTGTAGCAGAAACCACCAATAACGTCGTCTAATGTGCACTTCCGTTTTCTTCTGTCCAGCGTGTCCCGAATCTCGGTTGACTGCTGATAGGGTGCGTTCGACAGCCCTTTTTCGTTGGAAGTTTACAAAGGACTTGCAGTTCGGCATCAAGATTATCGCCAACACAGATACTACAGGCTTTTTTTGACAAGAATTTCCATAGAGTTTTTCCGGCAACGAACGTAACCGGCTGTCTTACGTCGAAAATCCTTTTCTCAAATAGGTAGAAGGAGATTCACCATTTATAACCCTGCTCGTTTCTGCCAATTAACTCCAGGTGCCCCAAGCTGCCTTCCCTTTGCTGTGGCGCCGTCTCAGCTACTTTGATCACACGCAGTTGGGGAAGTGGTTTCAACTCCAACACCACTTCTGGACGTAGCTCTCAAACAGAGTACGTCATGTGCAGTAGTGTGCTACTGCGGATTGTCACCAAGGTTATCTTGCGACGGCGTGGTCAGAACCATTGATTTCTTGTTCAGCTAGATATGACTCTGGTCATTCTCCTCAGTGTTTCGCCAGAATTCCTGATCTAATAATCTATTGATGCTTTCAGCAACAATAGGCTTTTTTACCTGCATTCCAACTATTTTTCCATCATGTCAGTGTTTCTGGTCCCTGGTACAGTCTACTGGATAATTGTGGAAACACTAGAGCGTGTGATGCACTTCTTCTAGGACCGAAGTTCTGTTTTCTTGGATGCGTGTAAATCTATGTCGCCTGAATTCCAATTTCTTTTCGTCCCTCGATTGCACCGAGGATCTTCCCCCCGGGTAGAGGCCATTGTTCCAGCTAATTAATACACCTCGGTATTTGGATGCAATCCCGTCTTGCCCTATGCGGAACTCTCTTGTTTACCGTCATGACATTCAATCGGTTCGGTGCCCTCAAGCCAATTCACTTGCCCAATCCCCATTTTTGGCGAAATACGAAAAGTTAAGGAAGTCTAGCTCCGTTTATTCTATATTGCCGTTGTAAGTACTCTTTACTGTAATCAACCGCAGCTTTCCAGCCTAATCTTGGTAGTCGATTCATGCACAAGCCAAACTCAAGCAGATGATTGGCTGCTTCAAGTCACGTGATCCATACCATACAAGGCCTAGCTGCCTAGCAAAGGTATGCACCAATGGCTGCTTGTGACTCGATGCCCTAGTGGAATAAGCTTGGTCGCACGGACCCGGTGGTTCGCGGTCTTTAACGGTCCTTAACACATTTAGTTCAAGCTGTCAACTCTTCGTTTTTAGAGCTAGCTTGTTCCGAACAAGCTGCATCGGTTATGTACATTTTTGTCATGCAAGATTTGTTACTATTTTATGGCCAAGCTTACTTGATTAGCCCTTCCTGTTCTGGCAGCTACTTACCGGTCGCACTAACCTGGTCATATCAAAATTTGTATGCCATTTACCAATTGGGAAATAGTAGTAGTTAGTTGTGGGTGGTTGCGGGCCTGTAGACTGCACGTTGATATCACTCTCTTTTGAACACTTGTCCTCCTATCCTGGCGCAATCATTTGGGTGAATCCACGCTAGAGGCGGACAGCACTGGCTCCTAGTGTCGCCCTTATTAGACCTCATCGGTAGTCGACATGCTTGAACATGCCGGGGTTTGAACTCCGCAAATTTGGCATGCAATACCAGCTTGTAACTACTACACCACCAAAGCAAACTGGAAACATCTGCTTTTTTCATGTCTGAACAAGTGATTATGTTCGTTCTTGAGTGATGTGAGGGATAAGCCCGATGGCCTGAACGACGACCCAGTAACACACATTTGTTGTGTCGGTTGAATGGCTGGCATGTCATGGCTTCCGAGTCAGGTAGTGCTAAAGATGCTTCAAACCTTTTGGATTCTGTTTTGTTTAGTTGTAAGTGCTTGAAAAACTTGCGGAATACACGCTCGTTTGAACAGTCGTCCCAGTATTCTTGTTGTTCTTTCTGCAACACCATCCCCGGACCAGTCACGGTTTTGGAATTCCCCCCTTTCTAATGCAAGTGGCTCCCTGGATGTTGGCAGCTAACCTGTTCGCAGAGCTTGGGAAATGCCTTCCAATGCTTTTGTCGCGATGTCGTCTGTGGGTGGCTGGGTGGGTGATCCCTCTACTTCCGCTGACGTTCCTATGGCGTCTAAAGCTTAGGTATTATCCACAACGTGATAAGTTGTTTGGAAAATGTCCGGTACCCAAGATTATTCGCCTTTGTGATTAGTGTAGCGTTGTGGTCTTTTGCTCTGGTGCCTGGTTTGTTTGTTGGTTGAGTAGATTCATTTCAGCATCGTGGTCCATTCTGATAGTCTCGATACCTTATGATGAGAATGTGCATAGGTTCTTCCTTATTGCATTTGGAAGTGCATCGAACGGTGCATGAAAACCAAGAAGGTCATTTTTGGTCACGGATTCACGGATTCACGGATTGATACACAGGATCGAGGCTTTCGCCCAAGTTTCCCGGGTCGGTTTTGTTCTTGTCGTTCAGCAGCTGTCGTTCACCTGAAAGGCACAAGCGAAAAAAGGGTGTAGCAGTGCTCTTTAAGTTCTCAGCGCGGGGCAGTATGTTTGCCAGCGCGAGGACTCGCGTAAATAAGTGTCTAATAGTGTTTTGAACTGAGTTCTAGAGGGAGCGTGGACAACCGTCTCAGGAAGGTTATTCCACGCAGCAACTACCCGAAATGAGAAAAAAGTTTGCCTAATGAAGGTGTGCGCTCTGAGCTTAAAAATCTTCTTACCGTGTCCCCGCCGTGTGTTTGCTGGGTCAACGGTGAAAAACCTGTTGGCCAAGCCTTGTTCAAACAGGGCGTAAGTAAGAATTAAGTCCCCTCGGAGGCGACGATACTCCAAGGGAAAGAGGTCGAGCACCACGAGACGCGTTTCGTAGTCCATGGACTTGAGACCGGCAACCATTTTCGTAGCAGCTCGCTGGACACGCTCAATGAGGATTACGTCTTTCGTGCGTCCTGAGTAGACAACCGGGTTGGCATATTCAAGGAGCGGTCTGACATAGGCCCCATAGAGTATTTGGAAGTCCGTGCGAGTAATACGAGAGAAGGTACGCCGAATCATCCGTAGAACAGCGAATGCCTTCTGAGCCGATTTCTCAAGGTGCAGTGAGAAGGACAGGTTTGGAGAGAGCCAGATACCCAAATCTTTTTTGGCATCTATCCTCGTGATGTCTTCTGGTCCTTTCTCACCATGCATGACAAAGGAGTTCGCTGAGTCTCCTCCAAATGACATATGGACGCACTTTTCGTCATTCAGAGGAAGGTGCCAGTCCAACGACCACTGCTTTGCGGCGTCTACATCAATTTGGAGGGCACTGGCATTGGAACTCCACGATTTCAAGTCGTCCGCAAAAAGTAGACATGGACTTGAAAGAACATCTGGAAGGTCATTGACGTATATCAGAAACAGCAAAGGTCCCAAAACGGAGCCCTGAGGAACTCCAATGGAGACCGGCGCCGCAGAAGAGTAGGTCGAGCCTACTTTCACTCGGAATGATCTGTCTGATAGGAATGCCTTGATCCAGTGTAGGATTTTCCCTTGAATCCCGTAAGACTCGAGTTTGTGGAGCAGAGGGACGTGTGGGACTCGATCAAATGCTTTTGAAAAGTCGAAAAATATGGCATCCGATATGAGTCCCTCGTCCTTGGCTTGGGTTAAGCTGTCCATAAATACGAGCATGTTCGTCACGCAGGAACGGTTTGGGAGAAATCCGTGTTGAGCTTGAGAAATCAAGTTGTTGGAAGTAAGGTGATCTAGAATGGCTCGCTTCAGAATGCGTTCCATCACCTTGCATGGCACGCTAGTGAGGCTTATAGGCCTGTAGCTGCCAGGCGATAGTCGGTCACCAGTTTTGTAGATTGGCGTGACAATCGCTTCCTTCCAAACAGAGGGAAGGTGGCCTTCGTCAAGCGACTGACGAAACAGCAGATGGAAATGAGTTGCCAGTGTGTACGACGTTTCCTTCAGGATCCTTGGGTGGACTTCGTCGGGCCCCAACGCGCAGAATGGGTTGATCTTGTGCAGGAGTTGACGAATGTCCTCCACCGTGAATACCAAGTCGGTTAGAGGCCGTTCGTAGGTACGCCTTGACAACGTTGGATGTGACGAGGACGCTGGGACTGAATACAGACCTGCATAGTGATCTCTGTAGAACTCAGATACCACTATTGGGTCACTCGTGGGTTCCCCGTTCCTGTCCCTCAGGGAGAACGCGGATGGTTTGTTTCTTCGGCGATGCCGCATGTATTTGAACAGCACATTTCTGTTCTTCCGGGCGAGGTCTAGAATGGTGGCTTGTTTTCGTATGTTCCATTGGCGGATTTCCGATTTACAGCGGTTCCGCATTTTACGAAATGCCAGCTCATCTTCTGTGTCTCCTGTAGTCAACTTTTTGAGAAATAGTTGTGACCTCTTTTCCAGAAGACGCCGGATCCTTTTGGGTAGTTTACGGCTCATCCGACTGCGTGCTGGTTTTTTTGGGACGAACATCGCGTCAGCCTCGTGAACTTTCTGGACAATAGTCCTATATAAGTCTTCCACTGAGGCTGGCCCCAGTTTAACTTGGTTAAGAAAGATGCGCATTCCCGAAAAGTCTGCACGGCAGAAGTTTCGAATCCACGTTTGGGGTTCGGGATTTCTGGCCCAATAGCAGATGAAATCAAAGGTGAGCACACAGTGGTCGCTATGTCCCAGTGGAGCGTTAATTGTCACCTGATCAACGAAATGTCTTTCGTTGGTGATGACCAGATCCAGGAGGGACGGTTGTTGGCCCGCGCGGTATCTGGTGGGTGCAACGACATGTTGAGTCCAAGCGCTCTGTTGAACGACTTCGGTCAACGCCGCTGCAAAGGGTCCACTTGATCCGACGCACTGGAGCTCCGTCCAGGGGGCCTTTGGAGCGTTGAAGTCACCTACCAGCAGGAGATGAGTGAAGTGGTAGCTGGAGGAGAGTTGCCCAAGGGTTCGTATGAGGAAGTGGTCATCTTCCGGAGGACTCGAGGGGCTACGGTAGACCACACCGAGAAGGAGAGAATCGGACCCGCGCAGCGGGACTTGAAGCCACAGTGCATCACAAAAAGGTGCAGGAGTGGTATCAGAGAGGACAATCGGGATTGGCAGGGCCGCATGTAAGTATAAAGCAACCCCACCAGCTCTCCCTCGTTTTGAGTCAGCTCGAAAAATAGAGTAGCCGTCTATTGAGATCTCCGCGTCAGAGACATCTGGTGTGAGCCAGGTCTCTGTGAGTGCGATAATGGACGGCTGTTCAAGACAAACTGACTGTTTAATATCACAAAGTTTGTTGAAGAGGCTAAGACAGTTTGTGGACAAGCATTTCAACACTGTCTCTGCTGCCTCCGAAGGTGAGGAGCCGAGAGTTGTGTAACCAGGGAGGTTAGCAGGCTTAATAGCTGCACGTCGGGTTTGAGTCGAGGGCTCCGAAGGGACCTCTGAGGCATATTTGTCTGCTCCCTCGATTGGTGGTTTCGTGGGTTGCTTTTCATTTGCAGGGTTTTTTTCGCCCTGTGGGAGCCCGGTTTGCGCGGGCCTATTAGTTTTGGTGGACGAAGTTTTTTTCCCCGTGGGCGAAAATTTCGACCATTGCTACTTGTAGCCCTTTCTTTAACTTCTTCTGGACGGCCAGGTTCGCTGTTGCTCAATGGGCGATCTCGCGTCTGTTTGGCTTCTTGGGCATTTTGGCGCGATTTGGTCGGAAAGGTGTCTCTGTGATGCTTTGAGCGCTGGGTGGCAGCACCGGGTAGTTCTTTTGGTGGTGCTCCCATGAGGCTGGTTTTCTCAGAGGACTGCACCTTGAAGCCAGCCAGCAGTTTTCTGATTTGGCGAGTTGTATATGGCTTGTTTTGCCGCAGTCGCCTTTCTTTCGCGCCTGTGTGGTCATCCGAGTCACCCGCGATTAGCGTGGCCAACTGGGTGTATGAGGGACTGTTCGGCTCGCCGTGGTCAGGCTTGTGGCTTTGATTGTCATGGTCCTGGGCAAGAGTTGTGTCCACAATCAAAGAGGCTACTTTAGACGGAGTGGAGCTAGAGATTGGCAATTTCACAGCCTCAGTGGATGTACGGTTCTCGCAGCATTCCCCGATGTCGACGTCAGCGCATGTGGTTGGTTTGCCGGTAGGCTTCGCCACTTGACTCCGCTCGTTTGACCCAATCCAGCTCGGTTGTAGCTTGGGTGTGGAGTTCACTGTTGCACCTTTGACGTCTGTTACGGAAAGAAGTGCTGATAACTGTACGTACTTTGGGCGCTCCGTCCACGTGAGACTTGCCTCCTCCAGAGCGTCACTGCGTATAGAATTCGAGGGGTCCGCGGTGGTTGAGTAGAAACTGCTGTCCGGAGTCGCGGTCGTTTGCCTCGGCGTGCTTTCAGGAGCACAAGGGGCTATAACTACAATCGGTTTGGCCTTAAG